>OY728143.1:1058754266-1060004266 GCA_963277665.1 Viscum album | reverse complement strand
GTTATTACCATTAGAGTTCACTATTAAATATCCTTGCAGGTCGTTTTCCCATAACTTGTGACATTTACATTTATTAACATGTAATACTTTTATAAACTAGTGACAATCAAATAATGAATTAGATACATTTTTAGATTCTAGTCGATGGATTAAGTAGGTAACTAGGTGTTTAATTAAAATTTTTCTAATCTACTATATATATACATACCTTAAACAGTTACATTTCCATTACAAGGTCATGATGTTATAGACACCGATGGTGGTGGCACCCAGATATTTATCTCAAACTATCTTCATGCATTGTTTTGTACCTGAAGTAGAGTACATGGCCACATGTGTTGACAAACGGAAGAATTCAGCTTCAAAAACATTATTTTTTTGATTTTCTAGGGGGCTTGATAGTAGATCACAGTTCCTGAGCTCGGGAATCTTGGGATAGTATTATGATTTCATTATACTTTTCTGGAACATGTTATGCATACTATATTGTATCTATGTTTTCCTATTTTCATGTGACATAGAAAATCAGTTGTTGATGAATATTATTCAAGTTGTTTTAGTTATTGTAACAATTGATAATATTTTCTACTCTTTCTTGTGTTTACTTATATTGCTTCTAATATTTATCTATGTTCAACATAATATGCTATGTTGCACTATCATAATGGGTGAATAGTCACCCCATGGAAACACCATATTACCTCACGGCTAGTTGGAAGCCTCTAGTTTTTAGTTAGATACACTTGAGTCCATGTTCCCCACTTGGCATGAGGCACCCATTAAGTGGAATCCTAGTCTAATACGTCACAAATATCATGATGCATGAGCGCATATCATTTTTATAAAACATAGGTTAATGGGATCAACATAATAAAATAAAATTCTTCACATATTCAAGGATAAATACCAAGAATATAATTTTCTTATTTTTTTACTATCATTCCATCATATCCTTAGTCAAGGGTCACACCTAAAACAATCATAGAGGACATAGTCCTTTACTGAATTTGGTCAATTACCAAATCCATTTCTTAATATCTAGTGAGATATAAATTTTCACCCAATGCAATATCGGGATATATAATTATATCCCCACACTACACATAATGAAAATAATATATCTTTTTTTAGAAGATTAGGTAAAATGCATCATATCATAATATAATATCTCATGGAATGGTAATGGGTTTCATAAATGCATCATTATTTAATCAAACCATAACCAATAGATGTTAAATGGGATTCTTAAACATATCATCATAAAAATAAAAAATGTTGAGAAAGAATAATTATAGTATTATATAATCATATCCCCAATCAAGTACACATAATAATAAATTTTTTATCATAGATGAAATTTACATTAAAAGAACAATTGGAATATTTCATGAGGAAAAAAACATTTTCATTTTTTAATAAAGTATTAAAAAACAAAAACAACACAAATATTATGTAAACATTCAATTTTAAAATAACATTGGAATATTATTATTAAATCATACACTCATTTAGTGTTTATAATTCTGGGTAATTATATTATTTTCATGTTTGTTAAAAATATGATATTTTAACTTTTTTACTCAAATGTCAAAATTAACTGATTCCAAAAATATTGTATTACTCAACAAAAACCAGTTAGTAAAATTTTAATCATGGTGAAAATGACAATATAATATAAAATAAGATTATAAAAAACATTCTTGATATATTTTTATGAAATATTGATATCGTAGAAAAATAATTTTAGAATGAATAGATAAATAAGGTTAGGTTTCCTTAAAAAACTATTTATGTATATTCTGTTCCTAAAGTGAGGGAAATGAATGAGAAATAAGTAATCTATTAAAATAAAAATATTTAAAAAATATTTTTTCAACTCTTATGAGATTGGTATTAAAATTTCATCATAGAAAACTTAATAATAAACAATACCAACAAATAAAGAGTTTTTAATATAAATACCTAACCCGAAAACTGACTTTCATCGAAATACCTCTTGCCTCGAATATAATAAATTTAACTCTAATTTAATTTTATATACTGGATTAATGTAAATATCTATAATATCTTATATGGTCCACTTACTATAGCAACCCAAACCATAGAAACATGATGCTTTTGTTTCTTTTATTACATTGGTATAAGGGATAAGGAATCACAATCAAAGCACTGAATAGTTTAGTAGCCATGATAAAATAAATACAAACATTTTTCCAATATTAAATTTTAATTAAAAAAATTGAAATATATATTTTTATCATGATTATAATTATTCTTTATAGAATATATTTTAATATCATTCTTAGTACAATTCTTGGATTCCTACAAAATGAAACAAAATAAATGTAAGACCAAATGATTAGTAAGGGTTATGTAAACATAAATATATCATTACTTAATACGATTAATAAAAATAGAACTTAAAATAACATTACACATATCCCATTAAAATAATCTTACTAAAATAATTATATAAATCATTATCAACATAAAAAATTATGTAACTAAAACACATCTTCTTTAAAGAATAAAAGGAAAATGAAATGAATCTAAATATAATACATTTGAAAAAAATAAAATGGATAATAATATTTTAATTTGTATATATGGAAATTATTAATAATTTGATATTATTATCTCAAGCATCATGATTCCTATACCACAATGACCTTTCACATGTCATTTTAAAACTAAAGTAAAAACCCCATTTAATTATGCTTACTAGTGTCATGGGAGATGTCGATACATTGAAGGGATATATATATCAACAACCCACCCATAAAAGAATTTCCAAATAATTTATAATATATTTAATAATCAATTTAATTCATTAATAAATATTATTTATCATCAATTATCAATATTGAATATATGATAAAAAAATAATCAATACTTGCATAGTTTATGAAATAACATTCATATTAAAATATATATGTAAATATTTTATGTGGATTATAAAATAATATTATAAATCATAAAATTATATAGATATTTAAAATATATTATTATTCACTTGAAAAATAATGACAATAATGTTATATTGTATAGATGATGTAAACAATCGAAAATGAAATTGAAACTAGAAAATAAATTTTTACATCACTAGAAGCATTTTAATTATAACCCCATGAAGAATAAATAATAACAAAATTTAATCTTCCTAAATAAAAAGTTATTCATGTAATATAAATCAGTTTGGTAGTATATACTCCACAGAATACTGATTAAATATTTATAAACAAAGATGACTCAATGAAATAAAAATTAAGGGGAAATCCTTTAATCCTGATTCTGTTTGGTTGAACATGTAATAAAAAATATTCTTATGGTTTATTGCATATTGTTAATTAATAATAGAACCATTATAATGATTATATTATCATATATGATCCTCTTAAAACGTTTTTCCACCTTTTTTATAATATTTCAATAGTTTCATCGATTTAGTAGTAAATTACCTTGCTTTCTCGTGCCTATTTTGTCGTGAATGTTCTAGTTCACTAAAATATTAAAATGTTTCATACTATAAATTATTATATTAATGTTATATAATTATAATTTACTCCTTATATTTATTTTTAGAAACATTCTTGATGTTTGGATATTGAAAATGAACTATATCGCTTCATGGAGGTTGTTGGCCGTAAATATGCACGAGCGATGATATAAATCAACTAAAGAGTGAATGTTAAATGATGTGGGTGGTATATTAATTTTTAAAAGACAATATAATATCATATATATCATATATATTCATTAACAATACCCTAAATACATTATATATAATGATTTTTTGGAGATCAATCACATCGTTTCACGAGGTGGTTGCCTACCGTACACTAGATTTTTGTTATTGTATCATAAATGACATGGAATGTAAGAAT
Organism: Viscum album; assembly: GCA_963277665.1. Taxonomy (NCBI): domain Eukaryota; kingdom Viridiplantae; phylum Streptophyta; class Magnoliopsida; order Santalales; family Viscaceae; genus Viscum; species Viscum album. Next base: position 1,060,000,382 of record OY728143.1, on the reverse strand, counting down.
ATATATGTGTTATTATAATTACTAATGTTTAATAATATTAAAAATCACACACATATTAATAAATATAAATAAAACAAGTCATTATAGACCATAATGAGATCTGTTACAGGAAAACAAGTCACATCGGTTCACAAGTTTGTAATTTGTTATACACAAAGTCGATGATTATGTTTCCCATTTGATAGAGGTAAATTTTAATAAAGGTTATTAAATTACAATTAAAAAAATTAATATATGGGATATAATTTTTTCACTAATCTATCATGTTTTAATAATATTTTATGGAGGTTGATGGATAAATAATATAAAAACAATTGTTATAGAACATTACCTCTTCATTGGCGACCTCATTAGGTTTTCACTAAATTCCTCAAAATGATGGATTTATTATCAAAGAAATGGATCTATGATGTTTTTATTTGTTTAATTATTTTATTTATTAATTAAAAAAATTGATTTATAATTGTGAATAGGAGAGGATTGGGGTGGCCTTTTTTAAGTGGGGTAGAGATACACATGGAATTTTTCAAAAAATCCATTACACCTCCATTTTTACCATGAAATAAGACTCCATAATTATTAAATATCTGGCTATATGTGTTACCAATTATATATTCATTCCTAAAATGGGTGATGGGAAATATTTATGCCATATTAATAATTATATTCTTATTTTACCCCCCATTAAATTTGTTGTTACCATAAAACTAGTAATTAGATTTTTATATTTTTATATTTCATAATTTATAAAAATTAATTTTCCTTAATATGATATATAAAATATTCTGATTAAAAATATGTAATAATCTCTCCAAAAATCTATTTATAAAAGTATAATAATGATAATAAAATTTTTACAATAAAATGTTGTTAAATACCAGGTTTCAAATAGAAAATTCATTGAAATGTAAAAGGTTTTAATACCAATAGTCATTATGAAATTAATTCAACTAACCAAAATTCGTTGTATTTAAATTTAATATAACTAAATTTATATTTAAAATAACTAAAAATACTATTTATCCTATTAAATGTTTCAAAAGAAATGAAGTTTTCAAAAAATCTTATTTTCCATAATTAATCAAAAAATTAAGCTTTTTAGAAAAATAAAAACTATTAAATCCATTTTAATTTAGAAAATTTGATTAAAAATTGAAATATTATTTTATAAAATAAATTTTATAGAAGTGGTAAAATTTATTTTAATGATGATTCATGACACGTGATAAAACTGATATTCTGAAAAAAAAATTCATTTTTTAAAAAGGATTTATTTTTCTTTGAATTGATAACTTTTTATCTCTATTAAATATTAAAGGACTAAATTTTTTCTCTAAATTTATATTACATTTTCATTTAATAATTTATTTAGTTGTAATCTTACTAGCCAATGTAATATCTAGTTCATTAAGATGTACTATTTTACAGTTCATTTAAACTAAGGGTTATGTGTAACATAAGCTACCAAAGAGATTGAATATATTTAAAATAAATATATTATAAAATCATAGGGTGATAATTTCTCATTAAATATAGTTGTTGCGTATTATATATGATATTAAAAAAATATGAATCTTTTTAAATTGTGGGGTGTAAAATTATCCCCACATTCAATAAATTATGTCCTCACTATTTAAACCTGATCTCGGTAATTAATGATTTTAAATTTATAATATCTTTTTGAAAATTCCACATTAAAAAAATGTATAAAAATATTTTTTAAATATAGAGAAATAGAATTACGAAATTCCAATAATAATTAAAAATTAATACCTTTCCATGGAGAAGAAAATAGGTGGGATGTGATTATTTGGACATGAATGAGAACTATAAAAAATTGTAGATATCGATAGATATCATTGATCACAATAAAGTGAATGATCAATGGAAATTTAAGGACTACTAAACCATAAATTGGTGATAATTTAAAATTCCATTTGATTTATCATATTTGAAGTTATTAGAATTAAATATTTATTTGATGATCAGTTGGATATTGATGAATAAATATTTTACTATATACGAATATAATGAAATATAATTACATGATATTTTTTTATTTCATAAGAAAAATTTCATCCATAGGTACCGCTTCGATCAATTTCCAATTCATCTATGACTCATAGAAATTAATGTCCAAAATTAATTTTTTATTCATAATGTAATAAAATTAAATATTTAATATATCTTATGATCGTTTAAAGAATTACATGTATTTATTAACACTTTTAAAAATTTTCCAAAATCAATATGAGTATATGAAGTTAGTAATCACTACACAAAAACAGTAACATCACTAGTACATCATTAATATTTAATCATCAAATAATTTAAGTTAAAATAATAATATATTTAGAATATAATCATATAGGATAATGGTATATTATAAATTATTATCATCGTTTAGTTGTGGATTTAAGAATTGTGACCATATCTATATAGAATAGGTTGTGACTTGGTATATTTTCCCCCCTTTTTCTAAAATCATTTCAAAATAATTCCCATATAATTCCAAAATTGTGATAAACTATTAATACTAAAAAATCAATGATAATATAAACATTTAAGGTTACCAAAACGTTTAATATTATGTCAAAAAAATGTAAATTCATTCTTCCACAAATAAATTATAAAAATACAAATCCAATTAATTATATTCTGATAAATATATTTCCAAAAAAATCATAAATATTCTTATATTCCAACCACATGAAATAATAAAAGGTGGAGTTTAATACTTTTGACATATGATCAACCAATTACTAATAACCTATTTTCTTTCCCAAATATCATATACTAATGATGATATATATGGTTCTATAAATTTCAAGATCGATGGATGTTTAAGTATTCTTATAACCAATATGACAAAATATAAAAAAATAATTCAAAAATTTAATTCATGAATTATAATATATTAATACATTAACAATTTTATTTCAACCTAGGAACTTCTTTGTTCTATGGTTTAACCTATAGTAGAGATAAATTAATTAAATAATTCATGGTCCCCCACATCTAAGAGACAGAACTATAAATGGATACTTCTGATGAAATCATTTTACTTCTATCATACTATTATTTTTTCCCTGACACGTCATGTATTAATTCCCATTTGTTCCACACACTAAAAAAATTCCCATGTCATTGAGAAAATTTACTAGTTGTATCTTTACAAATTTATGACATTCAATTAATCACTTCTTATAATTTCCATAGGATCTAGTACTCGATCTTTTATTGTACCCCATTATTCACTTTTTTCTGAGTGTGATACTTAGTCAAGGTATATTTTTCCAACATATTTCATGATAACTGATTTTAAATAATCGTGATATTTTCCACTCATATCATCATCCCATATAGTTATTAATAGTCACAATTAATCAATAATTTTTAATTTTAAAATCATTCATTCTGATTCCATACAATTACTTAAACTGAAAGTTGTGTGTGTGAAACAACAATCATATTGGGAAACCACATAAAAATTAATAATTATTTATTGGATTCCTAAAACACAGTACCTTCAATTCAATATATGACACATTAGGTTTATCCAATTTTATTCATTGTCATTATATATTCAAATAAAATATAATATTTAGTAATTAAAATGTAAATTATCCAATAGAAATCTATCTGGAGTGTCAAAATAGGGGTGTAGTTAGGCCCAGTGTTGTATACTGGGTAACGTTTGAGTCAATCTCAATGAAAATTGTTTAGAGTTCTTGCCATTTCATATATATTTTATATAACTAAGGGATAATATATTATCAGCATAGGGATATATTTCTAGTAAATAACAAGTAATCTAATCCTTAAAAAACATTATGATGTTCTACTATAATTTTCCTAAAATCTAATAATAGAGTTATGCAAAACAATATTTATTTAATTATGTTTTAATGGTTTATACTAGAATTAATTTGATAAAAACTATAAAAAACCTCTAACATATTTTACTAGGGATTTTTTTTGCTTCATTACATTTACAATATATACATGTAATCGCATCACAGAGGACTAAACAAATTACTTTTGTTGGAAAACTAGAAATATAAAAGATTCTAATTTTAAATATTAATAATAAAATTATAATTTTTTTTATCAATACTATTATATTTCCATTAATATCTTCATGGATTAACAGTCAATGTACTCTTCATGCATACCTTGTAATGGAAATAAAATATGTGTGAGCTTAAAATACGTATTGTTGGTTAAATACCCAAAAGCTATATTTAATCAATAATAATAAATAACACAAAAAATATTTAACTGAACATATATATAGTTTAAATAATTTCACATTAATTATTTTATAAGGAATTATCAATATTTAAATTTTGAGAATTATGAAAATAATATGATTTAAATAATAAACATATAATGAAATGAAGTTAGGGGCAATATCATTGAAAAAAATGTCATGGATATTAATAACTAAATTATTAAATATTTAAATGCTTAACTATTTTGCTATATTTTCTCAACTATCATGATATATATACGCTTAAAAAATTCAAAATAAAGTTTAAAACAATTTCAATTCCCAGTTATATTTTACAACTGATTTTTCTAATGAGACATGTCAATTCATAATGGTTGTATTTATAACCATGAACCACCAACAAATTCATTTCCCAATAAATCCTCATATATAGAATAATTATTTTAATTCATGAGTCTATAGTTCTAATCATAAAATATCCATATTTACTGATGTATACATATTTTTCAATATTTCTCAAGTTATCCAAATAAAATGCAAAGTATACACCACACCAAAAAATGCTAAATTATTTTTAAAATAATAAAATTAATCATAAAATAAGATAGATATTTATTATAAATATAACTTTTAATGAAAAATGATCATATTAATGTGATTGTCTCATGATAATGAAAACAATCACAAAAGAAAATGAGAATGTACCACATTTTTTACCACACTAGTAACATTTTAATTGTAACACCTTGAAAGATAATATTGAAACAAAAAATTAATAATAATTAGTAAATATGTATTCATGTTAAATAAATATATTGGGATTTATATAAAAAACATAGTGACTGGAGCCTTTTACATAAAAAATTTAATGATTTTATGCATAATTAATCAACAGAGTAAAAGATAAGGATCGTTAAGTCTAGTGACATGGAAGACTAGGTACATATAACATAAAACATGGGGCAAATAAAATTTTATATTTAATATCCATAAATAGATTCTAAATTCCTTTGAGCCCTTACATCTGCATAGGGTACCCTGGGGAACACATGACTAAAGGGATCAGCTGAAAAGCCCAATAAGGGAAATGAACATAAGGATACATCTCAAGCATGTGAGTTAGGAGGCATGACATAATGATATACAAAGAATGAAACTTATAAAATAATTTAATATAATCATGGAATCTTATAAACATTGAATCATATAAATGTGTCAGAATCATAAATCATATCTTCAGTACGGGTCAAGGCTAACCGCCAATCCTGTTTCCCATTTTAGTATGGGTCAAGGTTAACCGCCAATCACGTTTCCCATCGTATCTCATGAGACTTAACCTTACCCAAGGCATTAGACCACTATATGGGCACACCCATCACAAAATTTTCATGAATATTCATTCCACATGAAAATACTTACCACAAATACATGTTGTACCTCTCATACCCCTCGTGGTTTAATTTTCATGATCACAATCACTTTCTTTTTTATCTAATCTTTTTTTAAGTGTTTTTGTTGATAGGCAAAAGGTTGCCAAGGAATTGGGCCAAGAAGGCTTTGAAAGTGGACTGATTTCAGTCCACCGGCCAACCGGTGGATGACCACCGGCCAACCGGTGGATGACCACCGGCCAGCCGGTGGAGTCTTGACAGAAGGCATCCCCTCTGTCCAGACCACCGGCCAACCGGTGTCCCATCACCGGCCAGCCGGTGGAACCCAGACAAATAGGGACACCTACTGTCTCAACACCGGCCAACCTGTGGCCTCCTCACCGGCCAGCCGGTGTTGCCTGGGCAGAAGGCCTCTCATTTTTCCAAGCACCGGCCAACCGGTGGCCAAGCACCGGTCCGCCGGTGGAGCCAGTCAAACTAGCCGTTGGGCTTTGACCAGACTTGTCCACTTGACCCCCAACGGCTCCGAAGGCCTCTCCAACGGCTCCGAAGAACCCCAAAGGCCATTTGAGGGTTCCCCCTCTATAAATAAAGGACTAGGAAGCCCCGAAAACGTACGGTATCCCACGGGAACATTATTCGATCATTTGGCGAACCTCCGACGCATTCCTTCAAAGATCCCCATTTGCTCCAACTCACTTCCACAACCAAGGAGCACCACCATAGAAGCTTGGGAGCGCTCTTCATCAACTCCAATCAATCCATTGGCACCCAAGACTTCTCCTCTTTACGGTTTTTATTATTTTATCATTTTGAGCATCATTTTGGGTTTGTGCCTACAAACCCCTCTTTCTCTCATATTCTCTTTGTTTGGGTTTTCACACCACCTTCAAGGTGTGAAGAGGTTAGTCAAGCCTTCCCTTTAAAAGGCTTGAGTCATAGGTGATCTAGCCTTCACCTGTAAGAAGGCTGGTGGGTTCTTTCTCAACCATTAAAAGAAAGCTGTAATAGGTTCTAGACTACCTTAAAGTCTAGTGGGTTTCTTGCTAAAACCATTAAAAAGAAAGCGGTAGTAAATCTCTCAACGATTGAGTTGGGAGCAGAGACATAGGCTTTGGTTTAAGCCGAACTCCGTTATCACGTTTTGTGTCTTGCCTCTTTTATTTCCGCTGCACTTTGATAATGGTTTTTAATTGTTAATTATTTTTTAAAAGGCAATTCACCCCCCCTCTTGCCATCACTCTCCGCCCAACAATTGGTATCAGAGGGAAAATTTGAGTAATACCCTAACCGGTTTCAAATTCAAGATCCTTTGTAATGGCTTCATCTTCTTTCTCCCCCGAAGGTTATTCATTGGGTCGTGCTCCATTCTTTGATGGAACTGACTATACTTATTGGAAAACCCGCATGACCACTTTTCTTAGAAGTATAGGTTATCCTATTTATAAAATTGTCATGCATGGTTATTCTCTTTCTTCTACCGATGAATCCAAATGGACTCAAGCCGATATTAAAAATTTCGAGCTTGATGGCAAAGCCATGAACGCTCTTCATTGCGGCCTTGATCGTAATGAATTCAATCGAGTTTCCACATGCACTTCATCTCATGAAATCAGGAAACTATTGGAGGTTACCCATGAGCGGACCAACAAAGTTAAGGATACTCGATTGGATATGTACCGTCAATATTTTGATTCTTTTACCATGCATCCATCTGAAAATATAACTGAAATTTTTACATGTTTTACTGATGTTTGCAATGGGAGAAAGTCCCTTGGTGATGATGTGTCTGTAGAAACGATGGTCAAAGAGATCCTTTGGATCTTACCAAGATCATGGGCACCGAAAGTCAAGGCAATCCAAGAAGCAAAAGACATCAAGAACATGCCGGTCGAAGAGCTCATCAGATCCCTCATGACCTACGAGATCACCATGAGGAGGCAAGCTGAAAAGGAAGGCAAACCGATCAATGTTCCAAATAACATCGCCTTCAAAGTTCAAAAAGAAGAATGATCCTCCTCCTCATCATCTTCCTCTTCAAGTGGCGATTCAGAAATGGAGAATCTTGCCTGCAAAATGCACAAATTCATGAAGAAGCACAAGAAGAAGAAATCCCGCAAGGCTCAACCCAACGAAAAATCCGAGCCCGAGGTAACATGTTACGAGTGTGGCAAGAAAGGCCATTACAAGCCCAATTGTCCACTCAACAAGATAAAGGCCAAGAAAAAGGAAAAGAAGAAGGCATTCAAGGCCACATGGAGTGATATCTCCACATCCTCCTCCTCCTCCTCAAGTGACAACGGTAAAAAATGCCTATTGGCATTTGAAAGTGGACTGATTTCAGTCCCCCGGCCAACCGGTGGATGACCACCGGACAGCCGGTGGAGTCTTGACAGAAGGCATCCCCTCTGTCCAGACCACTGGCCAACCGGTGTCCCATCATCGGCCAGCCGGTGGAACCCAGACAAATAGGGACACCTACTGTCTCAGCACCGGCCAACCGGTCGCTTCCTCACTAGCCATCCGGTGGTGCCTGGGCAGAAGGCATCTCATTTTTCCAAGCACCGGCCAACCGGTGGCCAAGCACCGGTCAGCCGGTGGAGCCAGTCAAACTAGCCGTTGGGCTTTGACCAGACTTGTCCACTTGACCCCCAACTGCTCCGAAGGCCTCTCCAACGGCTCCGAAGACCCCCAAAGGCCATTTGAGGGTTCCCCCTCTATAAATAAAGGACTAGGAAGCCCCAGAAACGTACGGTAGCCCACGGGAACATTTTTCGATCATTTGGCGAACCTCCGGCGCATTCCTTCAAGGATCCCCATTTTCTCCAACTCACTTCCACAACCAAGGAGCATCACCATAGAAGCTTGGGAGCGCTCTTCATCAACTCCAATCAATAAATTGGCGCCCAAGACTTCTCCTCTTTACGGTTTTTATCATATTATCATTTTGAGCATCATTTTGGGTTTGTGCCTACAAACCCCTCTTTCTCTCATCTTCTCTTTGTTTGGGTTTTCACACCACCTTCAAGGTGTGAAGAGGTTAGTCAAGCCTTACCTTTAAAAGGCTTGAGTCATAGGTGAGCTAGCCTTCACCTGTAAGAAGGCTAGTGGGTTCTTGCTCAACCATTAAAAGCAAGCTGTAATAGGTTCTAGACTACCTTAAAGTCTAGTGGGTTTCTTGCTAAAACCATTAAAAATCAAGCGGTAGTAAATCTCTCAACGGTTGAGTTGGGAGCGGAGACGTAGGCTTTGGTTTAAGCCAAACTCCGTTATCAAGTTTTGAGTCTTGCCTCTTTTATTTCCGCTGCACATTGATAATGTTTTTAAATTGTTAATTATTTTTTAAAAGGCAATTCACCCCCCCCCCCTCTTGCCATCACTCTCTGCCCAACAATTTTCCAAGGACCGGCCAACCGGTGGCCAAGCACCGGTCAGCCGGTGGAGCCAGTCAAACTAGCCGTTGGGATTTGACCAGACATGTCCACTTGACCCCCAACAGCTCCGAAGGCCTCTCCAACGGCTCCGAAGACCCCCAAAGGCCATTTGAGGGTTCCCCCTCTATAAATAAAGGACTAGGAAGCCCCGGAAACGTACGGTAGCCCACGGGAACATTTTTTGATCATTTGGCGAACCTCCGGCGCATTCCTTCAAGGATCCCCATTTGCTCCAACTCACTTCCACAACCAAGGAGCATCACCATAGAAGCTTGGGAGCGCTCTTCATCAACTCCAATCAATCCATTGGCGCCCAAGACTTCTCCTCTTTACGGTTTTTATTATTTTATCATTTTGAGCATCATTTTGGGTTTGTGCCTACAAACCCCTCTTTCTCTCATCTTCTCTTTGTTTGGGTTTTCACACCACCTTCAAGGTGTGAAGAGGTTAGTCAAGCCTTCCTTTTAAAAGGCTTGAGTCATAGGTGAGCTAGCCTTCACCTGTAAGAAGGCTAGTGGGTTCTTGCTCAACCATTAAAATCAAGCTGTAATAGGTTCTAGACTACCTTAATGACTAGTGGGTTTCTTGCTAAAACCATTAAAAAGCAAGCGGTAGTAAATCTCTCAAAGGTTGAGTTGGGAGCAGAGACGTAGGATTTGGTTTAAGCCGAACTCCGTTATCAAGTTTTGTGTCTTGCCTCTTTTATTTCCGCGGCACTTTGATAATTGTTTTAAATTGTTAATTATTTTTTAAAAGGAAATTCCCCCCCCCCTCTTTCCATCACTCTCCGCCCAACAATACAATCATACATAATCAACCATACACTATCATAAGGGTACCCATGGAAAGAATTGGGCACTACAATCATGAAATAAATCATAACCAATGGGCGTATCATGAATGTTTCCATGTAAGTAAAGAATTAGGAATAACAGACGTTAATAGGTTAAAATAGGAATATAACATTGAAAGTGGTGGCAAACATAAGTGACAACATATGAGAAATGTATTTTAGAAACGTTAGCATTAAAACATTTTTGTGTGGTTTTAAGGAAAATACTATAGAGATTTTAAAATTGTAAATAATATATTATTTTATATAAAACCAGAAATGAACCAAGAAGGTTTTTATAATAAAAATATATAATTTAAAAAGATAATGTTGACTTAAACAGAAGATATAGTGCACTTAAAATTGGATAAAAGTTTGGGAAGTTTCTTTAAAACAAGTTTGCTTATTGGGAAGTATCGAAGAGAGATTCACTAAAAAAATGTATATCCCCGAATTAGAATGAGATATGGATCTTGGAACATGATTTTGGAGCATATAAAAATAATTTTGATGTTATAAAAGAAAAGACACCAACATTTTGGTAAAAAGAATGATAGAGAAACCTAAAGGAATAAAGGAAGTTCGGGTGGAATCCATCATGGTTTATTAGCATGGTATCAGGTGTAACTAAGAGGGATTGATGAGAGAGATAAGGGGTTTATCATCACTCAAACAATTTAGGGAAATATAGGGAGGTTGTATAAATTTACCCCATCACTTGGTATTACACAAAAAGGAATATCATAGAGAACAATCTTGATTAAGAGTAAAAAGGGAGGATCCCTTACCTTAAATCCGTTGGTGTTATCCACTTGTTCTTAACGACCTGAATAAACAAATTAGGTTTATTAATTAATAAATCAATAACCTCTTATATATTTAATTTATTTATTATAAATCTTTTTAGTTCCTTCAAAGCCTTTTTGATTAGTTACAAGGTTCAATTTCATTGTTCGAGCTTGTTTGTTTACTTGGCTTTAAAAGATCGATTCAATTATATTCAAGATTGGATTATATGCAAGATGAAAGTGGTTGTCAATAATTGAATTTATATTCTTCAGTTCATATCCATGAGATTACATGGTTTTAATTTTAATTAGGTTACTTAGTGTGAAGTCTAATTATTCTATATATAACCATAGTGATAACCGTTTTTGTTAATTGGAGGATTTGATTAAAAAGAATGTGTTTTGCTTTATAACATAATTCCATTTGTATCAAAAATTTACATAACCAAAAATAGGATATATTTCATATATAATACTCTAGTTAAACCATAACACAAATGGTTTCATGACCATAATTAAAGATAATAATAGAAATTGATAAACTGTTGTCCTTGAATGTGCTAAATTAGCACGTCTCAAACGGTGCATTCATTTCATTCAAATAAAATGGTGGGGAAAGGAGAGAAGATAATGAAACACACCACTAGCATGAAAAAAATTCAAGTACATGTATATTTCTGGATTTATCATACTATTATGGTGAAGGGAGGTAAGGAAAAATAAAAAAGAAAAGTACATAAAAGAAAAGAAGAAATTGGGAAGAGGATTTTACCTCTTCAAACTTCTTCCTTTGAGAACCTCTTAAGAGGAGAGGTTTGGGTATTTCGGGGAGGATGAGAGATTTTGTACATGGGGGAGGACATTGGGGAGAGATTGGGGTAGAATAATGGCAAGGCACAAGTCTTGAGAGGAGTGGATAGAAGAGGGAGTGAAGGGGGGTTTTATAGTGGAGGAGAGGAGGGATTTCATAATATTATAATCATTAATTTATTATTTCATCACAAGAAAAGGAATAGTAAGTATTTCATGACCAATAATAGTAAATGGCTCATGTGAATTAAACCCATGGGTGGTGACATCAGCCATGATGCAAGGAATAGTCTATTTAGCTCATAATGTATATATACGCTAAATTTAAGTATTTTACTAATCATCAAAAAATTAAGTATTTTAGAATAATGTCAAAAATTCTCCTTAACTATTTTTTGTTATGTAGATTAAAAAAATGAATTCCATTTTTTAAAAATAATTTTATAAATATTATTATTTTAATATTTAATTAAAATAATAAATTATTTTTAACACCAGTTTTAAAACATTTATTAACTTATTATAAAATATAGGTATATCATGCTTCCTACTTGAATATTATTTTTATACCACCATAGGTGAGGTTACTATACATTATGGTAGGTTAATATTAACCAAAAACTATGTTTTCCTTATCAGACTCCAAATAACATACTGATTACATCCTTGTATGCTGTATTTTCGAAATTCTAAACATAGAAGTGATGAAATTATGTTTAAAGGTCACTTAGTACTAAGTTAGTTCATTATATTGTGTTTTCATGTGATTTTCTAACATACTTAAGAGAAGGTAATTTCCATTGAAAAACAATCGGTTGTTACATTATTCCCCCATTTATGAAATTTCGCCCTTGAAATTTTGTTTTACATTCCATGCCAAAAAAGTTGTGGGTACTTTTCCTTCATTTCTTGCTCAAGTTCCCATGTTACCTCTTTGTACTTATGGTTTCTCCAAAGTACCATGACTAGATGTGTAGTCTTGTTTCATAGTACTTTGTCTCTATGATCCAAGAACTTCAATGGATTCTCCTTGAAAGAGAGATCATCATCCAACTGTACCACCTCTGAAGATAGTACATGTGAAGGGTCTAGTATGTACTTCCTTAAGAGGGATAAATGAAAGATATCATGTACTTTCGACATGGTAGGTGGAAGTGCCAGTCGATAAGAAACAACTCCGACTTGATCAAGGATCTCTATGGGGCTAATGTACCTGGGACTAAAATTCCCTTTCTTCCCAAACCTCATGACTTTCTTACATGGGGATATACGTAGAAATACCATGTCTCCAACTATGAACTCAAGGTCTCGTCGACGGTTATATGCATAACTCTTCTGTCGACTTTGGGTTGCCTTGATAAACTATTGAATGGTTTTCACCATCTCCACCATTTATTCAACCATTTCAGGTCCTATCAGCTTACGACCACCGAATTCATCCCAACATACCGGTGTTCTACACCTTTTCCCATAAAGGGCTTCATATGGTGCCATTTGGATGCTCAAGTGGAAACTATTATTGTAGGATAATTCAACCAGTAGAAGATGTTGGTCCCATACTTATTTTATTTCCATTGAACACCCTCTCAACATGTCTTCCAATGCCTGAATAGTTCACTCATATTAGCCATCAGTTGGAGAATTATAGGTCGTACTGAACTTCAGTTCAGTACTCAGAGCATGCTGGATACTTTTCCAGAACTTCGATGTGAATCTCGGATCACGATTGGATACAATAGATAGTGGTACTCCATACAGCCTTAACAATTCTTTGATATAAATTCGTGCATGTTAAACCAATGATAATTCCTTTAGAACCACGTTAAAGGGAGTTGTATTTGTAAGACGATCCACAACGACCCATATAGTATTGTTTTCTCTAGATGTATTTTTAATTCCAGTGACAATGTCCATGGTAATGTTCTCCCACTTCCATGCTAGTATGGGTAGTGGTTGCATCATTATCTTAGACTTTTCTCCCTCAGCCATCACTTACTGACATAAGAGGCACTTTAATGTATATTCGGCAGTCTCCCTTTTCATATTGTCCCACCAAATGTTTTCATGGAGATCTCGATACATCTTTGTGCTCCCGGGGTGAATAGAGAAGGTCGAGCTATGTGCATCATTCAATAGCTCCTTCTTTATCTCTGTATTAGATGGTACACATAATCATGTCCCAAATCATACAACTTCTTCCTTTTCAATTTTAAAATCGGATGATTTCCCATATTTAACATCTTCCACCATTTTCTGAATTTCCACATCCTTTCTTTGAGAATCTTTATTTTCTACAAGAGGGATGGTTGAGCCATAATTTTAGAAATGATTAATGATGTTCATCCCTTAATGTTTATCATGTCCATACTATGAAACTATAAGAAGATTGGATCCTTTTCAATTCTCATCATTGATAAAGATGCAAGATACTTTCTACTTAGAGCATCTGCCACCTTGTTTTCCATACAAAGATGGTAGGGGATTAATCAGTCATAATCTTTGATGAGCTCTGTCCATATTCACTGTCACATATTAATCTCTTTATGTGTGAATATATATTTGACACTCTTGTGGTCAGTATATATCTCACATTTTTTCCTCATAGAGATAATGCTACCAGATTTTCAACGCAAAGATCACAGCCACCAACTCCAGATCATGCATGGGATAGTTTTTATCATGGATTTTCAGCTTCCTTGAGGCATAGTCTCTAACGTTCTCCTTTTTCATTATCACATAGACAAATAATTTTTTTAAGCATCACTATACACCACAAAGAGTTCTCCACATGAAGAAACTGTGAGTACCGGTGCAGTGATAAGACACTTTTTCAACTCCTTGAAATAGTCTTCACATTCTTGTGTCTAGAAGAACTTCACTCCCTTCAATTTCATCTTGGTAATTGGGTTTGACAATCCTGAAAAGTTCATCACTAATCATCGATAATACCCATCTAGACCTAAAAAGCTATCGATCTCTGTTATAGAAGTCGGCCTCTGCCACTATTCAATTGCCTTCATCTTGGAAGTGTCCACATATATCCATTTCCTGGTGATATCATGCCCCACGAATGATACTTCCTCCATTCAGAACTCACATTTACTGTACTTTACATACTACTTATCCCTTCACAAAGTATTTAACACAGTTTCAAAATGCTCCTCATGTTCCACTTTTCTTTTGTAGTATATCAGAATATCGTCAATAAAGACCACAAATTTTTTCGAGGTAATCTCTAAAGACTCTATTCATTAAATCCATGAAAAATGCAGGATAATTAGTGAGTTCGATAGGAATCACTATTAACTCATAGTGTCCAAACCTCATTCGAAATGCATACTTAAGAATATATTCCTTCCTCACCATTAGTTGGTGATATCCCGACCGAAGGTCCATCTTAGAGAAATAACTAGCCCCATGAAGCTGATTGAACATATAATCTATCTGTGGAAGGGGATACTTGTTCTTTTTTGTGATTTTATAGAGCTCATGATAATCAATGAAGAGGCCCATTGATCCATCATTCTTCTTGATGAAGAGGACAACATCCCCCCATAATAAAGCACTCATGTATATAAAACCCTTCTCCATATTCTCCTGTAACTACTTCTTCATCTCTTCTTGCTCTACAGTGGCCATTATGTAAGGTGTCATTGAGATTGGAAGACATCCATGGATAAGTTTAATTGAGAAATCAACCACTCAGTCATGAGGAATACTGGTCAACTCTTTGGGGAATACATCATTGTAACACCTCATGATGGGCATCTCTTCAAGAATTATTCTATCCTTTGTCCTAATCATTTGAGCTAGATATGCTTTCTCATGAGGAAGCAATATCCAAACTTGAGATTAAGATTCTAAAGGAGACTCATCTTCCTCCTTACATTGGTAATGAATTGGAGGATTCTATGGGATGTGAAAAGTTATCTCCCTTTCCCGAAAATTGATGCTGGCCTTGTACAATGATATCCAATCCATCCCCAAGATAGTGTCAAACTCCACTAAAAGAAGTATGGAAATATTTACTGGGAGGATCAGCCCACAAACATTAACCAGTGAGGAGTTATATACCATGGATGCAATAATTTCTCCATTCAATGTTCTCACCGATAACGTTTCCTTCAAATTTTGAGGTGGTGTTTGAATAGTTCTACTAAAATTGAAAGATATGAAAGAATGCGTAGAACCAGATTCAAATAGTACGTTCACTATTCATGAATGAATAACAGGTGTACATGTCAGCACATCGTTTTCCGGCTCCACCATAACAGTAGTGATAGAATAATCCCTTCCTTGTTTCCTTGGAGGTTTTTTCTAATTTCCTCTGACAACCCTCAGTTTAGGGAAATTGTTCGCATAATGCCCAAGCTCATTACAATTATAACACTACACTACAGGCTGAGTGTTGATCTGAACCTTCCAATCTTCTGCAACATTAGTGGGATTGTTCATATCCCTTCGACAGTTCTTGGGCAGATGACCGAACATTCTGCATTTGAATCATTTCTTAGTTCCCTAGAGACAGTCACCAAGATGCTTCTTCCCATAATTTTAGGGGAAAGTGAGGCTTCTTTCCTTCATATGATTTTTTTGACAAACCACCCATGTTGTTCTCCAGTTTCTGCTTCTTATCACTAGGCCCATGAGACCACTGAGAGTCCCTATTCTCCATTTCAATCTTGAGGAAAAAACGGGCAATCTCTTCATAGCTGTCGAAGTCTCTAATCACAAACACTTTTTGAAGGCTCAGCTTTAGTCTGCTAAATAAGCGATCCACCTTGCTTTCTGTGTTCATGAAAAAGCCATAGGCGTACATTTCATGCCTTGTAAATTTTTCTTCAAACATCCCGATGGATTCATCTTCCTTATTCTTGAGTCCAAGGAAATCTCTTTCAATCATTCGATGGAGGTTTTGGGGAAAATATTTGTTGAAAAACATCCTCTAGAATTCCTCCAATTCTAAGGAATCAATTTCCTCTTGGAAATTTGTATTCTTGATCATTTTTCACAACTGATCAGCTTCCCTATCTAAACAATAGACTTCCAGTACAAATTTATCTTCTTCTGAGCAATAAAGGGTAGAGAAAATATTTTCAATGGAGTTAATCCATTGTTCTGTGAGGAGGGGATTAGAATACCTGCTAAACATGGGAGGCCTTTTCCTCATGAAGGATTCTATGGAAACTTGACCTTTCCTTGGAGGAGTAGGACTTTCCACAAGATTCAAGTTATTATTCATAACTCGAGCTAGGTGAGAAAGTACTTCCATGATGTTTTGAGTACCCGATTTCATCACATTAGGCATTTCATTAGGGAAATCATCACATTTCATATCAAATTGGTTGTTGGAACGTATTCTTCAATTTCTTGCCATTTACTAAGAAAAAGAACATATAATTAAAAGTCATGAATACATAGCTATTGAACATAAAAGTATGAACTTATAAATAATATGTATATCCTTACTTCTGATTCCTTAGGTTTATATCTAGGTTATCGTCGATATATTTCATAACTTATATTCTTATGGGATTCATTTTGTCCCTTAATAACGGTTTGTACTATGCTCGTGAATCTACCGAAGCATATCCCCCGGTAGTGTCATAACTAAGAGTGAATCAAGCCCCATTATCGTGCACCAGTTCTAGTTCAAGTCTATCTCAAAGTGGTGTTTTTGGGTTTTACCCCTAGATACATCTATGGCAGAGCCACCTCTACCAACTCATATCCAGACAGGGATGTATTTTCTGGATAAACTGCTTACTCTATACTCACCAAAATTTAGGACTGTTTTCTTATACATAGCCTCATCATTAAGGTTCTCACTAAGGTCCTCTATTCCTAATCTCCAAATATAACTAGACCATCCTCTAATACCAACTATAGTTACCTAAGCCTTTTAAATAAAACATTTAATGATTTTAAGAATAATTAATTATCAGAGTACAAGCCAGGGATCGTTAAGTCTAGTGAATTGGACGACTATGTACATATAACATAAATCATGGGGCAAAAAACATCTTTATTTAATATCCATAAATAGATTTTAAATTTATTTGATCCCTTACGTCGTCATAGGGTACCCTGGGGAAAATATGAATAAAGAGATGAGATAAAAATCCCATTAAGTGAAATGAACATAATGATACATCTCAAGCACATGATTTAAGAGGAATGACATAATGATATCCAAAGAAGAAAACTTATAAAATCATTTATTATAAGAATGGGATCGTATAAAAATGGAATCATATAAATTCAGCAGAATCATAAATCATATCTTTAATATGGGTCAATGCTAACTGCCAATCCAATTTCCCATTTTAGTGCGGGTCAATGCTAACTGCCAATCCTGTTTCACATCTTATCTCATGAGACTTAACCTTACCCAATACATTGGAGTGCTATCTGGGCGCACCCATCTCAATATTTTCATCAATATTCATTCCACATAAATATTCTTACCAAATATATAGTCATACATAATCACCCATACAAAAACATAAGGGTATCGATGGAAAGAATTGGGTACCAAAATCATGACATAAATCATACCCAATGGGCGTATCGTGGTAGTGTCCATGTAAGGAATGAATTAGAAAAGATATGGACGTTTATAAGTTAAAATAGTGATATAAAATGTTTAGTTGAGGAAAAAATAAGTGACAACATATGATAAATGTATTTTAGAAATGTTATCATTAAAAAAATTTTGTGTGGTTTTAAGGGAAATACAATAGAGCTTTTAAAATAGTAAAGAAGACCTTTTTTTATATAATACCATAACTGAACCAAGAAGGTCTTAATAATAAAAATACAGAATTTAAAAAGATAATGGTGTGTTAAAATAGAATATAGAGTACCCTTTATATTGGTTAAAAGTTCGAGAAGTTCCTTTAAAACGAGTGTGCTTATAGGGATGTATCGAAGATATATTCACTTAAACACATGTATATCCCTGAAAGAGAATGAGATATAGATCTTGGAACATGATTATTTAAAATATAAACATAATTTTGAAGTTAAAAAATAAAATACAACAACATTGTGGTAAAAATAAAGATAGAACAACCCGAAGGAATATAGGAAATTAAGGTAGAATCAATCATGGATTATTGGCGTGGTATCAGGTGTAACTAAGAGGGATTGATGAGAGAGGTAAGGGATTTATAATTACTTATAAATAATTAAGGTAGTATGGGGAAGTTGTATAAACATACCCCATCACTTGTTGTTACACAAAAAGGCATAGCATAGATTGAAATTTTGATTAAAAGTAAAAAGGGAGGATCCCTTACCTTAAATCTGTTGGTGTTCTCCACTTGTTATTAACGAACAGAATAAAATAATTAGTATTATTAATTAATAATTCTAAAACCTATTCTATATTCAATTTCTTTATTATAACTCTTTTTAGTTCATTAAAATCATTTTTTATTAGTTACAGGGTTCAATTTCATTGTTTGGGCTTGTTTATTTACTTGGCTTTAAAAGATCGATTCACTTATATTCAAGTTTGGATTATATGAAAGATGAAAGTGGTTTTACAGAATTAAAGTCATATTCATTACTTCATATCCAGGAGATTACAGGGTTTTAATTTTAATTAGGTTTCTTAGAGTGAAGTATAATTATTATATATATAACCATAGTGATAACCGTTTTTGTTAATCTGAGGATTTGATTACAAAGAATGTGTTTTGCTTTATAACTTAACTCCATTTTTACCAAAGGATTACAGAACCAAAAATTGGAAATATTAAATATATAATAATCTGGTTCAACCATAACACAAATGGTTTCATGACCATAATTAATAATAATAATAGAAATTGATAAACCGTTGTCCATGAATATGCTAAATTAGCACATCTCAAACAGTGCTTTCATTTCTTTCAAATAAAACGGTGGGGAAAGGAGAGAAGATAATGAAATATACTAAAAGCATTAAAATATTCCAGTACATTTATGTTACTAGATTTATCATAATATTATGGAGAAGGTAGGTGAGGAAAGAAATAAAAAAAGAAAAGAACTAAAAAGAAAAGAGGAAATTGGGAAGATGATTTTACATCTTGAGACTTCCACCTTTGAGAACATCTTAAGTTGAGAGGTTTTGGTATTTTGAGTAGGCTGAGAGATTTTGGACATGGGGGAGGACCTTGCGAAGATATTTGGGAAGAATAACAAAATAGACCAAGGCTTGAGAGGAGTGGAGAGAAGAGGGAGTGAAGTGGGGTGTTTATAGTGGAGGAGAGGAGGGATTTAATAATATTATAATCATTAAATTATTATTTCTTCACAAGACAAGGAATAATAAGTATTAAATGACCAAGAATGGTAAATGGGTCATGTGAATACGAACCATGGGTGGTGAAATCCTCCATGATGCTAGGAATAGTCTATTTAGCTTATAATGTATATTTACGGTAAATTGCCGTATTTTACTATTCATCAAAAAATTCAAGTATTTTAGAAAAATCTAAAAAATTCACCCTAACCAGTTTTCAATGTGTAGAATCCAAAAATGAAGTCTATTTTTCAAAAATAAATTCCAAGATGTAATTATTTTAATATTTAATTAATATAATAATTTATAATTAAAACCAGTTTTAAAACATTCATTTACATATTCAAAAATATAGGTATATCATACATCAAAATTGAATATTATTTGTATGCCTCCATAGGTGAGGTTACTATTAAATAGGGTAGGTTACTATTCACGAAAAATTATGTTCTCCATATCATACTCCAAATAACATACTGATTACAACCGTGTGTGCCGGAGTTTCGAAATTCCAAACACAGAAGTGATGAACTTATGTTTAAAGGTTACATAGAACATTGTAGTTCATTATGTTGTGTTTTCATATGATTTTATGACATAAATTAGAGAAATTAATTTCCATTTAATGAAATTGGGTCATTACCCAAAAGATAAATGTGAATATGTGTATATTGACAAATACGTCTCAATGAAATAAAAATTGATATGAAATAATTTAGATCACACCTCCTTTGGGCTGAAAAAGATTTAGCATTCTTAATGAAGTATTTATGCATGTTATTATTTTATTTGAAAACCTTATCCATATTTATAATAACATATATAATCCTATTATATCATTTTTGAACTATTTGTTAATAATATTTCATTATTTTCATTCTTTTGTGTGTAAATTTCCTTGTTTTCTCATTAATAGTTTATCATAAATGAAGTGGCTCATATGAATATTATATAGTTAAATAATATATATAATTAAATTAATGTTATGAAAATATTATTTAATCATTAGATAAATATTTATAACCATGATTTTAATTTTTATATGTAAAATTAATGACATTGTTTTGTGGATATGGTGCGTCGTACAAACGTACAAGTGACAATATCATTTCATTAACGAGTAAACTGTTAAGGAAGTTAGTGATATATTAATTTTATAATATTAATAAAATTCTAAACATATCAAATATATTCATTAAATTTAAGCTCAATTCATTTTATATAATGATTTTTGGAAGAAGGAATCACACAACTTCACAAGGTCTTAGTCCTCTATATACCTGACTAACATTATATTATTTTAAACTACATAGAAGGTAATATTAAATATCTGAAATTATAATTAAAGATTAAGATTAATATCATAAATATTATATATATATATATTGAATCCATCATTATATATAATCATTAGTTGTGTTGATGGTAAATGAGTAACATCAGTTCACAAGGCAATAGTGCACTGTAAAAATGATCGACGAATTCATTTCACATGTTATGAAGGAGGATATGGATAAATATTAATTTGATAAAATAATAAAATCACAGTATATATGAGACAATTGTGTTATTATACTATCATGATTTAATAATATTTTATATATGTAGAAGAAAAAATAACATAAAATCAATTCTTTAAGAATGTTGCCTCTTATTTGGTTGACCTCATTAGGTTTTCAAAGAAATAATAAATATGATGGATTTATGATAAAACTAATAGATGTATGATTTATTATTATGTTATATAAGTTATATGGTTTTATCATTGGAATACCTAATGGATATTGATGTTTTAAAGGGGTAGGAGACGAGGTGACTTTTTATAGGTGGGAAGAGGACACACAATGATTTTTTTGAAAAATTCCATTACAACAACCTTTTCACCTTGGAAAAATCCTATAAAAAGGGTAATTATTTTACATTAGTGGATAAAATTAAATCATATGTGTATTAAATGGGTTTGGACACATTTATTTCATTTTTAACAATTATAATTTTAGTTCAACACCCAAATAAATAAGCTTTTAACTTAACTATGATAATTAATTATTTCCTCTTATACTATTCTTAATGATAAAAAATTATGTTGGATATATTAGATAATAAATATTATTGGGATTTTAATTAATTAATCCATTTTTTCATATTACATTTATATATTTTTCAGAATCCATGATAAAATATACCTAAAGAGGTGATGAAAAAGAGGGGTTCCGAAGAGAAAATTCTCATATGTGAAGAAGGTTTTGATTTCAAAATATTTTATGAAATTGATTCCAACAACATAAAATAGTTAAATTTTAATATTAATGAAGAAATGTTTTCTTCATACTTATTCACAATATGATCTACCATTGTAAATGATTTCACCGAAAAATAAATTTTCAATAAAACCATCATTTTTCTCTATTCATATCAAAGTAATCGTTTCAGAAACATTTTAAAATTCACCTAATGATAACTTTTAAATTGTGATATGAAAAATTGATAAAAATTTTATTATAAGATATTTATAAATTTTTTTAAAAAAATAATTAAATTATGCTAACAAGAATCAACCCAAACTCTTTTTAGAAAATTAATGGTTTTAAAAAAGAATTTTTCAATCTATTAAACATTAATTTTTTAAAATTTATAATTAATTGATAAAAAATTTTGTTTTACATATTTAATTCAAGTAATTTTAATTATTTAGTTTTTATTATTCATAACATGCAATTGATAAACTAATTTATAATGGTATACAATATTACATATCATTTAGTCTTGGGGTTACCTATTCTATAAGCTTTTTAAGTGATCAAATATTTTAAAGAATAAAAATATTGTAACTCCTAGGGGTATTTAACTATCATATAAGATTACAGTTGGTTTAAATATATCCTTCTAAACCTAATTATAACATTATACACTATCTAGGCATTACATATATAATATTTTAACAACCATTTATACATAATTACTTAATAAAATATCTATTTCTTGCTGTTACATGTTTGTTATTCGTTAGAATTTCAGTTTAGTAGGTTTAGTAATAATACATTGATCTGGTTTCCGTCATCTAAAGAATTTTAATCATGAAATAGATATCATATAAATTCATTATTCATATAGATATATAATTAATTTCATTTATTAAAGGTAGACAAATAAAAATTAACTACACCATTCATAGATACGGTAGGTCATACATACACACAAATGTTGTTTTCATTTTACAACAAAAATATAGAAATAAATATATATATTATTTTAAAATTACATGAAAATAATTTAGAACTATATATATATTATTTATCCATATTAACATCCATGTGAAGTGAAAATGAAAAATAAATCACATAACTATGTGAAGGTGATAGTCCACACATATGTTGGAGCGACATTGTCATTTTCCAATGAATGTGATGGGAAGAAGATAGACATGATATTATAATTAGAGAAGAAAAATTATTTCATAAATAATATATATAGAACATAAACCTAATAAAATAACCATCTTTTAAAAAATTTGGTACAGAATTATTTGATTCACTACATAGTGGATGTATTCCAAACATACACCGAGATGATAATTTCACTTTAAATTTGATAGAAAATATGATGAATAGCGGTGAATAAATTATAATAATTACATTTAAATAATGTGGGTGATTTTTTATTCATTAATATTGAATAATATATATTTATATTAGGTAGAATAAGAAATAAGTTGAAAAAAGTATGGTAGGATGATTACACAGTCTTTGGTAGGCCACCATTTGTTTCTTTTTTAGAGACACATGGAATGGATTATTATGGAAACCAACACCTCTACATTAAATATATGATTTTATTTAAGATATTTTTACATAGTTTGGTATATCTATATGGATAAATATTGTGTAATAAGATAAAGGGGTTTTATTTTATATGTGGGGTAGTGGGAGAACAAATAATTTTTGAGACGATTAAAAAAATGTAAAACTTATGGAAAATGAATACAAATAACCGAATATTATAACATTGGACTGGAAAATTTATAAATATCTCTATAAAATTATATATAGAAAATTTGAATATGAATTTTTACCCATACCTGTTCGATTAACCACTATAAAACCCATTTTTTCATTAACCGTAGTGACAAATATATAATGTTTTTACTATTCATTTTGAAAAAAATGAAATTAGTATCATTTCCAATTTTTTAAATGTTTCTTCCAAAAATTTAATAGGTTTCATTAAATTTAAATCAAATAAAATGTAAAAATTAATTTCATATAATTCATAAAAAGTTTGATGAAATGTTGATTTTTATATAATTGTTTTCTAAGTATAAAATGTTTTTCTAAAAATTCTCAAAATAAAATTATTTTAATTTAATTTAATGTTATTAATCAAATATAAATTAACTCAATTAAATTTTATATCAATTTTTTTAAAATTACTTTGTGATAATTCATAAAAAAATATTTTTTTAATATGAATAGGTATTATTCACTGTTGAACTAGGAATAAAAAATTTTCAAAATTTTTAAAAATTCACTTTATGTTAATTTAGATATACTGGGTTAAATAATGGTGATAATTTTTACAAATTACTTTTATTAAGGAAAAAATTAACTATATTATTTTCTAATCTAAATGAAACATCCAAAAGTTTTATTGAAAATTTATATCCATTGAAATTAAAGGCTTTACAAAAAATTATAAATTATTTATCAATATTTATGATTTATTTAAAATAGTTATAAGTAATTGTCAAAAAGGATAATATTATTATATACCTCAATCTAATATCTTATTTATAATAGTTATATATATATATTTTCTTTAGACTTATGATTATGTGTATCATATTCTATAAAAGACACGAACATGTAGGCCCAGTTTATGGGAAAAGGGTTTGAGCAGCCCACAAGCCTAGATGTGGTTTAGGGAAAATCCTTCATATTGGTTGCAACATATTCTCTAACTAGATAGGAAAGGCCTGAGGGAGTGAATGTATTGGGTCCCTTAGAACCAAACACCCTCAGAGACAACTATGAATGTCTTAGGATGGTGGGAATGGGGGGAATAAATTTGGTTGAGAGACAAAAACAGGTAAGGAGTCTCTTTGATTGTAGTTGGGCCTGAAATATGGCGTGACAATAAAGCTGGGGAACCATTTTGATGGTCTAGATGCCCAATATCCAACACTACCTCATGTGGAAAGATCATTTGTTGATGACTGTTTATTCACCCCTTAGTGGATAGCATAGACCGAATTCAAGATAAAGGTCCTCACAATCATATAAGGATGAAGGGGAAAAAGGAATGTATGACTGGGGGAAATGTATTGCGGTCCCGGGGAAAAACCAAAGGGATGCCAGGACTACTCATACGTTCCCAAAACCAATGGAGACCAGGTTGGCCAAGAGGGGTAGAAACAAGGAAGGAAAATCTATACAGAATAGGGAAAGTGAATAATCATGTCGGAATACAAGATACATATAAGAAGAGGATAGAGAGTGATTGAAACTTATCTTCCACTCCAAGGAAGAAATTCATGAAAAACATCTCTGACCCAATGTCTCATAAGAATATATCAAAAAAAATTATGAATGTAGGTTTCATGTTGATTCCAATGAAGAGAAAGAAGTATGTATAGAGAAACAAGATTGAATACTGGAATTTGGATTCAATCAAAGCATAATTAAACTAGAGGAATTTATTCAGATAGTGGAAAGAATGATCACTCACCTTGAGGAGCTCATCAGATAGGACTAGAAAAACAAGGGCAGTATGCTGCATTGGATACATTGTAGAATATCATATTCAAGTAACCTTATTTTTATGTTTAATTATTTTATGAGCTCTTTTAGCACGTAGTGGTATCTTGCTAGTTAACAATGGTTTTCCATTGTTCTTTAAAATGGTTTAATAAATAAAATTAATTTTGAGTGGAGTATGATATCAAGGAAAATAAATTTTATTTTAATTGAAATATATTAAACATATTTTCTGTTACATTCTACCTCCATTAAAATGAATTTCACCATTAAAAGATTTCAACTATGATACCAAAAAATGAGGATGTATATGCTTCATAACATCCTTTAGTTCTAACAAGAATTCTTCCAATTTACGATCCCTCTAGATAACATTAACTATGTTATTATTATTATTCATTAGTACATTATATACATGATCCAATATTTATAAAATTTTTTCTTTATAAGAATGATCATGCTGTTATGATAAAACCTCAATGTTTAGTACCTGTGATGGATTATGTAATTTCTTCCTCTAGAGAGATACATGGAACCCAGCTTGAACATGGGAGTTGTTCAATGAAAGATATAATAAGTAATCCACTTTCCCTATTCCACTAAAAATCTCATAGGGTCTAATATACCTAGGGATAAACATTACATTCTATTAATATATCCTAACCTTATTAAATAGTGAAATTCATATTAATAACTTACCGCTAAATTCTAAATCCATATTTAGTTGATAATTATTAGTAAAACATTCATATAGATTATGAGCATATTTTGTGTGATGCTCAGTGGATAATACATTATTTTCATTTTCCTGAGAAAAATCATATCCTAATAGGTTTCATTATACAAATTGATCTCATCATTAAAGAGTTTTGTAATTTTTTACATTAGATTATTCTTATGTAAATATATAAAATATTTATTGAAATCTATTTTTGTAAGTAAATTCAACGATAAGAATGGGTTAATCCCAATCACCATTGAAATTTATAGAATGATAATTTAACATATCCACTAGTTATGATATGGTTATGTTAGACTAACCACATATCTATATATGATAAATAGTAATGAAAAAAATCATTGAAACTGTATCTTATTGAATACATTTATCAAAATTCATGGTATAGATAATATCCCAATTAGATACAGTATAATGTGGTAATGTATACAAAAATACCACATAATTAATGTAAATTAACAAAAGAAAGTCAAGGGAGGAAAAATCATTGATAGTAATATCTTTTTTTGGGAAATTACAAGGATATCAACTAAAACCAATATGAAATTATGGATTACTGATATATTGCTGAGTATAATGATAAACATAATGATGATTTTATTCTATTACTATTCTGGTATTCTTACTATCTGTAAAATCCACAAAGACTTCTTCCACATATCGATATCTTATTGACAATGAAATCCTCATGATATATACTATATATTATATCTCTTCTTGTTTTCCCCCATGAAATAATCTTTCACGTCTATATATCATATCATGCGTCCATGATAAATATAGAGTGATGAAATATGAGATTCATCCAATAGATCCCTATCAAATTTTTTAATTATGGGAATCAAACAATGTTCCCAAACCTTATGATTATGTCATAATGTAGGATAATATTACGAAAATTTCAAACCTACACATACAAATCTACAACTTCCTTACACCCATCTTTAATATTAACATGGTTAAATATTTGAAACTTAATTTGTTTAATATATGACTTATGCCCTTTCATCAGGTTTTCAAGATCCATCATTTAAAAATCCATAAATATTCGATTATTTGTGATTGTTATCATAGATATTATTACACGATCATTTTGAATAAATGTATATTTAATCATTTTCACTTTCTCTAGGATTTAACGAATTGAGAAGTCTAAATCCCTAATTAACTCTAACTATATTATCTTCATAATATTCATCTCTTTCTGAGTGTATATATAATTTAAATTAATTTGGTCAGAATATATGTCATAACATTATCAAGAATGATAATTTATATATCTCATCAATAGAGAAATTTTCATATCTATAATGACCTTGATTTTTGTATACAAATATTACATAAGAATATATCAATATTAAATAAATTTTACAAAAAACATTCCCGAGGAACATTTAGGGTTTGGATATTTGAAAACTAGATAAAAATATCTAATTTCAACAGTGGTCTCCAATATCACCATAAAATATATCTATATTTACTACTCTTCATATATTATCCCAACATAAAACATTTATTCATAAACTAGGTAATGTAAACTAATGAATGGGCAACCTAAAATTATCAGAAAAGGCTAACACGATATATACCAATTAATGAACTTTTTCATGTAAAATATTAAAATAAGGTTATGATATCATATCTTACAATGATTTTTAATAATTTATCACTGACCATAAAAAATAATTTGGGCATAAATATTTACATTTTATAAGAAATGAATCCGAATGTAATCAAATAACATGTCCAATAAGAGTGTAAAATATTAATAATACATTGATTTGTTCCGTGAAACCAATTATATAAAATCATTTCATAAATAGTAAATGAATTTTTCCAAAACTATCATAGTGTAATGGGTAAACTACCCAAACCATATTATTAGTCATGTTACATCTCTTACTGATTGAGTAACATTTGAATCATAAGCCAGTTAAATGAAAGACCCCTATACGATTATGTAAATCACCATAACATTCATTTTTAATATTACTAAAATAAAATTCATGGGATTTTTATAAATCAAATGAAAAGAAAAAAATTTGAATATAGAATATGTACTATATATTTAAAAGTGAGATAACATCACTTACCTTAGATGTGAATTCCAAGGAATGTTCATTAACATCCACTTCATTGAGATGACTCCCTTATATCTCCTCTTAAGTTATATGGGGTATGTATTTTGACTAGACTAGAACATCTATTATGTGAATAAGGATGTTAAGAAGTTAATTTTAAAGGTATTTATTATAAATACGTCTTAGTGTGTGGTAAATAATTGAGGGAGTATATGACCTTTATTAATTGAGGATAGAGGAACATTTAGAACATATAAAATGATTAATTTATATTTTATTCAATATAAACTATAATGCCTCAAAATAAAACGTAAAGGAATGTAGAATGATATTTTAGACCATATATTAACATTATTTTCAATTTTTGATATTTTTATTTATTTATAATAATTTTAAAAAAAAATTATTTTCCTAACATACCATTTTTTTCAATTATGACACACTTCCTTAAGTTGAATATAAAAAATAAAGGGAAAATATATTTAGAAAAAATAATTTAATACATTCCGAAAAGATAATTGTTAACTACTAAATCATTAGATAACATTAATTATCTCGAATTAGTTTAATTTTAATACTTTAATAACTATTATTTATTTATTTTTATTTATTTAATAAAGATTGTTTTGGAATTATGAATGTATTTAAGGTAATTATTTAGTTACTAAAAACTTTAAATAAATTATCAAAATGTGTATATCATTATTATTACCATAATTATTGTTATCATTATTTCATAACAAAGTTTTCCCTTATGTGAACACATAACAGATACATAAAAAACATAGTGACTATTTTTCACTTCCCGTGGTTAAAATAATATAGAATTGAATTTAAGGGTAATATTACCCTAAAGGAATAAAATTGATACAAAAGTGATTAATGAAAAATTATATTTTTCCAATAATAATTACGATAAATAATTATGTCCTTATAAATTATTATTAACCTTGATTGAAAACATATACCGATACCTAAGTGATAAATTTTACCATGATTAAAATTACTTATATCGAAGAAGGGTTCATATTTATAAATTTTTTTTCTCCTGATTCTTATAACTAAAAGAGTTTTTCTATATTCAATTAAAAAAATTGTAACAAATTATTAGTAATATACATTTGAAAAATGAAACTGAAAACAATTTTTTGGAAAATGCATTTTTATGCCCAGAAATGTATAGACACAAAAAAATGTATAACAATGATTTAAATTGATATAATTATATTATATATAATTAGAAAAATAAAAATATAACATTAAGAAAAAATTAAAATCATAATTATAATTTAAATTATATTAAACCATTACTTTTATAAAAAAATCATTATTTTTCACCATTCTCTGCAAAATGAAATCTTGTAAGAAAAATACCAAAATTAAACCCATTAAAAATATTGATCTTTTTATTTAAAAAATGAATTTAATTTTATAAAATATATTTTATAAATGTTAAAAATTTATTATAATATTTTTCAACATAAATAAATAAAAATTCTTTTTTAAAGAAAATATAATTTTGATGAATAAAATGTATATACCTAAAATTAATTGATTAATTATAATGAATTTATATTAAATAGGTATATTGTATATAAATCATAAATAAGTTAAAACTATTCATATCCTCTAATTTACTATCTAGGTTATATCATTAAATAATAATATTTAAAATTTTATAATGTTGTTCACATAAAATCACAGTTTCGTGTAACAGAAAAAAATTAAATAAGTTAAATATATTTATGATTACTCTAAAATATCATTGTGTTGAAACACATAACACCAATTCGTGAGTTGGGTAATTTGTTTTAGGAAACATCCATATTATTCAGGGATAATATATCACCATAGAATAATGTATGAGGACAGATCCTAGTTCTTTCATAGATGCATCACTAATGATCACAAACCATTCTCCACTCTAGGGTAGTGTTAGGATAGGTGAAGTAGTTTACCTTCTCTTCAGTCTTTTTATCTTTCCCAACATTCATTTTTCAAATGAAACATTGGTCTCCACTATGTTAACAAGATGATTTTATTATATATAATAGTAAATTTTTTTCTTACAATGAATCAATATTATACAACACAACTAAAGAAATTATGGATCTCAATCATAGTGGTTTCTCTTAGATAAAATTCAAGAACTTTTTACTTCATAGATCCCATTATTTACGCTATAAAGATATTAAATGAAAAAAAATGAATAATTACTTAAACATAATTCACATATAGTAAATTTTTCAAATAAATTCTCCTTAGAAAAGGCCTTCAGTAAAATCTTGGAGTATTATTTTTTCCATACTCATTGAATATAAAAAAATATAATTTATAAAGACTACTAGAAACTGGTCCAGGTATAATATGAATAAAATATTCATTCTCTAAACATGCATTGTAGGGGAATTGGTAGGAACAAATAAAATCACTATAAATTCATTGTGTATATTCCAAAAATGTAAGGATGACTTGGTAATTCTTTCACTTTTTACACTAAATTGATAGTATCTAGAATTATGATCAATATTAAAAAAATATTTATATCCTTTTCAATTATCAAAATAATAATCAATTTTAAATAGAGGATACTTGTTCTTGACTGTGATCTTGGTTAGTTTATGATAATACAGGAAGAGTCACATTAATCTATCATTTTTATTAAATATTTAACTAGTACACCCCAAGGTGAAACACATGTATAAATTAATAACTTTTTAGGTTTTTATTATAGTAAATTATTCAATTCCAAAAATATCAATTGGGACCATTTTATATAGTGTATTTGATATAGGTGTATAACTAGTTATGAGTAAAACTAAAAAATTATCTTCATAATTTGATCGAATAATAGTAAACACTTCCATAAATTTAAAAACAACTAAAATAAAATAGGTATATCATACTTATTGATTTCATTCCCATGTATTTGATGTAGAACCCTATATTAATATGAATCAAGTTACATAAAATTAATTCCACTTCCACTGAGTGTTCATATTTTTCATCACATTAATGGAAAATAATTGATAGGATTAGAATATGAAATGTGGCATAATTTACTCACAAATTTATTTGTTATTTATTTAATGAAAAATAATCCATTCCAAATATAACAAAAAAATAAAGTAGATGTAGAATTTTGGAATTTACAGGAAGAATATTCACACAAACATCATCCATATAAGAATCATATACATGAGATACGATCAACATACCATTAGGTATTTTCACAAATAATTCAACATAAAAGTGTTTGGGTTTTGTTTTTATACCCTTAGATAATTTATCAAATTTAACAGTGTGGGTAGAGCAATAATCATGTAATAAATTAATAGTTCTAGAGCTGATTGTAAATGTACCACTTATTTGGTGTACCCCACATCACAAATTGTGATAATGTGAAATTGAAATTCATAATTTGGCTTAAGTGTTTTCTGATTTTTATCAGCGTCGTTGAATTTATAATTCAATCACTTATTATAATAATTCCAATAATAATTTATTTTGAAACATTTACTTTTGGGTGTTGGATTTCGTGTTCCTTTCTCTCAATCATTAACTATCTTCTTCTTCCCATATCATCAATATTAAATTTCACTACGACCATCCATTTAACACAAAATATATTACTAGTACTCTTAATTACATTTCGTCAATGTTTTGTCTAACACATTGAGATGGAAGGAAATATCATAATATTTTCTATAAGGTTTTCAATATTTTGTTCTTATTTTAATTCTATAATTATTTTTTGTATTAATATATTATGATTTGTTGATAAATATATTCTCTATCATTACCCTAACATCACATAAAACAATTTAATTAAAAATAATGATGTCTATTATTTCTAATGACCTACAGAGAAATTTTTTATACCACGAATGAATAAATAAATTGTAATTTTAGATTACATGATAATAGTAGAATCATATAGTGGAAGTCATTCAAAATTTCCCTCATCTGTGAAAATTGATTGATTAATCATATTATTTCACATAGGGAATTCCATGTCCACTTTTTATAAAGAATAAGAGGAATGTAATTATTGTATAATACGATCTTAAACTCATCCAACAACCCGAATTCTATTTCTTTTAGTTTCCACCAATATTTGGTAATAGACCACTAATGAACTACTTTTCCTTCTAAATGATATTCCACTAATATGACGTTTTCATGTAAAAAACACCAGTTAATGATAAAATATATTTTTATCAGTAATAATAAACTTTACAATAACATGTGGATTTGAATACCCACAAATGGAATGTAAATGATACCTTGTAAAAGACACAATAGTGTACTGATACATGCATTTCTTTTTTTAATACACATCATGATTCATATCTTAAGAAATATTCATAAGTAAAAAAATATTTTTTATTAAAGCTCTAATAAAGTTGGTTTTATAGGGGGGGAAATAATTTCAATGTACATCAAATTCATCATTGAAATTTCCTTCTTTATATACCCATGGAGTAAAATAGAAAATAACATTGTTAGAAATAGTATTTAGAATGGGAAATCACATAAACATTAAATAAATTGTATAATATTTACAAATCATGTAAACTTATTTTAATTCAATGGAACCCTAAATTTATGAAAGGTTATCCATGATCATCATCTATTCAAGGCCTTCATATTTTTATATAATGAAAATTAAAATTTTCCAAAGAAAATCCCAAGAGAGTGTCAAACAATTTTCACATTATGAGAACACTCACTACATAATAGAATAATGGCCAGGATTTAATTGAAATACTATTTTTGAGGTTATTACCCCTAGATTAATGTATTCCAAAACCATATCGACTTGTATTATATATATAGGGATGTATTTCTAGAAAAAACACAACCCTTTATTTACCATAACGTAGAATTTTTTCATATACATAGGATTATCATAAAATTTCGCAGTAATTTTTTCACATCCTAGTTTATAAAGGTAACTTATCCATTTATTAATAATCACTTACAGGAATTATAATTTTCATACATAAATATTACATCTTACTAGATGAATATTAAACACATAACATTACATTCAATTCCAAAATCATTTAGGATTACTTCATAAGAAAAGATGGAAGCATAATTTTTTTTAAGAGCTCTATACTATTATAGAATATGTTTTATATATATATAACCCTCTTTAGATATTCGAAAAATATAACCTCTGAAAATGATCACGTAAACAATGGAGATAAAAATGATCACATAAACAAAATCTAAGAATATGTTTATGATAACATTATCATAACTTCTAAACATACACATCATATAATAGATCCAAATATTGATTCAAGGTTTAAATATTGTATGGTTATAAGAAATAAAACATAATGGAATTAAATAACATGATGCAAAAGAGAATAACATTATCATAAGACATAAGAATTTGGAAAAAATAGTTGAAAAATAATTTTATTAGTATATGATTACTACCAAGACTATTCTAGTGCATTATATTACCTAGGAATTTAATTATATATGTATTGAAGGTTTACTCAAAAGACTACTTTATTGGACACATTCACCTATAGAATGGGGTTCAACCCTATTTCAATCTTTATTAACTAAAGAAATATTCATTATTTCTAATTAATTTATAGGGATATATAATTCTACACGGACATCTACCATAAGGTAAATCACAAATATTTGTTCCCAAATATCTTAAATAATTCAACATAGCATCATTTCATTATATCATAACCTTTATAAAGGAAATTATTTTCCTTATAATTTCATCGGTTCATCAAAACAAAACCCTATGAAAATAAATGTGTTTTATAAACATCTCATCATCATTATCATATATAATATATAAAAATTAAGGATGTTGTCATGTAATCATATTCCCTATAAATTATATAATATGTAAAAGGATAACATCATCGTTGAAATTTTCTTTAAAACATCTCTTAAATTTTATTTTCAATAAAGTGACCATTCCATTTTGAAATAACATTTTTGAAATCTAAATTTTTCTCATGTATTAAAGAAATATTTTTTTTTAAATATCCTTAGAAACATGTAATCTATGATTCATGGGATTTAGTGTTCATTATGGTTAGAAATTACATTCATCCCATGATCATTACAATTAATATTCCACTCACATTTACAATAGAAATTAAAAGTCTCATCATTATGAAAATTAAATTAATATTTGTTTTATTTTTTTTAAATTTATCATAGGTAAAAATAATTTAAGAAAATATTATATTAATATAAAAAGAATTTGTATAAAATTTTAGAAAACATTGATATACATGAAAATGAGATTTCAACATATGATAGAAATAATTTAGGTTTTCCTTAAAAACCCCATTATTATTATGTATTATAAACATAAGAAAATAAAGTGAATAAAATTCAATACATATAAAAAATATTATAATATAATTTATTGGTTTAAATAAATTTTTTTATAAAATCATTATCAGAATCATTATCCTAAAAATCACTATAAACATGGAGATTGTAACATAAATCCCTTACCTCAAGTTGTATTTTTTTTGATTTGATATTAACACGTTTATATTAAAGATATATTTATTATACATATATATTAGATCCATGGAAATAATTATAATATAATATTAAATCTCCGTATAAAATATTAATACCATTTATTTATAACTCATTAAAATAATTATATTCTAGAGTTCACTGTTTAGTTTTTCTGAATAATTTCAGTTCCATAATAAAGTAATTAAATTATGATCATTGTTATATCATATAAATAAATTTAATCAAGATATAAATATAATAGATAAAAATTATATGTATAGAATCATTCATATATGGTATATATATAAAAATTAAGTTAACTTTTCATGGTGTTAGTAGGCCATATATATTCATGAATAATGTTTCAATTATCTTATAAATAGATAAAAATACCACTATATATTATTTTATCATCAAAAGTATAAAATTATACATTAAATAACATATATATATATTTATTTAATCTATTAATATTACCATATATACATTAAATAAATTAAAAATTAATCACGTTACCTTATAAAGGTTGTCCCGACACATACACACGAGTGACATTATCATTTTTCAATAGATAGGAAGAAATGAAAATAGGTATTATATAATAATTAATAATGCATAATGTTTTCATAAAAAACATATATATATTTTTTACCCATCATAATAATAATTATTGAATAATAT
The DNA here is from genome assembly GCA_963277665.1 of Viscum album. Lineage (NCBI taxonomy): Eukaryota > Viridiplantae > Streptophyta > Magnoliopsida > Santalales > Viscaceae > Viscum > Viscum album. The sequence goes on along the minus strand of OY728143.1, from coordinate 1,059,964,821 downwards.
TGATGTAAAATTAATTGTATTATTACGTTGAGGCAGTAGTCTACACCTATTTACAAAAAATAAACTCACTTTTAATTTGATGGAAACGACGCTAGAAAATGGTGGCTACATAATATAAATAACATTTAAATATATATGTTTTATAATTAATATTTTATATTATGATAATAAATAGATATTAATATTAGGTATATGAATAGGAAAATTAATTGAGTTCGGGTAGGATGATTTCATCTTCCTTGGTGGGCCTCTATTAGATATATTCTTAAGGTCCCATGGAATTGTCTTCTAAGGAGAAAAAACCCTATAATTCATGGATAAGAAAGTTGAGATGATTAATTATAGGATTATATATATTTAAATTTTCTTTAAATAATATAAAATACGAATTTCCTTATATTTTCAAGGTGGAGGCACTCATGGAATTTCATGAATTATGAAAATACAATACAACCATTGTGAAGAAAAATGATGGAAGACGGCCTATTTTTTGTGGAGGATTATTATTACATAAAATTACAGACATAAAATAGTATTTAAAAATTATTAATCAGAATACATACACATATCTATTTTTTGCCTCTAGGTAATCTTATTATAACCATAATTGTGGTGAAAATTTGTTAATATTTTAATTTTTAATTATGAAAATAAATGACTGTTGAATCACTAAAAATTATGTAAATTTGGATTCCAAATGTGGCCTAACAAATTTAAAATCATTTCAATGGGGAAATTTACTTGATAATCATCCTTAGAAAGATATAAACATTACATTGGATGAATTTTTATCTCATTTATACTATATTTTTATACCAAAATAAATCATAATATAAATTTCAATTCCATTGTTGGTATTATAAATAATCTCAATTATCTTATTTTATTTTTAACAACTATTTAAAAACGTATTCATTTAAAATTATTGAAACGAAATTTTATCATTAAATAACCATATGTAATTATCAATATTCCAAGAAAAAATAAAACTTCTCATAATTAGTACAAAATAAACTATAAGAATAATTTGAAATGATAATTTCACATATGATTTTCATGTTTTCAATTTTTTTCTAAAATTTGAAAATTTTATTTATCTAATTTTTCCTACAAAAAATGAAAAAAATGAGGCTATTTTTTAATAATATAAAATAATAACCAAAAATCGAGTATATATATATATTGATATATGTTTTCAAAAATTTAAAATTTCGATCATTGATTTTAACTAGAATAATTGAATAGAACTTTTATAAAAATATATTATATTATACATGATTTAGAGATGGGTTTTTTTTGTATTCAGACCTATAGAGTAAAGTTTATTTATATGAAAGAAATACATCATAAAATCATCTGGAGTTTTGGAACCTCTATTAGTAGTGTCAATTTTCATTTAATGTACTAAAATATATTTGTGGTTTTTATGAGTTCATAAAAGTCCCATAACATATAGAGTATTTCCTATGATAAAGTAAGTCCATGTATCAACATACACTATGAGAACAAGGCATATAACAAGTTAATTTGGAGTTTGTGATGTCACACTAAAGGTGGTGATAATAATAAATTGTTAAGGTAATACAAAAAAAGTAATCTTCTCTTTACATGTTAGTATAAATTGAATCAATAGTTTAGTTATAGTTATGGGAAGTTGAGAGAAGTTGAATCCACCCAATAAGGATAAGAAGAATAATTTTCCACTTCTAGAAAGAGAATATCTATGGGTATTTAATGTTTATCATTGAAAACAACATTATTGTGTTTCTAGATTCTAGAAGGTTGAATGAATTCAGTCATAAATAATGCCCTAATTACATAAATATTCATATGATATTTGTGAATAACATCCCATAATGAATCAAATTCAATTATAAAATATATCATATGGTTGATTCCAAGATGGATAATCTAAGAAAACCTTTAGTGAAGGTGACTCATAATTTTTCCCCATTATAATAGGTATGGAAATAGTAGGAAATGCAGAAAATATATGATTTTAAATTCAATGAATGATTGGATTAAATTTCAGTTTAATGATAACACACTTTATTCAAGGATAAACATAAATTTACACAGGTGATCCCCACTCCCGCTATAATATCATAATTAGAAACCTCATCATCTAATTAGTTTGATATTTGAAACAATAGTAATGGATTAAACATGTTATATTATGAGTTATAAGTAATTATTAATCCTACAACCCCCCCCCCCTCAAACTTCATACCCTTGTACTTTGGAGGACTCGAACTAGCACAAAAATTTAGAATGTATGAACTACCCAACAGAATATAATCATTGTTAAATAATAATCTCAATACATTTTAGTCAATATAATCTACACGATAGAAACCAATTTCTAGAGAGAATGTTCTATTTTTTTGAACCATAACTCCCAATACATAATAGGTGAAAAATTTATATATTGATGATGTTATTATTTATTCTGTTGAGATGTAAATTTCCACCCATGTACCATTTCTACAAATACTATTTTTACCATGAAAACATAAATACAACCCATCTAATGAGCCCAATATGATAAATTATTTGTTCACGTGTCACTTATGGTTCACTCATATTAGATATCAATACACATCAAGGGAGTACACTAGTTTTCATCCATAACTCATCCCTAGATTCCCTATATCCCCTATGATTCATCATATCATCAAAATTGAAGCATTTATTAATAGATAAGTCATGAATTGGTTATCCATGGACAATCCTAAGCCAATAAACTATTGTCACCACATTCAAGATATAGATATTGTGGTTACTTGACATAGATCATCATGACAATTTTTTTACTCAATGATATAAACCTTTCAACGGATCATAACAATGTAACATGAACTATGTGGGATTTGATTCGTGTTAAATAGGATACCATGGATGCCTCCCTAAAGAGAAAGACAAATATCTAAAAGCTTATTCACAAGGTCCATATTAATTGTTGACCTATCTTAACGGGTAAATATTGGTCATGGTGTTTCCATGTTATTTATGAAACCCCTCTGATTCATAAATATGGTCACATTAGTTGAGAACCTCTTATATGTGAAGATGATCATGTATAATAATGATTTTAACTAAATCACTATAATATTGGTAACCAGTCTTTCCATATGATTTAGGAAGGATTCATGATGATTTAGTAAATCAATAAGAGAGTCATGGTGTAAGGAGTTAATTGCCATAATCTCTATGATGAGCCCAAATTCCAATCATATTGAGCAACATGAATTATAAGGTCACATTAGTGAAGTCCCATGAAATAAATTTCTATAGAAAGTAGGTCTAATATGAAAAAATATTCCATAACTAAAGGAGCGTCTAGGTTTACAGGTGAAACAATAATATTAAATATATATATAATAAATTACATATATAAATTTGTAGTTATAAAATTTGTATATTATATTAATTATATAATTATATTTTAATTATATATACATTAATTATTATATAAATTTTAAATTATAACTATTAATAAAATTTAATTCTTTTATAAAACTAATTATTATTAATTATATAATAACTAAATATATAATTACTAATTTAAAATTTAATATATAATTACTAATTACAAATTTCTATTCATATAATTAATTATAACAATTAGATAAATAATAATAATTATTTTCTAATTATTTAATTAATAATTATTAATAATATTATCTACAAATAAATAAACATTACTAGTTATATAATTAATAATAAAATATTAATCATATATTTTATAACACGAAATTTTATAATTTCAAATATTACATAATTAATTTTATATAATAGATTATTTCCCATATATTTATAATTAATATTAAATTTTATATCAAATATACCTAAACTAATAATAAATTAATTATATATGAATAAAATATGTATAAATTAATATTTTTTTTTGGTATTTTTTCAACTAAAAGGATAATATTAAGGTATAAATGTTTTTAATTTGTATTAATAATTATAAAACATTATATATAAAAGTTTTAATTTTAGTAAATCTATTTTTAACATAAATCTATATAGAATGTAAAATATATAGATATATTATTATTATTATTATATGTATATATTCCATTACATATAGTAAAAAATATAATTAACTATCAACCACACATGTGAATGTTAATCATTAGTTGTTCCATGGGAGAAATTTGATGTCATCAAAGGCTCACAAATGAATGAAGAAATTATATATTGAATAGTCAATGAGATTTATGAAAAATAGGGGTTCTTCTTGCAATTGAAATTGTATGGTAGAAAATATTGTAGTGTAGTTTCAGGATAATGTTCATTATGTTGTGTATACTATAAATATTATTTTTAAGGAAGGCATGATATAAATTTATAGTAGAACTAAAAATAAAAATATCATTAGAAAATATAAATAGACTAAGGAGAAGAATGTCTCATATTCTATTAAACCCGTTGAAACCCAATATTTGGCTAAACTTTTACCCCTGAATGTGGGATAATTGATCTTCATGTTAAGGATATGGACGTCAACCCTTCAATATTAAATACCCCTGAGCATTAAGATAATGATAATCCTAATCAATAGTCAATTGTTCCTTGAAGATGTTGTTGATATTCAACAGGAATTTTGGTATTCCTTGGTTGGTGAAAAGAAGGAATCCTAGGAAGCACGGTATGAACTCATTCATTGGAAGGTATATCTCATCACACATGATTCATCTAGACTAACTTCAGAGAAATAGATGTTATGCGTTTTCATGTTCCCATTAGTTGTGGAAGAGTATGAGGATGTATTCCCCAAAATAATTTATAATATTACCTCCAAAAATATAGATATACTTTTCCATTGTTTTATACAACATGATGGCACCAATATCATCACCATCATATTAGATGGATTTCGCATATATTCACGAGATGAGGGTGCAGTTAGATGACATGAAGAATAAGGGATTAGTAAGACCCAATGTGTGAAGTTATGTTTGGATTACTAAAGCTTTAACAAAGATACTATGGAGAATGAGTATCCACTAAAATGGATCAATAAAATCACCTATAAATTATGACAGTGTTTGATGAATGCCCTGCTCTTGAGCTTTCCTAAGATGTTATTTGAGTATGTATTTTTCTGCGATACCTCAAGGATCAAACCTGGTTACGTCCTGGTGTTGAGTAAAGTGTTGATTGCATATCATTTTTTACAGTTGATACCACATGTGATGAACTAGGTAACCCATAATCTAGACCTAGCAGTAGTAGTCTTCATATTGAAGATGTGGTGACACTACTTTATGGGTGAGTGGTTTACCATCTATGCTGACTAGAAGATTCCCATGTATATATTTTCCTAAAATGATCTTAACCTGGTATTGAGGTGACTGATAGAGTTACTCCGTGATTATGATTTAGTTATTTCATATGCTCATTGGATGGAGAATGTAGTATTAGATTCTCTCAGTAGGATATCTACCTTAATGTTTCTGAGTGAGGCATCAGAGTAGTTGGTCGTGTTATAGATGTCCTTTTTGAATAATGATGGATGATCATACCTTCATTCGATGGATATCACCCCCCAATCTTACATCGAGGAAGGGAGGCATAGCTCATAGACACCAACAATGAGAATTTACATTCTCATTTGTCCAAAATGATTGCCCCAAATATATTTTTTATATGTGGAGAGCTCATCATTCTTCTTAGAGGATGCATAGTTGTAATAGTGGCATTTTTTAAGGGGTTTTGAGAGAATTTCCCACATCCACATTGGTGTACATCTATATGTGGAGAAGAGGTACCAGGACATATGATATGAGATTTAGTGTCATGTGATGATGATGGTTTTGGAAGTGTTTGTTTCTTGGGTCCTAAAATATCAACATGTGAAGGTTGATCATAAGGTTCTAGCAGGTTTGACTAAACCCCTTGAGGTGTCAGAAATTAAAGGGTATGATTTTTTTAAAAGTTTGGGGCCGAAGCCTCATTTTTTATTATTAAATCAAAGCAAAGTCTTCTTTTAACTGGGTAGAGGGAAACCCATTACATAGCCCGAAGGCCCAGTGGGCTTGTAGCCCATTACATAGCCCGTAGGCCCAAGTTCAAAGGCCAATTCACATTCTGTGAATAGTAACCTGCTACTAAAGTACCGCACAGTATCACCGCCGCTACAGTTCCCTGCCGCCGCTACAGTACCCGCTGATGAATAGTTACGCCGCTGCTACAGTACCGCTACAGTACTGCTACAGTAATCTGCGCCCCGTGGGTTTTGAACCCCCATTTCCCATGTAGTATTATGGGGTGCTTACCACTAAGCCAAACCCCAACTACATTAAAGGTTATGTAATAATAGTGGACATCATGATTTATTTTTGAATGTATATTTAGGGACACAATACCATCGAGGTTATCATTGACCGACTAACCAATGTGGTCCACTTCCTACCCATCCATGTGTATAGTTAACTAGAGAGCATGGGACACCACTAAGTGAAAGAGATAGTTCAAATAAAAAGACTTTCATCAATTATTGATTAAGATATTTATCATGTCTTCACATCCTAGACATGGAGGGGATTTTATGAGGCGTTTGGGACCCAATTACTCTTGACTAAAGCATTTCACCTGCCTGAGGACGACCATAATGAGTGGGTCATTTAAGCCATAGAGAACATGCTATGGAAATTCATGTTATTTTTTATACAGTTGGGTGGATCACTTACCTCTTTTAGAGTTTTCATACATAAACATCTACACCTCCACTATTAGTATGGAACCATTTGAGGCTGGGAATATGTAACCCTATATGTCACCACATTATTGGATTGTTCCAAAAGAGTCGACAACATTGGACCTGGAGTTGGGGAAGGAGAATACAGAGAAGGTGTAGGTCATCCAAGATTATATTAAGACTACACATAGTTTTCATAAATCTTATACGGATGGGAAATATATTCCTTTAGAGTGTGGGGATAGAGACAATGGGTTTTTTTGGTTCTCTCCACAACATGAGATACAAACACATGCCTGGAATGACAAGAAATATAATAGGTTCATTGTCCCATTCCTAATACAGTGTAGAGTTTGTGACGTATCATACCACATAACTCTACCCACACTATTGGACTGGATACACGACATGTTCCATGTGTCTTGGATGAGGTGATACATTCATGATTCATCGCACACCGTCGAATGGGAATATCACGACATCTACAGTGGGAAAAAAAATTTTGAGTGGGAATTTTTTATGGATTTTGTGGACATAAATACCTCTGATTAGGAGAAAATAATGTCTTGTATTTTACAAAATTTATATATAGAAAATATTTGGGAAACGTTTGAGAACATGCACTCAGATGGAGGGTGATTCTTAGACCTGGTGTTCTAGGAATTATTCTTTGAAAATGTTATGTTTTTAATAGAACGTGCACAGGAAATTTGTTAAATAGTAGAACAAATATTAAATAGGTTCCCATATAAGAAATATTATGGCATCATTGAGATCAGATTAGTGGCTTTACCCTAGGTGTGACTTAACTTTAGTTGGAACATATATTTAATGGAAAACCAATAAAAGGGAAAATCTGTAAATGAAATATTTAAATAAAATTATTTTATTTTTAAAACCATAATATGTAAAAAATAGTAACTCATATTGAAAATTTGAAACCAGAATTGAGTTTTAAGGGGTGTTTGATTATCAAGGGATAAACTCGACTAGCGTGGGTCGAGGATGAAAGATGGTTTTTGGACGTAAATGTCAATAAATATTAAAATAAAATATTTTAATTGGACATTACATGTTTTTGGAGTGGTGGATCCCATTTTTAATAAGACTCTTCAAAAATACATGGTTATCGTCATAAACCTAGAGTCTCACTGAAGGAAATTGGAGGAGACTCACCCACCGACGATGACAGATCAATGACGGGGATTTAGATCAAGGATCGACGAATCAATGAACAACAGCAACACATCTTTTCCATATATAAATTACTTATCAAAACCTCTTGTAGGGAATTAGTTTTTTTATTTTACTTCCCCATTCATTATGCAAATGATAAACATGGATTAATCAATGTACAGATTAATCCAAACGTTGTGCGTATTGCAGGATGGACTTATTCTACGGTAGGAATTTTTATTAGGATGATTAATATTAGATATTGACTATTGATACCCTTACTTCATCATCTAATAAGGATTGATCAAGGTCGAAATGAAAAGGACCACATCCATACATTTTAGCCTTTCATTTACCTGTATCAACCCCATTATCCATTCTTTAATTCACGTAAATCACGATATGTGATGGAAAATTGAAACAACGACAGCATAAGGCCATCATATTTTCAAGGTGGTGACCAGTGATGGAGGTAGAACCAGAATGACAAGGATTCCAGGCCATGTAGACCCAGAATGATGGTACTTGGAAGTGGAATCTAGTGGTGGTTGTAGCCTATAGTCTTAGTGGGACCACGGTGGAATGATGGAATGTGGCGGTGAATCTCGTGGGTGGTGACACGAGCATTGACCAGGTGAGGCCCCCGACAGGACGCGGTCGAGCAGAATCACACTAGAGGAGTTCCTACGATGTTGGTAGCCTTAGGTACTGACCATGATGTGGTAGGAGGATGCATTAAGGACTGGGACATGGTTAAATCCATAAAACATGGAGAATAACCATGTGGACCATGTGGCGGCTGCGACCATGATTTAGGTTACATAAGGGGAGCCTTGGATACTTTATGTATAATTTGGGAGTTGTGCTGAACAGGAAGCACACGTGGATAGGCCACATACAGGAGAAGGGTCGGTCCACACTACACAGTTCAGGGTCGATCAACTGGTATGCACCGTTAGTCCTTTGTGCAGGATCATAAGGCCCAACGTACTTCCATCTAGTTGCCAATGTGCCAGGCCCATATTCCCATGCCGTTTCGAGTCAAACCTTGGTGGGTCTGGACCCATTACACTAAAATGACCATATTATTCAATCAAGAGTCTATTCTGACAAACCATCTATGGAATTAGGACCCTTGTAATGATTGGGTTCTTTTTTTAGATGGCATGGTGGGTTCTAGTATTGAACAGTGTAGGTGCAGTGTTTCCATTGTACTTTTCATGAGGGTTCAATACAAAATTACATCATCATAACTTGATTGTAATCCCCTCTAGAGGCTAAGTACCATATAGATTTTTGGAATCCTTATTTTGGACTTGAATGATACTCTCTCACCCCATATAATATTTTTTTTCAAATTAACATGATCTCTGAGCATCGTAAATTAATTCTCTATCCATAGGGCTATACCAGAAGGGTTTATGGTGTCCGCTAAGAAGGATCCCATACATTACAAGATGCATTGATTAGGTTATCAGTATCCTTTGAGATGGATCCTTTATGTTGCGGGGTAAAAGATATTTTTTTGGTACCCTATAAAATGGTCACCTCTTTGTATACCTTGAGAATGACCGGTTTTGCCTCTTTTGGTGGGGCCCAAATTAGCCGACCACATTGTAAGAGCCTTAAATGATATTAGGGAATGAGGAGTGAGTTCTTCTGAAACAAGAAAGTCTCCCAAAGAATCAGGTGGCTAATATTTGGTGTGGACTTACCTTTATTACCATGTGTCTATTAATGAGTATATTTGTATTTTAGTAGTAAATGTGTTGTAGGAATATACATATGTAAAGATGACAATGTACTCATTTTTTGGTTTATTTATTGTGTTTTGGGGTGTCATACTATATTTTTTTTACTCACCCATGTAAGGTATTTTCCCACACATGTTGTGTCTTGTGTAGATGATTGACACTTTGATGGAGTCCTTGGTTGACCTAGGCAGTTTCTTTCTTAGATTGTACCGATAGAGGAGGTGTGCTTCTATGACACTAGATAGCTATTTTTTACCTGCCCTTTAGGTTGGGTTTTCTATAGAGGATTTCCACGGACTTATAATTTTACTTTTAGTTTTTTTTGGGCTTATATTCTGGCCATGTTTAATTTCATTTTCCTTCTATTGTACACATTGATGATATCTTAGTGGTATTCCTTTTTTTACCTATTGTTTTGAGTTTAAACAAAATTTTCTTGGAGACTTGTTCATGTGTATAGGTATATAATAAAATGCCTCGTATTTATGGGATATTCCTTCATAGTGCTACTTTCTAGCCCCTTGCCAATGAGACATGGGATTGGGGTATTCACGACAAGAGACCCCTTTGGGACGGGTCATGATAATATAAAGGGTATGTTTGTTAACATGGTTTCAGGAATGAGTGGTGGAATGAGTTCTTGGTTGAGAAAAAGCATGGTTTGGATTTCTTGTTGATTATCTACCTATAGGTGGATCATCCCTTAAACCATTAGATTCTCCCTGAATACCTATAGTGATGTGTTCAAATGTTTTTCCCTTTAATTGACATCACAAACCTAGAGGGGTCATATTATGATAGGTGATAGAGGTTGTTATGAACTCTCTTCTTGGTGGTATATTTCTATGAAAGGCATTGGGTAAATTATTTCACATATTAAATGATAATAGGCCTTGTCAGGTGCTAATACCTGAGAAGGTGTAGCACCATGGCCCCTATGTCACTCATTGAATTGGATTTTGACATGTTTTTTAATAAGGGTAAATTGAAATTTAGTAGATCCGCTATATTATTCTTAGTCAAATGATCCATAGATGGAAATCCATTTCAACAAATTCTTAACCATATATTTCTTGTTTTCCATTAATATCGGATGGTTCTTATGAGTATTTTACAATAGGTTCATGGAGATTAACTTATTGTTTTCCCATCCTTCCCCCTTTAGTTTTATTCATTACTTAGTTATAATGGAAATGGAATTTTTTTCTCTAATTTCACCAGAGGATGGTGTAATTATGAAATAATGATGGATCATACGTGTGAGTAGGAGAAAGGATGTCAAGTAGTGATGATCACATGTAATTTCATGAAAGTTATGTTGTCCATTAATTTTTTATGGTTTTACCTAAAATTAATGAATATTATTAATGAAATAACTTCATCTATATTTTATTTTTATTTTTTTGGTCTAGAATCATTTTAGGAGTAGACCACACCCTTTAATGAATGGTTTTGCCCAGAAAATTTCACTTGATGAGTTTTTATTCATTATTAAAATTAAATTTAAATTAAATAATTTATCGTAAAATAGTACAATTAGTTTAAATAGTCATTTGGGCTTTATATATAGACTCATTTGGATGAAAAGTGATCTGTCATAATTGGAAGAGTAGGGGTGAGATTTAAAGAGAATCATTAAATGGGAATGAAATATGATTGAGGTAGGTGGTAACTACACAAAACCTATGGTTTCAGAAATTTTATATTTGGATATGATATGTGTTATCATCACCATTGATGATTTTCCATATGATTAAACAAATTAATTTCAATTAATTTTATACAAATAGTCATGGTTCCAACAGACACTATGTTTCCTTTTTCATTGGTTTACGACCCAAGGTCATGATTGTATAGGGAAAAATAAAAACAATTGTGTATTTATATTTATGGTAACTGATGATGATTATATGAAATGAAATGATTTTAATGGAAAAAATCAGGCCCATTTATAGATTCCCATAAAACCCGCTTTGTATACCATAGTATTGAATATGATTATTTTTATAGGTAGTGAAAGATGTAAATATGAATTTTCTTATAACATATGACTATTTGAGATGAGAGTTGGTTCAGTATTCCTTACCCACATATCTATGACTACCATTGTTGGTGTTCCCTAGGTGGGTTGTGGGTAGGTTTGGTATTTACAAGGTGGGAAATCCTATGCGGGTAATGAGAATGATATGTGATTATGATATTTGTGGGGGATAATAATCCCTTGTAGTGATGGTGTCTACCCTAGAGATGTGATTGAGATGAATGTGAATATATAGTGTTTATGTGTTATGATGTTACCTTGGGAACCTTACTAAGTTCCTCAGTGTTTTTGTAGAACCTAAAGAGGTTTAATGAATGGGATTATGTATCCCTAGTCTAGGTGTAACCTCAGAACACCTAATATAGTAGTGGTACCCTTATTTATATCGATGAAAATTCATCATAAGTGATATATGATAGGTTTATATTGGTGGATTTTACATAAGGTTTGACTCAAAGTTCTATGGAGTATGTTTCCTTTATACATGAGTAGTACATAATATTTTATTTGGATGATGTTAGAATAGGTATATATATATATATTTGTGTGTGTGTGTTTGAAATTTTAATGAGGGTTCAAGCACCGATGGTGATATACGATCAATGGGTAATGGAGGCTTGATATGTTGCTTTGGGTTGAGTATGTGACCCCTTTAGTGTATGAATTGACATATTATTTTCGGATGGATGAAGTTCATGGTGGGTTCATTACATTTTATGGATGGTTTAATTTCACCGAGATTGTTTCTCATGCTTTGGGGAAGGTTATATCCCAAATGGTATTTCATGTTCCGAGGATAGTTATATAATCCTCGATTGGTTAGTTGTTTTCATATACACAATTGAGTTCTATAAATTATTTATGATCAATTGGGATTATTATGTGGTAGGGCATTGATCCCCCTTGGTTCTGGATAAGATCTGAGACTATAAGGTATTGTATGGGACATTTATAATTGATTTCAGCTATACTGATAAAACCAAAGGATTAGATTACATTACTTATTAATGGTTCTGTAGAAATTATTTATTTTCATTGAATATGAAATTTACATACACATTATAGTTGGTATTGTAATAAATCATATTGATGGTAAACTAGTAATTATTAATCACACCCCACCATTGTGTATATTACACTTGTGTACCTGAACAGACTTCCCTTATTTAAAGTTGAAGATTGGTAGATGCCCAATGTTTCATTATCAAGTGGGATTACTCAAAAGGTACTAGACATTGGGGTGAGTCGAAGACTAATTATTGTTGCAAAGCCTCAATATTTTTTTCATATTCAAATTGTATTTGTAATTGGCCCAATGTGAGGCTTGTAGAAAGCTCCTATGAGGATGTGTTTATGTGAGTGTCTGGTTTAGGATTAAAATTTTTATAAGATTATTATTTTTATTTCTTTATTTTAATTTCATTTATTATTATGAATTTTTATTAGTTATTTTACACTAATTTTTAATCTTATCTAATGGTATAATATCCCCATTATAAAACCATATATGCTCAATAATATTCCTTACCTTTCATATAATGGGATGCAGAACAATGGTCCAGTAGTGTTGATTGGTAAAAACAACAGTAATGTTGTTTGTGTACGAAATATTTTCTAAATTGGTTTTAATGATTTATTAAATTTTACAAAATTATTTTTGTATATATTATGTAGGTGATGTAATAGTGTTTCAAAGCTATTGATTAACCTCAAATGGGTGCATTGCGAGCAATGTTTTTGAAAAAATATTAGGTTATGAGATATTTAGAATTATTTTTCATGGAGTTCATTTTTACTACTATATACTTTCACCTATAGTTATGCATTATAGTTTATTGATTTAAGATTTGTTGGTTATTTCGCTTGTTACATTTTTAGGATGCCTCTATAAATGAATTTTATTTGACAAAGAGGACCCACATGACATACATTAGCTTTTGTGTAATTGATATCACTAAAAATTAGGAGATCAATTATTTAAAGAGTCTGAAAAATATATATTTTACTTTCCATATAGCATTATTTTTGAAAGAATTGTATTTATTTTAATGATATATCATGTGGATGTTATGATGGAATTTCACTTTATTGGGACTATATATTCCCCCCATGTGGTGGATTCTATCAATCTTTAATAGGTTCATATATGCATTTGGTCCCATAGTATCAGTTCAGAAAGATAATTTTTGAGTTATTTAATGTATCATAAAAATGCCATAATTTATTACCATGTAATATATTTATGACGTTGAGAATAATCAAAAAATATGGTTATGGTTTTCTAAAAAAAATATTTTAATTGACAAATATTTTCATGGGTATGTATTTTTACAAATTAATAGGGTTTTGGTCCTTGATGGAGGTTGTCCCCTTTGTGGATACCTACTACTAGGGCTATAAACATCAGCATTATGTCAGCCATGATTCCATGGAAAATGAATATCATTATCATTCTACTAATTAATTTTTCTGATATTTTAGGTTCCAAATTAGTTCTTTTGATTGGTGTATTATTCGTATCAAATAGGTAAAAATGATTTTCATGTGTGTTTTATGGTCAGTTGACCAATGCAATTTTACCATATATTGAATAGAGGAACCACTACATCACCACAAAACTAGTAAACTAATGTATCAGGATATTCTAAACCCTAAAAAATAAACCGTCATTATAAAACAATTTCCTTTAATCAGCAATGATAATATAAGTGTGATTGTCTTAGTGGCGAGTCTCCTTACTAGTGATTGAAATACTATACCCATATTCTAAACCCATGATGATAAGGTGTAAACATTCGTTGATGTGATTTAGAAAACCTTTTCACACTCATAATCATGATTACTTAAATTTAAACATCATAATGATACTTATATCTATTTGTGTAATATAATTATTGATTCAAACTTTTCAATATTATTTCCACCATTATAAATGTATAGAATGAACAAATTGATACCATTTATAACATACCTCCCATTAAGTGTGGCATTAAAAGCTCCTATAATCCACTAACCATAGTTTTTATCTATCGAATAGAAATGTTTGGATATAAATTATAGTGTAATACTAAATCATTAGGGGATAATTTTTCATTTAAAAAAAACCTATCAAGGGGAAGAAATAAAATCTGTTAAAGAAAAAATATATGGTGCATGAAATTTATGAAATAAAACTCAATTACAAAAAACAAAAATATTATAATAATATAAATGATTTAAACATAAAATACATAAAAAACTAACCATTAAATTGTTTCATCAACATTGAGTTGGAATCACTCCAACCACTCCACATGAAAATCTATAATCTCCAACCACCTTCCAATTAATATAGCATCATGATGATCCATTATATAATTAATAAAATGTTCCAATACCTATGTTATAAATAAAAATTTTTGAATACAAAATATATTACATATTTAGTGTGAAAGTATACCAACCCTATATGAAATCTCTAAGTGGAATATCAACCCACTAATCCATGATATGAAGAGGACATCTCAGAGTGAAAAATATAATAAAAAACAGGAGATTAAATTTAAAGAAGTTTATGAATATAATCTAATTATATTTAAATCAATGTAATATATTATCAATTTATTCAAATTGGGAAACCCATTCCCTGTTCACACACATACATGCATGAAACAATGATTCAAATACTCATGAGTAGTCACTCTTCCATCCACTATAGCGATCATGTAATAATCCACTATATATACTCTATGGCATCAAACCCTTGTCTGAACACAACAAGGAATCATACAATGCAATATAAACTCAAACCAATAATTAATGCCTTATCCTCAATAGAGAAATATATTTTAAGACCAAAAATACAATTTTTTTATACATACTTGAATAAGAGTTAAATGAACTTATAAAATTTAAATCTAGATCAATGTTTTGTTTTTTTTTTAAAATGATGCATATACAATCACCAAATAATGAGTGTTTTTCTGTTAAAAAATAATAAATTATTTTTCATGAAATTTTTAATAATAAATTTTAAAATTATAATACAAATTAAAAAACAAGATGAAATCTCACTGATCTAGAATCCATTTATCATTTCATAAACAAATAACAAAATGTAATTTTCTAAAAAATATTGCTCTAATTAATCTAATAATAGATTCCCTAATCTAAGGTTCTTTTCATTGGGAAATGAGGAGACCAAGAAAATGAAGAAGAATAGGGCTTTGAGCTTTAATTTCATTGTTTTGATCCTCAATGAAAACCCAAGATCGGTTACTTGTTAGAACAATTGACAAAGACATTATGAAAGGAAAAAAATATTGATAATTTTATTAGTGGAAAATAATGTCTGGATTTAGGTCAAAATAAAAATAAAAATTATAAAAATTATAAGTTATTAATGTCATTATATGGTTAGGCTACTCAATTTCATAAACTATGCTATATTATGTGAGTGATATTAGATAAGACATTGGGGCATAGATTATTCCATAAAATTTGGAAAACAATGTGAAAACTGTGAAAATACCTTTATCCCAAATAATTATTGATTTTATTGGGAGTATAAATATTACACTAATTCATGTTCCAACTATGTACCTACACAATAACTCCCATTGCCTATGTTGTGATTTCTTCTTGCATCCTCATAGTTTCCACTAATCATTCTCAAACAATAAAACCATCAAAATAATCCTAAAACATTCTTAAAATTGTGAAAAACACTAGTAATTGAATAGAAAAGTAATATAGTAACAATATACATATTAAAGAGTTTTGTTTATAAAACTGGGGTCATTATATTTTTAATATCCCATCCTTAACCATTGGATTCGAAAGTTATCAGGTTACAATAACATTAGGTGACATACCCAGAAATCCAAATGATGAAAATATATTTCATGGTCTTAGTAAATAATTGGGTTATGATTTACCCAGTATTCAAATAGAACCATTAAGGAAGAAAAAAACAACCAAATCAAAACTATAGGATTCATGAATTATAATTAATTGAACTGAATATACCATATGAAATGATATTAGAGTTGTAGTAAAATGAAAAATAAGAAACGTTTCCAAAAACTAAAACTTATCCTAATGTAGATTCCTAGATGTAGTATCACTCTAACAAATCTACATGATAATCTATGTTCTCCATCCTCCATCCAAATAATGTACCATAATCATCCTTTGTAATGTATCGGAGTAATATAACATTAAAGTTGACCAAAGATGGTTGGTCACATGGCCTCAATCACATCTTCTCAAATGCTAGAGGCTTACGACTAGTAGTGAACACCAAGGTGAATCAATGGTAATACTATTTCATACTAACCATAGTGCAACAAAACATAATCAATAACATTAAATTATAAGAAGAAGTAATATAACCAGACACAACATAAAAAACATCGATAGATATATATCCCAAAATGGAATCTCCTAAACTTATGATTTTGATACATGACATAGGTCTCTAATGAAGTAGTAAAATAGGTGTACAGTCATTCAATACAATAAATTTCTCGAAGATAAAAATGCTAAAAATTACAGTTTCATTGCAAGCCTTAGTTTGGTATTTTGAAACCCTGATACTAAGTAGGAATGAAGAACATGTAGTGGGGAACTGTCCCTTATATGTACATTTAATATTATAATCTATTTGGGTACCCAAAGATGGACCAACTAGGGTGTAAGATATAATCCTTCTAGGTAACTACCCATGATCTTTTACAAGCAGTCAATAAATATTCAAAAAAATAGTGTGAAAGAAATAATAGATCATTTAAAGAATGTATCCAAAAGTAAACATCCTCTAAAACCAGATTCTCATTTATAATCCATAAATTTTAATCAGTTTTTTTAAAAATAAAATTCTCTAACAAAGCATTCATACATGTTTCATTTAATTATCTTCATTGATAAAACAGATCATTTAATCACAATTTATCTGACCTTGACATAAGTATCCCCTTTCCCCATAAGAACATGTAACCTAGGATGCCTAAATAGGCAATCCATAAAGTTTATGTGATGACCAAATCCATTTTTTCTTTGTCTTGGAATACACATCGTAATTTTCATTTCATTAATTATTCTTTCCAAAACCTAAGCCCATATTATTCATTCCTAAGTTATAATCTTAGTATCACTCTTGGTATAATATAATCCATGTAGAGAACCAAATCTTGACGTACATGGACATTAAATTAATTTTCCGGAATACTTAATACATAACCAAAACAAACTCACAATGACCATAATAGTTTAATGTCTTTGGAATCTTGGAACATAATCTTCAAATCTTGGTGAAAGATCTTTAATATCTCCAATAAATATCTTCCCCTTTAGTTTTCTTACCAAAAACTTTTCTATATATCCTGGGGGTAAGAAAACATATAAAGGGTGATCTCAAATACTCAGTAAGGGTTAGCATGTCAAGTGCCCAGATCAGTGTGAATCATTGAGAGGGGGAGGGGGTGAATCAGTGATCCCATAAAACATTTTACTAATTGATTCTTAATCAATTAAACCTCTATGGCTGGTTAAAGCCTCGATCCACTCTTCTTGTATCTCTTAGCCTTTCCTCGAGTGATGCAGTAAATGTAAAGGCACAGGACACAAGGATTTACAAGGTTCGGCACCAAAGGCCTACGTCCTTGCCATGTTGGTTATACGCCCCAACATGGTTTCTTCCATTATAATCTGTTAGTATTACAATGGTCGATATAGAGTCCCATTGTATCTCTCCTGAGTCCCACATGAGGGTCTTTATACTGCGTCCCACAGTGTTACCAGAGTCCCACTGGCCTGCTCCAGAATCCCACTGAAGACTTCTTCCACCCTGAGTCTCACAGGGGGCTTCTCCTGGCTCCTCGAGTCACACGAGTAGCTCTTCTTCACTTTAAGCTTCTTCAAGTATCTTCAGCAGTCTGGGATAAAGACTGTTGGCCTTGCTCTGTACCTCTGATCACTTGTGATGATCAGGTCTTCTCGTCTTGCTCAGGCTTTATCACCTTCTTCTAAGGATGACCTGGATTCTCTCCAGCTACTGAATACTCAGAAAAATGATATCTTTAACTTCAGTCTGGTCCAGTCTCACTTCACTTCGACTTCATGCACTGAGTGCATGGCAACTCTGCATCTTCATGCACTGACTGCATGGCCTTCTCAAATCTCTTCAAGATCTTCAAGTCTTGGACAACTCAAATGCACACAACCAGATTTGGCTTTGTTCACGTGTGCATGTGCATGCATGCATGCATGCACTCCCCTTCTTCTCTTCTTGGTGCAGTAAACCCTCAGAGGGTGTAGTCAACTTATAGCACACACCTCCTCACTTGATCTTCACACTTTGTTCAATGTGTTTACACACTTAAATGTGTGTTATACTTTGTGTGAGTCTTCTTCTTCTTCTACGTGTGTCCACTCCACTTAGAGCACACACATAGGTTCGGCCTTCTTGTTTTTGATTTCTCACACACACTTCCTATGAACAATTAGCAAACACAAGGCATGGCCTACTTCACTTACTAAACACACACACTTCCTCGTTCTTTTAATCTTTTTCAAAGTGTGCACTTCACTTATGCACACACCTGGTTCTCCATTTTGTACACACAAGGGCTACAGCCTCTTTGTTTTCTTTTTGCACACATGTAGGCTTAGGTGTTGTCTTTACTTGGTGCACACACAAGGGCTAAGCCTTGGCCTTCCACTTTGAACACCTACTGCCCGTAGAGAGTTCTTCTCTTCACTTGGCTCACACAAAGGTATGCCCTCAGATTCTTCTCCACTTCTTCTCCATGCAAGGTTGCAAGAGTGTGGCCTATAATGTCTTCAAATGCCATGCGCAAGTCCTCAAGGTGCACAAGGGTCGCGCAAACACCTCCTGCCGTGCAAGTCCGCGGGCAGAGAAGGATGCAACCACGGGCGCGCAAGGATGCGGCCACGGGTCTTCCTGTCGCGCAAGGAAGGCGCACAGGGGACTCCCTTTCTTCTTTCGTGAAAGGAGTGCACAAAAGGATCCTTCTTCTTGTCACGCAAAGAAGTAGCGCGCAAGGAACTCAGCCGCGCAAATACCTTGCGCGGGGCTTCTTTCATCGCGAGGCAGAGGGCTCTCACGGGACACAAATCTTCAACAGGAACTTCAGCAAAACACAATGAGAGCCTCGAGCTCTTTTTATATAGGCAGAGGGATGCCCGGATCATCCACGTGCGATAAAACTTGAATCCCCGAGTTTTTCGGGATTTTGAGATTCTGTGAAATCTTGTATATCTCTCTGTTTCCACGTGGGTTCATTTATTTTTCATTCCTCTACGGGCATGCGCATGCAAATGCATGCATACCTTCGTTTAAAAACAATCCACGCAAAGCACGAATACACCAAGGCCTCAGCACTTCTTTTGCCTTCGGCCTTCATCGAATTTTCTCATTTGTTGCATGCAAGTATATTTTTATGCATGGATGGGTTCGGTTTGGCCAGACGAGTATGAGGGAGCCTTCAGTTTCGAGAGATACATCCGGGAGCTCAAAATCGGTGCTCGGGTTGCTCCTGGTTCGATGGAGGCACGCGGGTGGCCTCGTGCGAGCTCGGGGAAGAAGACGGATGGGGAGCCATCGGATCAGGAGTTGAGAAGACATCGGGCGGCTGGATTAGATCGGGGGCGCGGCGGATTAGATGAGCGGTGCCGATCGTCCGCGAGATCAGATGAGCGATGGGATTCGCTCCGCGAAAAAATTCCGCATCCCACATCGAATCGGCCTGCTTGTTTCTCGCGGTTTATCAAACTCGCACTGCCATCCGTTCCTCAGTTGAACTTCTCCCCTCCTGGTGTCGCCCCACACCGGGTTCTCTCTGTGGGCGCGCTCTTGCGCCCACCATGCACTCCGGGCGCGCTCTTGCGCCCCTGCCGCGCTCCTTCGGGCGTGCCCCAGGCGCTCATGCAGTGTCATGGGTGCGCCCTGCCGCCCTAGCTCGCCCCACGGGTTCCCCCATGGGCGTGGTGCCCTAGCGCCCATGCCTTGGGGTTGAACCCACAAGGTGCCTTGGCTGGCCATATTATTGGCAAAGGAACAGAATGTTACTTTGTCAAAAACAAAGTACTCCATATGAAAAATGCCCATTCTAAATGCCAAGCCAACTTCCTCTAAGCCATTCTCCCTTCTTCATTTCTTCTCATCTCTTCTTCTTAGGAATTCCTCAATCCTCCTCACATATACTCAATACATCGAATGTGGAATTCCCGAAGGGTCTTCTTCATCAACCGAGCTCCTTAATCGAATATATTCTTCAATGTTCTTCATTGATCTAATCAGAGATCAAATTGGATCAACTTCTAATTAGCATGCACTAAGTGATAGTGCATGGACTTCTTCAGCTCACTTTCATTCTCTTCATGCATTGTAAATACAATGCATGGTCTTCAATCACTTTTGTGACATTGTATCATCAGGATACAAGTTCTTGGAACTAAAAGACCAGTTCAACAATCGTCAGATATTATGATGCTCCATCATCATTCATTCTTCAAGTGTTGTCACTTAGTATCATCTTGAAACAAGTATTGAAACATTAAGACCAGTTATACAATCGTCGGATATTCATAGAGAATGTTTCAACCACAACATCCTATATCACTTAGTGAATCTCCTAAGTGACATGCATCTTAGTACCATGGCCATTCTCCTTCATCACCATCACCATCACATCCTTTTTCATTCACATCTTGACATTCCTTGACATCCATTCATTCCAAGACAACTTCATGCCTCATTGACAACAAATGCAACACAATGCACTTCAATCTCCCCCTTTGTATTTGTTGGCAATACACTAGAGCACATATGAATGGGTCAATATGTGTGCCAATATTTCTCCCCCTTATTGGCAATCAAATGCAAAGGTGTGGTGTGGTTCTCTTCAAAAAAATCACTTCCTCCCTTTGAATAGCATCTTCGTGTAAAGCACTAAGAGTGGGATGATGTCACAAGTTCTCTTTAGCAAAGAACCTTTAGTAAATCAGCTCTAAGTCTACTTGGGCTAACCCAGTGTAGAAAACAAGAGTGATATGACCAAAGAATTCAAAGCTGTCCATAATTCTCTACACATGTGAGATCATGCTTAGGGGTTTGAAATTTTTCAGATATAACAATGAATTTGCTAAATCCTGCAAAACTTCACAAAACTCATTAGAAAGTTCAGGTGCAAAGATAAAGCTCCCCCTTTCATCCATTTGTCTTCAATCTATACTCCCCCTTAATTGAAAAGATAAACTCAATTAAGAAACAAGGGATGAAAGTATTATTGGAATACCTTCACTTTTTTCAAGATGTTAATAAATCTTAGAATCCCATCTTCTTCTGATTGGCTCCCCCTCAAGGGGTGCACTCCATTCTGTCCAAACCACTCTCCAGATGAGAATGATCATCATCTTCAATTCCCTGCAATGTTAGCACATGTAAATACCAGAAGTATTAGGGAATAAGATGGAACCTCCTTGGTTCATCAATGTGAACAACAAGGTTGAGAAGATTCTCTCAACCTAGATGTCCCATTTTCACCATTCTTCACACTTGCACATTTGATCTTCAATGATGTTTGTGCTGGTGCGGATCTCAACACCTCTTTAACTTCTTTGTGTGTGACTCCTGTATTTCTAGGTGCCTTCTGAGCACTAGAGTCTCCTGGTGCAATCTTCATTCTTTTGAAGAATCCCTTCTGAGCTGGAATGAACATCATGCATTTATCACTAGTATGTCCAGCTTGATTTCACCTCACACATAGAACTTGATCTTCATGTGAAATGTTCTGATTCCCTTTTTACTTAGCTACTACCAGTGCTTCATCTTCAGCTCTTTGATGTTCTCTGGCAAGTTGCAACTGATTAGGCCATATGACTAGTAAGTCACTTGGAAGTGTGGCCTCAGTTCTGGAAGTTCCACATGGTTCTTTTGATGCTTTCAAGCTACCTTTCTTAGGAAACTTGTTTTCAATCAATCCCTTCTACTTCTTCTGGATTGATTGTCTTTTTGAGTCCAGTATGCTTCTATTCAGTTCCATGGCTTGTTCACAAAGATCCATGGTATGACCTTTCTTTCCACAGTAGAAGCATGTTTTCTTGGTGGTCCTTCTGGATGCATCACCCTTCTTGGATTTAGACTCCAAGGACTTCTTTTCCTTTTTCAAAATCTTCTTGGGAGCATATTCCACTTTCTTATTATTGCTTCCCAAGGATTCTTTCTGAGCCAGGTTCTGTGATATTTTCTTCTTTTGAGCTCTGGATACACTTGGAGATTGACATGTATCTTTTTGACCACTTTTGCAATCATCCCAGATGTTGTCAAGTAATCCAAATCTGTTAGCAGTAAACCGATGTCTCTGGACCTATGGATGTTGCTTATTTCCTTCTGGCTTGCTCCCCCTTGGCATGGGCTTCCATTGTGCTTTTTCGTTTAGTGGATTGTACCAACAATCCTTTGCACAATGCCCATACTTGTTACAACACCAACATTGACCCACAAATCTTGACTTTTTGATTCCTTCTGATTGTAGGGTGCTTGTCTTTAATTGTTGTGCTGCTTCAGGAGAGCTTTCTTTCTTCATTGTCTTCATCCATACTTGTTTGGAATTATTCTTCCATCCTGCACTTTTTGTGGAAACACAATTAGAAGCATTAGTACAAGATGGGATGGATGGTACCTTCCTTTTTGAAGTTGTTGCCCTTTCATTAGAGGATGTCTTTATTTTAGAATCATCCTTCTCAAAGCATACTTGAGTAGCAACATTTCTCCTTTCAGCTGACTGGGAGGCTTTGGCCTTGGGTGATTGTTGATTGTTCAATATCACCTCTAGTTCTAAGCATTTCATGTTGAGGGAGTTATTCTCATCCTCAACCAATCTTAGCCTACCTTCCTAATTCTGTTTCAGCTATTCCATCTGGTCATCATGCACCTTCTTTATTTCATTTAATGAGTTGTCAAGCTCCTTCACCATTTTGACTTTGTCTTCAAGTTGAGCATCTCTGACATTCATTGAAACTTTGTGCAATTTTTCCAGTGCATGGAAAACTTCTTTGACCATTGTCATAAAGAATTCTTTCTCAGAAAGGCTTCTTTGCAATTCTTCAGTAGTGTCTTCATATCTTTCATTGCAAAGGGAAACAGTTTCATCTTTAGCCTTCACCAGCTTTCTGAGAGTGTTGGTTATGCCAACCCTTTTTGCCAATTGGACTTCCAGAGAATTGGCTTCATCTTCTAGCTGTAATTTTTCTTCTTGAAGATAAAGGAGGCCTGTAGCTATACACATTGCCACGTACTTGGGGACTGTCTTCTGAAGATATTTGATTGCATTTAGAAGATCATTGTTCCTTCCATCTTCATCACAGCTAGAGCAGGCTTCATCAGAAGAATGATAAAAGGAATTGTCATCTGATGTGACTTTCAGATTTCATTCCATAGAAGGAGTTTATCTGATTGCAACAACCTTCTTCCTCATCTTATTTGCCTGTTTCTTCATTCTGTTTTTCAGAGACTTGGCAGATATCTCCATTTGAGGATGTTCTTTCATTTCCTCAAATCTGCACTCCATATAGACTCTCTTGGATCATTTAGAGGTAACCTTCCCTCTGATACCAATTGAAGTGCCCAGATCAGTGTGAATCACTGAGAGGGGGAGGGGGTGAATCAGTGATCCCTTAAAACTTTTTACTAATTGATTCTTAATCAATTAAACCTCTATGGCTGGTTAAAGCCTCGATCCACTCTTCTTGTATCTCTCAGCCTTTCCTCGAGTGATGCAGTAAATGTAAAGGCACATGACACAAGGATTTACAAGGTTCGGCACCAAAGGCCTACGTCCTTGCCATGTTGGTTATACGCCCCAACATGGTTTCTTCCA
The DNA here is from genome assembly GCA_963277665.1 of Viscum album. NCBI lineage: Eukaryota > Viridiplantae > Streptophyta > Magnoliopsida > Santalales > Viscaceae > Viscum > Viscum album. The sequence goes on along the minus strand of OY728143.1, from coordinate 1,059,940,260 downwards.
TTATAATCTGTTAGTATTACAATGGTCGATACAGAGTCCCACTGTATCTCTCCTGAGACCCACAGGAGGGTCTTTATACTGCTTCCCACAGTGTTACCAGAGTCCCACTGGCCTGCTCCAGAATCCCACTGAAGACTTCTTCCACCCTGAGTCCCACAGGGGGCTTCTCCTTGCTCCTCGAGTCACACGAGTAGCTCTTCTTCACTTTAAGCTTCTTCATGTATCTTCAGCAGTCTGGGATAAGGAATTTTGGCCTTGCTCTGTACCTATGATCACTTGTGATGATCAGGTCTTCTCGTCTTGCTCAGGCTTTATCACCTTCTTCTAAGGATGACTTGGCTTCTCTCCAGCTACTGAATACTCAGACAACTGATATCTTTAACTTCAGTCTGGTCCAGTCTCACTTCACTTCGACTTCATGCACTGAGTGCATGGCAACTCTGCATCTTCATGCACTGACTTCATGGCCTTCTCAAATCTCTTCAAGATCTTCAAGTCTTAGACAACACAAATGCACACAACCAGATTTGGATTTGTTCACGTGTGCATGTGCATGCATGCATGCATGCACTCCCCTTCTTCTCTTCTTGGTGCAGTAAACCCTCAGAGGGTGTAGTCAACTTATAACACACACCTCCTCACTTGAACTTCACACTTTGTTCAATGTGTTTACACACTTAAATGTGTGTTATACTTTGTGTGAGTCTTCTTCTTCTTCTAAGTGTGTCCACTCCACTTAGAGCACACACATAGGTTCGGCCTTCTTGTTTTTGTTTGCTCACACACACTTCCTTTGATCAATTAGCAAACACAAGGCTTGGCCTACTTCACTTACTAAGCACACACACTTCCTTGTTCTTTTAATCGTCTTCAAAGTGTGCACTTCACTTATGCACACAATTGGTTCTCCATTTTGTACACACACGGGATACGGCCTCTTTGTTTTCTTTTTGCACACATGTAGGCTTAGGTGTTGTCTTTACTTGGTGCACACACAAGGGCTAAGCCTTGGCCTTCCACTTTGAACACCTACTGCCTGTAGAGAGTTCTTCTCTTCACTTGGCTCACACAAAGGTATGCCCTCGGGTTCTTCTCCACTTCTTCTCCATGCAAGGTTGAAAGAGTGTGGCCTCTACTATCTTCAAATGCCGCGCGCAAGTCCTCAAGGTGCACAAGGGTCGCGCAAACACCTCCTGCCGTGCAAGTCCGCGGGCAGAGAAGGATGTAACCACGGGCGCGCAAGGATGCGGCCACGGGTCTTCCTGTCACGCAAGGAAGGCACACAGGGGAATCCCTTTCTTCTTTCGTGCAAGGAGTGCACAAAAGGATCCTTCTTCTTGTCACGCAAAGAAGTAGCGCGCAAGGAACTCAGCCGCGCAAATACCTTGCGCGGGGCTTATTTCTTCGCGAGCCAGAGGGCTCTCACGGGACACAAATCTTCAACAGGAACTTCAGCAAAACACAATGAGAGCATCGAGCTCTTTTTAAATAGGCAGAGGGATGCCCGGATCATCCGCGTGTGATAAAACTTGAATCCCCGAGTTTTTCAGGATTTCGAGATTCTGTGAAATCTTGTATATCTCTCTCTTTCCAAGCGGGTTCATTTATTTTTCATTCCTCTACGTGCATGCTCATGCAAATGCATGCATACCTTCGTTTAAAAACAATCCACGCAAAGCACGAATACACCGAGGCCTCGGCACTTCGTTTGCCTTAGGCCTTCATCGAATTTTCTCATTTGTTGCATGGAAGTATATTTTTATGCATGGATGGGTTCGGTTTGGCCAGACGAGTACGAGGGAGCCTTCCGTTTCGAGACATACATCCGGGAGCTCAAAATCAGTGCTTGGGTTGCTCCTGGTTCGACGGAGGCACGCGGGTGGCCTCGTGCGAGCTCGGGGAAGAAGACGGATGGGGAGCCATCGGATCAGGAGTTGAGAAGACATCGGACGGCTGGATTAGATCGGGGGCGCGACGGATTAGATGAGTGGCGCCGATCGTCCAGGAGATCAGATGAGCGGCTGGGATTCGCTCCGTGGAAAAATTCCGCATCCCACATCGAATCGGCCTGCTTGTTTCTCGCGGTTTATCAAACTTGAAGTGCCCAGATCAGTGTGAATCACTGAGAGGGGGAGGGGGTGAATCAGTGATCCTTTAAAACTTTTTACTAATTGATTCTTAATCAATTAAACCCCTATGGCTGGTTAAAGCCTCGATCCACTCTTCTTGTATCTATCACCTTTCCACGAATGATGCAGTAAATGTAAAGGCACTGGACACAAGGATTTACAAGGTTCGGCACCAAAGGCCTACATCCTTGCCATGCTCTCCAAGCATGGATTCTCCCATTATAATCTGTTAGTATTACAATGGTCGATACAGCTTCCCACCGTATCTCTCCTGAGTCCCACAGGAGGGTCTTTATACTGCGTCCCACAGTGTTACCAGAGTCCCACTGGCCTGCTCCAGAATCCCACTGAAGACTTCTTCTCCCTGAGTCCCACAGGGTCTTCTCCTGGCTCCTCGAGTCACACGAGTAGCTCTTCTTCACTTTAAGCTTCTTCAAGTATCCTCAGCAGTCTGGGATAAAGACTGCTGGCCTTGCTCTGTACCTCTGATCACTTGTGATGATCAGGATCTTCTCAATCTACTGAAAACTCAGACAACCATTCTCTTTAACTTCAGTCTGGCTCAGTCTCAGTTCACTTCAACTTCATGCACTGAATGCATGGCATCACAATATCTTCAAGATCTTCAAGTCTTGGACTCCTCAGATGCACGCCACTGATTTAGCACTGTTCACGTGTGCACGTGCATGCATGCATGCATGCACATTCCCTTTCCTCTTCTTGGTGCAGTAGACCCACAAAGGGTGTAATCACTTTTGAGCACACACCTACCTCTCAGACTTCACACACTTTATGCAATTAGCTTACACACTAGAATGTGTGTTATACTTTAGTGTGGATGTCCTCCCTTTTCTTCTTCTTGGTGTATACACACTTCTTAGTGCACACACCTAGGTTCGGCCACTTCTTTAATTTGCACACACAAATTCTTCATTTAGCATACACTTGTAGACTTGGCCTTCACTTGTTTAGCACACTCACTTCCTTGTTCTTTTAATCTTCTTCAAAGTGTGCACTTCACTTATGCACACACTTGGTTCTTCATTTTTCACACACAAGGGCTACAGCCTTCTTCTTCAAATGCACACACAAAGTATGGCCTTGTCTTGCTTACACCCACTGCCCTTAGGGTACTTAGCACACACAAGATGTGTTCCTCAATTTGGCACACACTCAAGGGCTACGGCCACTTGTTGTTCTTTTTGCACACAAAGGCACAAAGCCTTGGCCTTCCTTCTTCACCTCTCACACACACAAAGTGTGGTCTTCCACTTCTTGTGCACACACTGCCCGTAGGTCCTCTTTTTGTTTTGCACACACAAAAGGTGTGGTCTTCACTTGATGCACACACAAGGCTATGCCTCGGCCTTCTTTGGCACACACAACCCGAACCCCACTTGTGTGCAGGCGCGCAAGGGTTGCGGCCAAACTTCTCAACACTAAGCACACACACTGTCCACTGCACTTTCTTTATTCTTGCACACAAAATACTCGGCCTTCTCAATGGAGAAAGGTGTGGTGGACTTGGGTCGCGCAAGCCACAAGAGCGGTGCAGCCTCTGGTGCGCAAGGTGCACTGGCTGAGGGGCGCGCAAGACCTCCTACCCGCGGGGCGCGCAAGTGCAACACCCGCGGGGTCTTCCTCCTGCCGCGCAAGGATGCGGGCAGAGAGGGAACAAGCCTCGGGCGCGCAAGGAAGCGGCCTCTGGTTCTTCCTGTCGCGCAAGGGAGTAGGCGCGCATGGAACACTTCAAAGCCTCGGGTGGCTTCGGGACAACAGCCGCACAGGGGTGTTTTCGCGGGGCTTTGGCTTCGCAAGGCACAAGGTGCACTCACGGGACTTCTCTTCTTCAGAGGATCAGCAAGCAATCAGAGAGCCTCGGGCTATCCTTTTATAGGCGAGGAGAGCCTTTAAACATCCGCGTGATAAATCTTTGAACTCCCGAAAGTTTCGGTTTATCAAGATTTTCCAAATCTTGATTTCTTTCCTCTGTTTCCACGCGGGTTCCCTTATTTTTCTTTCCTCCTCGTGCATGCGATTTATAACGCATGCACGGCCTTCGTTTAGGCACAAATCATGCAAAGCTCGAATACACCGAGGCCTCGACAACGTTGTTTGCCTCGGCCGAACTCGAAATGCTCCCCTCGTTGCATGCATGCATATTTTATAGCATGGCTGTGTTCAGTACATCCAAACGAACTCAATGGACCCTTCGGCGTTGAAAATGGTGGCCCGGAGCTCGAAATCGGTGCTCGGGTGGCCTCTGGTTTGACGGCGGCTGCGGGTGGCTTCGGGGAGACCTCGGACGAGCTCGAGGTAGAGGACAAGCTCTCGGCCGTCGGATCGAGCGATCAGAAGACTTTGGACGGCCGGATTAAATCGGGGGCGCGGCGGATCAGATGAGCGGTCCAGATCGAGCGCGCGATTGCTCGGACGGCAGAGATTTGCTCCCGGTGGAATTTGTGCATCCCACATCGAAACGCCGCGGGATTTTTCCGCGGTTTATTACCCTGCCGCTGCCCGCAACTCCTCAGTTTCATCTTCTCCCTCCACGGTGCCGCCCCGCACCGTGTTCTCCCTGCGGGCGCGCTCTGCGCCCACTCTTGCTCCCGCGGGCGCGCTCCTAGCGCCCCCTATGCACACACCGGGTGCGCGGGCTTCACCACCGCGTGCCCTGCGCTGCTCCGGGCGTTCCCCAGGCGCCCACTCGGTTGTCTTGGGTGCGCCCCTGCCTCAAGGGATGCTGCCTTGGCCTGAGGGTTCCCCATGGGCGTGGTGACCTTGAGTCCCACATGTGCCTTGGGTGATGACCCTCGGCTGGCCTCCTTGGTGGCCTATTTTTTGCAACAAAAACACTAAGTCCTTTGTTAAACAAAGTGACCAAGTGTAACATGCCAAGTGCCACATCTTCATCTTCTCATCCATCCTCCCTTATTCATATCTTCTCTTCTTCTTAAGAATTCCTCCAATTCTTCCTCAACATTTAATCTTCACTTAGGAGTGAAATTCAAAAGGTTCATCTTCATCAACCGAGCTTGTTAGTCAAATAGATTCTTCAACGTTCTTCATTGATCTAATCAGAGATCAAATTGGTTCTTCAAATTCACATGCACTAAGTGATAGTGCATGGACTTCATTAATGCACATCATCCACTTAGTAGTTGTGGATGGAACTCCTTTCAACTCCTCATGCATTGTGAAGACAATGCATGGTCTTCTAATCATGTTGTGACTTTGTATCATCTTGATACAAGTTCTTAGAACTTAAAGATCAGTTCAGCAATCGTCAGATTTTCTTAGAGAATGTTTCAACCATCATCTCCTATGTCACTTAGTGAATCTCCTAAGTGACATGCATCTTAGTACTATGGCCATTCTCTCTTCATCACCAACACCATCACAACCTTTGTCATTCACATATTGACTCCTTGACATCCATTCATTCCAAGACAACTTCATGCCTCATTGACAACAAATGCAACACATTGCACTTCAATCTCCCCCTTTGTATTTGTTGTCAATACACTCCTTCAGCACATATGAATGGGTCAATATGTGTGCCAATATTTCTCCCCCTTATTGGCAATCAAATGCAAAGGTGTGGTGTGGTTCTCTTCCACAATATCTCTTCCTCCCTTTGAAAAGTATTTTCTTGAAAAACACTGAGAGAGGGATGATGTCACATGTTCTTCTTTAGCAAAGAACCTTTAGTTGATCAACTCTATGTCTACTTGGGCTAACCCGGTGTAGAAAACAAGAGTGATGTAACCAAGGAACTCAATGCTGTCCAACATTCACTATACATGTGAGATCATGCTTAGGGGATTGAAATTTTTCAGATATAACAATGAATTTTCTAAATCCTGCACAACTTCACAAAACTCATTAGAAAGTTCAGGTGCAATGATAAAGCTCCCCCTTTCATCCATTTGTCTTCAATCCATACTCCCCCTTAATTGACAAGATAAACTCAATTAAGAAACAAGGGATGAAAGTATGATTGGAATACCTTCAGCTTTTCTCAAGATAGTATTAAATCTTAGAATACCATCTTCTCCAGATTGGCTCCCCCTCAAGGGGTGCTCTCCATTTTGTCCAAACCACTCTCCAGATGAGAATGATCATCATCTTCAATTCCCTGCAATGTTAGTACATGTAAATACCAATGTATAAGGGAATAAGATGGAACCTCCTTGGTTCATCAATGTGAACAACAAGGTTGAGAAGATTCTCTCAACCGAGATGTCCCATTTTCACCAGTCTTCACACTTGCACATTTGATCTTCATTGATGATTGTGCTGGTGTGGTTCTCAAAACATCTTCATGTGAAACCTTCTTCTTCCCTTTTGCTTTAGCAATTGCCAGATCTTCATCTTCAACTCTTTGTAGTTCTCTGGCCAGTTGCAACTGATGTGGCCATATGACAAGTAAATCATTTGGAAGAGTGGCCCCAGTTCTGGAAGTTCCACATGGTTCCTTTGATGCTGTCAAGCTACCTCTCTTAGGCAACTTGTTTTCAATCAATCCCTTCTGCTTCTTCTGGATTGATTGTCTGTTTGAGTCCAGTTGGCTTCTATTGAATTTCATGGCTTCTTTACAAAGATCCATGGTATGACCATTCCTTCCACAGTAGAAGCACTTCTTCTTGGTGGTCCTTCTGGATGACTCACCCTTCTTGGTTTTAGAATCCAAGGACTTCTCTTCATTTCTCAAACACTTCTTGGGAGCATCTTCCACTTTCTTCTGCTTGCTTCCCAAGGATTCCTTTTTAGCCAGGTTCAGTGATCTTCTCTTCATTCCAGCTTCGGATACATTCGGAGATTGACATGTATCTTTTTGACCACTTTTGCAAACATCCCAGATGTTGTCAAGTAATCCAAATCTGTTAGCAGTAAACAGATGTCTCTGGACCTGTGGATGCTGCTTCTTTTCTTCTGGCTTTCTCCCCCTAGGCATGGGCTTCCTCTGTGCTTTGGCATTTAGTGGATTGTACCAACAATCCTTTGCACAATGCCCATACTTGTTACAACACCAGCATTGTCCCACGAATCTTGACCTCTTCAGTCCTTCTGATTGTAGGGTACTTTTCTTGACCTGTTGTGTTGCTTTAGGAGAGCTCTGATTCTTCATTTTCTTCATCCATACTTGTTTGGAATTATTTTTCCATCCTGCACTTTTTGTGGAAACACTATTAGAAGCATTAGTACAAGATGGGATGGATGGTACCTTCCTTTTAGAAGTTGTTGCACTTTCACTAGAGGATGTCTTTCTTTTAGAATCATCCTTCTCAAAGCATACTTGTGTAGCAACATTTCTTCTATCAGCTGACTGGGAGGATTCAGCTTTAGGTGATTGCAGATTTTTCAATATCACCTCCAGTTCTAAACACTTCATGTTGAGGGAGTTCTTCTCATCCTCAACTGTTCTTAGCCTTCCTTCCCATTTCTCTTCCAGCTGTTTCATCTGGTCTTCATGCACTTGCTTCATTTCAAGCAATGAGTTGTCAAGCTCCTTCACCCTTTTGACTTTGTCTTCTAGTTGAGCATCTCTGACAACCATTGACACTTTGTGCCTCTTTTCCATTGCATGGAAAACATCTTTGACTAATATCATAAAGAATTCTTTCTCAGAAAGGCTTCTTTGCAATTCTTCACAAGTGTCTTCATATCTTTCATTGCAAAGAGATACTGTTTCATCTTTGGCATTTACCAGCTTTCTGAGAGTGTTGGTTATGCCAACCCTTTTAGCCAGCTGATCTTCCATAGCATTGGCTTCTTCTTCTAACTGTGATTTTTCTTCATGAAGATCATGGATGCCTGTAGCTATACACTTTGCCACTTCCATGGGAACTGTCTTCTGAAGATATTTGAGTGCACTCTGAAGATCATTCATTGTTTCAACTTCATCACAGCTAGGACAGGCTTTCTTCATCTTCTTGGCCTGTTTCTTCTTTCTATTTTTCTGAGTCTTGGCAGATATCTCCATTTGGGGCTGGTCACTCATTTCCTCAAATCTGCACTTCATAAAGACTCCTTTGGATCTTTTAGAGGTAACCTCCCTCTGATACCAATTGAAGTGCCCAGATCAGTGTGAATCACTGAGAGGGGGAGGGGGTGAATCAGTGATCCTTTAAAACTTTTTACTAATTGATTCTTAATCAATTAAACCTCTATGGCTGGTTAAAGCCTCGATCCACTCTTCTTGTATCTCTCACCTTTCCACGAATGATGCAGTAAATGTAAAGGCACTGGACACAAGGATTTACAAGGTTCGGCACCAAAGGCCTACATCCTTGCCATGCTCTCCAAGCATGGATTCTCCCATTATAATCTGTTAGTATTACAATGGTCGATACAGCTTCCCACCGTATCTCTCCTGAGTCCCACAGGAGGGTCTTTATACTGCGTCCCACAGTGTTACCAGAGTCCCACTGGCCTGCTCCAGAATCCCACTGAAGACTTCTTCTCCCTGAGTCCCACAGGGTCTTCTCCTGGCTCCTCGAGTCACACGAGTAGCTCTTCTTCACTTTAAGCTTCTTCAAGTATCCTCAGCAGTCTGGGATAAAGACTGCTGGCCTTGCTCTGTACCTCTGATCACTTGTGATGATCAGGATCTTCTCAATCTACTGAAAACTCAGACAACCATTCTCTTTAACTTCAGTCTGGCTCAGTCTCAGTTCACTTCAACTTTATGCACTGAATGCATGGCATCACAATATCTTCAAGATCTTCAAGTCTTGGACTCCTCAGATGCACACCACTGATTTAGCACTGTTCACGTGTGCACGTGCATGCATGCATGCATGCACATTCCCTTTCCTCTTCTTGGTGCAGTAGACCCACAAAGGGTGTAGTCACTTTTGAGCACACACCTACCTCTCAGACTTCACACACTTTATGCAATTAGCTTACACACTAGAATGTGTGTTATACTTTAGTGTGGATGTCCTCCCTTTTCTTCTTCTTGGTGTATACACACTTCTTAGTGCACACACCTAGGTTCGGCCACTTCTTTAATTTGCACACACAAATTCTTCATTTAGCATACACTTGTAGACTTGGCCTTCACTTGTTAAGCACACTCACTTCCTTGTTCTTTTAATCTTCTTCAAAGTGTGCACTTCACTTATGCACACACTTGGTTCTTCATTTTTCACACACAAGGGCTACAGCCTTCTTCTTCAAATGCACACACAAAGTATGGCCTTGTCTTGCTTACACCCACTGCCCTTAGGGTACTTAGCACACACAAGATGTGTTCCTCAATTTGGCACACACTCAAGGGCTACGACCACTTGTTGTTCTTTTTGCACACAAAGGCACAAAGCCTTGGCCTTCCTTCTTCACCTCTCACACACACAAAGTGTGGTCTTCCACTTCTTGTGCACACACTGCCCGTAGGTCCTCTTTTTGTTTTGCACACACAAAAGGTGTTGTCTTCACTTGATGCACACACAAGGCTATGCCTCGGCCTTCTTTGGCACACACAACCCGAACCCCACTTGTGTGCAGGCGAGCAAGGGTTGCGGCCAAACTTCTCAACACTAAGCACACACACTGTCCACGGCCCTTTCTTTATTCTTGCACACAAAATACTCGGCCTTCTCAATGGAGCAAGGTGTGGTGGCCTTGGGTCGCGCAAGCCACAAGAGTGGTGCTGCCTCTGGTGCGCAAGGTGCACTGGCTGAGGGGCGCGCAAGACCTCCTACCCGCGGGGCGCGCAAGTGCAACACCCGCGGGGTCTTCCTCCTGCCGCGCAAGGATGAGGGCAGAGAGGGAACATGCCTCGGGCGCGCAAGGAAGCGGCCTCTGGTTCTTCCTGTCGCGTAAGGGAGTAGGCGCGCAGGGAACACTTCAAAGCCTCGGGTGGCTTCGGGACAACAGCCGCGCAGGGGTGTTTGCGCGGGGCTTTGGCTTCGCAAGGCACAAGGTGCACTCACGGGACTTCTCTTCTTCAGAGGATCAGCAAGCAATCAGAGAGCCTCGGGCTATCCTTTTATAGGCGAGGAGAGCCTTTAAACATCCGCGTGATAAATCTTTGTACTCCCGAAAGTTTCGGTTTATCAAGATTTTCCAAATCTTGATTTCTTTCCTCTGTTTCCACGCGGGTTCCCTTATTTTTCTTTCCTCCTCGTGCATGCGATTTATAACGCATGCACGGCCTTCGTTTAGGCACAAATCATGCAAAGCTCGAATACACCGAGGCCTCGGCAACGTTGTTTGCCTCGGCCGAACTCGAAATGCTCCCCTCGTTGCATGCATTCATATTTTATAGCATGGCTGTGTTCAGTACATCCATACGAACTCAATGGACCCTTCGGCGTTGAAAATGGTGGCCCGGAGCTCGAAATCGGTGCTCGGGTGGCCTTTGGTTTGACGGCGGCTACGGGTGGCTTCGGGGAGACCTCGGACGAGCTCGAGGTAGAGGACGAGCTCTCGGCCGTCGGATCGAGTGATCAGAAGACTTTGGACGGCCGGATTAAATCGGGGGCGCGGCGGATCAGATGAGCGGTCCAGATCGAGCGCGCGATTGCTCGGACGGCGGAGATTTGCTCCCGGTGGAATTTGCGCGTCCCACATCGAAACGCCGCGGGATTTTTCCGCGGTTTATTACCCTGCCGCTGCCCGCAACTCCTCAGTTGCATCTTCTCCCCCCACGGTGCCGCCCCGCACCGTGTTCTCCCTGCGGGCGCGCTCTGCGCCCACTCTTGCTCCCGCGGGCGCGCTCCTAGCGTCCACTATGCACACACCGGGTGCGCGGGCTTCACCACCGCGTGCCCTGCGCTCCTCCGGGCGTGCCCCAGGCGCCCACTCGGTTGTCTTGGGTGTGCCCCTGCCTCAAGAGATGCTGCCTTGGCCTGAGGGTTCCCCATGGGCGTGGTGACCTTGAGTCCCACATGTGCCTTGGGTGATGACCCTCGGCTGGCCTCCTTGGTGGCCTATTTTTTGCAACAAAAACACTAAGTCCTTTGTTAAACAAGGTGACCAAGTGTAACATGCCAAGTGCCACATCTTCATCTTCTCATCCATCCTCCCTTATTCATATCTTCTCTTCTTCTTAATAATTCCTCCAATTCTTCCTCAACATTTAATCTTCACTTAGGAGTGAAATTCAAAAGGTTCATCTTCATCAACCGAGCTTGTTAGTCAAATAGATTCTTCAATGTTCTTCATTGATCTAATCAGAGATCAAATTGGTTCTTCAAATTCACATGCACTAAGTGATAGTGCATGGACTTCATTAATGCACATCATCCACTTAGTAGTTGTGGATGGAACTCCTTTAAACTCCTCATGCATTGTTAAGACAATGCATGGTCTTCTAATCATGTTGTGACTTTGTATCATCTTGATACAAGTTCTTAGAAATTAAAGATCAGTTCAGCAATCGTCAGATTTTCTTAGAGAATGTTTCAACCATCATCTCCTATGTCACTTAGTGAATCTCCTAAGTGACATGCATCTTAGTACTATGGCCATTCTCTCTTCATCACCAACACCATCACAACCTTTGTCATTCACATATTGACTCCTTGACATCCATTCATTCCAAGACAACTTCATGCCTCATTGACAACAAATGCAACACATTGCACTTCAAAACTCACGCTGCCATCCGTTCCTCAGTTGAACTTCTCCCCTCCCGGTGCCGCCCCGCACCGGGTTCTCTCTGCGGTCGCGCTCTTACGCCCACCATGCACTCCGGGCGCGCTCCTGGGCCCCTGCCGCGCTCCTTCGGGCGTGCCCCAGGCGCTCATGCGGTGTCATGGGTGCGCCCTGCCGCCCTGGCTCACCCCACGGGTTCCCCCGTGGGCGTGGTGCCCTAGCTCCCATGCCTTGGGGTTGAACCCACAAGGTGCCTTGGCTGGCCATATTTTTGGCAAAGGGACGGAATGTTACTTTGTCAAAAACAAAGTACTCCATATGAAAAATGCCCATTCTAAATGCCAAGCCATCTTCCTCTAAGCCATTCTCCCTTCTTCATTTCTTCTCATCTCTTCTTCTAAGGAATTCCTCAATCCTCCTCACATATACTCAATACATAGAATGTGGAATTCCCAAAGGGTCTTCTTCATCAACCGAGCTCCTTAATCGAATAGATTCTTCAATGTTCTTCATTGATCTAATCAGATATCAAATTGGATCAACTTCTAATTCACATGCACTAAGTGATAGTGCATGGACTTCTTCAGCTCACTTTCATTCTCTTCATGCATTGTCAATAAAATGCATGGTCTTCAATCACTGTTGTGACATTGTATCATCAGGATACAAGTTCTTGGAACTAAAAGACCAGTTCAACAATCGTCAGATATTATGATGCTCCATCATCATTCATTCTTCAAGTGTTTTCACTTAGTATCATCTTGATACAAGTATTGAAACATTAAGATCAGTTCTACAATCTTCTTATATTCATAGAGAAGGTTTCAACCACAACATCCTATGTCACTTAGTGAATCTCCTAAGTGACATGCATCTTAGTACCATGGCCATTCTCCTTCATCACCATCACCATCACATCCTTTTTCATTCACATCTTGACATTCATTTACATCCATTCATTCCAAGACAACTTCATGCCTCATTGACAACAAATGCATCACAATGCACTTCAGCATGGAGAAAATAAAACAAACCATATACATTTGAACATCAAAACATGAACATAAGGTTTACACATCAAAATCTTGAGTTGTGAAATAAATCCTGGCAGTACGTAAGGCATAGGTCATAAAGGAACATTTATCATGATAAAATAAAATGGGAATAAAACATTTAATTGTGGAAAACCATTAAGCACATTATATGATTTCCATTGTAGCCAAGGCGTTGCTTCCAAAACCATCCTAGTGGACAATGTCCCTTTCTAAATTGAGTTCACTCCTTGTTCCAGTCTTGTATCACTGAACCGGATTAACTTACCCTTCCAGCCATGTTTATCTCATGAGATATAAATCATTAACCAATGAATTGGAGGGATATATAGGTCCCATCCATCCCATAATGAAATCATTCTTAGTTGTGCCACAACATGAACATAAATCATTCATCATTACCCAACGTATAAAAAGGGATTCATAAACATCATCCCATCATAACATAATCCATACAAAAAAAGATATCATTTCATCATAAGAAAAGTGAAACAATGTAAATCATAGATAAATTATACTTGAAACATACACATATGAAACAATGTCATCTTAAATGGTTTTCATAAAACACTTGAATGGAATTCTTGAGGAAAATATCATTTCATCTTAAAAATCATTTTCTTTTCACAAAATTCAATGCAATTTTAAAAGAAAAGGATTTTTTTGAAAATATTTATGAAATTTTGTAGAGGAATCTTCATTTAAATAAGTTTTTATTAAACTGAAAAAACCGTTAATACCGTATATGTTTAGAAAAACATTTTTCTCTTACTTTTGCCGGAAAAGTCAAAAAGTACCTCATATGGTAAAAAAAAGAAAGATTCCTTAAAAACCATCTAGTAAAAGTCAAAAATGGGTAAAAATGATTTTAAAAATAAATGAAAACATATTTAGAAAACATTCACATGGATGATATCAATAACCCCAGTAAATACTTACGAATAAACAATCTCAGATAAAAATGAGATTGGAAAAGTAATCCCTTACCTTAGATCTGATATGCTTCGTATGCATCCGAACCTCCTATATAATGATTTAAATAATTTCATTTACTTATTAAAGAATCATATTCATTTTAATGATAATAATATATGGTTCACTTATGATGTTATACTACTCGTTCTTTTTTAAATTCCATGTCAAAGCAGCGTTTTGGGTAAAATCCTTTTATTTATCGTACGTGTTTGGACTTGTTGTTCTTGATACTATTTTTACTTATATCATGATTTAATTACTTTCAGAATGTAAATAATTATTTATATATCATATATATTCAGTATATATATATATAATATATAGATGAATGAAATGAAATACACAGTTTACGAAGACGGTAGGTCGTATGTACAGATGAACACTATTTTCCTATCCTTATTGACTTGAATGGAAGTAAGTAGATGACATATATATATATACATAAATAAAGTTGCTTCATTATGTCATATATTTCATTATTATTCATTATATATACTTTATACCTATTTTTGAATGGTTAACATGGAGAATGAATCTCATCGCGTCGTGGAGATGGTAATCTGTACGTACGCACGAGCGATGATATCATTCCCATATTTATTGAATGGAATTGGAGTGGAAGATATAATATATTAGAATCCGTATGATGTTATAATAATCATATATAGTTATTCTTTACACCATTACGCCCATCAAAGTAAGGTGGTGGTGGAAAAACTGATTACACCACGACATGGAGACGGTATTCCGTAAGTACGCACGGACGGTGATTTCATTTTCCATAGGGTGGATAGAAGGTGAAATAGAGTTGTTTAATATTTATAATAACATATCAATATATAATAAATACTGATGTTTTTTCTTTAAAATGTAACAACTAAAGAAGAGGAAGTAGAAGAAGAATTAAACTTGAAAGAGTTGGTAGAAGAGATTACCTCTTCCTCAACCTACCTCCTTTAAACGTCCTCTTTGGGCACTAGGGTTGGCCTTTTGAGAAAACCATAAACACTATGATTTAACTAGAGATGTTGAGAAGAGTAATTTGAAGGGTTTGGCCGAGATTCAAGACTCAAAAGGGTGTGAAGGGAAGAGGTAAGGGGTGCCCTTTTTATAAGGGAGGAGAGGGGCACCTTTGGAAAAACCTAAAATATTATTTTATAATAAAGTCATATTCTGTTTATAATAGATCCAAATTGATTTATTTAGAATCTAAAGTGGGTATGGGTTGAAATAATCTCAACCAATAGGTTTTAGACAAATTTAGGTTACTATTTTAACCTTATCATTTAGATTTTACTCTAAGTTAAATAATTTAACTTTTATCATGTCTTCCTGTTTTCTTACACTATATGGTTAATAAACATACTATAACAAGCCAACAGTACCCCATATGGCTCATTATTAATATATATATCATTATATAAGTCATTTTTCCTATCCTTATATTTTTAGGAATAAAATAACAATTAATAATATAATATTTGTTACAAAAACAATATTATGTTAATTTTGACACTATTTGGTACTTGATTTTTTTGAAAATCATAATAGCATGATTAGTTCGAAAAAAGTTAATTAATTAAATAATAACATGTCATATTAACCTAAAAATGTATTGGAAAACATAAAAAGTCTAAAATAATATTTATTTGGTTATTTATAACATCAATTATGTTCAAATTTCATTAATAAGGTAATTACTGCATCATCATTGTGTCATAAATAAAATAAATTATTTAATGTATAAAAATTATAAATAAAATACCATTATATAGGAAATATTTTTATATTTCCGCTGAATATTTATAGTTGAATTTATCTTATGTATATCCTTATATTAAAAATGTTTTAGTTACTAAACATTGATTTTAACTATTTTAATTCTTCTTTAAATAAAATAATAATAAATGTTCTAATCTGATCCAAGTGGACCTAAAAAAGTAATATTTTATCAATGAGGTTGTTTTAGGTCTAACTAAACTTATCCAATATAATTAGGACATGTGTCATGGTAATAATATTATTATTTTTACCCTTAATTACCATATATACTTTTAACCGTGGTAAATAAAAGTAAAAAGTTACTATTGACCAAATATTATTTTGTTCTTATTGAACCACATTTTACTCCATGATATTAACCATGTCTCTCGGATTTTCAAAATTACACTCATATAATTGGTAAAATTATGTTTTATGTAAATTTTTAAACTCTCCTAGGAGGTGGGTAAAAGATGGTGAAAAGTTCAATAAAATTTTTATACGTCTAAAATTATTATAAAACAACTCCAATGAATTACATTGAACATATATAGGTATTTTGTATCAATTTTGACCTAAAATACATTTAAAAAAAATAATTATTTATATAAAAATTTGTTTTTTAAATAGTAACCCAGTGTTTTCACTATTCATCAAAAATTGAAATTTTCTAGAAAAATACCAAAAATTCACCCTAGGTTAATTTCGATATTTTGAACCCAAAAATGAAGTCGATTTATAAAAAAAAATTATAAAATTTTGAAAATTTGGTATTACTATTCACAACAGCTAGTTTATATAATATTTTAATAGCATATTGTTGTTTAGTGAAACTCGGTATTGCGTACAACACACGCTATTGTGGAAGGTTGTGATTGCGTGTAAAGCAAGCCATATCAGGGTTGCGTGCTGTTCAAGATTCCATTGTTGTTGTCTATAATAGAATCCAAATGTATTTCATTTATACATTGAAAATATATATATACACACTCAATGTTGCGTAGAATAACTTCTATCAAAAGAACTTGAAATTTTGTTTAACACGAGACAAGAATAGTGTTGCATATACGTTGTTTCATAAAGAACAAGCTAATTTTGGTGTCACGTACTACACAAGACATCAATGAAATTAAAAATAATAATTCTTATAAAATCTTGGTTTGTTACATTCTACCCCCATTAAATGAAATTTCTCCCTCAAAATTCGTCGAGGTTATAAATGGTTTACTACTTGAAAGTTTCCCACATCATAAAAAGGAATACCAAAACATAAATATAAAAAACTAAAGTATGAAATGTAATGGTTACCCAAATTAATTCATCACTGGGTTTCCCCATAGGAGAAAATAGGTGACAATATGTATATGGAATAGAAATCTAACCATCACGTTCAGATAAACTGTGGCAGATAACATGTCTATGAAAAGGCCATCAATCACAAAGCAATAAATTTGTGATGATCTAATGTGCCATCTGATTTAATGGGTATTAGGGTTCTAGGACAACGTTTTTAGTTTTCATGATCATTCCCCTAATGCAGAAGAATTATTGAATTAAAAAAATACTTACTTGATTTTGGTAAAATCTCACCGTTGTTCGTGCCTTGAACAATTTCCACTTCATCTTTTAAATAAATGAAGTTTAAATTGTCATTCGTGAAGTGTTAGCAGATCATGAGATAGAATGATGGATCATTCCATATGTCTAAAACAAAAGGTTATAAAAAGTTATCAAATATACATAAGTCCATCTACGGTGAGGTTAATCGTATATGATTCAAAAAATGGACTTATACTTCATCTATCATACCGCTTAATAAAATAAAACTAGTTTCTACTGACCAGGGACTTCCTGTAGGACATTGGTTGGAAATAAATGCCTCTCGCACTTCGATTTTGGGTTCAATTACCGCAACCTTGTCCGATGTGATGGGTTTTCACCCATCCCACGGGTTGTCCTTTTTCTAAATCTACATTATTATAACATTCCATCAATAATATCAAAAAAAGTTGTAGCCTTAAAAAATACTAACTTATGTCCAACATTATCAATTCCAATCTTTAGGTTTATGCAAAATACTGCTGTCCAATCTCATATTATACTGAAAAGGATTACCATAGAGGTCATATAACAATCATGTAAATACCATCATTTATCCCCATATATCATAAGATATGTCACGTTGGTCACATTCCAAACATTCGAAGGCCTTAATCATGTATTCTCTTCAAAAATAAATACCCATTGAACCTTAGTGAAAACAAGAATGCTGTCAAAAGTTAACTCTTCCCACATAAAAAAATCCCAAAATTTATATATAATCAATCCATGATATCACATTGTCCTTATATCCGTCATGAGCTCGTTATTAATATCCAAAATTTTATTTTCTCCTTATCCATTCATTATGCGCATATCATTATCTTTCCAAAAATATGTGAATAAACATTCATGGTTACCGGTACCAATCAACATATACTTTCAAACACTTTTGAAAAAACAATAGTGTAATAATCCTTAGATGTGTCTTTATTCCGTAGTACCATTACCTATACAACATAACTCATAATAAACATAAATCATTCCAATACCTTCATAAACCATTGACCGAGCTTCAACAATTCTTTCATCTCATATATCATTTGTAGTCTCCTCATCATCATACAAATAAATACTACCCATATGACCATGCTGATTCTCTTCATGAAATTTTCCATTAGAGAAATGGTTTTCATAATTCCCATACATTCCACATTTAAAACATCTAATCATTCTTGATGTCATAGAAATACCATTATCCTTCTTCATGTTGTTAACTGAACTATTTCCTTTTCACTTAGTGTATTTGTATCATTCGTTTCCGTAACCAAAGCATCTTCTAGTTCCTTTGAAAAATTCTCCCTGATGCCTCTTCCCACATGATTTACAAGTGGGAAATTGAACTTTCTTTCCCTTATGATGATCATGAAACTCCATATTTCTCTTATTAGATGAGCCAGGATACTTACCAAAGTTGAGATTATTGGTCCTATTATAAGATTAATGATTACACATAATAACGATGTTTGGACTTCCAAATCTTGTTTCATTTGGTCGCTCATGAAGAATATCATTCAATTGTCCATCATATCTTCCATTATCGTGAATCTTCCTGTTTCCGGCCATTTTCTAAAACCCAAAAAGAATAGTGTGAGAGGAAAAAATCATGCTAGGGAAAACAACATAATAAAGGAGGAGTACCTTCAATATCTAACATCTTAGGTTTAATTCTAAAATCTTTACCTTAACACTATGACTATTACCTATACGTATACATTACCTTAGGGACATCCCTAGAAATACCTTAGAAATATCTCTAGGGATCTCACTAATGTTTTTTGCATCCTCGTTTCCAAAGGATAACTAAACCTTCACTCTGATACCAACTGTAGAGACCTAAATCTTGACGTACAAGGACATTACATTACTTTTGATGAATACTTAATACATAACAAAAACAAAAACACAAGGACCATAATAATTTAGTGTCTCTGGAAACATGTAACATATTCTTTTAATCTTGGTGAAAGATCTTCAACATCTCTCATAAAGATCTCCCCCTTTTGTTTTCTTACCTAAAACCTTTCTTTATATCCTAGGGAAAAGAAAACATATAAAGGGTGATCTCAAATTCCCATTAAGGGTAACCATGGAGAAAATAAAACAAACCATATTCATTTAAACTTCAAAACATGAACATAATGTTTACACATCAAAATCATGAGTTGTGACATAAATAATGGAAGTACGTAAGGCATAGGTCCTGAAAGAACATTAATCATGATAAAATAAAATGGGAATAAAACATTTAATTGTGTAAAACCATTTATCACATGATATGATTTCCATAGTAGCCAACGCATTGCTGTCAAGACCATCTTAGTGGACAAAGTCCCTTTCTGAATCGAGTTCACTCCTTGTTCTAGTCTTGTATCACTGAACCATGAACTTACCATTCCATCCATGTTTATCTCATGAGATTTAAATCATTACCCAATGCATTGGAGGGATATATAGTTCCCACCCATCTCATAATGAAATCAATCTTACTGCTTCCAGAACATGAACATAAATCATTCATCATTACCCAAAGTATAAAATGTGTTACATAAACATCATCCATTCATAACATAATCCATACAAAAAAAAGATATCATTTCCTCATAAGAAAAGTGTAACCTTGTAAATCATAGAGAAATTATACTTGAAACGTACACATATGAAATAATTTCATCTTAAATGGTGTTGATAAAACACTTGAAAAGAATTCTTGAGGAAAATATCATTTCTTCTAAAATATCATTTTATTTTCACAAAATACCATACAGTTTTAAAAGATAAAAATTTTGTTGAAAAGTTTCATGAAATTTTGTAGAGGAATCTTCATCGAAATAAGTCGTTATTAAACTATAAAAATCTGTTCATGTCATATAAGTTTAGAAAAACATTTTTCTCATACTATCGCCGGAAAAGTCAAAAAGAACCTCGTATGGTAAACAATAGAAATATTCTTTAAATACCATCTAGTAAAAGTCAGAAATGGGTAAAAAGGACATTAAAAATACATGATAATATTTTTAGAAAATATGGACAGGGGTGATAACAATAACCCAAATAAATACTTACGAATAAACAATCTCGGAGAAAAATTAGATTGGAAAAGTTATCCCTTACCTTAGGTCTGATATGATTCATACGTATCCAAACCTCTTGTATAATGATTTAGATAATGTCATTTACTTATTATAGAATCATATTCATTGTAATTATAATCATATATGGTTCACTTATGACGTTATATTACCCGTTCTTTTGTAAATTCCATGTTAAAGCAGTGTTTGGGTAAAATTGTTTTATTTATCATACGTGTTTTTACTTGTTGTTCTTGATATTATTATTACTTATATCATGATTTAAATACTCCAAGAATTTAAATAATTATTTATATATCATATATATTTAGTATATATATATAATATATAAATCAATGAAATGAAATACACCGTTCATGGAGACGGTAGGCCGTACGTACGCATGAACACTATTTTCCTTTCCTTATTGACTTGAATGGAAGTAAGTAGATGAGAAATATAAATATGTATTCATAAATACATTAGCTTCATTATGTCGTATATTTCATAATTATTCATTATATACACTTTATAATCATTTATGAACGGTTAACATGGAGAATGAATCTCATCGCGTTGTGGAGACGGTAATCTGTACGTACGCACGAGCGATGATATTGTTCCCATATTTATTGAATGGAATTGGAGTGGATGATATAATATATTATAATCATTATGATGTTATAATAATCATATATAGTTATTCTTTGCACCATTATACCCATCCATGTAAGGTGGTGGTGGAAAAACTGATTACACCAAGGTGTGGAGACGGTATTCCGTACGTACGCACGCGCGGTGATTTCGTTTCCCGTAGGATGGATAGAAGGTGAAATAGGGTTATTTAATATTTATAATAACATATAAGTATATAATTAATACTTATGTTTATAATTTATAATAAAAAAACTAAAGAAGAGGAAGTAGAAGAAGAATGAAACTTGAAAGAGTCGGTAGAAGAGATTACCTCTTCCTCAACGAACGTCCTTTAAAAATCTTCTTAGGGCACAAGGGTTGGTCTTTTCAGAAGACCAGAAACTATATGATGTTACTAGAGAGGTTGAGAAGATTAATTGGAAGGGTTTTTTCCGAGCTTCAATGCTCAAAATGGTGTGAAGAGAAGAGGGAAGGGGTGCCCTTTTTATGAGGGAGGAGAGGGGCACCTTTCCAAAAAACATAAAATATTATTTTATAATAAAGACATATTCTATTTATAATAGCTCAAAATTAAATTCTTTCAAAGAAAAAGTGGGTATGTGTAGAAATCCTCTCAATCAATAGGTTATAGGCATGTTTAGGTTACTATTTTAACTTTATCATTTAGATTTAACTCTAAGTTAAATAATTTAACTTTTACAGCGTCTTCTTGTTTTCTTACACTATATGGTTAATAAACATACTATAACAAGCCAAATTAAACCCAAGTGGTTCATTATTAATATATATATCCTTATATAAGTCCTTTTTATGAACCTTAGATTTTTATGAAATAAAATAATTATTAATAATATAATATTTGTTTTAAAAACTATTTTATGTCAATTTTGACACTATTTGGTACTTGATTTGTGTGAAAATCATAACAGCATGATTAATTAGAAAAAATATAATTAAATCAATAATAACATGTAATATTAACCTATAAAATTAGTGGAATTCATAAAAAGTCTAAAATTACATTTATTTGGGAATTTATAACTTCAATTATTTTCATATTTAAATAATAAGGTAATTACTGCATCATCATTGTGTCATAAATAAATTAAATTATTTGGTATCTAAAAATTTTAAATAAAATATAATTATGTAGGAAATCATTTTAGATTTTTACTGAATATTTATAGTCGAATTTATCTTATGTATAACCCTATATTAAATTTTTTTTATTTATTAAACATTGATTTTGACTATTTTAATTCTTCTTTAAATAAAATAATAATAAATGTCCTAATCTGATCCAAGTGGACCTAAAGGGTAATATTTTATCCATAAGGTTGTTTTATGTCTAACTACACTTATACAATAGAATTATGACATCTGTTAGGGTAATAATAATATTATTTTTACCCTTAATTACCCTATTTACTTTTAATCGTGGTAAATAAAAGTAAAACGATACTATTCACCAAAAATTATTTTTAACTTATTGAACCACATTTTACTCCTTGATATTAACCGTGTATCTCGGATTTTTGAAATTCCCCTCACATAAGCGGTAAAATTATTTTTTATGTAAATTTTCAAACTCACCTAGAAGGTGGGTAAAAGACGGAGAAAAGTTCAATAAATTTTTTTTATGTATGAAATTAATCTAGAATGACTCCAATGAATTACATTGAACATATATAGGTATTATGTATCAATTTTTACCTAAAATAAATTTAAATAATATAAATAACTATGTATATAAAAATTCAGATTTTAAATAGTAACCGAGTGTTTTCACTATTCATCAAAAATTGAATGTTTTCAAAAAAATAACAAAAATTCACCCTAGGGTAATTTCGATATTCAGAATCCAAAAATTAATTCCATTTTGAAAAATAAAATTTATAAAGTTTTAAAAATATGGTATTACTATTCATAACTACTAGTTTATATAATATTTTAATAGCATGTCGTTGTTTAGTAAAGCACTGTATTGCATACAACACACGCTATCGTGGAAGGTCGCGATTACGTGTAAAGAAAGCAAAGTCAGGGTTGCATGTAGTGCAAGATTCCATTGTTGTTGTGTATAATAGAATCCAACCGTATTTCATTTATACATTGAATATATATATATATATACACTAAATGTTGCTTAGAATAACTTCTATCAAACGAACTTGAAATTTTGTGTAACACGAGCCAAGAATAGTGTTGCGTATATGGTGTTGCATATAGAACAAGCTAATTTTGTTGTTGCGTACAACACAAGACATCAATGAAATTAAAAAAGAATAATTCTCATAAAATCTGGGGTTGTTACAATCCAACGCCCTACAAACCCATCCATGGAGAACCTATCAAGAACCCATATACTGTTTCAGGTGTAGAATGACACCCTTTACATTCTTATTGGTCAACTGAGGAATCCAAAGTATTTCCCATGTATATATAATCAATTCCCTTGATTCTTTCCTTGAAATTTTCATAATAATCCATGTATCACTCCACATATTACCAAGTCTTAGAGTCAATCCTTAGAAGTCTGCATAGGGTCCCAAGCATCAACCATTACTATATAATCAACACCCTTGAATTTGTATGTGGAATTATCATATGATTCCATATATCACACAGCATATTTGTCATGGTTCATGACAATTAAGTCTCTCCCTAGAATTATCATTTGAATCATTGTGACACCCATGTAATATATCTAATTATTCAATTTTATATCATTAACCAAAATTAATTTAGAATTAAACGTTTAAAACCAAGAACATACTATTTATAACTCACCTCATAAGTTGACTCGTGACATTGGACAATACAGAGAAGGATTTCCCCTAAATTAATCACATGGGAAAATTATTATAATAATAATATAAGGTATACTTAAACTATTACATGGAAAACTCTTTAGAAAAATCACATGGGAAAAAAGGGGAATCCTTACATAATTGAAAAACATTCTAAAAAGTGATAATCATATAAGTATTTCCTATCAAATACTCACATAATAATTTTATTTAAACAGTATTATCAAGAAAAACAATTCATTACATGGAAAGGACTCAAGTTCATAGCCATTAATCTATTCCCTTATATCAATTCTATATACAATTGTTATCAAATTTTAAAAACAAACTAAAAAAAATTAAAACACACACATCATTTTCAAAATTTTCATTCCATTTTCTGGGGTAAATTAGAAAAACAAAATTGTTCCAAACTCATCTGCCATCAAAATGGCCACATAAATAAATAAAACACTCAAAGGGGTGGTAATAGTTTCATTTTTTTCAAACTATAATCATTCCTTAATGATAATATTTAATTGAATAGCACATGCAGATCTATTAAATTATTTAAATTCAAGATGTCAGGAATTGGGAATGCGGCATAATTATATATATATATACAACTCTTTTTTAAGTGAACAGAATGATACCACCCTCCATAGGTCTATTGTTGATATCTTTTCCAGTACCATATCTTAATTTTGATCATATTTGGAGAATATTGAAGAATGGAGGATGAAAATAATAGTATTGAATATTATTTATCACTTAAATAGTATATACATTGCTAGTTTTAATAAAGAATGAAACAAATGGAATGTGGGACCCTCCAAGATGGATCAGATGATTGTAAAAGATCTTTATTTAATGATTAGACAAAATATTTTTCTTGATTCCCAATTTAGGTGTCCAAAGAGATCTCAAAGAAGGGTTTACATATTTAGGAAGAGAAAATTAAAATTATTGATGAATAACACATTATTTTGGGGAATAAAAATAATTGTACCCAAATTTATTGGGTTTCATGTTTAAGGCATAGGGGTAGACAATTGTTTTGATGACCGTGCACATCTATATGTAGAATAATTGGTGCCACATGATTTACCAACACGATTCAGCTAATCATGCGCCAATCATGAAATTATTTACAGTCAAAATATATGGTGTTCATGCATTATCGTAGGGACCAAATATCAGTGATTTTCTCAACTATGTGGCTTCATCCTTATCTCTTCCCATTCCTTTTATGGGTTATCAGACTATGGGTCCTACCCCACATGGTTTGAAATAACTGTGTGCCAGACAATTTTATTCCTAAAACACAGTTTATTAGCACTGTACCATCCTTGAACACCCTATTTACCTTTATGAACTCAAATGGAACAAATATTTGATTGTAATTAATCATTTAAAATCATAAATTATATAAAATAAAGGATACATAACACTATTAAGAACTATGTTCATAAACACGTCCCTCTTAAGGCAAATTCATCCTTGAATTGAGCTTCCTAGGGTGGGGAAGCATGATTTATAAATAACTCAAGTAAATGTGATCATACATAGAACTCATCCTCTATGGTCTCATCATGTACTTGTTTGTGATGTCATAGAACCCATACTCATGTAACGGACCGGACTCAGAAAACCATCATTCATTGCTCCAATATATGTAAAGCATTCTCCTTAAATGACTCATCAACCAGTAACTCAATATCCATAGAATTAAAATCATGATAATGATTTAAATAATAAAATATTAGCAAATGAAATATGTAAAACATCATATATAGCCTAATAACTCTATATTATCTTAAATACATAGGTTACTGACCCGACTCCGTTAAGAATCTATCACTACTCGACATATCATGTGGATAGCTTACACTATCTCTTGACCTTCGTATGTCTTAGCCTTGGTGGGAGATGTAGGAAAAATTAATCCATGACCTCGAAATCTAGAGGTTTTCTTACAAAAATATGAGTATGATTTCTAATGAGACTATTAACTTTCCATCAGCTTCTGAATCTACTTCAAATTATTTTGGGGTTTCTTAAAAAAGATGAGGCCTATGAATAGTTTCCTCTCCTACCACTAACCAACATAGGGGTGATCAGCATGGCCTACTATGAAAATATCTATAAGGTTTCATTTATATTCTCTCCTTATAGATATTTTTGTAGGAAAACACAACCAGGGTTACATGCCTCTCTTAAGAGTCCCCAAAATCAAGTATTCTTCTTCCCATCATGTCCTCAACCACCTGAATTGTGTTATCTAACTTGAAATCTATATAGGGGTGGTATGTTGTGCTCAGAAGCACATGTGTACCCAATGCCCTCTAAACCATGTTCAATAACGATAATGTAAACTAATTATACAAATCTAAAACTACATTATGTGGTATGACATAAATTCTTATAACCGCATGGATATACATCCATTAAGCTCATTCTCATTGAAGGTTTCCTAGATCATCCAAAAATGTATAAACATCCGGATACTGTAAAAATAGATTTGAAATCACAACCTCATGGGGACCTTGGTAATCCTATCATGATGTCTATTGCGACATCACTACATATCCACAAGGGAATGGGTAGCTTCTATAAAATACCAACTAGTAATTGATGTCCTGAATTCACTAGATCACAAGTGGAAAATCACATGAAAACATCATGTACATCTCATTTCATACATATCCACATGTACTGGTGATCCCGTTTATCTATAGAAAGGAACACATGATATGTTTTCAAACATCTGGTCGATGGTGCTCCTTAAAATGGATTTAATAAAAAAGGTCCATTTCCAAACCACAATACCAGCATAATCGGAATTTCATTACAAATCATACAACCAAGTTCGCTATTGATGCTCCTAGAAATAATTATTCAAATGGTTGAACCTAACTTCATACAATTCGTATTAGAGACCTCTCCATTAAGGAACTTTCCAATCATGACCAACGATACTAATGATGGTGAGATACACATTCTTGAATTACTCTACCAACCTTTTCACAATGAACTCCATAACAGGGAGACTTATTTAATCTCATTCCATATGACTATAAAAAAAATAACAATTACAATTCGATCTAACCTAGTTTAATCTTCTTGAAACACTCATTATGAAGGCTGATGCATTAAAAACTGAATCACAACACCATCTTCAATGTCATCTAGCATTCACAAAATACTAATCCATCCAAAGATTCTAGAATTCTCAATTCATTATGTGAATTTTTTGTATGGTTATGTTAATAATCATGTAATAAATTATGTTTAAGTCTTGGGACGTTATAGTAGTTTATTGTTTGATCACCAATATGGTATGCTAATGCCCACTCCTTATACTGGGTATAATGTAGAGAAACATGGGAACACTAGACTCTCCATAAGAACCATGGTGCTTCTCATTTGGATGAAAATTAACTAAAAAACTTCAAATAAAAATTATAACCAAATAGTTATGAAACTAAATTTAATGTTCTTAATCGTAAATAGAAAAAATGAAATCCAAATAATGTACATGAAAATGAACATTTGGTTTATATATTTATCCTGACTTGTTGACATGTGAGTAATTGTTTGACATAATCAACCATATTTAATTTCATAATTTACCACCAAAAAATGTTCCTCTGATAATTGTACATGTTTTGAATTCATGGGTAACATTCCACTTTTTAATGGTTGTAGTGGAATTATTTTTTCACAAAATTATAGTGGAATGGATTTCATATTTTTAAAATGAATCACTAAGTTTGTATCATGTTTCTATCCATTAATTATCTCAATATTATTAATTATTTATTTAATAGTAAAGGAATTAGGATGAATTTTTTTTATCATACATGATTTTTATAATCAAATTTGGTATGTGAATCACTAAAAAATGTAAAAACTTATTTTTAATCATTGAAGTGAAAATTCAAATATGAAATCACAATAATCATTTTACTTTGATCCTATTCTTCTACTTACTATCGATTATATGAATTTATCCTAATAGAATAAGCCAAAAAATTCTGTTTATATGTGTATTCTACTAGTCAACATTGAACATCTAGTAAAATTTCATCAATTAACATTTTCACTTGTTTCAATACCTTTATGAAAATATATGTTTCATGTTTTTATAATCTCTGATCATGTTGATTTTATAATTTAATTAATAATGAATCCTTGTTTTCAAATCATGAACCAACAAAACTAAATTGATGTCATGGGTCAAACAGTTTATTTAATGATTTAAATAATATCATCATCTAGATTATACAACATGATCTATTTTAATGAGAAAACAACCATGTCAAAATCCACATATGAAACAACAAACCACATTAATAGTCCTTAGATCTTGAAATACATGAATTTTTTCTAATGTTACATTATACATAATATCAAAAAAGTATCTTTGATAGGGATCAGAATAGGAGAATAAAGTTCACTTTCTTATTAGAAATATCTGAGAACACATGATATATGAGAAGATTATTTGACTAAAAATATATGAATATAAAGGATGTTATTTAGAGGTTTCCAAGTAAACAATTAGTGAATAGATTTAGGGTTTACTGATACATATTTCTCGGAAGTAAAATCCCAAATGGAGAAAATATATTGTAGGTAGAAATTAAATTAAGAGAATTTTTCAATTATTTATATCTCTAAAAATGATCTTAAAAAATATCTACTTTTTTTCATGATTATTTCATGTTAGAGAACACACTATAATTGTATAACCCTAATATTTTTTGAAATATTGTTTTTGGAATTAATTTATCTTTTTGATATTTTTTATTTCACTTGACTGTGGACGTATAAATATATATGTATATATATAAATATATATATTAAAACACTATGACAAATATTAATTTCACGTGACACCAACATGGATTGCACTACAAAAAATCCTAACATGTATTTCACTACATGAAACAATGACTTGGAAATCTCTATAGACATTACGGACATGGCATACGTTACATGCAATACAGTGTTTCTACGAAACATTGTTTTATTGTTATATTTATTTAAATGAGTTTGATATAACCACGATGTTAAAATAGAGTAATATAAATAGTCAAAATGAGCTTTCACTTATTTTTACAATGTTTTTAAATAAATAAATTATATTAATAATGAACAATATAATTTACTATAAAGTATTCATATATATAAATATTATTTTCTCAAATAAAAAACTTGTCATGTCCTTTTATGACAAGAAATAAAATTAATTTAATACATATTTTGAAATTTATTTTGATAAAAAAACTCAATTTTATTAATTTATATTTCCAAAATTTTCTTCTGGTTGATTTTTGTTATTTTTTTTGAGAAACTACATTTTTTGGTTATTAGATAGAATACTACATTTTAGTTAATTAATAAAATTTATTTTAAATAAATAATATTGTTAAAATTTACTTTTAATTTTTTTAAGGTCACATTACAAAATTTTTAAATATATAAAGGCAATTTATGTCATTATAATAATTTTCACATGAAATTCCATAAAAAACATAATAGTATTTTAAAAAAAGTATACTTTGAAAACCCATTATTTCCAACAGTCTATGGGATTAGTAATAATCTTAATTTTACCTCATATGTGAATTGAATTTTGAAAAATAGACTTAAACCATTGTAATCAATTAAATATTTACATTTTAATTAGATCATATTAATTTTTTACAAAATGAATTAATAAAAGTGATTATAATTATTCACAACCATTATGGTTAATTTGAGCTTAATTAGGAATTAAAACTTAATCTTAGGTGACCAGTTGACCTAGAAATTAGTAAAAACCCGTTTTTTGGCCATATATCGGCCATATAGAGTTAATTAATTATTTATTTGGTTCTTTATGGCTTTTTTGGTGATAACATGTGTACACCAAACTTATTTTAAAAAATTCCATGTGAGTCATTTTCCCTCCATATAAAAGGCCACCACCTCTATATATTCTTAACACCTATAAAACCTTTTATGCTCAACCAATCATTACCAAATAAAATTTTAAAAATCCATCTATTCTTCATTAATGCCTCCACTTTTTTAGAATGAAATCTAAAGATTCCTTTTTTCTCAAACCAAAAGGATTACCCAATTAAGAGGCAACGTCTTCGCTCAAGCTCCATTCATTTATTTTCTTTCATCACCCCTTAAAAAATCTTTATTCCATAAATATATAAATCACCATTATCGTCAATATACTCTGATTATTTTATTTTAAAGGATTGATCTACAATTACACGCACATCCATCTAATGGATAATGATGATACTATTTTTGTGTACTGAAAACTACTGCCTTAGTAAAGGATGATGGATCATTTTTCATCTACTGCATCTCATGGTTGAAATCTTGATGGAAAAACTATATATATATTTCATAAAATATATTTATTATTTATTTAGTCTTATTTATTCATTCTTTAACACAAATTTTTTGTATTCCATTTCATTTCATTATGATAATTCGTTTTGATAAAATGTAGACAATTGCCCCCTGAAAGAGATGTGATTCATTCAAACACAACATGGAATGTATTAAGAATGAGTTTATTGAAATTATGGGATATATATGAACAAAAAATAAAAATTCAATATCATATTTATATATATATTTAGATATATTTCATGTACTTTCTTTATTTTAATAAGACAACAAAAATGGATACAATGTTCTTGTGTTTGTACGACATATCGTCTCTATCAACTGTTTATTAAATTTCATACTTCTATATTTTATATTTTATTATAATAAACATATACGAAGTATAAATGATATTTAAATAATTTAGTAAATTCCTGGGAACAAGAAATATGTATAAGGACAAATGTTATAACAAATAAATACAGCATCAAAAAACAAAGTAAAATTTAGCTGAAGCATAACCTTAACATGTAATTGCTAAATAGTGGGTAATATAAAGTCATAGTAAATTAATATATAATATTAGATATAATAATAGGAAATTTTAAAATATTTATAATAAATATATATTTATTATACAAGATATTTGAATGATTACAATGATGGTTAAGACACAAGTTAAGGGAGTTTCATCTCATTTTTTATTTCAATGAGATACATGATTTATTAACTGGTCATTCTTTTTGTGTGGTCTAAAAATTTTGGATGGATGTATTATATGATATATATACATAAATTATGTTTTTTAATATCCATTCTGTGAAATTTATTTCTCGGGGTTCATGTTTCAAAAGATACGAAATCTATAAAGTAGTATTGTCTCAAATTGCATTCTTTAATAATCTTCTTCTTATGAACCTATATTCATTAACATAGAGTATAATATTTTAATTGACATGTTTTAACATTAATATTGTTCTTTTAACGTTATTACATGAATTGTATTATCCCTTGTAACCAAGTTGTCAGTGTCTTTTGAAACAATCCCATCACCTTTCGAGATTGCTAATTATTATGCATATTTTGATGAACTATTTGATATATATTTCATCAACATTAATGAGATTCATTATCCTTAGTTAATTAAATATATATACATGTATTAGTGCCATTTTTCAACTCTTTTGTACTAAAGATAATTTAATTTTTTAATGAAAAACCGTACAGTATATATCTCTACGTTCAAAAATTTATTTTATTTTAAAACAATGTTTTAACAAATTATTATTTTTTTCAAATTATTATTGAAGATCATTTTATAGCAAAAATTATATTATAGAATTTTTATTAATTTAGAATATTTAATTATTTTTTATGATTTTTTCAGATAAATGGTCATCAAAATACATTCAATCTTCTTTTAAATGTTTCAATGTATTTTCAATGAAATAGTCTTCAAAATTATTTCAATATTTCATTATATGTTTTCCAAGATATTTTCAAAAAATATTTCTCACAATTGTTTCAACATTTTTTTATAATTTTTAAAATTCTTTTCAAAGAAAAAGGATTTTAAAATGTTTTACTGCTTAATTTATATGTTTTCATTGAAAAATATATTCTAAATATTTTCAAGTATCTTTTATATGTTTAAAAGAGAAAAAGTCTTGAAAATTATTTCAATAAATCATAATAATATTACAATATATTTTCATATTAAATTGTTTTGAATAGCTTATATGTTTTAAAAAGAATTTTTGAATGATGAATGGATGTTTTCATCAAGAAACATGTTTAAAAGATATTTTTAAATTATGTCTCATCTAAGATAACAGTTGTTTTATGTTAATAATTCATTTATAGGAAATTATATAATGGATACATTAATATTATTTCCATTAATGTGTTTTTTCATTGACTACATAATTTTTGTGAAATTTTTTTCATTCCATGAGTTTTATGATTTCTGAAACACTGTTCTTTTCGTGGGTTATTCTTTGATAGTGTGATTAAAATTCCTATCTCATTTCCATAGGTTATGATGTGATTGAATATTATTTAAAACCAATTAATTTCATGGGTTATGATTTGATGTTGATAGAAACCATTAATTACATGGTTTATGATATGATTTGTTTTTTATTGAAATATATGTATGATTTTATTATAAAACATGTGAGACCTATATCTTCCATCAATGCATTGGATAAAGATAAATGTTTTTTGAGATCAAACGGTATAAGAGAAGGAATTCCATGCCTAAAAAAAGAAGTCACATGGGAGGAAATCCCATGTTTGAAAAAATTTGGTATATTGGATTACATCCCATGACTGATATAAGAGGGTATACAAGAGGACATCCTAGTCCTGAAACAAGATGGTATACTGGAGGGAATCCATAACACGAAACAAGAGGGTACATGAGAGTACATCCCATTCCTAAATCAAGAG
Organism: Viscum album; assembly: GCA_963277665.1. Taxonomy (NCBI): domain Eukaryota; kingdom Viridiplantae; phylum Streptophyta; class Magnoliopsida; order Santalales; family Viscaceae; genus Viscum; species Viscum album. Next base: position 1,059,907,771 of record OY728143.1, on the reverse strand, counting down.
GGTACACAGGAGGGTATTCCTAGCTCGATATAGGTACACAGATTTTAAACCTATGACATACAAGTTACACATGCCTTTGTTGGTCTCATGACATTGTGTTATTATATGATTATGTGTTTTCCATAATTACATGTTTTATTCCTATGTTATATTTTATGTATTATGTTTTTTTAGGATTCTTGACTTATGATCATATAAATATTATTACGATCACTAATATGGATGGTTTAGTCTTATAATGTTATTCTCATGTTCCATATATTTTTTCGATGTTATGAATCAATATTTGAATTATTTACCCTCAGTGATAATCTTAGCTCAACCCTTCCATATGCTTCTATTCCCCATTTTTTGAAAAAAAAAATTAGGTATAAGTACTATAGGTGGAGATAAATAATTGTGTTTTGAAGATCATTCACCATGATATAGGATTTTTTAGATGTTTCTAATGAAACAAAAATATTACAGTATTCAGGCATGTATTTTTGTAATAAACTTAATACTCATATAAAATGATTTAATATACATGTATTTTTATCCTAGGTTGGTATATTTGTATCAAAAGAATGGTTTAGTCAACCTTTTTAAATTATGCTGATAAAAATTTAGTGATACAACTGTTTATATTTAAAAATATATTTCTAGGGATGAATCAATGGATAATTGTAAGAATGAGTTAATGTGTATGAAAATGTCTTGTAATTTAGGTAAATGATATGGTGAGTGTTTTCCTAGAAATAAATCCTTTTTCTAGATACTAATAGTGGACTTGGATGTAGAAATGAGGGACCTAGGGGTAAAAACAATGAAATCATGTTCCAGACTTGACTCGGGGTAATTTGGTACATAAAAATGGGCCATTCTGCATAGTTGGTCTAACAATCCTGGGTTATATGATTTTTGAATTTAAGTGAGTCTTGAAACACCACTATGATGGATTTTAATATATGTTGTCTATGAATAACTTAGGATGAACATAGAGTTTCATATAGTAAGGAAGGTTTCATGATTCATACATAGTATAAGTAATTATTTTCTTGACAATTTGGTTTTTATATATGATAAGTAATGCTCACACTATTATTAATGATTTAGTCCACTAAGAGAATGAGAAGGAACTGGATAAATGTTGAATGTAATGGAGGATTTTTTTGATGATTAGTCACATGGGCTAATAAATGGAGTATATGAAATTGTGACTATGATTAATCAATATTAATGAAACAAGATTAAAAATGATTACATGAACCATCATTGGGACTCACTAAGAATATTAATATAATGTTCAGTGAGATTTTTCATATTGAAGACCTTGGTGTGATGAAGATTTATTTTCCATTGTGTCAAGATTTTTTAATGTTTCACATATGTGAATGTCTTTCAAGAATAATAATAATTTTTGACTATGGAAAAGGAGGACAAAAATAGTGACTGGAAGGAAAAAATGAAAAGTTTTTTAATGAAATGGATGAGAAAATCATCTTCCCTATAACATCATCAGAGGTTATGTGTTTTTATTATGGAATAAATGGTAATTATGAAACACAATGTCTGAAGTGGAATTCTCTTAATGAGAATCAGCATTGTGGTTCAAGTAATGATTTAGACGAATGTGTTAAATGCATCTGATGGAATATAAAAGTGATTTAAAATAATGTTTTAAATAGATCTGATAGAATATAAAAGTGATTTAATATAAATTTAATGTCCAAAGAAAACACATCATTACGGGGAATATAAAATTTATTTTTTTTATGATAAGATATTGTCTTTTGAATAATGATATTTGGGATATGAATAAGTAAATTGGACTGTACTAATTACATTAGGACTATTTAATGACTTGTTAAAAACAAGTTCAAGATGTTATGGAAAAAATTTACTACTTCTAGTATTTATGGAATATATCCAGTAATATATGGAACATGTAAGAATGAATTTTTTCCCAAATGGACTTATGATAATTTATGTTGTTACAATATTCCAAAATAATTTACCATGAGGGTATTTACATGTTTGGAATGTGACAACCAAGAAATAAATTGATATATATGGTAGGGAAATGTTATATTTATTTCATGGGTTCATTCTAGTCTTTTGGATTTTCAAAATTAATAGCGTTTATAAAGTTATACATTCATGAAAATTTTAAGTAATGCTTCCAAAGAAGTATTTATGTATTGAGATTTTATTGAAAACCATGGTTAAAAGGCTATTTAAGTATTAAACTTATTTTAAGGATGTCCATAATATTCTATAAGTATATCAGTAAATTTTTAGAAAAGGTATTCATGTTTTTTGGTTTACCACCAATCATGTACGACATGGCCATAGGTCTTGAACCCATGACTGAAAGAGGATAAGGGTTTCATGCCTACCACTAGCCTATGTGATGTTTTATTTATATATAATTAATTTTGATGAATATTTATTTATGATAAAATTGTATTGTTACTTTATATGTTATTAGATTATAGAATTAACCATATAGATTTTAGAGAATATTTACAGAGATGTTGTTATTGATTTCACTCTTTTATTGTCCTTATAAAACCCTAAATGTGTATTTTTGCACTTTAGACAATAAATTAAACATCAATAAATTCATTTCATGATGTAATGAATGAATTATAAATAGATAAAAGAGAAAAAAATGAATAAAATTTTGGTTATAGAAATATATAAATATAGTATATTTTCTAATATTCTAGTTAAATAAAAGAATTATTCAGAGATAAGATATGGATACAAATAAAATTCATAATGCTTTAATATTTATTGAACTAATAGCCATATAAGTCATCACAGATTTATGACTTTGAGGCCCTAATGTTTTCTATAATCATTGATGTTTTTTCTGTTGAAGTATGTAATCACTCCCTAAAATATTAATATTTTCATTCAATGTCCAATCATCACACCCAACCAATGATCTCCTATGTAGAAACCTAGTTGTGTTTTATTTTTGTGTTACTATTATGTTTCCAACATTCCATTTTTAAAGGAGGATTTAGTATTAATTTTTTTAAATGATCTTTTATGTAAATAACATTTATGTATTAATACTTTTGTAACCCAAAATAGTTTCAATGGAAAAAATCATTTTACGATGTGTAGAATGTAGCACCCATAAAATTTGTGAAATATTTTTTCAAATTTATTTTTGATTTTGATATTTTCCACTCATGTGACACTGAAAATAGTTAAATATTTATATATTAAAAAAATTAATTTAAAAAATCATTTCACGTTATTGAATCTTAGATTGAGCTACACATAACACTGACCTGGTATGCGGTAAACACAACACCGACTAGGCATGCGGTAAAAGCAACGCTGACTTGGTATACGTCATACATAATACATCATTTTATTTTAAAAATTATTTAAAGGAGTAAGTTATAACATAGGAATAAAAAAATAACAATATTAATTTTAATAAATAAATTACAAATATTTTTTAAAATGTATTATACGAATAAAATATATTGATAAAGAAAAAAATTATTTTTTGGAAATGTCTTTACATGTTTGAAAATTATATTTTCTCTAATGAACTATTTCTCATTTCCTTTTATAAAAAAACAATTCTAGTAAAATTTATTAATTTATTTTGATAATGTGTAATTCATTTTTTTATTTTGAATTTCAACATTATTTTATGGTGGATTTTTAGATTTTTCTGTGAAACATCATTTTTTGGAGAATAGTGAATAGTACTACAATTTAGTTAATAATTTCCTTTTCATTTAAATAATTTTTAGTGATAAATTATTCATTATATTTCTTAAAAGGTCATATGAGATCAATTATACATCTATTAATACAATTTAGGTCATTATAAATAATTTCACTTTGAAATTTAATATAATAAATTATCAGTCTTTTGAATATTTTTCTACTTTTAAAACCCATTATATTATCCGTTCCGTGGGATTAGTGTTCATATAAACCTTTTCAAATATATTATTTGAAATTTAAAAGTTGGGCATCCAAAATTTAATAAATTTAATATTTAGTTTCAAAATATATCATGTTAGATTTTTTCCAAATTGATTAGTAAAATGGATTAAAATTAATCACAGTAATGGTGGTAAATTTAGCTTAATTAGGGACTAAACCCAAATCTTAGGGTACCAAAGGAATAATACACCCATAAAAAACAACTTTAATGGAAATATTTCTTCCATATACCTTAAATTATTGATTTGGGTTGGTTTGGTTTGACTTTTTTAGGTAATAAAATGAGTACTCTTATCTTGGTTCCAAAAATCCCATGTGAGTCATTTTCCTTCCCCATATAAATATACTTATTTTCCAACATTATCACACCTATAAAAACTCATAGGATAATCTATTATATTAAACATAAATTATTAAACGTCCCTATATTCCTCTTATAAGCCTCTCCTTAGGATGAAGGAAATCCATGGAAATATTTTGGCACAAACAAAAAGCAGTTACCCGATTTAGAGGTAATGTCATATCTTAGGATCCATTTTTTATTTTTCTTCTCCACCCCTACACTCTCTTTATTACATGATTCTATAACAACTCCATAAACTTATAAATACTATGATGTTTTTTTCTATGTGTTTGACATATATTTACACACACATCCATCAAATGGATAAAGAACTTATTGCTCTTCTGTATGGTGATCTACAACCTCACTAAATGACGATTATTCATTAATATTTCAACTCCTCTCATAGTGGAAATTATGATGGAAATAATCTTTATATATGTCAAATATTATATTTATTATGTCTTTAATCTTACTTATTCTTTTTACAACACATATCATTTTTAAATTCCATTTGGTGTAAGAATGATAATTTTTTGAGGAAATGTAGACTACCACCCCCTTAAAGCAATGTGGTTCATTCACACAATACAAAGAATGTATTAATAATGGGTTTAGTGAAATTATATGATATAATATTTTTACTATAATAATTATATATCCATATATATCCATATATGTTATGTTCTTTCTTTCGTTCAATATGATAATAAAAATAGAAACAACCTTCATGCGTACATACTGTTTACAATCTCCATGAGTTGTGTCTTCAATTTCATACTAAAATATTCAATATCATATTAAAATAAAAATATACATAACATAATATAAATTTATACAATGTTTTAAATTCTAGAAGTAATTCTATAATTTTAAGGAACAAAGATATAACAAATTAAGACCCAAGAGAAAAACAAAGAGAATAATACATGAACAATAGTCTAAGAATAAATTGCTACCAAATAGGTAATTTAATGTTTTAATCAAACCATATACAGTAATATATATAATAATATTTTTATTTAAAACATTTATAATAATTTATATTTATTATTTATAATATTTTAAGGATTACGATGAGATTCAAGACACAAGGTAAGGGAGATTCATCTCATTTTTTATTTTCATGAGATACATGCTTAATTCAACACCCATTTCTTTTGTGTGGTGTGAATACTACCCATTGATGTATTTTATTTTTATTATAATTAATTATTTGGGAATTTAAAAATAAATTGTATTATCTTTATTTCATGGGGTTAATGTTTCAGAAATTACCAAATCAGTAAAGTAGTTTGGTCTAAAAGTTCTTTCCATAAGACATATGTTTTGAGATATGAAAATATGTTATTTAAGGAGTTCTATAATTTTTTAACTGAAATATTATATCATGAATATACTTATTTAAATTATTTTTTATGATTCATTTAATTTATTTTTCTTATATTAATTGTATGATCCAATGTGACCAAGTGTTAAAAGTTTATTGTAACAATATCATCTCTTTTAAATATTGTTAATGATTATGCTTATTTTGATGAAAGTTTATGATTCATAACACAATAACAGTCCTGAGATTCCCTATTTTTGGGTTTTTCAAGATATATCCATGTATTAGTACCATTTTAGACTCTTTTGACTTAATATAATTATGTAATTTTATTATTAAAAATCAAATCATATCTCTCTCTTTGGTTGGAAATCTATTTTACATGAAAACCATGTTTTCAAAAATGTTTTCAAATGATCTTTGACAATAGTTTTAACATAAAAAATGTGTTAAAATTTTTATATGTGTTTAAATGATTTATTTATTTGTTTTTTATGTTATTTTAAATGAAATGGTCTTCAAAATCTTTTTAATTTTTCATTAAATGATATCAAATTATTTTCAATGAAATGGATTTTAAAGAGTGTTCATTATTTAATTATATGTTTTAAATGTTATTTTCAAATAATTTTTTTTCAAAATGGATTAAATATTTCTTTATATGTTTTCAGTGTATCTTAAATGAAAGGAATTTCAAAACATTTTCAATATTTCTTTATAATTTAAAATGGTGTTCCCATGAAAAAGTCTTTTAAAATGTTTGAAATCATATTTTATATGTTTTCTAAGAAAAAGGATTTCAAAATGTATTCAGATTTGATTCATAATTTTTCAGGGAAAGAGGTTCTAAAATTGATTTCAAGTATTTTATCTAGGTTTTAAATGTATTTTCAATGGAAATGGATTTCAAAATAATCCTTGTTTTAAAAAAAAATTAGAAGAAGAATGGATATTTTCTTCAAGAATGGTTTTTGAGATAAAATAAAAAATTATTTTCCATCTAAGATGAAATATATTTATGTTTTTGATGATTTTTTCAGAAATGATCTAATGGTTCCATTAATATTCCTTCTCTGAATTCTTTATGCTTCGATGTAATGATGTTTATGAACCCAATTTCTCTTCCTTGAGTTATATGCTTTTGAAACCCACATAATATAATATGTAATTATTTGATGGAGTGATTTTTAAACCCATATCATTTAAGAGGATATAACATGATGAAATTTTACGGATACCCATTTTATTTAATAATATATGATATGATGTTTATATAACCCATATCTTTTCATAGGATATGATATGTTGTTTGATTTGTTGAACATGCATTTATGATTTTAGTATGTGAAGGGTGGGACCTATATCTACGTAAAATGAATTGGGTAATGATAAATTTTTTATTAGCTCAAAGGGTATATGAGAGGGAATCCCAAGACCAAAAAAAGAGGATACACAGGAGAAAATTCTAGTATTGAAATAAGAGGTAATACGTGAGTACATCCCATTCCCAAATCAAAAGGGTATATAAGAGGACATCCCAAGCCGAAAACACGGTGGTATATAAGAGGATATCCCAATCTTGGAATAAGAGGGTACGTGGGAGGACAAACCAATCCCGAAAAAAGGGTATATGGGAGGGAATCCCAAACATGAAGTAGGTCTATGAGGGATTCAACAAATCTAAACAAGTTAAAAATTTATTAGTAGGGATCATTCATATAGGGATATTATATGTTTGTGTGATTCCAATAATTACATGTTTTATTTCTACGTTATGCTTTCCTGGATTATATTGATTATTTCTTTCTAATTTATGTCTCATGAACATCAAATCATTATTATGATCTATAATAAGCAGGGTATCATCTTCAAATGTTATTCTCAAGTTCAATAGCCTTTCGATCATGTTATGACTACACATTTCCTTCATTTTCCCTTATTGAGTATCTGAGCTCACCACATTCTTATGATTATTTTCCTTAGGTTCTGAATAAAGTTTTTAGATTTAATAACTAATGTTATAGTTATTTATGGGAAATTTTGAAGATGATTCAATAGTATAAAAGATTTATTTTCCATGTTTTCAAATACACAAAACTATTATCATCCTCGAGCATGTATTTTTGTAATGTACTATATATTAATTTGAAATAATGAAATATACATGTATATTAATACTAAGTTGTTATAGGTATTCTATTCAAAAATACCATAATTAAGGAGTCTGGTTACATTTAGAAATAAATATTCATCATTTCCAAGAAAACTAAAGGTGCATTTGTAAGACCAAAGGGTGTGACTAGATACTCAAACTAACCATAGACACATAACAATAATATTCTGATATATTATCCTTACTAACCAGAATTATATGATACTTAGACCATAGATCAATCATAATGATCCATTGGGGCCCTTTTAATTGATCAAAAATATCATCCATTCACAAAAGAGGATAAATTATGTTTTTTAATTACCACATAAATTTGGATATGAAAATAAAAATATATTTTTATGGTACCATCTAAAATTTTCATAAAAAGAATAGAATCATCCCAAGGTGATTTATGGATATTATATAACCATTAATTTAAAATTCCTTTAATGAGGTCATAAATTCGCTATAATTAGGTTAATCAATTTTATATGATTGAAGTGATATAGGATTTTTAAGAGAACCATGTAAATAGTGAAATAAAAATCCCATTAGACTGGGGAAATAAGGAAATTTTAATGAAATACATCATGTTAGAAATCCAAAATTGGTGAAAACTTTCGAGTATTAATTATTTCCTTAGTACCATAGTGGAAACGACTAAACGATAAGAAATAATTCAAAACAATGATAGTAATGGTCCTTATCTTATAGTTTGAAATCTTAGTCTCCACTAATGAGATGCAATATCCCATTAGAGACATAAAATTAACTTTTTACATATAAAAATTGAAATAATCTTGTAATGTCACTAAATGATTTATTCCTTGAATTATGTCAGTGATATTCACATCAATAATAGAAAATTAATAAAAAAATATAAACTCCAATTATTGTTACCCAAAAAACTCCACACATAAATCATATTCATTATATTTAATAAATAAGTGTATTAATTATCATCATCTATTATAACATATCAAGTAACGAAAATAGTACAATATAACTAAATACCCAAGTACCTATTTCATCCCTTGGCTTGTGTCTGAACATGTAAATAGTTTATTAATTATGTAATTAGCATTTAATTTTAATAGGTCACGTGAAGCATAGGTGGCACTGACATCAGCTCGTGAAATTATTAGTATTGAAGGTCCCATGATGGAACAAGGAAACCTGAAAAGATATACGGTGAGGGAGTTCCAGAGTAATAACAAAGGTAATGTAGATCTCACAAAGCACTAACTCTATAGAATATGAGTCTATATAAGGGGTAAGACTGTAATTCAAGGGGCGTAATCCAAGCTAGTCCATAATAAGGTTCATAACAAGTCCAATGTGATCTTCTATGGTAAATAGGCGATACTCAAAAAATAGGGCCATATGGGCTTTCACTAGAGAATCGACTAGTGAATGATAGATCCATGGAGTGTATCAAAGGTGTCCTGTAATAATGTAAATGACCCGAATATAGTATACTAGGCATCCAAGGAATATAAAAGAACCTAATATTAGGTGATTATCAACCATAGAAAACTACAACTTTGAATCAGAATGTGGTTCTCGATACCCAAGGTATTATCCTCTTAGAATCCAAGGTGAGCTCAAGTCAGACCATTTTTATTTGATATTGTATTCATGTAATGATTTATTATGTTCAAGCCTTGTCTTTCATCAGATTGGATAGGCCTAGAAGTGTTGCAACCATTTAATCTGGTCATTATTAACCATTAAGGAATGTTCAAATTTTGAATTTCACTCCACTACCATCCATCCATACTGATAGATGTTCAACAGACATGTAACCATTATTCAACCTCTTTTGATAAGGTCAACTTATATACTTAGTGCACTTTACATTTCCCATTTCACATTTAGTAATCAAATGTACTCACTTTCCTTAGGCGGGTCAAGTGGTGAGCATAAATGGTGTAAGGAATAATGAAATTTTAATTAATAAAAAGCCAATTATAATATGAAGGCTTGCCTTTATGATGGTTAAGGAAGGAACAGTTTAATTGTGTCACAAACATGGTGAAACACTAAAACCCAATTTTGGAATAACCTTCGACATGGGGCAGATTGATTTGTGGGTGTAACTACTAACAACTAATCACATGTTTTGAAGTTGTATAACCATACGATTCTAACAAGTAACGTAGTGTCATGTAAGTATAAGAAATGAATTTAGACGAAATCAGTGGTTCCCAAATGAATATTCCTAAATCAAAAAACTTTAGGAATGAGTTATATACTACCCACCTTTGGGTTAAAAGATTCTACTATTATGGTATCGGCCCGTGATTTGAATCAAACTAGAGTATATATAAGAAGAAAGTGAATAATTTAACATGATGATAACTAGGTCGAGAAAATGAATGAATATGAATGCACAAGGAGGACTCGAGTACTTACCATTGTGCATTAAATGTGGAATAAAGAAACTCAATCAGATTCTGTATGAATAAAATATCTTGATCCCTATCTTGGCATTCAAATGATCCAAATATGAGTGGAAAAGTTCCTAATCACAATGTTTCATAGATTAGGACAGAATATAGGAGTAAATAAATCATTAAGGGAAATTTGGAAAAATTTCACACAGTCTTTTCCTGCACATCATTTGTCTACACAATTTTTCGAACCATGCACAAACCATGTTGGACGGTTCTGCCTGAAATAATGTCCTATTCATTGTCTGATCAAACCATGCACAATCCATGAATGGGTTACTTGAGGAAAAAGTGGAGTTCATATTTTCAGGTCACAGGTCCATGCACCAACTGTTTGAGGTGGCTCTATCAGATAACAAAATATGCATGGTTAGAAAAACCATGCGGAAATCCTGCACAGTTTACTCTAAACTTTTCAAAAAGCCAGTTTATACAAAACAAATATTTTCTAGGGCTCAGAACAATCCCCCGACACCCTTGTAACCATTAATAACCCATTATGCACTCATATTAGCTCCAAATTAATTATTTAGACAAAAAAGTAAAGGATTTATAACTAAGTGAAAAGTCAGGTTCTTACAGTGTTTCCCCCTGAAAAGACCTCCCCCTCAACTTCTTCTTCAAATTGTAAAGAATCAATGTCCGAGTAAAACTATGGCCATTGGGCACATATGTTAGCTTCCCTCTCCTAGGTATCATCATGTACATTCCTATGCTAACAAAGTACCCATAAGATAGGGATAGACATGCCTCAACGATCCTTCGTGCTTCGTTTAACATTGAGTACTAGATATTCCTCAAAGGTAGCATCTGCATCTAATTCAACTTACTCCTGATCAATGGTATGAGATAGGTCAGCATGCTATTTGTGAATTTGTGAGACCTATAAGATATCATACAAGGCACGATACCTCTTAGGTAATAGCAACTGATGGACTACCGAACTAACTCTCTATAGAATCTCGAACGACCCAGCATAATGAGGGAGCAACATTCCCTACTTCCATAACCATATATTCCCTAACCTGGGTGATACCTGAAGAAGGACAAGATTCCAATCCTCAAACTCAATTGGGAATTGATATTGATTGGAAGAGGATTTCATTCTAGACTATGCAGTCATCATACACTTCTTGATCAATTGAACATGTTATGAATTCATATAAACAGGACGTGGACCATGTAGGGATACCTCTCATTACTCTTACTTGAACAAGGTTGAACGGAATTGCCTACCATATAATCCCTAAAAAAGATCCATCTAAATCATCACATGAAAACTGTTATTATAAGATAAATCAATTAGATGGATATGCTTCTCCCATGGACCGCCTAAATCAAGGTCATATTCTCAGAGCACGTTCTTTAAAACCTATTTTGTCCATTCTAATAGTCCATTATTACAATAGGTGAAAAGTGGTTCTTAGAAGAACCTAACACTCCATAGCTTTCTACAAACCTTGATAGAACTGTAAAGTGAATGAGCATCCCTATCTAAAAAAATAGAACGCAGAACCTTATGCAGTCATATGATCTCATGGAAATAAAGTCTTCCAAACTCATCTACTGAGAAAGTATCATGTATAGGAATAAACAGGGAAAAATTCATTAGTTGGTCAATGATTACCAAGATATAATTGCTACCCCTCTGCAACCTAGGTAAGCCGACTATGAAATATATAACAACATCTTACCATTTAAATTATATGACTGGAAGTGGCTCTAATAAGCCTCTAGGTCTCTAGTGATCTCCCTTCACCTTCTGACAGGTGGAACACCTATTGATGAATCCTACAATACGACATTTCTTCACATACCACAAATACTGGAATCACATATCTCGATACATATTTGAAATTCCTGGATGAACTGCCCACTGAGAAGCATGTGATTCTTTTATTAATTTATCTCTCCTGCTTGTGGGAACCCAGATCCATCCATAAACATGAAGGATGTCATCTCTATCCATAGTCCTATTTGGATGTGGATTATCTCCAGATATACTCTCACCGAGAACCAATCCTTTCGGATTTGAAAACTTCATAATGTTCACATTATCATGGAGGGAAGAGGTAACTATTAAGTCTAAGAGGTAAGACATCCCATGAATATTATGATACACCATATTATGTTCAGTAAATAGGTCCATTAACTTCCATTCATCACTGGCTTCCTATATGACATGTGTTTGTGTTTTCTAACATAGTGCATCAGTGACCAAATCTCCATTTACCAAGAATAAAAGAAAGATCAAAATCAATAGATTGTAGATATTCGACCGATATTCATTATTTGAGGATCATGTGACACTGAAAAAAGATATATTTTATGATCTTGTTATCTATATACACCATAAAGTGCTCACCCAATAGGTAATGTCCCCAACAACGTAATGCATGGGAAACTACTCCTAGCTCGAGGTCATGCATCAGGTAATTTATTTCATGCTGCCATAAGTTTCGAGATCCATATGCAACGACTTTGTCTCCCTCCATAAACACTACTCCTAGGACAATGCATGACGCATCATATATATTGATATAATGTTAACCTGGTTTTGGAAGAATCTGAATATTTTCTTATATAAGCATCCCAGTAAACTACAACACTATCATTTCCAAGTTCAATAAATACACTTAATTCTATTATAATATGTCCTAAGAAGTGAAACTTGTCAGTCCAGAAGTCATACATAGTAATCTTGGCCTAAAAATGATGCTATCTATGTGTACTCATAATGATCTCAAGATGGATGGCATGATTGTTATTTTTTTAGAACAAACCAAGATGTCATCTACAAAGTCCATGAAAAATGAGTCCAAAGAGTGGGGGAAACCCTATTCAAAAAAGCCATGAAAATGGAAGGCATATTTGTAAGACAGAACGGAATTACTAGATACCCATACATAGCATACATGATATGGAAATCCATAAAAGGAATGTATGATGGTCTGACTCACAACTGATGATAACCTGATCTCAGGTGGATCTTAGAGAAAACCTTTTCTTCTTAGAGGTGGTCAAATAGATCATTTATTCAAGGATGTGGATACAGATTCTTGACCGTAAGCACGTTCAACCTTCTGTAGTTCACACGTAGACAAATAGTTTCATTAACCTTATTAGAAAAAAGCTTGGGTGAACCCCAAGAGGATGTTCTAGGCTATATTAATCTATTGGAATCTAGGTATTATATGGGCAACATGATCACCTGAAGCTTATTCAGTGCCATCCTATAGAGAAGAATGGACTCTGTAGCGGCTCCTAGAATGAGATTAATTGTAATATATACCTCTCTTTTAGGAGGTAAGACATAAAATACATCAGGAAAGACTCCCCTAAAATGATCAACTACTGAAGGGAAATCAGTTTGACGTAATCCCTAATCCTCTAAAAAATAATTTCAATATGGATGGTCACTCCACCTAGTCGAAGATGCTTCTGTCCAATTCTCCTAGCCAGGACATCCCTCTCATCTTTAAAAAGATAATTTTTTTCTTCTGGTAATGTAAAAGAGACCCTGTGGTGTTAGAAGTCTACTAATGTGTGATAGTGGAGTAATGATTACATATTGATAATGACATCAAATCCCATCATATTGAGAACAAAAAGACTCCACATGAATGTGTAACTAACTACTTCAAGGGGAATGTCCTTCCACTGCTGTATTCCCTCCGTCCACATTCCAAATGGTGTATCGATGGTCATTACACCATAGTGATAATAGACCTATAGTCTATGACATACCGTGAGAGACACAGAAATAAATATGTTTGAAGAACCTACATCAAAAAAATAAGATACAACAGTGGAGGATACTATAATAGTACATCTTACTATAGATGGTCCCGCATCCTGACCATTGAGTATTAGTTGTAAAGCATGCAACTGAATTGATCCATGGCCCTTTGCAACAGATGGAATTCCATGATCATGATTGATCTAAGGGTGATGATATTGATTACGAATTAGACTAGGATGGCTACGCCCTCCTCCTTGGCCAGACCGACTGGGGCTATTCCAACTCCCCACCTGACGCGGTGCGAACAAACATTCTCTTGTTGGTGGAGTAGATGCTGATCCTTTTCCACTTGATGCTAGGGGAAAGGTCATGAAGCAATACTAAAGATGACACATATAGACATAATATGAAACTCCATAGGGTCTCTTACACATTGTGGATTCTCATTCCTTGGTCTTCTACACCGATGACACATAAGAGTGCTATCAAACTGGATAATCAGGATTCCATTTCCCCAACAAGAAACCTCAAACAAACATTTCCTACCTCTGGAAGAACTGCTTTCCTAACACGACACTTATCATTTAATACTGGTACCTATTTCATCCCTCATGTTATGTTCAGTGATAAGGGCATGATCAACTATTGTAGAAACGGTATGGAGGAAAAATAAATTCACATGTGTTCAGATGGCGTACTAGTGCCCATCCTCGAAATGTCTAACATATGAAATCTCATCACTAGCTACGAGTAGAGTAAAGCGATATAAATCAATTATTTGTGCGGAATATTCCATAACTAACATAGAAAAATTATCAAGATGCATGAACTCTATATATATTTCATTACTCAGTGCCTGAGGAATAAATTGATCATAGAAGTCAGTATATAAAACAACCCATAACAAAACCTGATGACGATTGTCTTGGGAAACCACATCCCAACAACGCATAGATGAATCTCGAATTATTTATATAGAATGATTGACTCTCTAATCTAGAGAAACATCCATAATACAAATGATAGATAGCATGGCCTCTATCCAAGACTCAGTATCCTGAGAACTACCATTCCCTGGAAATGTAAGAGGATGATGTTGTTGGAACCTATATGTCAGATCATACATTGTATGTGTAAAGTGTAGAGCATGTTGTGTGGATTTTATTAGTCGTAAGAAGATATCATGAACATGGGAATCCATGCCAGGAAAAATTACAGTAGGTGGTGCCTCATGTGGCACTCTTGGAGGTATGAATAGAGGCGGATCAGGGCCCACCATGTCTGGAGAATGGTCATCACCACCCAACTAGAAAAAAACATAAGGATGTCATGGAGGAATTGGTCTATGAATTTCAAGAACACAACCTAAAAGAAGCTTAGGAGCCTAAGATAGAATCACTAGATTAACTGAACCTAAGAAAACTCACCACCTAGGGAATACTATTCCAACTACCCACTTAGACGACTAAGTATCTGTAAGTGCTCAAGTATAGGTTTATTGTCATTTTTTAGTTAATTTCTAAGATCAATCCTTTAACTTTCATAGACGTGGAAAGGTGGGATAATGATGTGCAACCAATTCATCTTATATTTTGTGATTCACTTGATAATGGATAGCTATTTCTAATGAATCAGTTCCCATAAACGCATAAATAGAAACAACACCCAATTACTTATAGAATAATGGCTTGACTCGGTAAATTACTCATCCCAAACCCTTAGATCCCATAGAACTCATGAATTTGGATAGAAAATCACTCAATCACAGCCAATGTAATACAAGTACAACTACATTATTACAACATCAGCCAAAAATCACATGTATATCAAGTAACACAAAGAAGTGAAATGCACCTATATGGCATGGAAACATTCATGACATGTGACCTTATGGTGACTATAATAACCCTTGTAATAATTCACTTTTCCCTCATATCATCGGGCTATGGATGAAATAAATTATAAAAATATTAATAATCAACCACACCACAAATCATGTACATAATCCAATGGGGAAATATTATCGACTATAATAGGAAAAAGAAGATCAACAATTATAATTTAGGAAGCTTGGTTTTTATGCTGAAAATGGGTTCACGACACCAAATAATTACTTACAACCATGTCCCAAGTGTTTATATTATCCAATATATTGTCTATAAATATAAAACAATGAAATGAAACCACATTTGAAACCTCTCTGTGATGTCCCGAACCTGAATTCCTCTTAACTGGTGCCCCGATCCCGTAGGCCACATGGCATATATCACATCTCCCCAAACACCATAGGCTACCAACTAGCAGTGATGGCCTAGGTTATGTCCATGTGGAGGATTTTCCTTTATTCGCAGTGTGCAGTACATATGAAGGAAAAAAATGAATGGTGAACGATGGAAGCAATATAATTAAATAGCAGAAGAAAATAGATGATATAGATAAATGATAATAATAAAAACTATATCAATTGACACAATGATTTTGTAATGTCTTGTCACTAGAAAATAGGAAATAATGGATACATGAAAAAAATTATATGATGTTCCACAAATTTAAAGAAAAAAAGTAGAATCCAAGCATCTTGAGATCCAACTTGTTCATCTGCTATCAAGATCTATCCTATCAACAACAAATTAAGTGTTCAATGATCTATGACTCCCTTTGTAAACACCTACAGCCATGTAATATACTTCAGGTACCAAACGGTTCCCATAGAGGGTGTGAGATAGATCCCAGTGGGCCAGCACCCATGGTGTCCATAACATTCGGCCAAAGTACTGGAATATAGCCATGTGTAGGAATGGATATATAATGTAAAGAAAACTGTACAATATAACTAAATACCCAAGTACCTGCTTCAACCCTTGGCTGGTATCTGAACATATAACCGGTTAATTTTTTTAATTAGTTAAAATTTAATGTTTATAGGTCACGTGAGGCATAACCAGCACTAACATAACCTCATGATAGTATAAGTTGTGAAGTTCCCAATTCGTGATAAGGAAACATGACAAGATATCCAGTGAGGGAGTTCCAAGGGAATACCAAAGGTATCATAGATCGAACAGAACACTAACTCAGTAGTACCTGGGTCTATATAATGTGTCAGAGTGTAATCCAAGGAGTTTAATCCAAGGCATTCCACATAAATAATCCTAAAGAGTATAAGGTCATACTCCAAGGTAAAGCGGGTCTGTATGGGGGAAGGGCCCTATGGGAATTCACCATGGAACTGACTGGCCAATTCTAAATCCAAGGAGTGTATCTTAGGTATCCTGTAATAATGTTAATGACCATAAGATATTATACCTAGAATCTGAGTATTAGAAAACAACCAGATTTTAGGTGGTTATAAACCTAAGAAAACAGTATCCTTGAAGCATAATGGAGTTTTCGAGACCCAATGTATTTTCCTCTCAAAATCCTTGGTGATCATGAGTCAGTCAATTCCAATGGGATATTTTAATCTTGTAATAATTCATTATGTTCGAGCCTTTTGTTCTATTAGTGTGGATATTCCAAGTAGCGTTTCATCCATTTAATCAAAACATTTAGGCAGGATAAAAATTTAAGGCTCACTCTTTTACCTTTCATCAATATGGAATGTGGTGCTAAAGACATGTAACCATTATTTAATCTTTAGTGATAAGGTCATTCAATATACTTGGTACACTTTAAATTTCACATTTCACATTTAATAATAAATTTTATGAACTTACCTTAGGCATGTTAAGAGGTGATCATACATGGTATACACCATTATGAAATTCTCATTAATAACAATGCATTTATTATAGGAAGTATCCCCCTTATGAAGGTCAAGAATGGAACACATGAATTGTGGATAAAACAAGTCAAAACACTAAAACAAAATTATGGTATAACCTTTGACATAAGGTGGATTGAGTTTTCAGTGTAACGACTAACAAATAATCAAATTTTTAGAAAGAGTATAACCATCTGATTCTAATATGTATAATCATGGCATGTAAATTTTAGAAATAACAATACATGAAATTGGAGGGCCCTACACAAATATTCTAAAATAAATGATCTCTAGGGATCTGTTATAGGCCACCCACCTTAAGGATGTACAATCCTTCTCCACCTATATCAACCCTTGATTTCCCTTATATCAGAGTACATAAAAGAAAATGGTGAAAATTCTCAAAAGATGGTATCTATGTTGAGAGAAATAGAGAATAATAATGGATAAACAGGACTCAAGTACTTACTGTTTCACATCCAACGTGATAAACAGAAGATGGATCCGATGCCGAACAAAAATAGATCTTAATCCATATCATTGGCATTAAAAAGATCCAAAAAATGAGAGGAGAAATTCATATTCCCACTGGTTCTTTGATTATGGAATAATACGGGTTAATATAGACCATTATAAGAATTTTAGAAATTTTTCACAGAATTTTAGCCTATGCATGGTTTCTCAGCATGGTTAATCAAAGAGTGCTCAAAACGTATATGATGGTTCTACCCAAAATAAAATCATCCACTTTGTTTGATCAAACCATGCGCAATCCATACAAAGGTACATATTTAAGAGAGGTGTTTTCACAGTTAGGCTACACAGTTGTGCACCAACCATGCATGGTGGCTCTATCTGAAAAAACATAATATCTATAGTTAGAATAACCATAAATATTTCCAAAACAGTTTTGATTAAACTATTTTCCAAGACATTTTTTCCAAAAATATGGGATTTTGGCACCATATAGGCCCTGAGCACCATCGAATCCTTTACTAACCCATTAGGCACTCATATTAGGTAAAAAATAATTATTTAGACCAAAAATTAAAGGATCCATTCATGAGTGAAAAATCTTGTTCATACAATGGGGTTTCTTTTGAATTCCTTCATCAATAAC
Source organism: Viscum album (assembly GCA_963277665.1). Lineage (NCBI taxonomy): Eukaryota > Viridiplantae > Streptophyta > Magnoliopsida > Santalales > Viscaceae > Viscum > Viscum album. The sequence goes on along the minus strand of OY728143.1, from coordinate 1,059,888,902 downwards.
AATAAATTATTGAACAATAAATTTGATATGATCTTGTAACATATGTGGTTTAGGTGAATACACATTCCTTGTAGCCTCACATTGTGGGTTTTTAGTTCATAAAATTGATTCCATTTCACTTTAGCCTGATCAAAATCACTACATAGTTATCATGTAACTTGTAAAATAATTGTTTTAGAGATTCAAAAACAACAAAAATAAATAAAAATGTTATCATATTTTCAAGCAATCATCAAGAATAACATTAATATTTTTAGCTAGTTGGGATGTTTCATCACTAATTAATGATAGGATAAACTCATTATGAAACCCTAAAATAATTATTTGAGTGAGTCAACTGAACCATTTCATAAATTAATATTACATATTATTAAATAAATACACATTACATATTAGAATGAAAGATGATATAATAGTAATGGTTTATGGTATTTTTAAAAACTGATATATAAAATACTTGTTTATAAAAGATATACATCATCACCCTCCCATTTCATCACTACTAGAATCCTTCTTAAATAGGTAATACATAAGAAAATCTTAAAAAATGGAAAAAGTGGCAAATTGTAAAGTGTGAGATCCTATGATCGAGGTAAACATGATACATATCAATCAATGTTCATATATAAAAATATCAATGGGAAAAGGGTATATGACCATTATATTAACATTATAAATTAATACCCATTAATTTTTAGATCATAATCATTATATAAAAATTTGAAAGATAATAATACTTGGATCATAGAAGAATCATATATCTGGAGTCGTGAGATTATATCAGAAACATAAAATATATCATATAGAATGTTTTAAAAACAATGTCATAATCCTAATCATAGTAATTTTATGTCATCAATTCTACAAAGTCATTCATCACATGTTAGTCTTTGGCTAAACTATTGTTTACCTACTCCGACCTAAGGATAACCACTCATTTATCATCTTTTGGGCATGGGTTAACCTCCAATATAGTCTCTTTTTTTGGCTTGGGATATAGTCCCATGTAACCATTAGTATAATAAAACATTAATATTTACCCAATGCATTATTCATCTATAACAGACCCAACTTTCAACTTACCATGAACCATTTATATGCATTTCAAAATATCAAGGCAAAATTTCTCACTTAATCATTACATAACCCATATAAAAGAAATAAATTTCCAACTACATTTCCCCATTATATTTTTATATCTTCTATGGAAATAAAAAATATACCATCACTGGATCTTGTCCTTAGTAAAACATAAGTAACATCAATAGTTCTTTTTATATATGAATATATATTTAAAACACCACTAGATCATTTTTCATGGACAATAACAAATACATTTTTAAATAAATTATTTAAAATATAATCATTTTATACAAATAAGGGAAATAATTTGTTTAAAAAAAACTTTCAAAATTGGAGATGATTATTAAAATAAAATAGTTCGCATACCATTAGTAAAATTCATTCATGTGGTTAATGTTTTAACAATGAATAATTTATATTTGTCTGTAAAAATTAAAATTAAAATATTTTGCAAAATTACCAGAACATTTAATTAATAAATTTTCATAAAACCTCATTCATTTGTAAAAATAATTTGTACATATAATTGGATAATATTATAAATATTCTTCAGAGTATGCTAAATAAAATATGGACATGGAAGAAATTTTTTAGTCTAAATAAAAAATGAAGGTGGGTTTACCTTAACAAAGTTCTTTCATAAATATGAGTACTTATGAAGTGAAAAATAAAAGGAAATTTTTTTAGTGAAAAATATATTAAAATACTATGTAATATTTTTTATGAGATAGATCAAATTATTAAATGATTTAAAATTTCTGTTTAAACATTCTATAAAAAATGATATTTTAATGTACAACAATTATGAATTTTTTAATATCAGTATAAAAATATCATTAAATAAAAAACCATTTATACAATTTTAAATATAAATAATTTTCATGATAAAATATCATAAATTAGAATAATGGGTAGTATATAAAGCACTCAAAGGAATAAATGTTCAAATATGCAGTATGTATTAGGAAAATAAATTTGGGACGAATAACCATTCCAATTTTTATGACTTTGGAATCAAAAACCCTTAGAGTATATCATCTAAATTTTTTCATAAAAATAAAATAAATAGTAAATTTATATGATTTAATATTACTAAAGGTATTTATATATACATCATATACATAAATATATATACATAACATGAACTAGGTCTCAACGAACCAATTTTAAATGAGAAACCATTTCCTCATATTCATCGATCATTGTAAGCACTCTAAAACCATATTTAATAAATATAAATTTATTTTTAAAGATTAAAATAAATATTAAAACCTATAATATCATATATGGTATATTAAGAACATTTCAACATTCATTTATAAATAAATCATTTTCAGAATATTTTACCTCGTTAACTAGTTCTTTTTCATTTTTGTCTTCTATCAGTGGTTCAAGTCCAAATACTTTGACCATGGTTCAATAATATACATAATTATAATCATGATATAAATGTATTTTATATTTAGTGAAAACATTTTTACATAAATCAATTTGAGTTAGTGATTGAAAATGAATCATATCACTACGTAGAAATGGTTGTCCACATGTAAACACAAGTATTTCAATCATTTCCCATTTCATTGATAAGAGGAGTAAAATGATTATTATATATTAATAATAACTAATTATTATGTTTATAGTAGTATATTAATCATTATATTATGAATATAATAATTTTATATAAGCTAAAATGTGAAATAAAATTGAAATAGCTATGTTAATATATTAAATTCTATTTGAAAGACCTCCATTGGATTACACCATATGCTATGAAAGATTGATCATAACAGATGGAAAAAGTGATATTTGATTAAGGAATAAATTGGTGAAGTTTTTGGGTCATCTATTTGCTATGATATGTGGTAAAAAGTGTGTGAATATCATTGGGGAAGATGTTCTATTTTATAAGTGAAGGGATGGACACATTTGATGTAACATTAATGATTATAAGAACAAAAGGTCACATTCAAGATAAAATGTAATTTAATAGAAAAATATAAAAATATAAGGTAATATAATATTGGAATAGGTTCAAAAAATAAATATTGGACATGCTAATGTTTCATTCCTACAAATATATATTATTTTAACCTCTGGTAAACTAGTTATAACAATACTAGTTGAAACAAAATTTTAAAATTTTTAACATTCATATGACCAAAAATTAAGTTCAACCTATTATATTATAAAATTTATTATTATTAAAAAAATGGAATCAATTTTATCATATTTAATTTCTATAATTTGAATAATTAAATTTTAAATAATTATGAAAAATGAAATGAGAACCCGTTTTTAAACAAAATATATTGTTAAACACACAGCTGAATTTAATTTCCTTCCATGATATTAAAAAAAATTTAAAACAATAAAAATATTTTATTTAATATATAATATATAAATATATTTAAAAACAATAAGCAATAATTAATTATTTTATTTATTTTGATAAAAACATAATTCATATATAAAAACCAATTTTCTGAAAAAATAACACATTTTTCATTTTAATGGTATTATCTAATTTACTAACAATTAGATAACTTGTGGGTAGGTAATTAATTAATTTTTATATAAATTATAAATTAATATCATTATATTCATTTATTAATAGACAGTTATGAACTTTTTTTAAATAAAAATACATAACATTTAAAGAAATAAAATTGTACAAGAAATATGTATTTTAATCATTAAATAATTTTAATAAAATTTATTTCTTATAGTATTATTTTTCAATAATTAATATTTATAAATATATGTCAGGATTTGTATAATCCTATAAATCCCACAAATTAAAAAGCTATTTTGTATAGTATTACTAAAGTACGTGTAATTTGACTTCTTGTTTCATGAAATGAATGCTATAAAATACCTTATGTTTTAATAAATATAAATAAATATAAAATCATTGGGTGATAAATTATACCCCCCATTAAATGTATTTTTCATTAATAATAAATATTTATAATAGAAAAAATATTGATATATCTATATCATCAAATCTTTAGGCCTCCATGTTACTTCCTAAAATTTTTTATTCCCACAAATAAATTCAACTATGTAAATAATCACGTTCCATAAATAGTATTATATATGATGAATTATTTATATGTTGTTTTTAATATAAAAAATCATGATCTATAGGTATGAAAATATAATATTGTACATGTGAAAGATCATGTAAGTGCACATTTAAATTATATAGAGGAAACACAAGGAGAAATTGAATGAGTTTTAGTGGAAGCACCGTGCAAAAAGTCACCATCCCTATTTATTAAAAAATATTGATGGGAAGAATACGAAAATGGTTTTAAATAACATTATTTATGAATATCATAAAATTAATTTAAAAACATTCCTAGAAATTTCAACTTACCAACATCAAATAATAGATATCATAAATTATCAAGTATAAATATTTTGTCAACAATGAGATTCTATTAATGTGATTCTGAAAGGAAAAAACATCCTCTTTGTATCCTAAGACATATCAGGTCCCAATATATTTATTGGTCTAAATGAATCCAAGATTTTGGGTTCTTTTTTTCATATTGACACCAGAAACGCCGTCAGAGGATAACCCCCTACCCGTTTTTTAAATAAAATTAAAATGATAGTAAACAAGTACCACAAGCTGAAAGAGAAGATTACATATCAAAGAAACCATACTCTTCATCACATCCATGATGAAAAGATTCCTCTTCAGTAGCTAATTCCCATTCGGAAATTCCATAATGTTTGAGAACCTTTGAAAACTTCCTTCCCAGGTTTATGCATTTCATGTATAGTAGCTCTGTGTTCCCAACCGATGACCTGGTGGGCATCGGCTTTGCCAATTTGGAGTAGTCCTTCCTTGGCCTTATTTGTGGATGAGTATCCATGCTTCCCTAATTCCCAGCCATCTTTAGCAACCTCCCTAAACAATCTCACTAAATGAGGGCATGATCAAGCTTTTTTCATTTTCCTTGCCACTATCCGAGTAGTCCACCCATTTTCCTGAAATATGGACCTCATAAAAGCCATCTTCCCCTGCTCGGCCTTCCTAAGATTTACAATTATGTTCAATCAGGGATGGAAAAATAGGCTAATCCATTAATTCATGACTATACATAGTTACCTACCACAATACTTCCTTCCCAATTCCATCCTTTGGAGAAGTGATCCCTAGTTATGCACCGCCACCTTCATCCATTCGAACAGCCTCCTTCACATTGACCTGTTCCACTCCTTGGAACTGATTTTCAGTCTCAATTGCAGTCATAATAGAATCATCACTCACATCTTGTCTTTGAGACTTATCAGAAACTTCCAAAACCACAATGGGACAACTATCACAACTTACAACATCATCCTCAATAACAAGCTCCGGCTCCTTATAGTAACATACATCTTTCCCACTAGCATCCACTAATAGACGAACCTCATGTTGTGAGGTCTTGATCACACATACACCCGATGGATCCCCCATGTAACTAGTCCCATGGTCACCAGTATACTATTTTTTCCCAACCCATGAAACTAGATCACTCTTCAGTCGACTAAACACCAATGAAACCAACAGATTAGGGAGCGCTTCCCCCTCACTCAATGCAATCTGTCTCACCATGCCATTCACGGGATCTTCGGTGTGTCTCCGACAAAGAAACCTACCTATCTTATCATTCGGACTAGACATCCTCCAGATTTCTGCTTCACCTGGAAATTTAGAAACGATGTTCCCCAATCAGTCGTAGTTAGTGCAGTAATCAAACCAAATCTCAAAAACAATGCCCAACTTCCATCGGAATTCCTCACCCACAGGGATCCATATCCACTCCACCGTAGGATTCGCGACATCCACCATAACACAGATGAGGGAATTAATCGAATGACTTATCGTGTAGGTTTTGAAATTGGAAAAGAGATAGCAGCCCACCATGTTTCCAATCATGCGGATAGTCACAGGGCTTTGAAACGGTAGAGGATGTTGAGGAAGACTCACCCATTCTGCGATGGTGAAAGGACCACGATTCATACATAAATCAAAATACCATCGAAGGAGGGAAAAATTATTTTCACTTCTATGATGAGGGGAAATGTACCAAGATCGGATCAAATACTCATTTGAAGAAAACTAGACCATAAAGTGATGCTTATCATGAAGACCAACGACCGCGTTGTCTTGCAAGTCCCATTTGCAGAAGAAAAAATGGATGAAATCATCAACTGAGGGCCGCATGTGACTGAAACGAGCCACCAGTGTTAAATCGAGATGGTTCGATGCTTTATAGATCTCCGAATGCGAGATCTCCAACTAAGGATCGCCATGGTGAAGATCAAGGGCCTTCGGGCTAAGCGAGATCATTGAAAACTCTGGAAGAAAATCAGGATTTGAAAATGGGTTGAATGACTCCGAAAGACCGGAGGTGGTGCAATCATATCATACTCCCCCTTAATCCTCCAGGAAGATTGGGTAAATCACCCACATTCATCAGCTAGGGCTCCATCGCGATCATATAAATGAAATCTTGAGAAAAATCTATTTTTATAGGAGAAATTTACTAGTGTATGGTTTTGATACTGACAACCTTATAAATATAAAATAAAGTCTATATAAATATATTAAATGTATATAAGGGTTATCTAATAATTAATATCAATATATTTATGATATAATGTAATGAAACTAAAATCGTTACAAAAATATTTCATAAAAGATATCCAAAATATTAATGTAGACATCAAATCTCGATTAGATATAGTAAAGTATGGTACTTTTTGAAATAATTCATCTTAATTAATGTATGTTAATGAAATTTTTTGAGATAGAAATTTTATATAATCAAAATGAAATAAGTTTTCTAGTTAAGTAATTTTACTACAACAAAAATAGATTTATTTAATTTATAAAAATTGGGGTGTGTGATGATGAAATCAATGGTTGTGTCATTTTATTTACATTTTAGTTTGGGTAATGGTTCTAAAAACCAATCAAAATTTTTGTCTATCATTCTTAATATGTTGAAATACAAGATTATCATAACTGAATTGATGAATAATAAATGTTTTCATTACTGTTAGTATATAATTATGTAAAAGTCTGTGGAATAACTAAATGCGGAAATGATGATGCAAGGTGGGGTATTGGATGTTGGGATTAATAATGAATCCATGTCGGTCAAAAAGTTGATTGAGGTGTTTTCATAACTAATGGAACTATAATAGTGTGAACCTAATATCCTTGGGATTTCAAGATACATTTAAGACATAATGGAAATTAAAACTATGATAATTGATGAACTAGTATTAATGCCTCGTACATGTGTTATATTCATTAGGAGATTACACATTAATTTCTACAGATAAAGGGAATTTGATATTTAGAGTGAAGTATTTTGGAATAAATGATTGAATTCCAAAAAATATAATTAAATTTTTAATCTATGAATATTTTTTAGAAGGGTTTAGATAACACTAATTATAGGTGATTACTCAAAAAATGGTCCAACAAAAGTCGACCAAGGACACACCACAAACACACACCTAGGACTAAGGTCTTCAATGTCGGAGGAATAATAATTTATCCCTCTATGGATCTTAGTTATTAGGAGGAAATATATAAGGTCCACATGGAGCTCACTTGGGAGAAACGTATGTTCACCTGGTGCACATGTGAGTTCCCAAGTGGACAATAAAATGGGGTGGAATTTCCGATGATGGGTGTGTAGTGTATTTTAGGGGTGATCGTGGTTCTATCTCAAGTGGTTTAAAGCATCAATTGTTTTTTTTAACTAGAATGATTAAATTTAAAAAAAAAATTGGTAATGGTATTTTGGGTTTTTGTTGATCTATAATGTGATATACATACAAAACATAATGGAGGAATCAGAAACCACTAATAAATTGTCTTCTTTATCATTCGTACATGAGATCCTAAAGAAATTTCATCTTGAACATATAAAGTGATCAGACAATGAGAGTGATAAAATATTAATAATCTAAAATACATTAATCCAATATATATATTTCATTCATTAATCTGTTTTAATTAAATACAATTCCAAATGGATGAAATTTTTATTCCTCAATCATGTGGGAATTATACAAAGTCATTTCATGAACAACCATGATTTAATATATCCAATAATAGTTTTCTATTTTATATCACTAAATTGTCATGTGATGAATAGGGATAATGATAATGTCCCATAAAATATATCCAAATTCACATACATAATTTTGTAATATTAAATCATGTGTCAATTTTTGTGTCTTGTGAAGAAGAGAAAAGTTTAAGAATTTTTAAATCAGTAAAATTTTCGAATATATTTATAGGATTAAATAAGGTCATGACTGACATAGATACTATAGAAATGATTTAATATCCTATTATATAAAATAAAAAAAGATAAATTATGGGTTTTTGTGCATCCATTTTATTATTTAATGATATTTTCTCTCATTTTAGTTAATATAGTGGTCCATTTATTCAATGTTCATGAATAGAAAAGGCCCACACATTATTTTTTCATGTGGATTACAATGATCCCATTCACTTTATTCATGTGAATGATAAGGATCTTTAATTCCTGTTTTACATTATGGATTAGGATTTTATAATCCTTAAATTTCATTCAAAAAGGATGGAATAGATATATTTTTCACAATCTAGTACACAATGAAGCATATGATTTTAGAAAACTCACATGCTTTCCTAACGAAGTGGAAATATAATTTTATAGAATTAATTATATAAATTGGTGACTTTAATATAAAAACTAATGTGATCATAATAAGAAAATAGATACTACATGTCTACTATTGTGTGAAAGAGATGAAAAGACTGAACAAATATTAATATATGATATGTAGTAGGTGCATTCCATGCCCCATACATGTCAAAATTAAAACAATTCAACCATTAGGAATATAAATAAAATATGTATATTGATTTTTCTTGAGACATTTATTTTACTGATCCATAAGAGTGGACATAACCTAACATAAATAGTGGACAAGACACAAGATTTATTAAATATGATTAATTAAAATTTGTTATATATAATTTTCATGAACTATGAGTTTTTTTCATTCATGAAATGAATTTATAATTCCAAGATAGATTATTATTAGTATAGAATGTTTATACAGTGACAATTTATGATTAGAATGAATAATTGAAAATATGAATTGTTTTAACCATATTAAAATATCTCATTGATCATTTGACATTTTGAGATTTGCACTATAATATACATATATTAGATGATTATAATTTTTGACTATTAAATATGTTGAATATAAATAGATCACTAAAGATATATTCTGACGGAGATTCAATACGAACATTATAATTGCAAAATAAAATTAATATCATGGTGGTTTACATAAGAAATCCTAATTATATATTCTTAGGAAAGAAGAACACTATGAATAATAATGAGGAAATTATTTTTATGGATCAACACCAATTTTAAGAATGAGCTTGTGACTGTGATTTAAAAATAGTTGTGGAAGAGTCTAAAAGAAGCAGTTCCAAACTATTAAATTTAGAGAATGAGGGTTTGGGTTTCAAACCAATGATGTTTGAATATATAATTATAAATGTGTAGAACTATTATATACTAAAGGATCCACTACTGGGTTGTATAATGAGTTTCATTGTCATCTATTTAAAATAATGATAAAATTGGAGTATAGAATATATGTTGGATATTATAACAAACATAGTAATGATTTTTTTTACTGTATTGAAATTTCAAAATAAATTATATTGTTATATAATTTATTATTTTGGTATATGATGTAAGGTGTTGATATTTTATTGAGTTTATTTCCAACCTTAAAAAGTTCATGATGATGATTTAAAATTATATAATTACAAAAAAAACTGAACTCCCTATTCAGCAACCCCCTTAGTGGTTGATCCACCATGAGGTTCTATAATTGGTATCATATACTAGGCTCCCACTAATGATCCTAATTTTTCTATATTGATTAAAATATAATTAATTATTTATAGATATAAGGATGCATGTAAGCTAGCTCATATGATGGAATCCAAAGATGCTCATGAGGACAAATGAATGGAAATTTCTATAATGACTAAAAAATAGGGAAAATAGTGGAATGAAAAATGATGAATAATATAAAGGAAAACATATAGATAGAACTATGTGAATGTAATAATATTTTTATATGTTGAAATAATTCTTTTTATTCATATTATTTTAAACAAGGGTTTCAAAATTCTGAAAATTATATGTCACATAGTGATCTTCATTCAACGATTAGAGATCTATAAAGAATGATCCCAATGTATTAGTGATGTTTTTTTAACTATAATTGGTTATCAATCTAAAATTTTAGATTTGGAAGAACATGATAATAAAAAGGGAGGGGAAATAGAAAAAAAGGATTCTAATATACAACAATGCAACAAAACATTTGAGTTAAAATGCGGAAATAACATCCCTTTTCCCTGAATTATATTGTGACAATATTTAAATTTTTCAATGTAATTATGTTGATAAATATTTCCTTGATACATTTTTCTATAATATTTAATTATACATAAAATATTTTACAATTATTATGTGGGTGTAAAAGCCTCAAAAGTATTGGATAAGGTAACAAAATGTAAAGTATCTTGAAAATTATATATAAAAATGATGATAAATTCATGAAGATAAAATAAAAAGGAAATGAAATATTTGATGTTTTTTTAGATCTATTAATTATTAAAATATCTAATTAAACATGATATGTTTTGGGTAATATGTGTGATTAGAGAATAAATAATCAACACAAGCAAGAAAATCTAATGTTTCTGAAAATAGAGACATTTTGAACTATATAAATTAAGAGTGAGGAATACTAGAAGTATTAGTTTTTTAGGATAAATGTATTGAGGTTATCCGATATCAAAATTAAATAATCTTCTAATAAAAATTTATCTCATAAAAAAGAGTTATTTTATGTACAAATCCTATTTCTTTTTCCATAACAGGTTTTAAACCAAAATTTAGGAAATTTTGGATTGAAAAAAATACTCATCAAGCCACAACATAAAGGATAAATGTGGGAATATTTATAAATATATAATCAAAAAAGAGGTTTCCAAAGGAGTGGTAGTTCCACCTAAAAAGCTTAAGTATCACAACCTATTAAATCTATACACAATAATGATGCAATATTTACTTCATTAATAAATTATTTAGATAAATATGATTATAAATATTAAAATAACATCCCAAACACGTCCAATTATTATTGGATGATTTTATTACAACCATGAGTAATTTTATATTTGACGTTAATCAGTTTTGGACCTTTAGAAATCGAATATCATTTTATAATAAATTAATATTTTCACACATTCCTAAAGAGCCCCAACTCCCCCTTAATAAACTATACCACTTTTGACCAATTCCTCGCAACATTAAAGCTTTTTGGATCTTCCAAACTCTACCCAATTAATCTCCCTACATTCCTCTCCTCCTCCTAGAATCCTTACCTTAGGGATACGTCACTTCTAGAAACCCTTTTGGTTCTTACCAAAGGGAGTTACCCAAATTAAAGGTAAAGGTTTCTCTTAAATTCATTACATTTTTAAACGTATCCAACCCCCTAAAATAATTATCTTCCTTTATTTTATAACAACACCAGTATCCTAAATATAGTAGGATTTTGTAATGAGAAGTATTATAACTACACTTACACACATCTCCATCTAATGGGTTAAGAACATAAAGTTTCTGTGGATGGAAAACTTACGCCTCACGGAACTATGATTGTTCAATTATCTCCTCTTGCCTCTCATGGTGGTCATTATTATGGAACTGTATTTATATATGATATATATTAGGTTTATGTTTTATCTATGATTATGTAATTTTGATTTACAAACATACCATTATTCTATCCAATATGTGTAAATAAGAAAATTTCATTTGAGGAAGTGCGGACTACCGCCCCCTCAAAGTGATATGACTCGTTCATACCATATGTGGGATGTATAATGGATTGAGATATTGATATTATATATATTATATTTTACTGTAATTATGATATACCTATGTATCATTATGTTTTCATTCCATTAAATTTGAAATAGAAATGATAGTATTTTTCATGCGTACGTACGGCTCACTGTCTCCATGAACAGTGCATTTCATTTCTTACCTCCAAATGTTATGAACTATTATAAATACATGTATATATGGGATATATATGATATATATTATATCTAAATCATTAATACCATTATGGATATTAAGAATTCTTGACCACATGAACAACTTGTAATTTTATGAAGTCTATTTTTGACTCAAGTACCAAATATCGACAAAATGACTGTTATTAACATAAATGATTTAATAATGTTTATAACAATTTAATATGTCATTTAAAAGGAATAATAAACTACAAAGAGGTTCTAAATAAATTTGAAATTAACATTAGTTTATTATTCATGAGATTAATGAACAAACGGGTCAAGTCGGACACAAGGTAAGGGATTTATTATCTCACTTTTAATTCTGTGAGATTTCAAATGTTCACCATTAATTTATTACATATTGTGTATTTTGAACTTTCATTTGATATATATTATTATGATACCTTTTATATTCATTTTATTCAGTGAAAATTCGGCTGTTATTAACTTTTGGTCATACAACTCGATTGATTACAATGTGGTAAGTGATTTTCATCTCAATTTTTATTCCTATGAGATTCATGATATATGTGCCACTATTTCCTTTTTGTTATGTATGTACTGGCCATGATTGTATTCATTGTGAAATATACTTCAACTAATGGGTATTTGCATCTTCATTTTATGATCCTTCTTTCAAGGGTTGTATGATCCTAATGTTACAAAAGCGGTATGAGAACTTTTAACCCAATTTTCATTCCTTGGGTCAATCTTGTAATTCGTAATTATGTAATGCTAGGATTATGTGTGAAATACCAATTTATTTATTTATGTTGTAATTTCTACTCCACTTTGTGTTTATATAATTTTTATTCACTTAATCACTCCATTGAAAAATTCTCAAGTCATCAATATGAACTTGATAAGAGTAATTTAAACTCAATTTCCATTTGTGGAGTTAAACATACAAGTCATTGGTTTTGTATTAAAAACAACATGTGTGAATTTCCTATGATTTATTCACACTGAATATCCAATCATATTGAGTGTACTTATAGTTTTCACACATTCTTATGTAATTGATTTATCGTTAATATAAGGATAACATTTTTTTAATGGAATTCATCTCAATTTAAATTCCATTGAGACTTCATCGTCGTTATGAACCAATTCACTTTAATACGGTTTATATAATGTCCTTTGGAATATTATATCATGAATTATTTTATTCTCATGATATTATAATTTTTTGATTGAATTGTATTCCCCAATTATTTGTATTCAAGAATATTTCATTTTTTCAAGAACTCATTAACTAAAAAATTGTTTTAAGGATTTATTATTATAAATATTTCTCATTAATGTGAATGTTTTCAAAATGGTTTTTAGTATTTATTTATAGGGAAATTAATATTTTAAAATTTTAATTCTTATAGAAGCTTCAAAGTGGTTTGGGACACTTTGATTCAAAAAAACTCTTTATTAATTGTTTTAAATGGTTTTGAGAATGATTTGATAAATCATTGTTTATTTACATATATTGATTTGATATATTGTGATTGGAATTTTCAAATGTTATCTTTCCTTTATTCTTGTGTTATGTGTTATTAATATGTTATGGTTATTGTGAATTTTTTATGTATATGGGTGGTTCCGTGATAAACTTAGTGCTGGTGGGCACGATATAGCTCTACAATGCTTTGGGTAACGTGATGAAGGAACAAATTAATGTTTCGCCTAAGAGATTTAGTGAATATACTTTGATGGGTATTCCGAATGTGACTCCCCAAGTAGCTGTGATAGCTACAATTTAATTTTGTTATGTATTCCACATGTTACCTTTAAGATTTTTGATTTCTCTGTGTTATTCATAAATCTTATGATTTCATGAGGTATATTATGATTGAAAAGTATAGTTTCATTGATATGAATTTATTGATGGGTTACTATTTCCTTTCCTTATTTTATAACCCTTACTGAGATTTGTTTTCTCTCCCCATGTTTTGAAATGTTTTTAACATGACATAAAGATGAATAGGGTCAAGGATGGAATCAAGGAAAACTCATGATGTCTAAAACATGGAACTAGACACGTTATTTTTTTATGTTTTTATTTTATGAAAATATGGATACATAGTAGAAGTGTCTTCTTTGTAAATTTTTGAGATCTAATAGTTATGATGTAATTCTCTAAAACTCTAAACCTGAAAAAAACCTCAATGTGAACTATTAACTTAATTCAAGATTATGTAATGTTTAAAGGCTGGGTCCTAATAGTTGGTATCCGAGGTCTATTTAGACATCATTAGAGATTATGAGTTTTCTGTAAACACATGGTTAGTCCATATGTCTATTATTTCAGTTAAATCCTTATTTTATAATTTTTTCAGATCAAGGAATGTCGGTTACAAATGGAATAAGAATGATCTCAAACTTCATTTTTATCTCTTCTAGATGAAATGCTTGCAATAATTATTGAAAAGTGATGTTCGGATGATTGAAAAACTTTTTCTAGGATACAAATCACTTGCAAGATGTTGTTTGAGATATCAAAAACCACCACTATATTTTAGGTTCCAGGTATAGTGGGAGCAAGTTGGTGGGTTTTCCCAACTTTAATTTTAGCGTTAACAATGATCAATATGAGATCTATCACGATAATAAAATGCCAGATCTTCTGAATAGAACGAATAACAGAAAAAGAAAGAGGGAGTCCCGGAATCATAAAGACAAGGTCATCATATATTGGTTATAATTAATTTAATTAATTGACAAGAATTACCTTGATGTAAATTCCTTCTTCGTTGATTTCTCTGATCACAATCCAATGTCATTCCTCATTCTTTCACAGAATCCAAGTGTATACTTCCTATAGTGGTGTTCAAAATGTGCACCACGTATCTCTGGATGTCACTAATGGAATCTCCGGGTGCATCCGTGGAGAAGCCTTTACTTGTGTTTTCCGCCTTAGATAGCCTGGTTCCGATGGAGGAGGATCTCTCTCAGTATTGAGAGCATTATTGGAGGAAGGAGTTATTTTATCTTTGTGAGAATTCTCCAAAATTGTTGTGGACAATGAATCAATATGAGAAAGTGTTGGTGTTGCGAGAATATTCCTAATCAGGTTTGAGGTTATTGATTTATGACAAAAAATAAACGCGTTATGCATTTTATTTATTTCATTAACTATTATTTAAACCCCCATGTCTAATGATTAATTCCTTGACATGCACCCACTTTGATTATAATAAATATCATTTAATAAAATGATATTATTTCTTCAAAATACCTACTAGAAAAACTACACTGCGTGTAATCATTAATACCTGGTGTGTACTCATTTTCCATGAAAACTACATGGTTTGTACATTCAATGTACACGAGGTGTTTATTTTGTTTTTTTTCTTTATTTTCTCCACAACATTAATTATACATTGAGTAATGTCAATTTATTTCTTAACTAAATGTAACTTCATTACTCGCTAATAGATATATATATTATTTCGCCCATAATATATTCTCTCGAATAACTAGTGTCGAAATAAATGAGATCAAACATCTTTAATAATTATTATACCACAGTTAGGAACAATATTTATATAACTTGTTAAATTAATATTTAACTGAGATAGATGGACACACTTAGTTTCTAACCCTCTAGGCCTCCTTCTCATTGGCATTAGGCGGAGCCTGCCTAAAGTCCAAGGTTAGATTCTAGAAACATGCCAAGCCACCCATAGAGAAAGAAGTTAATTCCTCAATGACGTGGCACCTCATACAAATACATACCATGTAATATAATCCATTTGTCATGATATCTCAACTCAATCGGGTTGCATGCTTGTGCCATCAACCCAGGTCCTCGATTATTCTTTATTTTACTTTTCGGAATTTAACTCGCCCATTCCTTACCCTGGCCATGGATTTATTTAGGCTATATCAATTCCATTAAAGGGCCTGAGATATCTACTTCCATTATGGAATAGAATGGACAAATCCTTTCTTTCATTATCTATTAAAGCATAATTACTCATGACGCACACAATGAATCATACCACGCTGTGAATAATGTGTCGTCACAGTTTTCATCAATACATATAAGTGCGCGAGTTGTAATACCCATTAATTATATTATTAAAGTTCAAGGACCAATACACACGTCTGCAGATAGGAACATCCAATGACACTATGAAATGTGGATTTCCTTCTGGTGTGTCTTGTTCTCATAATATCCTTCTGGATAGTACCAAGGGCTCACACCATTAGAAGGTGCCTCAATGTTTTATGAGTCCTTGCCCCTAATGGATTGTCTTATTTGTGTCCCTCAAATAACATCATCCAGCCAGAGAACATATATTCAAGAACAGTGTTATGGAACTGCTGTGTTCTCATCATAGCCGGAATCCACTATGACCCTTTAATGAAACAACTGTCCTTTGGATATTATTACATGAATTTTCATGTAGAAGAACAATCCAGATATGATAAGGTATTTATTTAATCAATAAATTACAAATTAGTTAGTTCTAGGCCACCAACTCCAACAGAATCCCACTTGGACTAGAGTCAACTTCTAAAAACGTTTAACCTACTATCTCTCACATTATATTCATGCTTCTGCTGAGATAAGAATTTAGTCATGGGGTCCACCATCTTCTCATCTGTTGATACTCCGCTCACTGCAAATTCAACACTTTGATAGATATACCTCAAGAGGTGATACTTCCGGAGTATGTGCTATGCCTATTGATGTGACTTTGGTTCTTTTGCAAGGGACGTCGTTGTAGTATTATCACAATACAATGTGATAGGATATTTACTACTAGGCACAACATCACTCTCCTGGGTAATGTTCTGAATCCAAATGGATTCCTTGGATGCATCAGAATCCGCAATAAATTCGGACTCCACATTAGAATCAGTGACAATTGGCTGCTTTAAACTCTTCCAGCTCACAACTACTCCATTGAGACAGAAAACAAATCCATATTGTGACTTCAGATCATTTTGATCTTTTGGAAAACCAGCATCAACATACCCTATAATGACAAGTTCATCATCTCCTCTAAACACCAAGAACATATCCATAGTTCTTTTCAGATACTTAAGGATAGTCTTAACAGTTGTCCAATGTTCTTCTCATGGATCTTCTTGATATCTTCTTGCCATGCTCAGTGCATAGGAAACATAAAGCCTGGTAAATAACATGGAATACATGATGGATCCTATAGATGAAGCGTAAGGGATATTGCTCGTTCTATCTTTCACTTTTTGTTTCTGAGGACACATTTTCTTAGAAATATGTAGGCCATGTGACACTAGAACCAATCCCCTCCTGGATTGTTCCATACTATATATCTCTAGTATCTGGTCAATGTATGTACCCTGACATAGTCCAAGAATCCTCATGGATCTATCACAAATGATCATGATCCCAATAATGTAGGCTCCTTCACCCAAGTCCATCATGGAGAAACACTTGTTCAACTAGTCCTTAACTGACTATAAGACTGGAACATCATTTCCAATAAGCAATATGTCCTCAACATATACTACCAGGATAATGATCTCATTCTCATTAAACCGCTTATAAACACATGGCTCACATTCCTTCTTAATGAAACCAAATTCCTTTATGGTTTCATCAAATCGAATGTTCCATGACCTAGATGATTTCTTTATTCCACAGATGGATTTATGCAACTTGAAAACCCATTTTTTGACACCTGGTGTCACAAACCCTTATTGTCGTGTCATATAGAAATCTTTATGAAGGTTCCCGTTAAGGAATTCGGTATTGAAATCCATTTGTGAAATCTCGTAGTCATGGTTAGCTTCGATGGAAAGTATGATTCATATTGATTTAAACACGGAAACTGGAGGGAAGGTTTCATCAGAGTCAATTCCATGATGCTGTCTAAATCCTTTAGCCACTATCCTTGCTTTATATGTGCTAACTTGACATTCTATGTCCAGTTTTTTCTTGAATACCCATTTGCATCCAACATGATTTACATCAACTGGCTCATCGACTAGAACCCAGAATTGGTTTTCATACATGGAATAAATCTTAGAATACATAGATTATATCCATATTGCAGCTTCTGATCATTCTACTGTTTCCCTGAATAAGATAGGTTCATAATTGTCCAAAAAAATGATTCACCATCTTAGATGACTAGGAAAACAAATCTATCTGGTTCCCTTACCTCTCTTGAGATCCTACGTAGTACTTGTGATTCTGGAACCTCTTCCATGGGGACCTGTTGAACTTGTTCCTGTACCAAATCCTATGTATCTTGAGCATCAACTTTTTCGAAGTCAATCTTTCTCCCACTATCCCTTTCTAAGGATGTTCTCCCTCTCAAGAAATACAAATTTTCTGGCGACAGTCCCTTTCTTATCTTGAGGGTTATATAGTTAATATAATTTCGTTTCCTTGGGATATCCTATAAAGATACACCTAGTGCCCTGGGGTGAAAGTTTACTGCTTGATAAGGTCTTAACAAATGTCTCACCTCCCTACACATGTGAATGGAAAAAAATGAGTTTCATTCCATTCCATAACTCTGAGGGAATTCCATTTACCACCTTTGTTGGTACTCGGTTTATTGTATATGATTCAAGTTTAATAAATATCCCTAAAAGGATACTGGAAGATCTACATGACTCGTCATCAACCACACCATTCCCAACCAGGTGTGGTTCCTCCTATCACTAACACAATTCCACTGTGGTGTATAAGGAGGAGTGAGTTGAGATAGAATACCAGGCTCTTGTTGAAGATTGATGAACACTTGGTTCTGATATTCTCCACCTTGATCCGATCAAAGTTTCTTTATCTTCTTACCAAGCTGATTCTCTACTTCATTCAGGAATTCCATAAATTTCTCTAAGGCTTCTGACTTATACCCCATT
This sequence comes from Viscum album, assembly GCA_963277665.1. Taxonomy (NCBI): domain Eukaryota; kingdom Viridiplantae; phylum Streptophyta; class Magnoliopsida; order Santalales; family Viscaceae; genus Viscum; species Viscum album. Next base: position 1,059,869,761 of record OY728143.1, on the reverse strand, counting down.
AAGTAGACGGATTTATATCTACTCAAATCAGTAGTAAAATTAATGAAGTAAGAATATCCACCTCTAGCTTCTACTAGAAATGGTCCACACTCATCATGTGCACCAGTCCAAGAAGCTATATGGCCCTTTCACATTCTACACGAAGGGTGACTTGGTCATATTACCTTATAAAACAGCATGACATCTATCAAGTGGTTTTAGATTAGTAGAGTCCAAATTACCATCTTGGTAGTGTCTTGTCAGTCGCTTCTCGTTTACATGACTGAGATGGTGATTCCACAACTGGGTGATGTATGAGTAATGTGAGTTTGTTTCGTTATCGAATGCCAACACAAGGTTTTTTTAATTTAATACACACAAACCATTACTTAAATGTTCTATAACATAAGATACATTGTTCTTAAAGAATATACAAACCATATTTCCAAACATTAAAATAAATTCATCTATACAAAAACAAGATACAGAAATTATGTTCTTGGTAACACTTGGAACATAATAAAATTTATGTAAATAGAAAATCATCTTAGTTGGAAATGAGAGGAGGTAATCACCAATAGCCAATGTAGCCAGCCTTACACTAGTGGAAGCTCTAAGATCCACCTCTCCACTAGACATCTATTTAAATCTACTCGTTTTCTGCATTTGAATACAGATGTGAGCCCCACAAGATATGTATAATAACTAATTTGTATGAATGGAAAGATTACACTCAATAACGAACACACCATTAGCATCCCCAAACTTCTGAGTGTAGTTCCTCTTCCAGTGGACTTTCTTTCCACATGAAAAACATACTACCTCCCATTACATTCCCTACCTCTAGATATTTCCCTTCTTGGAGGGTTGACGCTCCAGGGCTTCAGACCGTTTATAAGTCTTTTCCACCTTACCTTGTCCTTACTTTTCTTATTCACCATAAGGACCATAGTTTTTTCACACCCCATGTACTTATCTACCTGGAGAATCAAGGTCAGAAGATCTGATGGACTCTTCTCATTGTTTCTCATGTTGTAGTTGACATTAAATTTTGAGAAGGTTATGGGATGTGATGATAGGATGAGATCTATACGCAACTCATCTGGGAATTTAATCCCAATGAGATCCAGGAATTCGATGTAGCATATAAGCTTGAATACATGAGGCCCAGCTGGCGCAAACTCTCTAAGCTTAGTTGTAAGTAAAGCATTGGAGATATCATATCTCTTTTGTCTCACCTTCTCTTGTTAGAGATCCATAAAGTGAGACATCATGCTAAACACGTCCATGTTTTCATGTTGCTTCAAGAGCTCATTAAACATGTCTGATAGCATGAAACATTGGACATATGTGGAATAACAAATATGTTTCGTGTAGAGAGATATTTCTTCATCAGTGGCCTCTTTTCCAGGCACAACTAGAATAGGATCTTCCAGCACATACAATTTCCTTTGGTGGCGAAGGATGACGGGTAAACGCCTCTGTCACTCTTAGAAATTAGTGCTTGTGAGAAGGTTTTCCTTCTTGAGTATGGTTCACAATGATATGTTTGAAATCCCTTTTCTAACCAATTCTAAAAATTAAGATGTGAAAAGTTTTAGAACATTATTTCAAATTTGAGACAAATAAATAAACTTATACTTATTAGTCATCCACTATTTTATCAAAATCCAATAGCCCTCACCATTGACATTGGAATATTCTGTTGTCTAAATATTCTAGTGGGGAAGATCTATATTTCCCTTCGCATTACCCCAAATAGGGTTGTTAATGTATGTTGAACTGTTTTAGGTAGGAATTCCAATTGCCTACTGCAATAACTTGCAACTCCTTTATCCGCTCAGTGGACTCCCCAATCCTGAAATCCTTTTATTTTGGATTTCCTCAACATTTGACTCGTGCTCACACCATGTCCTACTGTGGAAGTCAACCCTTGATGTGAACCATGTTAATTCAACCCAAAAAAATTGAATTATAATCCCTTGATAATTTAAAGAACTCCTACTATGGTTGGTCAAGCACTTTTAACTACGGTTCGATTCAAACCAAGATTATGAAAGGCTATACCGACATAATATTTATTATAGGGATTTTATCTTTATACGTAAATTCCAATTTTATTATCTTTTATTACATGATTTTTAATGTTAAGTGGGAGATAATTAAGTGATAAACCATGTCTAAGATAATATTTATGCATAATCCAATCTTATTTTAGTTCAATCTTGCATGCTTGTTTAAATCATTAATTGCGTGATTGTGACAACAAAACCCTAATAAATAAACCATGAAACTGACAGAAATACAAAAAATGGTATGATTAGGAGCTTGTTCTATTGGTTAGTTAATCTAGTGGTCGATAAGCTAACCCAAGTCCTAGGGTAGAAACATCTTGAACCTTTCGTGTTCGTGTGTGCAGCTTTCCACATGTCTACCTTTGTATCTGCTTAGATTGGTTTCACCTTCACTCCTAACATGAGCTGCCTCCGCTAGTTTGGGAGATCCATCCATTTCATATAGATTTAACTCACATGCTGGTGAGGGGTAAAAGTGGTTTTTACATAATATAAACCTTGGATGCACATTACCTACATATTAATTAGGAGAAGGCTTATAGGCCAACAAATTTAATTTTTATAAATAAATTAAAATAAACCATTCACGTACAATGTTCTTGGTCTAGCTCATGATCATTCGTGCTTGCAATGATATTACGCATTAATAAAACTTGCATTCAATTCATTATTCATTCTTGTTTTGGATAAATCATGCTTGAATCAATTAGTTATCTTTAGTTAATCAATCATTTTATCTTAAACCCTTTTTCAGAATTTATTTGATAATATCATCCATCATAAATTTAACCAAATAAATTCATTTAAAATTATCATTGTATGTAAATTTTACCTTGGAGGCAACCCATTGAATTCCAATTCATCATGAAAATGCTAAATTAAACACACACACACATATATATAGATATATATATATAACACATATCATGTGTTGTGCATCATATTTACACCTGTACCATGGTACACGTCTCAAGGGTGTGTATAATATAAGTATAAAATTTAATAAATATGCATAATTTGGATGAGTACACATCATGTAGTTCTGACTACAAAACATGTACTTTTGTTTACCGTCCATCCGAAATACACGCCCGGGGACATGGTGTGTAGATGCACTTAGGAAATTTTCAGAGTAAACAACATGTTCAATTGGACACACGCTATGTAGTATCCGCATTAAAAAGTTTCCAGTCGGGGAAGCCATGTACGGGGTACATGGTCTAACACTTACCTAAAGGGAAAACAAGTTGTGTTCAGTTAGACCACATAGCATGTAATACGGAAACCATTTTCTACTTGTTCATAGTCAACACACGGTGTCACAAATGACTTATATAAGATCTAATACGCGGCCTAATTTGGTGGATCAGTCAATGCAATGATCCTATACTACACGGCATGTACTTCCGAATACACACGGTGTATTCTGGTGTTATACAGCAAAGAGTGTTTGGAACCTCTAGATGATTTTCTCTATTTTATTTTAATCAAAATTAAAAAAATCGTTTCTGTAAGGTGAACGAGAAAAAAGAGGGGAGGAACAGATCATGAGATTTAGATTTTAAAGAACGATTAACTTGAATTTAAACAACTAAATTATAAAATTCGTAAATCGCCAAAAAAAAATAAATAATTAAAATAAACGATATGATCCCTATGATACCACTTTTAGGTTCCAGGCATAGCAGAAGCGCATTGGTGGGTTTTCCCAACTTTAATTTTATCGTTATCAACGATCAATCCAAGATCTGTGACAATAATAAAATTTCTGATCTTCAGAATAGAACGAAGAATGAAAAAAATATGGAGTCTCGGAACCATAATGGTGTGATCATCATATGGTGGTTAAAATGAAATTAAATTAATTGAAAAAAATTAACTTTAAGTAAATTCATTCTTCATTGATTTCTCTGGTCACAATTCGATGGGATTCCTCATTGCTTCTCAAAAGCCGTGTGTATAATTCCTCTACCGGTGATCCACATGTGCACCATGTATATCTGGATTTCGTCAAAAGAATACCTGGGTGATATCATGGAGAATCCTTTGCTTGCATTGTGCACCTTATATCACCTTGATCCAATGGAGGAGGATCTCTCTCGGTCTTGAGAGAATTCTTGGAGGAAGGAGTTCTTTCGGCCTTGAAATAATTTTCCAAAATTGTTGTTCACAATGATTCTTTGTGAAAAATTATTGGGGTTGTAAGGATATTTATAATCAGGTTTTAGGTTATAGAGTTATGTTAATAAATAAACACGTTATGCCTTTTATTTATTTCATTAACTCTTATTTCAAACCCCCTTGTCGAATGATTAATTCCTTAACATGAAGCCATGCTGATTATAATAAATATCATTCAATAAAATGATATTATTTCCTAAAAATCTTGACTAGAAAAACTACATGGAGTGTAATCATTAATCCACGGCGTGTACACTCAATGTACATGGTGTGTTAATCTTGTTTTCATTTTTTCTTTATTTCCTCCACCACATTTATTAGACCTTCAGTAATGTATATTTATTTCTTAAATAAATGTAACTGCATTAATCAATAAAAAATATATATTATTTTGACCACAATATATTCTCTTGAATAACTAGTGTTGAAATAAATGTGATCAAGCATCCTTAAATAATTATTAAACCACAGCCTGGAATAATCTTTATTTAACTTGTTAGATTAATATTTAAATGAGATACATTGACACACTTAGTGTGTGACCCTCTAGTCCTCTTTCTCAGTGGCATTAGGCGTAGCCTACCTAAAGTCCAAGGTTATATTCTAGAAACACACCAAGGTACTCATAGAGAAAGAAGTTAATGATACAATGACGTGTCACCTCATATGAACACTTACTGTGTAATATAATCCCTTTGTCATGATATCTCGAATCAAGAAGGTTGCATGCTAGTGCCATAAACCCATGTGCTCGATTATTTATTCTTTGACTTTCTAGAATTGAAATCTCCCATTCCTTACCCTAGACATGGATTTATTTAGGCTATATCAATTCCATCAAATGGCCAGAGATATCTACTTCTGTTATGGAGCAGAAGAGAAAAATCAGTTCTCACATTACTTATTAATGAGGTATTACTCATGATGCACCCAACGCATCCTAAATCACTGAAAATAGTGTGTCATCCACACTTTCATCAATACATCTAAGTGCGCGAGTTGTAATAACCATTAATAATAATATTAAATTCCATGGACCAATACACACGCCTATAGATAGGAACATCCAATGGCACTATGAAATGTAGATTTTCTACTGGCTGGTCTCATTCTCAGAATATCCTCCTGAATAGCACCATGGGCGCACACCATGAGAAGGTGCCTCAATTTTTTATGAGTCCTCGCCCCTAATGGCCTGTATTATTTGTGTCCCTCAAATATCATCATCTGAATATAGAACATATATTCAGGAATAGTGTTACAGAACTTCCGAGTTCTCCTCATAGCCGGGATTTTCTATGACCCTTTAATGCAACAGCTGTCCTTAAGAAATTATCACATGAATTGTCTTGCAGAAGAAAAATCCAGATGTGAAAAGGTGTTTATTTAATGAATAAAGTTCTAGGTAGTTGGTTCTAGGCCACCAACTCCAACATATACCTAGATATCATCTTGGATTATGGGTTGTATTTATTCAAATCCTATTTTCACAATACTCTCATATTTTCAAGAAATTTAAATATTATCTAGGAATTTTCAAATATTTTAACTTATCACATTATTTTGAAGCATATTAGGATTTTTAAAATGGGGATGAAGAAGGAGACCCTTGTGAAACGTATTTCTATTTTCTTTTACATTATATTCTTTCATCACATACTTATGGTATTTTAAAAGGACAATTGATTGAAAGTTTCATCTCAAACTCAGTCCGACTATTTTATAAGAAGAATGTTTTATCAGATGTTTTGAAATTATATCTTATACATGGTTATTTTCAAAACTATTTTCATATGAACACCCATTTGACCCATGTTGTACAAGGTCTATTTCGATGAAGGAAACAAATTATTTTTAAGGATCATTAAATCATTGTGGAAATGCATGGACCTTCTACCTACATGAACAAGATGATGACGACAATATGGACACCATGATAAATTTATGATGTTCTTTCTTTTGGGAGTTGTTTTATTTTATAGTATGGAGGTGAAAAAAATTACAATATAAAAGATGTTGAGTGTAACGACCCAGTCTTTTTAAATAGAATATTAATTTACTCTTATTGATTCAATAGAGATGTTAATGGTTAATGTAGAAAGAAGAGTCGACGGCTTCATACAGTAGACTCAAACCATATAAAGCCCAATTATCAGAGCATGGTAAGGATGTTGCATCTTTTGGCTTCGATTTGGCCCAAGCCTAAGCCGAACTCCAATGTGTCAAGCTTGAACAGAACCACCTACAGGAGAAGTTCATGTTAGTGGAGATTACTACAAGGGGAATGTTATCCGAGCCACCCTTAGATTCTCTCACCTTAGCACACCTTACACTTAGGTCGTATGCTGGTGTTATAAGAGGCTATGTAACGAGACTATAGATACATTATGTAATGCATTGAGATAAATAAAATTGTGATTTCTTCCTATAGTGATGTTTGTGAATTTTCAAATATCTGGAAAACAATAGGATGTATCTTATGGATGAATTGTGAAAAAAAATATTTTAAAACATTTATGTAAACCTTAAATAATTAATGATGTTTAAGGATTTTGAAAAAATGTTCTTCTGCAAATGTGTTTAGTATCAAATTTAGAGTCTAATACCATCAACATAATTTTTGTTGAATAGTAAATTATGAATAGATATTTTATGCTTAGGATTAGGTATGTGACAAAATGGATTAGTAATCTAACTTAAATAAAGTATTAAAATATTTTAGTCACCTTGATTAAGTATTGTGATTCAATAAAATAGGAAAATAACTACTTCAGAAATTATTAGTTAAGTATTAGTTTTTTCAGGTGAATAGTGTTTTTAATTTTCAAATTAAATTAAAAATATTCAGAAAATTATTTTCTTAAAATGGTGTTCATTTTTGATTTCAGAGCATCGATATTATGTTAAGGTGATTTTTTGGGATTTATCTAAAAAAGTTGAATTTTTAGTGAATAGTGAATTTTCAGTATAGAGTTTGGGGTGTTTAATGACATCATTAAGGATCTAAAAACTATGTAATAATTCTGGTAGACATATGATTAGTAATATAAGGTATGAGGTGTCCCATTTGTCTAATACCATGGGCAAATACCATGGGAAAGCCCATGGTTTTTTCAACACCACCAATGATGTGTCCCTTGGCCATTATTTTCTTGTCCCCTCACTTCCCCTATAAATACGAAGCCATTATCTAATCATTTTCCTTCCAAAATCCTACTAAACGAAGTTATGGTCTCCTTACCTCCCAATGAGTCATTCAAAGGTTCCCTCATTCCTCCCAAGGTCTCAAACATCATGATTTTAAAATTACTCTTCAAGGTAAATGATTATTTCACCCTTCACATTTTCAAAGTTCTACTTTCATGTCATGTCATTCAAGTTCTGTTTTTCAATTTTGGGGTATGATATTTATATTTATCATATTTTCCTTTTATTTTCACATGATAAAAGACCCCATTTAATCTCATCAATTCCATTTTTTTGTTTTGAGTTACGCTGTTAGGCTGCCGAATGTTTCATAAGAGAAATCTTATTTTTGGCTTCCTTTCATGTTTTTCATTTCATATGGTATGTCCTTCAAATTTCATTACCATGTTCTTATATCCTTATGTTCTTTCTATATACTATTTTATGGATCATTATTATTTGGTGACCCATGTCCCCTCTCTTTTCAATATTTTCTAAAACCCTGCAACATAGTCGTTATGCTACCGAATTTTCATTTCAAAATGTCTCTCTATTTTTCTCAAAATCCTTTATTAAGTTAATAATAAAAGATCATTACTAAATAGGGGTATTCACATATATATCAAAATTTTATATTTTAATTATGGGATTTACATACATGAATCCCAGTTTCCTTTTTCTGTGGGTTTAAAATGACATAATGATCATGTCTCAAAAGTAGTTTTTAAAATGTTATGATTATGAAATGAAACCCATTGATTTAATTCTATATGGTTTATTTATGAAATATTTAATGAAGATATATGTGGCTCACATGATTATAAAGTCAAATGTAAGGGTTCGCCCTGATATCGCTCCAATGCATTGGGTAATTATGTAATCTCTATGGATTACAATTTTAATGATACCTTGGTGAATAACCTTGGTAATTTTATTTAAAAGGACACCTTGGGGATGGAACTTGGTGATATGTTCATGATTGTATAAGTTAAATGTTGTAGCCACATCTTCATGTTATGAAACACGTTATTTTTATTATGTTATGCCTCATTATCTCTTTCTCATCCATTAATGTTATTTATCATGACTATATTGATGTATCTCAAGTTCACATGTAAAATTTTTCTCTTGTTTCCCTTACTGGGTGTTATGATAACCATTTCCATTGATATATTCTCCCAGGTTATGAGATGCTGTAATGAAATTAGGATGAAAAATAAATAATCCATTCAAATTTTTAAGAAGAATGTTTTATTTTGTCATGTATTAAGTTCATGGTTTCAAAGATACTAAACCTTATAGAACCTCGGTTTTGTATAATGTAGCGAAAATTTTATTTAATGAAAAGGGAATGATTCAATAATTTGTATCAATGTACATATTAGTTATTTACGAAAATTAGGCTATGAAAAATTTAGGAATAACCCTATAGAAAAGTTTAAATATAGGGAGAACTTCCAGGTATTTTGGTGAGTATTGAGTAAGTGGTTTATCAAAAAAATACATATTTGTCTAGATACAAGTAGGTAGAGGCTGCTCTGGCACAGATGTACATAGGGGTAAAACCTGAAAACACCACTTTGAGCTTGAATTGAATGGGAAATGGTTCAAGACAATGGGCCTTGCTACACTATTGGTCACGACACTCCCGAGGGATATGTTTGGTTAATCGTAAGCATTTTATGAATCATTATGAAGGAATTATATTGAAATAATTTTTTTAATAATGACGTTTTAAGATGTAGAATCATTTATAGTTACAATATTCGTAAATGAAACAAGTTTCTCAATAATATTTCATAATTTTAGAAAATGTTGGGAAAATGGAGGAACCACGCAAATGATGAACACAATGGACCATGCACTGACGACCCTCCTATGGAAGACATAATTGAAACATTCATGCAAACGATGAACCAAATTACTCAAGTTATGAGTAATAACTTGAATCCAGCTGAGAGGCCGAAATCACCATGAAGGGAACAAAATTTTTTTGAGACCTTTATGCGCCAACGACCACCAACATTCAGTGGAACTACTGAACCATTGGTTGTGGAACAATGGATAAGCTCCATTGAAAAGATATTTTTTATACTTAATTGTACGGACAAGAAAAATTCACCCTTGATGTTTACCGCCTAGAGGGAGAAGCTGATCAGTGGTGTTCACTGATCAAAAACACGAATCCAATAGGAGAGATGGAAGCTATGGATTGGGAAGCTTATATGGGAATATTATTCAATAAGTCTTTCTCTCATTCGATGAGAACGAGAATAGAGAAAAGATTTCTTGAGTTTAAGGAGAAGGATAATGAATCTATTGGAATCTATGAGATGAACTTCACAAGGCTTTCCTGTTATACCTCAAGATTTGTCATGGAACATAATGGGAAGGTTGATAGACTCTCAGGTGGACTCCGACCTCATCTTCAGAAGAATCTAGCCAATAGGGACTATGATAGCTACAAAGAAATATTTTTAAGTTCTATGAAAGTCGAACTCGAGATTGGTGAGACACAGTGGTATCACAAATCTAATGAGGAGAATTGAACTCTAGAACTAATCATAGGAAGATGCTTTTATTAGGAAAGATGTGGAACGCTAATGCAACTTTCCACATGCAATAAATGTGGGAAGAAGAATTCGGGGAACTGCTTGATCCGAAGTGGAAAGTTCTACAAGTGTAGAAGAGAATGCCATATTGCTCGGAATTGTCATAGTGCGGTGAAGCCTCAACTCCCCAACACTAACGATAAAGGAAATATGGATCTATCCATACCATAAGTCCAATGCTTCAGGTGTGGAATGCTTGGGTCCATTGCTAATCACTGTCCAAATCTGGGGGCAGTGGAGGGGAATCACCATCAACCTCAGCAAAGGCCAACTGAGCAAGGTCATGATATTTATATCACAACAAATGAAGTTGAAGCAATGAATGACATGGTAGTAGGTACTATTGTTATCCTCTCAATACTAGCAAGTATAATGTTTGATTCTGGTTCTACGCATTCCTTTTTTTCCTCCATGTTTACAAAGAATATAGAATCAATCCACGAACTGCTAGAGGTAGAGTTATAAGTCAAGACTCCAAGTGAGATTATCCATGTATCAACAGTGTTTAGAGACTCTAGTGTTTGCATTAGTGATCACAATATTATCACAAATCTAGTAGTCATTCCCATGATGGAATTAGATGTTATAGTAGGGATAGACTGGCTCTCAATGTATAATGCTAATATCAAACGTAGAAGTAAGGAAATATCAGTAGTCTGGAATGAACGACCTACAATTATCTTACAAGGAGAGATATCCTGATCTGATATTTACCTAGAGGCACCTCCTATAGACTTATTTATAGAGTTAATCAGTGAGGATGAAGAAGGAAAATGGAGTATACAAATAGATGGTGTTCTAATTGTTTAGTAATACATGGATTTATTTTTATGGAGTTACCTGGACCTCCCCTAGGAAGAGAGGTAGAGTAATCCATTGAACACATACTTGTATCTCAACCGATATCAAAGACCCCATATATAATGGGAAATGTGGAGCTAGAGGAGTTATAGAAACAACTCCAAGAATTTTTGGAGAAGGGGTTTATCTTACCAAGTGTGCCTCCTTGGGGAGAACCAGTTCTCTATGTGAAGAAGAAGGTTGGTTCAATGTGGATATGCATTGATTATAGAGAACTAAATGGGATCACTATGAAGAAAAAGATACCCTTTTACAATAAATGATTATTTATTTGACCAACATAATGGGGCTCAGTTCTTCTCCATGATTGATCTTCGATCTGGTTATCATTAACTGATGTTGAAGAAGGAAGATATTTCAATAACTGCCTTCCGATCAAGATATTGGCATTATGAGTTTATTGTTATGCCCTTCATCTTGAGTAATGATCCTTCTAATTTCATGGATTTAATAAATAGATTCTTTAAGGAATACCTTGATAATTTTGTGGTAGTTTTATTGATGATATTTTGATATATTTAAAAAGTCGTGATGAGCATGAAGATCATCTGAGGGTTATTTTGAAAACTCTATAGAAGGAGAGGCTCTTTGGAAAGTTCAACAAGTGTGAGTTTTGGTTACAACAAGTGGCTTTCTTGGGGCACATCATAACCAATGATGGAATCTCGATTGACCCGACAAGGAAAATGGTTGTGGATGAGTGGCCACAACCCACAACAGTAATTGAGATTCATAGTTTCCCTGGTTTAGCAGGATATTATAAGAGGTTTGTGAAACATTTCATGTCTTTATAATCCACTAACCAAGTTGAATCGAAAAGGGGTTAAGGTCATCTGGACAAAGGAATATGAGAAAAGTTTCCAAGAGATGAAGAAGAGATTGGTTACTGCACCTGTGTTAACACTACCCTCTATTAGATAAGGATTCGTTGTTTTTAGCGATGCATCTCTGAAAGGGCTTGGGTGCGTCCTAATGAAAAATGACAAGGTAATTGCTTATGCATCTCGTCAGCTAAAACAACATGATCATAATTATCATACGCTTGATTTAGAGTTGGCGGAAATAGTTTTTTAAATAAATATATTGATGATCTATTTTTATCGGGAGAAATGTGATATATACACCGACCACCAAAGTTTAAAGTATATTTTCACGTAGAAATAATTTAACATGAGACAAAGGAGATGGTTGGAGCTTATTAAATACTATGATTGTTCAATTCATTATCACCCTATAAAGGAAAACAATGTCGCGGATTTGTTAAGCAGGAAAGACCCTGTTGTTCTAGCAACAATGAGGATCCTAGGAGATCCCTTGATTAAGGATCTAGTAAAACTGGATATGGTAATTTTAAGGGATGTGACATCATCAACCATATCCTAAATGATTTCGCAACCTTCATTACTAGAGAAGTTCAAGAAGGCTCAAAAAGATGATCTTTTGTTATAGGAGAAGTTTGAGACTATGAAGGATGGGAAGTTTTTTGATTTAAATATTGATCAGTAAGGAGTATTGAAATTTTTTACAGGACTATGTGTTCCATCTATTCTGGAGATAAATTAAGAACGGATGGATGAAACTCATAGAATTACATTCTCTATGCATCTGGGAAGCACTAAAATGTATAGAGACCTTCAGGATCATTATTGGTGGGATAACATGTAGAGGGAGATTGTTGATTACCCAACAAGGTGCCTTGTGTGTCAACAAGTAAAGGTAGAATGACAACTTCCTAAGGGGGTATTACAACTGCTACCCATACCACCATGGAAGTGGGATAATATTACTTTGGACATTTTCCCTGGTCTCCCGAAAACGTCCAAAGGGAACAATGTGATATGGGTTATTGTGGACCCTCTCACCAAGACCGCCCATTTTATCTCTTTTCGGGAAGATTTCAATCTGGATCAACTTGCCATGATATATGTAAAGGAAGTTGTAATGATGCATGGGGTAAAATTATCCATCGTATCTGGTTGATATCCAATATTCACATCCAAATTCAGGAGAAGTCTTCAACATGCTCTGAATACTGAATTGAATTTTAGTACGGCCTATCATCCTCAAACTGATGGCCAATCTGGGAGGACTATTCAGACACTTGAAGAAATTCTGAGATTATGCTCAATGGAATTTAAAGGTGGATGGGATCAACAAATATCATTAGTTGAGTTCTCATACAATATCATCTTCCATTAAAGTATTCAAATGGAACCCTGTGAAGCTCTGTATGGAAATCGATGTAGAACTTCTACTTGTTGGGATGAAGCTGGTGAGATAAAGCTTCTTGGGCCTGATCTTGTGCAAGAGATGATAGAAAAGGTTCATGGAATCCAACAACAAATAAAGGCTGCTCAGAGTCGGTAGAAGATCTATGCTAACAACTGTCGAAGGGACTTGGAGTTTGGCATTGGCGACAAAGTCTTCCTTCGAATTTCTCTATGGAAGAGATTCATGCGGTTTGAGAAGAAAAGGAATCTCATCCCTAGGTACATTGGCCCCTATGAAATCAATGATCACATAGGAGTAGTGGCCTATCTTCTAGCACTTCCACCGAACCAAGCTCAAGTTCTCGATGTCTTCCATGTATCTCTCTTGAGGAATTACATACACAACCCTTCGCATGTACTGAACCCAGAGGTGGTACAACTAGAACATGACCTCTCTTATGAGCAACAGCCAGTGGAGATCTTAGACCATAGAGACAAGGTTCTACGCAACAAGACTACCCACCTTGTGAAAGTGTTGTGGAGGTATCATAAGTATGAAGAAGTGACGTGGGAGCCTGAAGAAACAACGAAGAAAAAGTACCCTCACCTTTTCGACTAGGCCTTTAGTTTAAAATTTCGGAGACGAAATTTCTTAATGGGGGAAGAATGTAACGACCCAAAATTTTTCAATAGTATATTAATTTACTCTTAATGATTTAATAAAGATGTTAATCGTTAATGTAGAATGAAGAGTCAATGGATTCATCCAGTAGACTCGAACCATATGAACCCCACTTATCGGAGCTTGGGAAGGAGGTCGCATCTTTGGATATCGCTTTGGACCAAGCCCTAGCCGAACACTAGTGTGTCAATCTTGAACGGAATCACCTATGGGAGAAGATCAAGTTAATGGAGATTACTACTAGCGAAATGTTATCCAATCCTCCCTCAGATTATGTCACCTTATCAAACATTACACATAGGTCATATTCTGGTGTTGTAAGGGGCAATGTAACGAGAGCATAGGTACTTTGTGTAATCGTTTGAGATAAATAGAATTGTGATTTCTTCCTATGGTGATGCTTGTGAAGTTTCAGATGTTTGGACAAAAATAGGATGTATCTTATGGATGAATTTTGAAAAAAAGCATATTTTAAAACATTTATGTAAACCATGAATAATTAATTATGTGTAAGGATTATCAAAAAATGTTCTTATGCAAATCTATTAAGTAATAAATTTAGAGTCTAATGAGACCAAGTTAATTTTTGGTGAATATTAAATTAGGAATAGTGATTTTACACATAAAATTAGTAATGTGACCAAATGGATTAGTAATATCACTTAAAGAATGTATTAAAATAATTTTGGCACCTCGATTAAGTAATGTGATTCAATAAAATAGGTAAATAACTACTTCAGAAATTATTAGTTGATTTTTAGTTTTTTCAGGTGAATAGTGATTTCTATTTACTAATTAAATTGAAAATATTTAGAAAATAATTTTTATAAAATGGATTTCATTTTTGAAATCAGAGCATCGATATTATGTTAAGGGGAATTTTTGGGACATTTCTGAAAAAGTTGAATTTTTTGGTGAATAGTAAATTTTCCATTTAGACTTTCGGGTGTTTAATGACATCATTAAGGATGTAATAATTATGTAATAATTATGGTATACATATAAATAGTAATATAAGGTATGATTTGTCTCATTTTTCCAATACCATGGGAAAATCCCATGGGCAAGCCCATGGGTTTTTCAATACCACCAATGAGGTGTCCCTTGGCCATTAATGCCTTGTCCATTCACTGCCCCTATAAATTCCATAACATTCTCTAATTATTTACATTAAAAAATCCTCCTCAACTAATTTCTTATATCCTTACCTCCCAATAAGTCCTTCCAAGGTTCCCTCAAGCCTCCCAAGGTCCCAAACATCTTGTTTTCAAAGATACTCTTCAAGGTAAGGGATTCTTTCACTCTTCCCATTTTCAAAGATCTACTTTCATGTAAAGTCTTTCATGTTATTTTTTTCATGTTTGGCTTTTATAATTATATTAATCATACTTTAATTTTATGTTCACATTATCAGAGACCCTATTTAATCATATCAATTCAATTTTTTATGTTTTAAGTGACACTGTTAGGCTGCAGAATTCTTCATAACAGAAATCTTAATTTTGCCTACATTTCATGTTTGTCATTTGATATGGTATGTCCTTAAAATTTCATAACCATGTTTTTATATCCTTTATTTTCTATCCCTATAATATCTTATGGATCATTATGAGTGGGTGACCCATGTCCCCTCTCTTTTCAATATTTTCTAAAACCCTGCTACATAGTCGTTATGCTGCCGAATGTTCGTCTCAAAATGTCTCTCTATTTTTCTGAAATTATTTTAATAATTGAATACTAAAATATCTTTATTCAATAGGGCAATTAACATATATATATATATGTTGTATTTTAATTAAGGGATTTACATACATGAATCCCGCTTTCCTTTTTTCGTGGGTTTAAAATCACATAAATATCATGTCTTAAAAGCATTTTTTATAACGTTATGATTATGAAATGAAATCCATTTATTTTATGATATATGGGTTATTTATGAAATGTTTGATGATGATATATGTGTATCACAAGATAATAAAGAAAATTTAATGGTGTTACCTCATAGCTCTCCAATACATTGGGTAATGATGTAATCTCTAGGGATTACAATTTTAACTATACCTTGATGAATAGCCTTGGTATTTTTTTTAAATGACACCTTGGGGATGGACCTTGGTGATATGTTCATGATTGTCTAATTTAAATGTTGTAGCCACATATTCAAGTTATGAAACACATTATTTTTATTATGATATTCCTTATGGTCACTTAATCATGCCTTAAAGTTATGTATCATGACTTTATTGATATATCTCAAGTTCACATGTAAAATGTATCTCTTGTTTCCCTTAATAGTCCTTCTCCTAACCCTTTCCATTGATGTATGCTCCCAGGTTATCAGATGCTATAATGATCATAGTATGAACAATGAAAAATCCTTTCAAATGTTTAAGAATAACGTTTTATGTCCTCATGTATTAAGTTCTTGTTTTCCAAGACACTAAACCTTAAAGATCCTCTTTTTTGTATAATGTAGAGAAAAGTTTATGTAATGAAAAAGGCGGGATGCCATATTTAGGTCTTAATGTTTTGTGATGAAAATTAAAGGTATTAGAAAACCATTTAGTTTACAACATGATAGAGTTATTTTTTAGTTTTATAAAAAGTACAACCTATAAGATGGGTGACAACCCGTTGCATCCGGCAAGGCCGTAGGAATCAAACCCACACCAAAAGGGAAATAAGTGCGAATCACTTACTACTATTCTACGTGAAGTCCCCATTTCGTATGACTTATTATTTTAAGTTAAATTATTTTATGGATCAGGAATAAGTTGATTTTGGGATCTTATGTTTTTTTTAAATGGATATCCTTAATATATGAAAATAATTTGGTGATTAAGTGATAAATGATATTTTGGAAGACGTTCTCTCTTTCGGGGAATATTATATGCTTAAAGGAAATAGAATACTATGGGATCTCATTTGTGGAGTTCTGATTGAAATTTTATTTATGAAGAATCTTTGTTTTCATAGTAGACATAAGGTGATTTGTGTTGCTTATGGAAATGATTAACCTATCATAGAGTGTATGTGATTAGGTTAATTAATTTTCAGTATGAGACTTTAAGGGTAAATGATGTTATTTTGAGATAAATGTTAAGATTTATCTTGGAAGACTATGTTATTGAATACTAATAAGATTTTGGTTTCATGAATAGTTTTGATTACTTTGAATAGTTTTATAGAAAATTTTTTATTTAATTTTCTTTGTTGATCTTTGGGTATTGTTTGAAATTTTTTGAAGATTAAGAGTAGTTATTGATTTAAAAAAATTATTATCCATTTGTGGGATTATCTAATCATGTACTTACCATTTTGGTATAGATTAATGTCTAAATACATGGGAAATATATGGTTCATATTTTGTGGATTATGTAATTCTCTAGAAGTTGATTATAGAGATTTTAATGTGAAAAAGTCATCTTATATACTCATCGATTTGAAAAAAGATTTGTTTTGGGTAGAAATTTTTTAATGGATGACACTCTAAATTAAAAGTAAGTACATATCCATACGATCTTGTTGTAGTTATTAATTAAATTATTCAACATTATGAAAAGGATCTTGAAGAAAAAATGTTATAAGATCTCTTTTATCATCGAACTTTTACCCAACCACAAATTTATGCTATTGTGATGGTTAACTTTTCAGGATCATGTTCTCTATCACTCTTTATTAATATATGAGAGTTAGATTCTCTTCCATATCCATGTCTTCAAGGAATCATAGTGTATGTTGTCTCGGATTAACTTTCTACTTATCATCATTTCAATAAAACTGATATATTTATGGACTGTTTTTCTGATGTCGGGCTTTCAATTAAGTTTCCATACCCAGTTTTAAAATTGCGAGGACCCAATTTCCAAAGGCGTGAAGGATGTAACATCCCAGGTAAATAATGATTAATTAATTTTAATATTTATTATTATTTGTGAATTATATATTAGTTTTACTTTAAAGGGGCTCTATGATTCGATGGCATTCCCTATTCACAATAATGGGTTTCATTAAAATCTTAGGTTGCACACAATGCAGATTCACACAGTCAAATAATAATATAATATTATTATTAAATTAGTTAACACCTACACGTTGTAATGGAGGGAATAAACATAACTAACTAAAATATTATTATACTTGTTTTTTAAATTTTCATAAATTTATACAGCAAATTCTGGTGCCATAAAATAAGACAGAATCTAATTTTAAGCATAAATACTTTAATATTCTTTAAAAGGTCGATTTACCACCTTTTAATAGAAAAACTTCTTTAAATATAGTTTTGGTCACTTTTATATATTCTATCTCACACAAACATTCTTCTTTAGATTCGGGACATCAAAATTTAATTTCTGTAATTTTTTTTATTTTTATGATAAAAATCATTTTTAATGAATAGTGAAAAATAAAGTATTTATATTCATAAGTCCTTTTAATATAATTTATATATATGGTTATATTATCATTTTAATTGGGTTTAAAGTGTAATTAGAATATATTTTTACCATTTAATTAAATTTTTGTGATTATATATAATTTTACATTCAAATTTGATAGAAACAAGTATCAATCTTTTGATAGTTATTGCTTCTTAAAAATATGCTATTTGTTTTGAAAACGATAATTAAATTTAAATTAATTAATGAAAATTATAAGTTTGGAACTTGATAAAATAGACAACATTTTTTGATTAGGAATATAAAATATAGTTCAAGCTAAATTTTTTGGTATTTTTTCTGAAAAACATCAATTTTTGATGAATAGTGAAACCACTTAGGATTAGATCAAAGAACTGCCTTTTTCATTTAAATAAAATTTTACTTATAAGGCCCCAGCCTTAAACCGTACTTAATATTGAATTAAATGAGTAATTCACATTAAGGATCTTTTCAGGTTTAGAGTTTTAGAGAATTAGGACATAACTATTACATCTCAAAAGATTACAAAGTAGTCGCTTCTACTAAATTTCCATAAAATAAAAACTCTTCAAAAAGAAACATGCATATTTACATGTTTTAGGTAGCATGACTTTCCCTTGATCCCATCCTTGACCCTATTCCACGCAATGACCTGTGAAAAACATTTCAAAAACTTGGGATGAGCATAAGAAGCTCAGTAAGGGATACACAAAGAATGAAAACTGTTAGTTTTGAAAACAACAAGTAAACCGTGAATACTTTATCAATGTAATACTTTTCACCTTCATGAAGTAGTAAAAACTTTTCACTGAAAAAAATTATCATTACTTACATTTTTGTAACCAAAGGATTACCATAAAACCCATATAAAGAACACATAACATATATAATGGTATCTTGGGACATAAACATACTTAAGTGGAATAACCATACGGTCGACTTCAACACATATCACTTAATGGAATAGCCATACGGCCAATTTCCATACATACTTAATGGAATAGCCATACGGCCGACTTCCATACCCAATGCATTAGAGGTTATAACGTAACCACCCGTCCTGGTATTCACGGCACCACCCGTCATATGGTTTATAACGTAACCACCCGTTAAAATGTCCAAGTACCAATATAAAATCATAAAACATAAAACCAATATAAAGGATTGATTACATTTCCACATCACAATATATCATAATAGAATACTTTATCAAAACCATTTTCAAAACCATTTAAAACATTTAATAAAGAGATTTTTGAATCAGAGTGTCCCATACTACCTTGAAGCTTAAAATTTTAAACCATTAATATCCATATAAATAAATCCTTAAAACCATTTTCAAAACATGGATATTAATAATTAAAACATATAAAATAACATTTTGGTTAATGGGGTTTTACCAAAATTAGAGACACTTGAATACAATAATTAAGGAATAACATTTAGTCAGAACTTTATAATATCATGAGAATAAAAGGATTCGTGATATAATACTCCAAAGGACAGTATATACACCATATAAGAGTGATTTGGTGCATGTCAACAATGAACCCTCAATAGAAATGTCAAATGTGATGAAATCCCTTATAAAGAAGGTATCCTTAAATTAAGGACAAATAAATCTCAAAAATATGTGTGAAAAATATAAATACACCCAATATAATTTGATATTAAGTGTAAAACAATAAAAGGTCATTCACACATATTCAATGGATGACATATTCAATGACTATATGTTGAACCCAAAGAAATAGAAATTGGGTTAAAAAGTTCCCTTGACAGCCTAACGACATCACATCAAAATGAGTTGATGAGAGATAAAAAGTGTATCTCATCACTTGGACATAAAATTTACATCAATAAGGATATATGAGAACATATCCCAACATAACAATATGTAAATTAAAAGACCCAACAAAAGAAGTCTTTTAAAAAGAGGAGGGTGAAAGGTTCCCTTACCGACTTGGGTATCTTTCAAAACATACACCCCATGAAAGAAGTACAATAGATAATTGATGTAAATACTCATAAACGAAATTATATTACACAAAGAGTAGAATAATGTACAGTATATACACCACTCAATGGAATTTGTGGCAAATGTTGCATAAATCTCACGGGAATAAAAGTGAGATGAAAAATCCCTTACGAAAATTCGACAGCCTAACGACGCCACTCAAAACATCAAAAATGGATTGATGAGAGAGAATAGGGTCTCTCATCACATTAACATTACAGTAAGATTAATATAAAAGAACATCCCAATAACAATAAAGTTGAGCTTTAAAAGTAATGACATAAAAGAGTGTACTTAAAAAGAAAGAGAGGTGTAGGATCCCTTACCTCGGGTCCGACTGGACTCGATCGTTCTTTAATCTCCTGAATAATAAACTTGTGTTAATTTCTACTTCCTTAAGAACCTTTTTCATGTTAATTATTCCTTTTATATCACTTATTACCATGTCATAAACATTAGGTAATAATTTAAGTTAATAATATTAGTTTTACCGATATTTGGTTCTTAAGTCGAAAGTGGTCTTCTTATAATTACATGTTGTTCGTGTGGCCAAATTTTTATTATATCCAGAATTGTATTCATCATTTAGATATCATATATTTCATATATATCCAGTACATGCATGCATTTATAACATTACATAATCATTTAGAGGTAATAAATGAAATGCACCGTTCATGGAGACGGTAATCTGTACGTACGCATGAACGCTACTTTCATTTCTATTTCATATTTTATAGAATGGAATCATAATGATATAAAGGTATATTATAATTCCAGTATAATATCATATATAATATCATAGTTCCATCCTTTATACATCCCACATATGGTATTTAACGAATCAAATCACTTTGAGGGGGCGGTAGTCCGCACTTCCTAAAATGAAGATATCGCGTATACCCATAATGGAAGCCATAAAGGTAAGACACAAATGAAAAATAAAGAAGCATAAGTAAAACATAAAAATATTATATATCACATATAAAAATAGTGACATCATAATGTCCACCTTTGAAGGTGTTAAATGAGTATTGAACAATCATCGTTTCGGGAGGCACAATTTCGCCATCCAAGGAAACCATATGTTCTTTAACCATTTGATGTAGTTGTGTGAGAGTGTAGCTCGAATACATCTTATAACAACATCATAGTATATTGAATATACTGGTTTTGTTACAAAAGAAATAAATAAAAAGAGTTTAGGGGGCTGGAGAAGCAAAATAAATCAAATGAACATGAGAGAATGAATTACCTTTAAAAGTGTAACTCCTTTTGATTTGAGCCTAAAGGCTTCCTTTGAAAGGCTTCTTCCCAAAGGGAATACTCTAGGATGAGGAGAGGGATGTGGATAGATTAAATGGGCAGGGTTTGGCCGAGCCAAAGGCTTGAGGAATGTGTGAAATGAGGTAGAGTTGGGGGCCTTTTATAAGAGGAGAGGAGGGAACTTTTGGAAAGTAAGAAATATTACTTTATTTGAAAATTTATTTCTGTTTTAAAAGGTCCCACATTGACATAAGTCGTGGATAAGGTGATAAGGCTTCGAAATACACTCATCCAATAAGTTTTGGACATGTGTAGTTCATAGATTTTACATTATCTTTCCATTTTATTTAAATCGTCAAATAATGATGTCATCGCTGCACCATTATTATGTCATAAATAATTTAATTTATTTAATGTCTAAAAATTATAAAGAAAATACTATGATGTAGGAAATCTTTTTATATTTCTAATTACTATTTATAATCAAAAATATGACTTGTATAACCCCACTTAAAAATTGTTTTAGTAAAACATATCATGTTTGTGTCATTTTTTCTTTTACATTAAATAAAAGGTTATTTATGTCATTTACCAAAAGAAGTGGATCCATGGGGTCCCCAAGTTGGACCATGGCTTTTCGTGGTCGGCCATGACTCACCCAATATGTGTAGGACAAGTGTCATGGTGTTTTCACATTCTTATAATATCATTTTTACCTTAAATTACACTAATTACCACTAATCGCGATTAAAACTTAATAAGTTACTATTCACCAAAAAATTATTTTCATCCCATTGAACCACATTTTACATACTAATAACAACCATGTATGTCGGATTTTCAAAATTCAATACACATTAGTGGTAAACTTTCATTTAACTGAAAATCAGTTTGCTTGATTACCACTTAGTGGTTTCACTATTCATCAAAAATTGGAGTTTTTCAGAAAACTACCAAAACTTCACCCTAAGCTATATTTGATATTCTGAATTCAAAAATGAATTCCATTTTAAAAAATTCAAAACATATTAGTCACATTAATTAATTTAATAATTAATTCCCGCTGTCAGAGCAAATAGCGTGTTTTTATAAAACAATAAGTATCAAAAGATTGAGACTAGTTTAAGTCTGATTTCAGAGTGAAATTAATTCCAACGACCACTATTGGATTTAATGGTAAAAATATTTTCTAATTTCACTTTAAAACCAATTCAAAATATAATCTAATCATATAAATAAATTAGATTAAATAGAGGTTTTGAATTAAAATACAACATTTTACACTTCATTAAAAAAATGAACATTATCGGAAAGATACCAAAAATTTACACAAAGTAAATTTTGATGTCCCGATTCTTAAGAAGAGTTTTATTTGGTCCAATAGAATGTATAAGAGTGAAAAAAACTATATTTAATGATGGTTCTCCATCAAAAGGCGATAAGTGAACCTTTAGTGAAAACTAGGGCATATATGCCTAAAATTGAATTCTTTCCGTATTTTAAGCCTCTATCCTTTATTGGATAAATGTAAAAACATTTAAAAACATATATAATCATATTTTAGTTATTTCTATCCATTCCCGCCATTACAACGGCTACATGTTAACTACCATTTAAAATAATATTATTTTATTATTAGAGTGCAACGTAAGATTCCCAAGAAACTTGTTGTTGCGTGTTGGGTACGCCATCGAGCATAGCGTCCCCTTTAAATTCATTTAAATATCTTATTCACAAATATGGATAAATATAAAATGTCATATTCTTTATTTACCTGGGGTGTTACATCCTTCCCCCCTTTTGGGAATTGCGTCCTCGCAATTTTAAAATTGCGCTTGGAAACATCCTTGAAAGTCCCACATCGGAACAAAAGTCGGTAAAACAAACACTTTAAAATAAAGAAAGATAAGTACAAAGGTCACCCGAGTTAACCCATACTAGGATTCCAAGTATGAAAATATGGACATGGAGGAAAAAACAAAGGGTCATGTTCTGATGGAGAGTGATAGAAAACATGTTTAAGAGAAAGTTAACCATGAGAAAATCACAAACTTGTTATGGGTTAAACGGTATTCGATTCCCCAGTAGGAAAAGATAATAGACAACATTTTTGTTTTAAGTTACTTTTTATTGAGGAATTTATTCATAAGGAAACATAATCACTTATCATATTGACTTTCAACTTTTATTAGATTCCTTAAACAAACTCATATTTTCTCCAAAAGACGAGTATTTAGGAAGACTTGTTCACATTAAGAGTACTCTAATCAACTTCTAGAGAATCACCTAATCCACAAAATAGAACTATATACTTCCCATGTCTTTAACAAAAACCAAAACCAAAAAGGCTAGTACAAGATCAGATAATCCAGAAAAGGATAACCCTTTATAAAAAGAAAATCTATTCTTAATCTCCAAAATTTGTCAAACAAAACCCAAAGTTCAACAAGGATCATCCAATAAACAATTTGTCCATAAAATTCTTCAAAGTAAACCAATATAAGATTGATGCCCAAATATTTTAAGGATTTAGTCACATAGTCTTCCAAGATAAATCGTAACATTTATCTCCAAACAATATCAGTTGCTCCTAAAGTCTCGTTTTGAAAAGTAATTAACCTAATCACATATCCTCCATGATAGGATTATCATTTTCATAAATAACCCAAAATCAACTTACTCTCAATTCATAAAATCATATAACTAGAATGAATCAGTCAAACTAACCAGGGACTTCACGTAGTCCAGTGGTAGGCGATAAATACCAGTCGCACATTGGTTGTGGGTTCGATTCCCGCAGCTTTGTCCGACGCGACGGGATGTCACACGGTCTACGTGTTGTCCTTTTTCCAAAACTATATAATTCTTAAAACATTCCCCAAAATGAGATAAAATCTTCAAGAATAATCATAACATATTTTAACCTCAAGTTTATCTCATTCCTTTCATTTTCCATCATATCATAGAGTAACCCATAATTACCTAAAAATTAAGTATCATATAAACCCTAATGGTTACCTTAATAATTATTACCTGAATTTCCACATCGAGTTGGCCATCTCGTACATGACGCATTAGAGAACTCACCAAGGTTGAAGTGGTTGATCATGACTCCTTGATATTTGGTTTAGAACAACCACAAGTTTCCTCATTGAATCCTCCATTTTATCTAGTATCTTAATGAGAGAACCACCACAGTTTCCTTCAAACCTGTTGTCTCTTTGGTGCCTGCTAGATCCATCCATTCACTAAAAATAGAAATGTCAGTGTGAGTATATCAACAAAACCATCATGTACTAATGAGGAAGGTAAACACTAAGATACACTTACTCATTCACTTTATCTAAAACTAGGACTCTTTCTGAAATCCTAACCATTATGGTAATGTCACTTATGCTTAAAGAATACCCTAACCTCTAAAGTTATCTAAACCGACCTTTGATACCAACTATAAGGCCCCAGCCTTAAACCTTACTTAATATTGAATTAAATGAGTAATTCACATTGAGGATCTTTTCAGGTTTACAGTTTTAGAGAATTAGGACATAACTATTACATCTCAAAAGATTACAAAGTAGTCGCTTCTGCTAAATTTCCATAAAATAAAAACTCTTAAAAAGAAACATGTATAGTTCCATGTTTTAGGTAGCATGACTTTCCCTTGATCCCATCCATGACCCTATTCCACGCTATGTCCTGTGAAAAACATTTCAAAAACTTGGGATGAGCATAAGAAGCTCAGTAAGGGATACACAAAGAATGAAAACTGTTAGTTTTTCAAAACAACAACTAAACCGTGAATACTTTATCAATGTAATACTTTTCACCTTCATGAAGTAGTAAAAACTTTTCACTGAAAAAAAGTATCATTTCTTACCTTTTTGTAACCAAAGGATTACCATAAAACCCATATAAAGAACACATAACATATATAAAGGTAACTTGGGACATAAACATACTTAAGTGGAATAACCATACGGTCGACTTCCACACATATCACTTAATGGAATAGCCATACGGCCAATTTCCATACATACTTAATGGAATAGCTATACGGCCGACTTCCATACCCAATGCATTGGAGGTTATAACGTAACCACCCGTCCTGGTATTCACGGCACCACCCGTCATATGGTTTATAACGTAACCACCCGTTAAAATGTCCAAGTACCAATATAAAATCATAAAATATAAAACCAATATAAAGGAATGATAACATTTCCACATCACAATATATCATAATAGAATACTTTATCAAAACCATTTTCAAAACCATTTAAAACATTTAATAAAGAGATTTTTGAATCAAAGTGTCCCATAGTACCTTGAATCTTAAAATTTTAAACCATTAATATCCATATAAATAAATCCTTAAAACCATTTTCAAAACATGGATATTAATAATTAAAACATATAAAATGACATTTTGGTTAATGGGGTTTTACCAAAATTAGAGACACTTGAATACAATAATTAAGGAATAACATTTAGTCAGAACTTTATAATATCATGAGAATAAATGGATTCATGATATAATACTCCAAAGGACTGTATATATACCATATAAGAGTGAATTGGTGCATAACAACAATGAACCCTCAATAGAAATGTCAAATGTGATGAAATCCCTTATAAAGAAGGTATCCTTAAATTAAGGACAAATAAATCTCAAAAATATGTGTGAAAAATATAAATACACCCAATATAAGTGGATATTAAGTGTAAAATAATAAAAGGTCATTCACACATATTCAATGGATGACATATTCAATGACTACATATTGAACCCAAAGAAATCGAAATTGGGTTAAAAAGTTCCCTTGACAGCCTAATGGCATCACATCAAAATGAGTTGATGAGTGATAAAAAGTGTATCTCATCACTTGGACATAAAATTTACATCAATAAGGATATATGAGAACATATCCCAACATAACAATATGTAAATTAAAAGACCCAACAAAAGAAGTCTTTTAAAAAAGAGGAGGGTGAAAGGTTCCCTTACCGACTTGGGTATCTTTCAAAACATACACCCCATGAAAGAAGTACAATAGATCATTGATGTAAATAATCATAAACGAAATTATATTACACAAAGAGTAGAATAATGTACAGTACATACACCACTCAATGGAATTTGTGGCAAATGTAGCATAAATCTCACGGGAATAAAAGTGAGATGAAAAATCCCTTACGAAAATTCGGCAGCCTAACATCGCCACTCAAAACTTCCAAAATGGATTGATGATAGAGAATAGGGTCTCTCATCACATTAACATTACAGTAATATTAATATAAAATAACATCCCAATAACAATAATGATTATCTTTAAAATTAATGACATAAAAGAGTGTACTTAAAAAGAAAGAGAGGTGTAGGATCCCTTACCTCGGGTCCGACTTGACTCGATCGTTCTTTAATCTCCTGAATAATAAACTTGTGTTAATTTCTACTTCCTTAAGAACCTTTTTCAAGTTCATTATTCCTTTTATATCACTTATTACCATGTCATAAACATTAGGTAATAATTTAAGATAATAATATTTGTTTTGCCGATATTTGGTTCTTAAGTCGAAAGTGGTCTTCTTATAATTACATGTCGTTCATGTGGACAAATGTTTATTATATCCAGAATTGTATTCATAATTTAGATATCATATATGTCATATATATCCAGTACATTCATGCATTTATAACATTACATAATCATTTAGAGGTAAGAAATGAAATGCACCGTTCATGGAGACGGTAATCCGTACGTACGCATGAACGCTACTTTCATTTCTATTTCGTATTTTATAGAATGGAATCATAATGATATAAAGGTATATTATAATTCCATTATAATATCATATATAATATCATAGTTCCATCCTTTATACGTCCCACATATGGTATTTAACGAATAAAATCACTTTGAGGGGGCCGTAGTCCGCACTTCCTAAAATGAAGATATCGCGTATACCCATAATGGAAGCCATAAAGGTAAGACACAAATGAAAAATAAAGAAGCATAGGTAAAACATAAAAATATTATATATCATATATAAAAATAGTGACATCATAATGGCCACCTTTGAAGGTGTTAAATGAGTATTGAACAATCATCGTTTCGGGAGGCACAATTTCGCCATGCACGGAAACCGTATGTTCTTTAACCATTTGATGTAGTTGTCTGAGAGTGTAGCTCGAATAAATCTTATAACAACATCCTAGTATATTTAATATACTGGTGTTGTTACTAAAGAAATAAATTAAAAGAGTTTAGGGGGTTGGAGAAGCAAAATAAAACAAATGAACATGAGAGAATGAATTACCTTTAAAAGTGTAACTCCTTTTGATTTGAGCCTAAAGGCTTCCTTTGAAAGGATTATGCCCAAAGGGAATAATCTAGGATGAGGAGAGGGATGTGGAGAGAGTAAATGGGTAGGGTTTGGCCGAGAAAAAGGCTTGAGGAGTGTGTGAAATGAGGTAGAGGTGGGGGCCTTTTATAAGAGGAGAGGAGGGCACTTTTGGAAAGTAAGAAATTTTACTTTATTTGAAAATGTGTTTCGATTTTAAAAGGTTCCACATTAATATAAGTCGTGGATAAGGTGATAAGGCTTCTAAATACACTCATCCAATAAGTTTTGGACATGTGTAGTTCATAGATTTAACAATATCTTTCCATTTTATTTAAATCGTCAAATAATGATGTCATCGCTGCACCATTATTATGTCATAAATAATTTAATTTATTTAATGTCTAAAAATTATAAAAAAAATACTATGATGTATGAATTCTTTTTATCTTTCCAATTACTATTTATAATCAAAAATATGACTTGTATAACCCCACTTAAAAATTGTTTTAGTAAAACATATCATGTTTGTGTCATTTTTACTTTTACATTAATTAAAAAGTTATTTATGTCATTTCGCAAAAAATGTGGATCCATGGGGTCCCCAAGTTGGCCCATGGCTTGTCTTGGACGGCCATGACTCACCCAATAGGTGTAGGACAAGTTTCATGGTGTTTTCACATTCTTATAATATCATTTTTACCTTTAATTACACTAATTACCACTAATTGCGATTAAAACTTAATAAGTTACTATTCACCAAAAAATTATTTTAATCTCATTGAACCACATTTTACATACTAATAACAACCATGTATGTCAGATTTTCAGAATTCAATACACATTAGTGGTAAACTTTCATTTAACTGAAAAATCAGTTTGCTTGATTACCACTTAGTGGTTTCACTATTCATCAAAAATTGGAGTTTTTTAGAAAAATACCAAAACTTCACCCTAAGCTATATTTGATATTCCGAATTCAAAAATGAAGTCCGTTTTACAAAATTCAAAACATATTAGTCACATTAATTAATTTAATAATTAATTCCCGCTGTCAGAGCAAATAGCGTGTTTTTATAAAACAATAAGTATCAAAAGATTGACACTAGTTTAAGTCTGATTTCAGAGTGAAATTAATTCCAACGACCACTATTGGATTTAATCGTAAAAATATTTTCTAATTTCACTTTAAAACCAATTCAAAATATAATCTAATCATATAAATAAATTAGATTAAAAAGAGGTTTTGAATTAAAATACAACATTTTACACTATCCATTAAAAAAATGAACATTATCGGAAAGATACCAAAAATTTACACAAAGTAAATTTTGATGTCCCGATTCTTAATAAGAGTTTTATTTGGTCAAATAGAATGTATAAGAGTGAACAAAACTATATTTAATGATGGTTCACCATCAAAAGGCGATAAGTGAACCTTTAGTGAAAACTAGGGCATATATGCCTAAAAATGAATTCTTTCCATATTTTAAGCCTCTATCCTTTATTGGATAAATGTAAAAACATTTAAAAACATATATAATCATATTTTAGTTATTTCTATCCATTACCTCCATTACATCGGCTACATGTTAACTACCATTTAAAATAATATTATTTTATTATTAGAGTGCAACGTAAGATTCCAAAGAAACTCGTTGTTGCGTGTTGGGTACGCCATCGAGCATAGCATCCCCTTTAAAGTCATTTAAATATTTTATTCACAAATATGGATAAATATGAAATGTCATATTCTTTATTTACCTGGGGTGTTACATTACTGCTTCTGTGAGTTGAATTTATATAATCCAACATACAGTGTTGTTATTAGTATTTAAAATTTGGTTTAATAGGTGAAATTAAATTTGGGTGAATAGTAACTTTTGACTTTTATTTACCGCAGTTAAAGGTATATAGTGTAATTTAAGATAAAAAGAAAATTATAAAAATATAGAATTATCTTAAAATTTGTCCTAAACTTATAGGATGAGTCATTTATGACTAGGATAATATTGTTGCCGAATTTGGGACCCCATGGAACCAATTATGAGTGATGATGACACATTAGATTAAAGAACTTAAAGTAATGACCAAATGACATAAAAAATATATTTTAGGAAATTAATTTTCAAATGGGGATATATAAATTATTTTTTCGACTATAAATATTAATTGGAATTATAAAACGATTTACTTCACCATGTTATTTTTTTATAATTTTTAGACCTCATATAAATTAAATTATTTATGACACAATGATGATGTAGTATTTACCTAAATAATGAATAATATAAATAAATAAGATTATAAATATTAAAATAACATCAAAAACCTGTCCAATTTTTATTGGATGATTTTATTTCTACAATGAGTCATCTTATCTTCGACTCTAATTAGTTTTGGACCTTTATAAACCGAATGTAATTATATAATAAAATAATATTTTCACATTTTCCTAAAGAGCCCCTCCTCCCCCTTATAAAAGGATACCCCTTATAACAAATTCATCACACCTTTCAGGCCTTTTGTATCATCCAAACACTACCAAATGAAGCTCCATACATCCCTATCCTCCTCATCAAAGCCTTAACTTAGCCAGATTGAACTTCAAGAAACCCTTTTGGTTCATACCAAAGGGAGTTACCCAAATTAAAGGTAACAATTTCTCTTATATTCATTACTTTCATTTTACTTCTACAATCCCCTAAACTCTTTTTATTTCTTTATTTTTTTTAAAAATAAGTATATTCAATATACTATTATGTTTTTATGAGAATTATTTAAATTTCACTTACACAATCCTTCATCTAATGTATGAAGAACATAATGATTTTGCGGATGGGAAACTGACGCCTCGCGAAATGATGATTGTTCAATTATCTCATACAGCCTCACATGGTTGCCATTAATATGGAACTGTATTTATATATGATATATATTAGGATTATGTTTTCTCTACTCTTCTGCAATTTTTATTTACAAACATACCATTATTCTTTCCAATATGTGTAAACATGATAATTTTATTTGTGGAAGTGTGGACTACCACCCCCTCAAAATAATATGACTCTTTCATACCATATGTCGCACGTATAAAGGATGGAGTTACAAAAGATTTTATATATTATATTATCATGTAATTATAAAATACCTATGTGTCATTGTTTTTTCATTAAATTAAATATTAAATAGAAATGATAGTAGCGTTCATGTGTACGTACGGCTTAGCATCTCCATGAATAGTGCATTTCATTTCTTACCTCATAATGTTTTGTACTATTATAAATACATGTGTATACTAGATATATATGGTATATGTGATATCTAAATCATGAATATCATTCTGGATAAAATGAACTTTGTACCACTTGAATAACTTGTAATTATAAGAATCCCATTTTTGACTCAACTACCAAATATAGAAAAAATGACTGTTATTAACATAAATGATTGAATAATGTTTATAACATGGTAATAAGTAATATAAAAGGAATAATAAACTTCAAAAGGGTTATTTATAAAGTATAAATTATCTTTAGTTAATTATTCATGAGGTTAAATAATTAACGTGTCAAATCAGACACGAGGTAAGGGATTTCTTATCTCACTTTTAATTCTGTGAGATTTCCTTTGTTCGCATATAATTTATTGAATGTGGTGTATTTTGTACTGCAATTTGATATATATTACCGTGATACATTTTATATTCATTTTATTCTGTGAATAATTTGGTGGTTATTAACTTTTAGGCATATGACTCGATCAATTACAACGTGGTAAGGGATTTTCATCTCACATTTTATTCCTGTGAGATTCATGCTATATTTTCAACTAATTCCATTTTTTGGTGTACGTAATACCCATTATTTTAATAATTGTGTAATATACATCAATTTATGGGTATTTAAATCTTCATTTTAATATTTTTCTTTCATGGGTTTTATGTTTCATATGTTACCAAATCAGTACGAGAACCATTCAACCCAATTTCCATTCCATGGGTTAATCTTCTAATTCATAAATTTATAATGATATGATTATGTGTGGAATCACTATTTTTTTTAATTTTTTTGTAATTTACACAAACCTTTTTTTGGATATACATTTGATACACATAATCACTCCATTGATAAATTCTCAAGTCATCGATATGATCTTCATAAGAGTAATTTTAACTCAATTTCCATTCCTTGAGTTAAACATTGAAGTCATTGGTTTTGTATTAAAAAGAACATGTGTGAAATTCCTATGATTTATTTACGCTGAATATCCCATAATCTTGAGTGTATTTATATTTTTCACACATTTTTATGTAATTTATTTATTCTTAATATAAGGATACCCTTTTAAGGGATTTCGTCTCAATTTACATTCCATTATGACTTCATCGTTGTTATGCACCAATTCACTTTTATACAGTGTATATACTGTCCTTTGGATTATTATATCATGAATCCCTTTATTCTAATGATATTATGATGTTTTGATTGAATTAAATTCCTCATTTTTTTTATTCAAGCATATCTCATTTGGATAAGAACTCTTTAACTAAAATATTATTTTAAATATTTATTCTTTTAATTATGTCTCATTAATTTCCATGTTTTAAAAGTGTTTTTTAGTATTTATTTATATGGAAATTAATGTTTTACCATTTTAATTCCTTTAAAAGAATCAATGTGGTATAAGACACTTTGATTCAAACAAACTCTTTGTAAAATTTTTGAAATGGTTTTTAAAATGATATGATAAAGAATTGATTATTTGAATATCCCGATTTGATATATTGTGAATGAAATGTGGAAATGTTATATTTCCTTTATGCTTGTGTTACGTGTTATAAATATGTTATGTTTATTTATCATTTCTTATGTATATGGGTGGTTCCATGATAAACCTATGGTGAGTGAGCCTGAGATAGATCTCCAATGCATTGGGCAACGTGACAGAGGTAAACATTAATGATTATCCTATGAAATTTAGGGAATATACTATGATGGGTATTCAAAATGTGAATTCCCATGTAGCTGTGATATCTATAATTTAAGTATGTTATGTATTCCACATGTTAACTTTATGATTTATGATTTCTTTATGTTATTCATAAGTCTTATGATTTCATGAGAAATGTAATAATTGAAAATTATACATTCATGGATTTGAATTTATTTATGGGTTAATGTTTCCATTCCTTATTTTATAACCCTTACAGAGCTTTTTATGCTCACCCCATGTTTTGAAATGCTTTTATCAGGGCTTAATGTTGAACAAGGTCAAGGATGGAGTCATGGAAAATTCATGATGTCTTAAACATGAAACTAGACATGTTATTTTTTTATGTTTTTATTTTATGAAAAAATTTATACTGAGTAAAACTGTATACTTTGAACATTTTTGAGATGTAATAGATATGGCCTAATTCTCTAAAACATTAAACCTGAAAAGATTCTGAATTTAAATTATTAAATTAATTCAATATTATTTAATGTTTTAAGGCTGGTTCTTTTTAAATAAATCATGGTAGAAAATTTTTATCCCTTATAATAGATTGAAGACTTTTTAAATTAGCTATGTCAGTCCCAATATGTCTCTATAGTGTAACATCATTTTGGGAAATATCATGTAAGGGTAGAGATTGAGGAAATCCATAAGGAATCTTTCTGTACCAGGTACGTGTAAAATGATTTCATAGATTTTCCATTATGATGCACTAATACACTAAAAATCATCATGGAAATAATGAATAAAGACTTCATATATTACCTCCATTAATATTTGGTACAATTAATAGATGACACTCTAATGTATTCCAAAATTCTGTGAGAAAAATATGATCATTTGAGAAATATGATAAATACCCTATGAAAATTTAATATTTTTGAAAATTACTAAAAATGGGAGTTCTGATTGAATGGATTCTTATTTTTGGGAAAATTATCACAGGTAATGTGATAAAGGTTGATTGTTCAATGATCGAAGGGATTGATGGATTGAAAAGGGCAACATTTAGTATAGAAATTCATTGTTTCCTAGAATTATCTAGGTATTATCATTGATTTTATCATATCTTTATCAGGATTTGGAAACCATCTGACAAAAATAACATATAAGGGATAAATTTTGTATGGAATAATAAATGTTAATTGAGCATGAAATATTTAAAAATGAGGCTTATTTCGACACATTTATTTATGTTACTCAAAAGTGGGAAAATTTTCTTATTATATAGATATTCATATAATAATTTATTGGGTTTCATTTAATTCAGAATGATAAAGTGATTACATATTCCTAATGGAAATTGAATTTTCCAGAATAGAATTATTCAATAGATGATCTAGTGTTGACTATAGAAATATTCTCTTTTAAAAACTATCTTCATTATCTATTTTGGGAGAAGTGTTAAATATATTTATATATATATATATATCACAGGATCCAAAATTTTATTTTCCCAATGAAAGAGTTAAAAAAATTACTGAATATTGTATGATCTGATTAATCAAAATAATTACTCAATACACAAATATATAGGAAAATAAAATTATGTTGAAGTCATTCTAAGAAGAATGATTCCAATAATTCTTACATTGATGAAAAATTATAATGATATAATCATAATATACTTGAAAATAAAGGAAACGAGAATCATAATTGACGTAACATAATCAATCCCTTCACAAATGAATGCTCAATCATACCTTTTACAGATGATTATGGATGATCAAAGATATTATATTGAAATTCATAAGAATGTTGAAGCTATAAAAAAAGTTAAATCCTATGAGTTTAAAATTAATGAAGTAGGAGATGTATGATTTGGGTAAATACAATGTGTATTATAAAATCTAGACATAATGAACGATTTTTTGGAATATGCACATAAATAGACCATATTCGTCCATATGGGGAGACAAAATTTGTATCGAGATCTATGAGAGAATTATTCTTCAGACAATATGAATAATGAGATCATGGAATATATATCGAGGTGTATTGATTGTCAACAAATAAAGGAATAATGGAAAAAATGCAATTGGATGATGAACCCATTACACATACCTAAATGGAAATGGAACAGAATAATCATTTTCTTTGTCACTATACTTATGAATATATCAATTGTAATTAATTCTATATGTGTTTATACGAACATATTACAATGAGTGATCATGTTATTTAAAATTAAGATGCATTTTAATTCAATAAACTAGAATGAATACATATTAAAGATGTAAAGAGGATATTTGGGACCCCACCATAAATTTTATTTGATTGAGATTCAACATTTACCTCTATATTATAGAAGAAACACCATGAAGATATAAATAATGTGTCAAAATTCAAAAAGGATTATCTCCCATAATATGATGGCCAATTTGGGCAAACTGTGAAGACACTTGATTAAATATTGACATTATGATAAACTGAATGAAATATATGATGTGATCAAAATCCACATACAATAAAGTTCTCATAAAAATATAGTTTACACTCAATAATCCAAATAAATTATTATAAATCCATTTATGGGAAGATGTATAAAACATCCTCATGTTGGGATGATGTTGGTGAACCCAAACTATTGTGGCCGGAA
This sequence comes from Viscum album, assembly GCA_963277665.1. Lineage (NCBI taxonomy): Eukaryota > Viridiplantae > Streptophyta > Magnoliopsida > Santalales > Viscaceae > Viscum > Viscum album. The sequence goes on along the minus strand of OY728143.1, from coordinate 1,059,834,332 downwards.
ATGGTTGAGAAAATGTTGGAAAAGGCCAAGACCATTAAGAACCACATCATGGATGCTTAGAGACAAAAATTAACTAATCTAACAATAATAGATGAGAGATAGAGTTTTAATATTGTGATAATGTATTATTATGTATATATCTAGGGATGGAATTCATGGGATTTGGGCTAAAGGGATAAATTAATATAATATACATTGGTCACATTGAGACCCCTGATCACATCAGTGTGATGGCCACATGACTATAAATTACACTTATCTTGTATCAAATATGTTATTTGTTTCTTTTAACAGTTAAAAAAGGAAATTCTAGACATATTACATGTACGGAATCTAGAGGCGGTGCAATAGGACAATAATCATTCACATTTATAGAATTCATTGAAGTTCATAGATCATGAAGACAAAATGATCCTACTAAAATTGTTATAAAGACACCAAAATTTAGAATAAGGGACATGGAAACTAAATTAGGTGATGATATATAATTACACTCATCAATTTTATTCTGTGAACTAAGAATGTTTTGGGAAAAAGTTCAGAATTGTGAATATTTTAGTGACTCAGGATTTTATAAATAAAATTTTCTTTGTGATTTAATTAATAGGAATATTAAGTATTATGGTTAATGGAAAAAAATTCAATTATTTGGTTTTATTATATCTTGTTGAAATTAAATAACGGGTTTGAATGATAACCATTGATAATATGTTCATTTAGCTCTGATTATATGATTAGTAAAAATATAGGGGTTTGATAAATCCAATTGACATAGACAAATGATGTGATGGCCTTGATCATTAAGATCATAACCTTTGATGCCCATTAATAGAATCATCATTGGTATATATAATCACAAGGATTTCCCTTGAAAAATTACATTCTTATATCATAAAAATAATGCACTATAGTTAATTTTTATAAGAGACATTCATGCTCATCAAGATCCCATCCAAAACCATATACTCTGAATCACCCAAATAAAATCTCACATTCGGATTGATTTTCCTTATATCATTTTTTTGTTTAATAAATGGATATGTATAAATACAATAATAATATGAAAATATATATTTTTTTCAACATAATAATTGTTATATTTAATAATTATTGTTGTTTCATTAAAAATATTTTTATTTTGACAACTTCGAACACTTATTTTACTTTTGGGTAAAATAAAATTTATAACTAGAAATTCAATTTTATAAATTAATAATTTTATGGAATAAATAATATTTTAATGATTTTTTATTATTAAATAATCTTTATTAGATGTAGTTGATAATATAATTTTATTAATCAAATTATTTTTAAGTGTATTAGAACTATATTTTTTTAAAAAACACAGCATTACTCAATTAATGTCAATTATAGAATTAAAATGAAAATATATGTATATTATAAATTATTTTGATAAAATAAATATTATTGTTTGAATGATCACTTATAAATTATCGAATGGTTAATTATTAATAATTTTTTTAGACAATAGAATTTTTGAATGATGATTAAATTCATAATAAATATGTGAACTGTATTATAACATCATAATGACCTGAAATTGAGGTAATACATTCTATAAAGGGTATAAAAGACCAAATATATTTTTCCCTTAAAAATAATTTTATTTTGAAGTTATTTAGTTAAATTTATATTGCCTTTATGAATCCTCTAAAACATAAATTATATTTCATTATTTTAAAAAAATTCATTAAGAAGATAACTCTCTTATACACCACCAATGGTAATATTTTAATATGTTCAAACCTATACTTTATTAAATATGGTCCACCAGTCCAATGTGGAATAGTATATGGAAAAAACTGTGTTCCAGGTAGTGGTTTTGATTACATTATTTTATAGTGTCCCAAAACAATTATAATGACATAATAAAGAACCCCTCTATTTTCATATAAAAATTGACCAAATTACCCATTCCATGACACATTAAATCCTTAGATATCATCCTTACTCATTGATATCCTCAATCGAGTCCTCACAATGTTCTCCCAAGATCTCATGTATCTCCTCTTAATCATTTGGAATCTCTGTCTAAAGGTAATGGATCATTTCCTTGACATTTTTATTCAAGAATCGTATTTACTTTCTTATGAATTTTATACCCAATTACAAATATTTTTATATGTACTTACATATACCACATACATCCCTTATTATTTCTAAATGGTGATATAACCCTTTCAATATCATTGACCCCTCCAATGAATATTTATGTGCCCCCATTGTGCTTCCAAAATTTCATTATGATTTCCATGTGATACAATTGTGAAGTGAATACATGTAACAAATTCATATCATGGTTGTTTAAAATATTTAACTATTAATTATTTAATTGGGAAATAAATTTTAATTAATTAATAATATATTATCATTATATTAAAATTGGTGAAATATTTTAGTGTTACATAATCCATGTGGAAAACTTATGCTTGTACTTGATGTGATTATGATGGGTTTTTCTAGATACTGCTACAACACCTTGGGTAATGTTTTAGTCTCTTTATATTTCATGTATGGTGTGAATGAGGTTATCTTACGAACATTATGTTATGATGTATTTGTGTTTTACCTTGACAAATTCTTTTAATGTCAAGTTTTAATTTGTTTCTACATTCTCTTGTTTCATTTTCTTTATCAAGATATATCATTCCTCATTCTTAATATTCATGATTATCACCATTTTATATCCCATTTATTTTAATATTTTATGAAATGTAATAAATTTTGAAGTTATTTTTTCGTATAATAATGCATTATAGCTCACCCATTACTTGTAGGTGTCCCTAGGTTATCCCATGCAATTCTAAGAATGATGGAATAATATGAGCATATTTAATAAGTTATTATCAATTTATATGTTCCCCCTATTTTAATTCTTCATATGATATATCTAATTTTCAAACAATACTATATATATTAATATTTTTGGTTGTGCTATATGTATTCCTATTTAATAAAACATGAATTAATGTGTAATAAAAACACGTGTTTTAATAGTCCCTCCTTACTCCATTATCTAAATGAATTTATACTAACCTGTGGGTAATTAAATGAGATGGTTTTATCCCTTTATGGGAGATTACGGATGAGTTAAAGCAATTATATTTCCACTAAATAGTGAATATAGAATAGTTTGACATCTTTTCGTAATTATAATATGAGATATGAAAACCACTCGCATATCCTGGCTCTGATTTTAATAATAATTATCTTTACTGGGGAGTTGATGTTTAGAAAAAAGTTGGAGTTACATCCCTTTTCAATAGATTATTTTTTGTTGATATATGTTTTGGATACATTATATTTACTGATTTGATTATGTTAATAACCAAAAAACACGGTGAAGTGAGTTATCTATTTCTTGTATAAAATGATATATAATATATCTACTATGTTGTTTCCCTTTGATATAAAATCATGTATTCTATAAAAGCATTTCCCATATAAACTTATATTCTTTGTCCCTAATTTATATCCTCTAAGGAATATCATATGATTTCATCCTTCATTCACATGTTACTAATACTAATTATTTAATTAGGTAGAGTATTAGAGGTTGTTCTGATGACATGGGAAGAATATTGACGAGGTGAGTTCCATTAGTCTTCAAGAAGTGAGAGATGAATCATGAAATTATAAAGTGAATAAGTAATGAATGAAATAATTTTTGGTTTTGAAAATAATAAGTGAATGGTTGAAGAATAAATTATTTATTTATTTCGGTATATAATTATGTTAATGTAGAGAGAGATGATGATTCTTGTAGGGTAATTGGATTTCATGATTAACAATAAATCCATGTATGTAAATATTTTTATTATGTTGATTACATGATAAATGGTATTTATAATGTGTGAGGCTATTTTCTTGAATATTTTGAGACAAGTACAATACATATTTCTAATAAAAATATTATGATACCTAAACATGTCATAAGGTCAATGTAATTTGATAATTTCATTAAGAGACTGTTTGTTTTTCTATTTAGAAAAAATATTTATTATTTGAAGAGTAATGAATGCATAAAATTATTAGTTAATTTAAAAATATATATAAATTCATAATTCCATGTCAATTTTTCTTTATGATTTTGAAAAACACATTTTATGAGATATTACACAAAAAGTAAGAATCCACAACCAATTAAGGTCCCACCACAACCACAATTCTAGGAGTTTGGTCTACCATGTAAGAGGCAGATCATCATTTATAGCCACGATGGTCAGTGAGTATGATGGGATTAATATACCTTATAGAGAATTCATTGAGGAGCATAGAATGCACAATTTGAACATAAGTGAGTTCTCTGGTGGACCTCACAACGGGGTGGAATGACCTATGATGGGAATGTCTAGTGTGTGTCTTGGTGATTCCAAAGTCATATTATGCGATTTTTTGTCTTTCATGAATTATTGTGAATGTAGGATATCTTTTTAAGAATGATGGGGGTTATAGTCATTGTAGGATACTTTTATTCCACCAAATAATATTTATAAATAACATGTTGTGATACCTAAAAAATTACATGAATTAATAATATTATTCTTATTTTCATGTGATCATTAGACAACCACGTTCAATCATTCTGTAGTTATATAACCAAGATAAAAATACATGCTCTATCATCTTAAATCCATACATGTGTTCTCCATTATTCATGTGTGAATCATTTCAAATTATATTAAATTTCAAATGTATGAATTTTTTATTTCACAATCATGATATTATTCCACCGAGTAATTATAATGGAAAACATAATAATATAAATCCTTCACTATTATGTGATCATGTATCTCTGAGGCATACACTATTTACTAAAAACCACAATACTTTCTATTCATATATTGCCTCAGGGACATTAATAATTTTTTATTACACAATCATATCCCTATCAATACATCACATGAATATATTTATAACTTTGGCATTAAAAATATTTTATTTATTCTATTATTCTTATATCATTAAATAAAGTCTTGAGTGGTCATGAGTTCTAAAGATAATACATAGTATCATTGTCTATAAATATCATGGGCTAGATGAGGGGCTTATATACTATCATTTAATATTTCATAATAATATCCCTTGTTTCTATCGAATTATTGGATGCATCATTCATATTTCACATGAAGATGGTGGATCATGTGTGCTTAATTCATGGAAAATAGAATGATACATTAGTCATTGTTCGCATAAAGGTCAAGGATCCCACATGATTATTCCATGTGAAGGAGAAGGATATCTCACACTGTATTTATATTTTATGAAACAATAATTTGTTTCCACTTAGTCATTTTGTTTAAAAAATTATAATAATCTTATTTGAAACATAAAATCATTCACAAAGAAGAATAAAGAGCACATTATAGTTATCACAATGTATATAGTGGTCTTGTCTATAAATAATAACCTATGTAAAAGAACACATGATATATAAACTTCCTAATAATATCAGAATGGGGAAAGAATATTTCACAAACATATAATAATTTCATGTATTACATGCATGGCTTGAACCCTATGTGTTTGGATTGAAATAATTCTACTATTTGGAATGTATAATTAAAGTAGAATATTGAGTTATCAAATACATTTATTTTACTAATCCACATAAATAGAATTGAACTTGTGAGAAACTGTGAATGAGATACTATGATACTAAATTATTCTCAATAACAAATGGTTGTTTAATAATTTCATTAACATTGAATTATTTCAGTAATTCATTATTTGAGTTGAATATTTAAAGATAAATAGTTTAGTGATGTTCATTTTTATAAAGGCATAATATATTAATAAAATAAAGAATATATAAGGTCATTAACACTATTAATTTATTGGGAATATCTTTATGTGAATTTTAAATTTTTGGAATAAATTCAAAATATATTTATAGGATTTGGATTTTCTGTTTGAGTATTAATCAAGATAATAAGAACTAGATCACTTTAGAATGAGTGTAAATTATTCTCATGACAAAAATAATTATTTAAACAATCCATTAATGATAATAAATATTTAAATTGGAAATATGAATCCTATAATATTTTGGAGGAAAATAAATTTGAATATGAATGTTGAAATTATACTTTTGGATTAACACCAGTTAAAGACTGAGTTTGTGAAATTGGTGTAGAAGCAGTTTTTGAAGGGGTTTGAGGTTGAGTGTCTTATCCATTAGTATATAGGATGATCATTTGGTTATATAACCAAATGTATAATAAGATATGGTAAAATGGTGTAGAAACTAGATCAAATAGAGAATATAAAATTGGGGTGTATAACTAGTTTTTTTTATGAAATTATATTTTATGATAAAAATATATTCCATAATATATTTTGGTCATGTTACTGAATTTTAGAGACACATTTCATTCTATATATACTTATAAAAAGTATTTTTTCACTCTCTTTTATTATTTCTACATATGAGGTATGACAATGATATATCACATATTAGATTGAGAGACATAACAAAAACAAGATGATGAAAATGAAATACTATTAAAAAAATAAACCTCAATTTCACCATTCCCTATTAGTGGTAAATCAAACCTATTATCTATAATATCAAACAAAAGAAACTTACTATATAATATCTCTCTTTATGTTGACGTAGATTATTTTTTTCATATATCTCTAAATCATCAGAATTCCAAGGAAAATAGCGAATGATATGCTTCGTTATTCTTCTAAGATCACTATCCTAATATATGGTATTAGAGGGACACGTAAATGTTTCATAAACATTATAATTCATTAAAAATCAATGTCTTACTCTAGAACTGTTCTCACATTTTTTAGATCTCCATCCCCAATTTTTGATACTTTAATCATAACATGGATATATGGTTAAACAAACGCCTTTGAAAGATAATATTTCTCCTATTACATCATGATTTTATATACCACACTTTGAAAGAAGTAAAATATTACATATTTCATGATACTTATCATAGATAAGAAGGCTTGTTTCATTTATCACAAATAATCATCCATATGATTTTATTTCCAAGTGTATTAATATATTGATTATTCATAATATTTATTCAATTAAAACCATATCTACTAGTTCATATTAAAATATTTTTTATTGACTAAATTCATTAATTTTTTTATTAGTATATATATGATGCAATTATCTATAAATAAAAAGCTAATATAAATAAAATGGAATGATATCCATTTGTAACTACAAATCATGAAGTGGGAGTTTTTCTTGTGAACCAACAATTCGGGTGAGGAAATATCTATCAACATATCATTATGTATAGTAAATCAACCAAAAAACTTCATCGTTGTGTCAATGTAAATTAAAACCCCTTTAACTCTATTGGATATTGTGAACTTTGTTGGACTGACGTACATTCTGGCCATTTCCAGGAAAATATCAACAATTAATTAGTCCAAAGGAAGGTGATTCCCTTCCAAGTTAACTATAATTTGTTTATTGTAAATCCCAAATTAAATCATCAAAATGAAATTATAATATGCATTAAATGATATAAATCAATATATATCAATCTTTGTGGTTTTATTGGACAATTTAAAAATAAATATATTTGATGGATCAAACTATATATACATACCTAATATTATATGAACTTAAAGTGAAATCTTATGAATCCAAAATATATAAACCCTTCTTTTCTTACATTACTTTCACATCATTTTAATGATAAAAATATTAAAATATCGCACAATTAGGATCCAATGGTTTAGTTTCTTGCAAAAACTAGGACCATACATAACATCTACAATATAAAGAATAAAAATATATTTAATTTTTTGTACTCTATATTTTTATCATCCCTTGTGTAATACATAGTACATGAAGTTAACTTAGGATATACATAATAAAGGGGTGATAGAAAATCATATTAAGTGGAATGATAATAACATGAAACAGTTTAACATGGGGTGAGCATAAGCATGACATCAGTTATATAATTCCATTGAATGTGGAAATGCATAAAAATTAAACGTCATGTCTTACTAGTAAAATAAAAAAATATAGTTGTTATCAAATCTTGCATCATGTTTTCACATCAGAACAATTTAACACATGAGATTCATTAGTGTTCCCAATTCATTGGAGAACTGTATAATTCTAGGCACATCAATCACATTCAAACATTTATATTGCGCTATATGATTCCAGGAACACCTGTAATATCATAACATTTACATTTTAATGTATGCCTCATAGAAAATATATCAAACATGAACATAAAATAACCCATCGAATGAAATGGGTTCATAACATAAATCAAATATTCATAGAAACTTGGTTCCCAAAATAAATAGGGAATGACATTGTTGACATAGAATCATTAAACTTTAGTGAAGTGTGAAACAATCATCGATAATTAAAAAGGGTGTGCTTATTTAAAGAAAGATTCCCTTTAGAAAACATTTTAGTTTTTATAAAATAAAATAGAGATCATTTATATCTCGTAAAAGGTAATATAAAGATGAATAAATTTTTTTAAAGGCATATCCATACTGAAAGTCTGTTGTAGTGGGAAAACCAAAAGAAAGATAGTTGTGTTCGAGAATTAACCCTACCTTGTTTCTAAATGTTGTCATCAAATTAAATTCTTGTATAATGACATTATATTCATTAATTAACATATAATATCCATTAATACAATAATTTTATTCATTATGGTTTTATTATGTTGTTTTATGATCCTTTGGACCGCTTATTGATATTAAAATCATTGTTCAGGAGTGTTGAATTTTTAAGATTTTATGAACAGTTTACTTGCATTGATGAGTGGATGTTTTTTTTTGAAATGAGGTTAAAAGTATATAATTGTTAATATATATTATTAGTGACATATTATATATATAAATTATATTATAATTAATTGTTTTGATACCATGAGGATGAATCTTTTGTTAAACTTTTAATGATAAACACTTTGATTAATTTGTTTTTTTCCTCATAATGATATTGTTTTGTATTATTATTTTACATCATGAGTTTATAATTATTACAGAACATAAAATAAGATAAAATTAATATATAATGATATGGTTCAAATATTAAAATGGTTTCATTACAATTCTCTTAAATGGTAATGAAAATTGAAAACTATTGAACCTTGAATGTGATAAATTAACACATCTCAGAAGGTGTTTTCATTTATGTTAGAAAAGGAGAGGGATGATGATTATATAATAAACTATACCATTATAATAATATAATTATATTACATTTATGTTACTGGAGTTATCATACAATTTGGTTTAAAGTAAGTAAAGAAAGAAAAAAAATAAAGGAACAGAAAGAAAAAAATAATTGAAAAGAGGAATTTATCTCTTATGTTTATCTCCATTGAGAGGCTCTTTAGGGGAGTGGATTTGTCCTTTTGAGAAACAAAAAATCTGATGGACTTGGGGAAGGAGCATAGGGGGATATTTGGGTAGATTTTAGTTAAATCGTGATTTTTTAGTGAAGTGAAAAAATAAGGGTGTGAGGGGTGGTATTTATAGTGGGGTGGAGGAGGGTTTTCATAATATTATATTCATTAATTTATTATTTTTCCACAATACAATAAATAGACAGGATTATTGGGTATATGAATAGTAATAAGTTCATTTGAGTTTGAACCTATAGCCATTTACATCCGCCATGACTCAATCATGTTGCTGAATTTCATTTATATAACACATTTTGTAAATTATCAAATTGGAATATTCCCTAAAAATTAACCCTTACCATTTTCTAATGAGTAGAATCCAAAAATTAAATCCTATTTTCAAAATTAATTACTTAAAAAGGAAAAAATATAAATTAAATTCATAATTTACGCGATTTTTTTTTTTGAAATTATAACTGATTTTATAATGCATTAAAAAATTACACAAGGTCATATAAAAGTATCATAAAACCAAAATACATAAAATATATAATTCATGAACACATTTTATGAAAATAAATTTTATTTTAAAATTATTAAAAAAATTATAATTATTTATTTATTAATTGCGAAAATAACAATACATTTACTATGGTCATAATTTCACATATAAGATGCCTAAATTTTATTTATACCTTAATGGGTTAGGAGACTATTCTTTTTGATGATTTAATATTCACAAGGGTCATATTAATATACATAGGGGAAGTTTACTATACACAATAGTAAGTTACTATTCACCAAAAATTATGTTTATACTATCGGACTCCAAGCATCATACTGATCACAACTGTGAATGTAAGATTTTTAAAAATCAAAACAAATAAGTGTAAAATTTATGTTTAATGGTCACATAGTAGTTCATTTATGAATGATATGGTATTATGACTCCTAATGAAATTTTATATGATTATGACATTACTACAACAAGGTATAAATTGTATTCATAAATGTTTTGATCATTACATTCTTCCCACTTTTGATTTTTTTTCCTCTATATTTCATTTTACATAAATATGTGAGGGTAATTCTCCTTCCTCACATCATCTGGTTGCCAAGATAATTGTTTATACATATGGTTCTTTGACAACACTTTAACAAGTTGGGTTGTCTTGTTTGAAAAGAACATTATCTCACTAGTCCATAATCATTATAGGTTTCTCCTCATTAGAGAGATCATCTCACAGTTATACGACCTCTGAGTGTAGTACATGTGAGGGATTAGGAATATACTCCCTCAATAGTAATACATGAAACACATCATGAACATGAGCCATATTTGATGGAAGTGAAAGACGATAGGCCATGGCTCTAATGTGATCATGGATATCAAATGTCCCATTCTACATTGGCTTAACTTCCATTTCTTTCCAAACTATATAACAAACTTCCTTGGTGATATTTGAAGGAATCCTTCATCATCAAAATTGAACTCCATGACCCTTAGATAGTTTTCAGCATAGCTCTTTTTCCAACTCTGATATGATTTGATATGTTTCTAGATAACTTCATACTTCTATGTCATCACATGCATAAGATCAGGTAAATGTGACTTTCCTTTTTCAACATCATCCCAATTGGTTGGTGTTCTACATTTCATTCCATACAAAGCTTCATACGGAGCCATCCGAATACTCAAGTGGATGCTATTGTTATATGAGAACTCTAACAGTGGGAGATTATGATCCAATACACATTTTAATTTTAAAGCGTATGCTAATTGAATATCTTTGAGATGATAAATATTCCATTCAGATTGGCCATCATTTAGGGGGTGATTGGTCAATCAAAAATTTAATTCAGCACTCAAATCATATTAGATACTTCTCTAGATCATAGTTTTGATCCTTTGATCATGATAAATGACAATCGAGAGTGGAATCCCATGAAGTCTCACCACTTCCTTAACATATATCATTGCATGTTGTTCAAATGATAGATCTTCAGGAATGATTATAAAGTGGTTAGTCTTGGTGATTTAGTCAACAACAACCTATATCCCATTATTTCGCTTGGACATATTCAAGAGACTCGAGACAAAGTCCATAGTGAAATTCTCTAATTTACATATGGGTATAGGCAATGGTTGTATCATCCCTTTGTAATTTTTTCTCCATTATTTAACTTGATGACATATTGAGTAGCTTGAGATATATTCAGTAATATCCTTCTTCATGGTGTCCCACCATATGTGTTGTCAGAGATCAAGGTACATCGTAGTGCTACTAGGAAGAATAAAAAAATGTGAGTTATGTGCATTATAAAATGGATCCTACGTTATCCCAAGTGATGATGGTACGAATATCAATGTTTCAAACCTAATCACACCATCATCATTGATATGAATCTCTAGAAACATCCCTTTACTATATTCACCCACTTTTGTACATCCAAATTATCTAATTGTGATTTTTTAATCCTATCATCGATAGATGGTTGGTAAATCATTTGGACGGGGTAGAATGTATTCCATGTTGTTAAGATTTCCAAATCCATATTTTTCATATCCATGAATATAGGGTCTTTCTAAATACAAAACATGAATAGATTTGTAGGTTCTTTTGGTCTTAGATTATCAGCAACCTTGTTCGCCTTTCCATGATAACATTGAATAGAGAAATCAAAATCTTTGATTATCTCTAACCATCACCTTTGACACATGTTGAGAAACTTTTTTGTGAATATATACTTTAGACTCTTTTGATCGATGTATACATCACACTTCTCATGTGAGAGGTAGTGCTGCTAGATTTTCCTGGAAAAAATCACAACTAATAGCTCAAGATCATTTTTTGAGTAGTTCTTCTCATGGATCATCAATTTCCATGAGATATAGGCTATCACATTATCATGTTTCATGAGTACATAACCAAATAATTTCATTGAATAATCACTTTATATAAAAAAATTATCCAAACTTTAGTAATGTCAGTATAGGTGCGGAGATCATCCATCACATTATCTCATTAAAGTTTCCCACACATTATTCCATCAAGACATACATTACACCTTTCATATATAACATTGCTAGTGAGCATGAAAATTGTTAAAAATAGTTCACAACACGTCGGTAGTACCATAATAATCCAGGAAAACTACAGATTTCTATGACACAAGAGGTTTTAGGATATTCTTCAAAAACACTTGTTTTTTAAAGGTTCCGTGGAAATTCCCACACTTCTGATCACATGTCCCAAGAATGAGACTTGTTTCGTCAAAAATGAAAACTTTTTGAACACATTGTATAACTTCTCCTTTATCAATTTCTTTAAAATAATTCATATATATTCTTAATTTTCCTTTATAGTATTGGTGTAGTGAATAATATCATATAAAAACAGTACTATAAATTTTTCAAGGTAATTTATAAGGATTATATTCATCAAATTCATGAATATTTCAGGGGAATTAGTAAGTCTGAAGGCCATAACTATAAAATAATATTTCCCATAACTTGTATGGAATTAATTATTCTGAATATCATCCATCTTCAACTTTAGTTGAGAACATATAGAATGAAGAACCACCTTCAAGAATTACTAATCTCCTCATAGTTGATCAAACAAGTCATCAATCCTTGGGGGAGGATAATTTTTCATTATGGTTATCTTGTTGAGTTCTTGGTAATCAAAACGCAACTGCATTGATCAATACTACTTCTTCACAAAGAGAACCGGTGCACCCCAATGTGATTCACTAGGGCATATCAAACCTCTTTCCAAATAATCCTGCAACTACTTCTTTAACTCATCCAGTTCGATAGGAGCCTTCACATAGGGACAATTTGACATAGGAGTACCTATGTCTGGGAGTTATATAGAAACATACACCTCATGATCTAGAGGAATTCTGGTAAACTCTTCAATAAATTCAAAAATATATTCTATAAAGATGGGAATTTCCTAAAAATTGACACTTTCCTATCACTCAACCATTTGAGTGAGGTGTTCCACTTCATAGGGAATCAACACCCACAAAATTGAAAGATTTTTCAATGGATATTAATGATTTTCCTTCCATTTTCTTAGTATTATGGGATTGTTTGAAATATGAAAAGATATTCCTCTCCCCAACAGTTCATATGTGATGTATATAACGAGATCCAATCCATTTATATTATAGTGTTTAATTCGAATAAGGGAAGTATCAAAAAATTTGCTAAAAGAATCTTCCAACAAACTCCAATAGGATAAGATTCCAACACATGGGTTGTAATTATTGCAACAATATGTTTTTCTATGAATATAAATACTTCAAGGTTTCCAAGATAAAATTTCATAGTTCTAGAAAAAATGTACGATGTAATGGAATGCGTAGAACTGGAATCAAGTATGACTTTTTCCATTATTGGTTGTATATGAAGTTTACTTTATATGACTTAATTTTCATGATCATCTTCTATATTAGTGATGTAATAATAATTTCCTTGTTCCTTTGGTTTTGGTGGTTTCTAACACTGATTAACCTCGCGGGCTCAAGGTTTAGTACATAGTCTTGCACAGTTCCCTTTCTCCCTATAGTTGTAGCATTGGACCAACGGTGGTTCTTCCCCTTCTTCCACCACATTATTCTATATTCTCATGTATTTTTAACATTCAAGAGCTCGGTGGAATTCTATATCACACTAGAAACATTACCCCCCACCCTTTGAGGAAATGACTATGAATCTTATCCCCATATTTGTTCCTAGTGGGTGGTTGAGTTTTCTTACCTCATTTATCATTAGATCTTCTGGCATGAAACTCCACCTTTCATATCATATCACCATATCAATATGAACATTATCCAAACACAATATATAATTTTATAGAATATATAATAACTTCTTCATAACTGTAAAAATCTCGAATTTATAGGTCCCATCATTTTTGTGGTTTTATCACAATAATGAATCAATCACTTTTTCTATCATTGTTGATAACAAAACCCGGAAGCGTACCTTACAAGCCTAGTAAAATTTTCTTCGTAGGCTATGATAGATTTTCCTTCATTTTTATTGAGATATTTGAATTCTAAATCCATATTTTAATGATGATATGTTTTGAAATAAGTGTTGTGAAACATGATATTAAAGAATTTCCAATCTATCTCTATAATTTCGTCGGTTGCCTTGGTGTTCTTAATTAAATACCACCAATTATTAGCATCCCTTTATAGATGATAAATAGATAGAATCACATCCTCCAAATTAGAACAGTGAATAAAAAAAATATCTTCTACATGGAGTTGACCCATTATTCTACAACTAGTGAATTAGAATATCCACAAAACGTTAGTGGGTGTTTCCATATAAAACACTTGATAGCCAGTTGATCCCACTTAGGTGAAGGAGGATGTTCTACATTAAATATATTGTTTTTCATAACATGAGACATCTTGGTAAGAATATATATGAATTTTTTAACTCCAACTCCCAATGAATTTGTAATGTCATTCGAGCAATCATTGTATTGGCCCTCACATAGGTTATTGGCCTGTATTCTTCTGATTGCCATTATATTCTGAAATAGAAATGGAACGAAAAAAAAAACAGAAGTCAATGATTCATGAATAAATAACATATAATTTTTTCAATTTATTATAAAATATTATCTTATTCGATCCTTATTTTTTTCAAATAATCATATATGCTTATTTGTACTTAGTCTCGTACATGAGGTGTTCTCTTTGGGTTCACTAATCCAGATTCCAAAATTAACTAAACCTTGCATCTGATGCCATATATAGAGACCCTAATTTTATTATATTAATTTAACATAATTTAAAAAATATTATACAAAAAAAACATTACATAATGAGTATCCAAATGTGTAGTGTCTTTGCAATGCTAATAACATACGTAACATTTACAAAATAAAGGATAAACATTTTTTAATTCATTGTTCTGTAACTTCTTATCAGTCCTTGTGTACTCTTTAGTGCATGTAATCAGAAGAGGACATACAAAAAAAAGGGGTAAGAAAAAATCATAGTAATAGTAATTATAATAACATTAAATAAGGTAACATATGGTGAGAGTAATCATAACATCATTTATATTAAATCATAGAATGTGGAAATGCATAAAAATGAAACATCATGCCCTAGTGGTTACTACGACATATAATTGTGAAAAACATAGAATCATATTCACAAATAATTCTACATTAACTCATTAGATTCATCACTATACCAAATGTATTAGATCCTTGTATAAATCTAGTTTCATCCTTCATATTCAGGCATACATATTTAACTATATAATTCTGGGCGCACCTGCCACATCAAAACATTTACAATATCATGCATGCCATATAGAAAATATTTAATATTTGACCATAAAATAAACCATGGAAAGAAATTTGTTTCAAATCATAATGAATTTATTCATAAACATTCGGTTCCCTAAATAGAGTGGGAATATCATTCTTGATATAGAACCATTAACATTGAGTGAAGAGTGAAACAATCTCCGAGATGTAAAAATAGTTTGTTTATTTGATAGAATAGATCTATTGGAAAACATTTTATTTTTTATAAAATAAATTATATAAAATTTATGTCCTAGAAAAGTTAACATAATAAGGAATAAATTATTTTTCGGAATATCCATACTAAAAATGGGTTGATGGGGGAAAACCCAAAAAAAGGTATTGGTTTGAATTTCCCCTTACCACATGTCTGAATACATTTATCGCTTTAAAGTCTGGTATAATGACATTATATTAATTAATTAAAAATTGAATAGAATTTAATAAAATAATATTATTCATTATGGTTTTGTTAATTAATTTTATGGGACATTGAATGAGTTATAGTGCTTAAATTCATTGTTTGGATCTGTTAATTTTCTTAGCTTTTATGAACGGTTCAATTGTATTATTGAATGGATGTTCATATAAAATTGTGTTTAATGTACATAATTTTTAATATATATTATTAGTGAAAGTACATATATATAAATTATATTATAATATATATTTTATATACCATGAGGATGAATCATTAGATAAAATTTTATTGATAAACAATTGGATTAATTTAGAGGTTTTTCAAATGATGAAGTTGTTTTGTGTTATTATTTTTTATCATGAGAGTATAAATATTAAAGAAAATTAAAAAAAAGATAAACTAAATATATTATTATATGGTTAAACTATTAAATTAGTATCATGTCCAGTCTCTAAGCTGGTAATGAAAATTGAAAAACTTTAGTCCATGAATGTGATAAATTAACACATCTCATAAGATGTTTTCATTTATAGTATAAAAGAATAGTGAATGTGAGATTGTTTTGAAAAATACCATTAGAATAATAGAATTAAATTACATGTATGTTACTAGATTTATCATAGAATTTGGATTAATGGTGGAGAGTAATGAAAATGAAATGAAATGAACTTGAATGAAAATAAGAGAATCGGAAAGAGGATTTTACCTCAAGAGTTTATATGCATTGAGAGCCTCAAAATTTTATAGAATTAGGTATATTGATGAGAACAAGTGATCATAGAAATGTGGAGGGTTATTGGAGGTATATTTGGAAAGAATATGGTTATGTATTTATTCTTGAGGGGTGTGTATAAATGGGGGTATGAGGGGTGGTATTTATAGTGGTGGGGAGAATGGTTTTTCTTAATGTCATTGTAATGCCCCGGACCTCTCTGGTCCATTACATTGTGAAAATATGGTGTTTGAGGTGTTGTAGGAGGTCAATACGACTTATCCCCAATAATTTTCCAAATTTCCAATTCTGTGAACAGTTCCATCAGTGAAATGATCTATCGATAACCTCTAACGGTAACCTCTCTTTCCATTGCCAAATTTCCAATTATGTGAACAGTTCCATCAGTGAACAGTTCTATCAGTAAACAATAACGGTAGGTGAACAATGTTCAATTGGTGAGGTTCATTAAACAATGTTTTGTCAGTGAGGTTCAGTGAACAGTGTTCTATCGGTGAGGTTTAGTGAACAGTGTTCTATCAGGGAGGTTTAGTGAATAGTGTTCTATTAGTGAGGTTTAGTGAGTAGTGTTATATCAGTGAGATTTAGTGAACATTGTTCTATCAGTGAGGTTTAGTGAACAGTGTTCTATCAGTAAGGTTCAGTGAACAGTGTTCTATCAGTGAGGTTCAGTGAACAGTGCTCTATCAGTGAGGTTTAGTGAACAGTGTTCTATCAGTGTGGTTCAGTGAACAGTGTTCTATCAGGGAGGTTTTGTGAACAGTTCTATCAGTGAGGTTCCGTGAATAGTGTTACCAGAATTGTGAGGTCTATCGGTAACCTCTAACGGTAGGTGTACAATAATGGTAGGTGTACAGTAACGGTAGATCTATATTCTTTCCAGAATGGTGAGGTCTATCGGTAACCTCTAACAGTAGGTGTACAAAAACTGTACGTGTATAGTAACGGTAGGTGTACAATGTTTTCAGGTTCCTACAGATTCACCCCTTTGACATTTCCTTTGACATAAAATACATTTAAAGACTTATTTTAAGGAATCATAAGGACGATTCAAAGACCATAAATACTATATTTATTATTCCTATGTCTTGGGATGTTTTTTCTTGGTCAAACCGCGTGGGTTAATGCGATCTGATTTTAATGGAAATTAAGCGTATCTTAAACTGTCACCGCATTAAATCTTCAAAAGGGACAAGATATCATCCTCCCTTATTGTTCCACTTTGTTATCAGTTATGAGATGCTAGAACCTTTCAATCCTTCCCATATGAGTTTCACAATCAAACTTTACTCCTCTGATTGGTTCTTCTCTATTTTGATGCAATCGAGCTGTATCAGTCAATCTTCGATATAAGGTATGGTTTATTGTCATTCCTTGGGGGATCGTCTCATCTTTTTTCTCCTTTCCATTTTACAGTATTTAATCTCTATTCTTCTAATGGGTTTTTCTGGGGGTTTGGTTGGTGTTGTCGTACTGTGACATCCTCAGGTGGATGCAGTTGTCGCGAGAGGAGGATCGTGACCTGTTGTGTGGATAACGAACGTGAGGAACTATTTGAGGTATGGGATTCATTGCTTCTCTTTTCTTTTACGTGAAACTGTATTGTTAGCATGTTTAATCCCACTGGATGACAGTGGAATTGACATAATAAATATTTTAACAGGATAAATAAATTCATATCGGTCGTATGTTATTGCTTCATGTTTTTCTTGATAGTGTGATATCTATTCTGGATTTTATTAGCTGTTTGTTCTTGATGGAAATCATTAAACAATGTGGGATTAATTGATAATTGTTTGGCTAAAGATAAAGAGCCATGTAAACGAATCTGGATCTAGTTGTAATTTGAGGTTAATCAAATTGGCGCAGTAAGCATTTTTAATTATTTGTGACTGCTTACAGATTGGGTTTTCTTAATTTGAAACCTAAAAATAACAAATATATTAATTCAATATGGATTAATGAACTGATTGTTTTATAATTCCTTCTGGGGTTTTTATTTACCCTCTTGATTGTTAAAGGGCCAAGAGCCCAATTAATGTTGTGTTGGTTTTCCTACTTCTTGTACTCTGATGTGATCCTAGACAGATGTTGTGATATGTGGGTGTATGGAGGCTTTTGGTTGTGGCAGAAGATGAAGCCTAGAGTTGCGAGATGTATCAGGTTATTCATGTGGGTGTCGGGGAGGATACCAAGGATGATGGAATGGAATGGATGTGATTGTTGAATTCTTTCTAATTTTTGTTTGGTTTTTTATCTGATTTACTTTTCCCCACTGCTCAAGGCAGCTGGTCCTACTTAACCTTCTTCTAAAAGAGGCGAGACACACGGGGTATGCAACATGATTTATGTGTTTATATTCTCAATTAAGGATGAGTATATGCTCTTTCTATAAGCGGCAAAGACTTGATGGGTAGTACATCTACTCGCTATGTTGAGACCCCTTGGGTTTAGTAGTGTACAAAATTTTTCTAGAATTCCTGAGAATGTGGGAAAGTAATTATATAATGAATAATTGAATAAATGGTGTTAACCCATGGGGATGGAGTTGCTGGAAAAAAATTATGAAGTTGTAATTCTGAAGGAACAATTGACTTTGGGTGTGATACTAATGAAACTTAATGTGGAAATTTTAATGGTTAATTAATGTATAAATAATTAATTAACGTAAAGTGGAACTGAAAAAGGGAATGAAGTAATCTAATAAAGCACTTTAAATGGTTGTGTTCTTATAGGATACCTATTCTTAGATGTAGCATCCTGGAGTTTAAGAGACGTTACCTATTGTGTGTCTAAAACTAGGTTATGACCATTCTATGGTTGTGAGTAATAGTATATTCTGAATCTTTTTTTGTTTCTATATGCTAATCCACCCTATCAATAAGGGAAACTAGAACCCCGGGGATTCTGATCCTTGGAGGGTATTTTCCCCAACATTCTGGTGGGAGGATAGATGAATGACTACCCCCTCTTGCCGCACTCTATTGACATGGTAGTTACTTGTGCTGGTAGGATCATTGGTTAGTTTTCCCCATATATGTGTGTAGAGGGATGTAATGGATTGGGGTTATTCACACACATATATTCTGGATATAGTTTTATATGGACTACTATAGGTGTAACGGGTATAGGTTGTGACAGTTTGAGGATCCTTACTCGATGTATGGTATGTAATGGCTTGAGGTATAATACCCGATGAATGATACACGTTATGTGGGATGTGGTGGCTCCCGGAAAATACATTGTTACATTGGTGTGTGGATGTGGTGGTTTTTTTGCACGAGGTGCGTATTGTGGTTCTTTTCCCAGGTGTCTACAGGCAAGCCTTTTTGGAGAGAGATTCTCAGGATGTGTGACGTTGGGGAAAAGCGGAAATCAATTAGAGAATTAGTAGTGGGGTACCCTTGAGATTCTTTATTATATGATATATTCTTGAATGTGCTACATGGTGAGATTATCCATGGTGAGGTGTGTAACATAGTATACCTGTTTAGGTGAAGAGTTAGTTTCACTTCTTTTTCACTGTCAATTAGCATGTTTTCTTCACTTCTGTACGAGAGGCTTTGGGGAGGATACTACTGAGTATACTATTATACTCACCCTATGTGTATATAAACATTTTTTAGGTCACTTGAAGCAGGTTGGAGATAAGGCTTGTGTTTACTAGCATGTGGTTATAGGATCTGTCCGGGCTTGTGGTTGCTACTGTTTTTTACTTTCATTTGGGTACATGCAGTTTTCCCCTTGCAGTTGCAGTACTTCTGCATGACATAAGATATGTGTACTTGGTTTTTTGTTAATATTGCACTCTGAGTTGGAGTTTATTGGTGTATATCTTATCTCTCTCTTCTGTATGTGTTCTCTTAGAGGGTAATGCCTCCCATTTTTTTGTGTTACTATACCCTCGATTCTAGTCGCCTACTCGGGGCCTAATAGAGGGAGGATTTAGAGGTTATTATCTCCCTTCTCACATTTCCGGACCAGGAGTGGTACACTTTGTGTGGAGGGGGTCGTGACAGAGTTGTATCAAATGAAGTTTGAGAGATAGGATGGAGTTTGGAGTTAGGCGCAGGTGAGGGTGCATGGGTTGGTAGAGAAATAGTTTCATTCATGTTTAGAAAGTGAGGTAAAACACTAGACACTGGTTGAGACATAGGCATTTAGGGCCTCATATGATCTTATGTACAAACCTCTAAGTTTACAATGGCTACTAAACAAGGGGATACCAGTTGCTGGGTAGAGACCAATGAAATTATCTTGCATCATTATTCTTTGTGCCTGTGTTTGAATGGGTAGACCTTGGGATAGGCTAACATAAAATGAATAAAAGAAAACAATTAATTAATTAATGTTGAGTCTTCTTTAATCCAGGTTTAGGGTCTCTTGTGATTTTTATTTTAGAGGTATGGCTCTAGGTCGATGTCCTTGTCAGGTTTGCACAGAAAATGTCCAGTAGGATGTTCCAGCAGATCGTCGAAGGGTAGATGTTGAGGACAACGACACTTGAAGAAAGACACTCTGAGATTATCAGTGCAAGAGTCTGCAGAAGTATGAGGGCTATATTTCAGATGCAGTTACGGAAGACTTGCTAGGGGAGGATGAGATCAACTTCAGTTCGATTCGTGATCAGAAGGAGCACTGGGTGTCCATGGTTGTGATGATGTTGTGTGCAATAGAGAGGTAGTGGAGGTTTTTGTTCCTCGGGGATCGTGAGGAGTCCGAAATCTCATGTGAGAAGTTCCAAGAGATGTTTAGAGTCTAGTTTTTGTCTTCGACTGTGATGGAATCCAGTCGCTAAGAGCTTCTTACCCTTCGACAGTGGTGCTCCAGTGTTCAGAAGTTTGGGATCCGTTTCAAGAACCTTTTACGATATGCTTTGGACCTGTTTCCAGATGAGGAGGCCAGAGAGAGACATTTTGAGGATGCTTTTCATCCAGAGATCTAGCTCCAGGTCACCCCATTTATTCTGCAAACATATCATGAGGTACTAGAAAGGGCATAGGTTGTCAAGAGGACTTTTCCCAGGACTGGATCATCATGAGAGGGGAATTGACATGATTCCTCATGAAGAAGAGCTGTGGTTCGAGGTTCTCGGTTTTCAGGGCAGAAAAGTTTCCGGTCAGCCGAGGGTAGGTCTCAACCCATCACATCTCGTTTCTCTAGAGGAAGAAACTCTAAATCCTATGCCAAGGGATCAAGCACTTTTTTTCTTGTGGTGTTCTTGGTCATTAGTAGCGGGGGCGCCCGACCTTTCAGAGTGGTCATCGTGCACCAGGCGCTACACAATAGGTTACTCCATTGATGTAGTTCTAGCCGAGGCAGGAGAATCTGGTGGCACTAGCTCTAGATGAGCGGAGGGTAAATGGGGTAAGTAGGTAAAAACCCCAGGAATCTCTCCATCCTTAGAGAGCAGGGCGCTGCCATGGTGGTGGTCATCATCATGGTCAGAGAGGCTGTGGAAATGGTGGTGGTCAGCTTCATGCTCTAGAGTTGCCAGCTCCAGGCGATCCAGACGTCATTCGAGGTAGCTGTTGCTCATTTTCTACCTTATTGTATTCCTTTTTGATTCAGGAGTGACACACCCATTCATATCAGCTACCCGTGTCCATGTTTTTGTACTTGAGGTAGAGAGGATTCTGGTGCCCTTGGCGTTGACTACACCAGTTGGAGGTCGAGCTGACTTGTTTGAAGTATGTAGAGACTGTGAGCTAGTGTTGGGGAAACACTACTCTTGGGAAGATTTCCTTTGTTTATGAATACAACCATATGATTTCATCCTTGGCATGGATTGGTTGAATTCGGTGCAGGCTATCGTGGATTGCTTCAGAAAAAAGTCATTTTAATTGATATGGATGGAGATCAAGTGGTGTTTGTTGGTGACCGAGATACTAGGATGGGTCATTGGTGTGTTCCATCCTTATCATCCATGATGGCTGAGATGATGCTGATTATTTCAAAGGTTCAGAATTTGGTGTTTCCTAGGCTCGTAGAGGAGTACCATGATGTCTTTCCATAAGAGGTTGTAGCATTACCGCCTCGACGAGAGATCGAGTTTGGGATCGAGCTACATCCATGAGCACCTCCTATCACTATGTATCCATATAGGATGTCCCCTTATGAGTTACGAGAGCTACGTATTCAACATGATGGTCTGTTAAAGTGAAGTTCTATTAGGCCAAGTGTGTCACCATGGGGTGCACCCGTTTTGTTCGTGAAGAAGGCTGATGGTAGTTTATGGTTGTGTGTCGATTATCGTCGTTTAAAAAAAAGGGAAAATAAAAAACCACTATCCTCTTCCATGGATTGAGGATTTATTCCATCAACTTTAGGGTGAATGTTGGTTCTGAAAGATCGACTTACGATCAAGATATCATCAAATGCGTGTGAAGGATGAGGATATCCTGAAGACTTCATTATATTTTCGTCATGGGCATTATGAGTTCGCTGCAATGTAGTTTTGCGTGATGAATGCTCCAGATTTATTCCTGGGATTGATGAATTATATGTTTCTTGATTTCTTGGACAAGTTCATGGATGTTTTCATAGACAAAATCCTTGTTTAATCCACATCTGAAGTAGAGCATGCAGAGCATCTACAAGCTTTTTTGGGAGTTCTTCGCCAACATCAGTTGTTCCGGAAGTTGTGAAAGTGTGAGTTTTGGGCTCGATAATTCCATTTCATGGGGCATGTTTTGTTCCAATAGGGAGTGTTTGTGGATCCATAGAAGATATAAGAAGTTGTGTCTTGGGAAGCACCCAAGAATGTTTCGGAGGAGCGATGTTTCCTTGGTCTCGTAGGCTACTATAGGAGGTTCGTAGCCAATTTCTCATGAGTTGGAACTCCCATAAAAACTTTGACCAGGAAGGATCTGGCACTCATATGGACGGATAAGTGTCAGGAAGCTTTCAAGTATCTAAAGGAGAAGTTAGTAAGTGTTCTAGTCCTTTGTCTTCCAGGTGAGAGAGTTCAGTTTGAGGTTTTCGGCGATACTTCACATCTGTGGTTATGCTATTTTCTCATGCAGCAGAGGTCATTTGTTTCTTATGGGTCTCAGCAGTTGCGTCCCCATGAATGATACTATGCCACCTATTATCTTGAGTTGGGAGCCATGGACTTTTCTCTGATGTTGTGGATACGTTACCACATTGGTGAGCGCTTTTTGGTTTTCACCGATCATAAGAGTTTGAGGTATGTTTTCTCCCAACGTGACATAAACTTACAACAGCATTGGTGGATGGAGTTATTACCAGAATACGACTTTGAAATATCATATACACCTGGAAAAAGGAATGTTTTAGCTGATACATTGAGCCAAATGTCACATAGTGATGCTGTGATTGAATCCGGTGATTTTTGGAGAGTAATGGAAGAACATTCAGCATTACATCTTGATAGGGAATAAGTTTGGGGTAGAGGTTGTATTTTCCAGATGATGGTACAATCATCCCTGGTTCAGAATGTGGAAGAGTACTAGTTGGGAGATCTAGAAGTGGTGGTCTGGAGAGACCGAGTTTTTTGTGGTGATCCCCCTGATGGTTTGTCCGAGGATGAACAACACCGAATGTTGTATCACAGAAGTCTTTTTGTTCCTTCAACGATGCATGAGATGGTTCTCAAAGAGTTTCATAGTAATCCTTTAGCCATACATACATGCATGAAAAATATGTACCGAGCCTTGAGGAGCCAGTTTTGGTGTCCTTGGATGAAGCATGTGATTACGGAGTTTGTGTCTCGATGTTTATTCTACCAGAAGGTGAAGGCCAAACACCATGTTCCTGGTGGTCTTCTCCTGCAATTATTGTAACATCCCAAGTAAGTAATGAATAATAGATATTTTTATCTATGTCTATTAATGATTAAGATTGTGTTATAAAAGCTTAAAATGAAAATAAATACAATCTTATGCATGGAATACACTAATATTCTTAAAATATTGTTGTACTGCCTTTTGATGGCAAACCATTTTTGAATCTATATTTTGACAATTTTATAAACTATGTTTGTCAAAATAAACTTATTCATTATGATTGGGACATCAAAATTTACTTTGTGTGAATTTTTGGTATTTTTCTGACAATGTTCATTTTTAATGAATAGTGAAAAATACTGCATTTTACATCAAAACAGATTTTAATCTAATTTAATTATATGATTAGATTATCTTTTGAATTGGTCTTAATGTGTAATATGAATATATTTTTACCATTTTATCCAATGGTGGTCATTGGAATCAATTTCACTTTGAAATTAGACATAAACTGGTGTCAATCTTTTGATACTTATTGTTTTGTAAAAACACGCTATTTGCTCTGGCAGCAGGAATTAATTATTAAATTAATTAATTTTACTTACATGTATTGAATTTTGTAAAATAGACTTCATTTTTGAATTCGGAATATCAAATATAGCTTAGGGTGAATTTTTGATAATTTTCTGAAAAACTTCAATTTTTGATGAATAGTGAAACCACTAAGTGGTAATCAAGCAAACTGATTTTTCAGTTAAATGAATGTTTACCACTAATGTGTATTGAATTTTTAAAATCCGACATACATGGTTGTCATTAAGAAGTAAAATGTGGTTCAATGAGAAAACACCATGACACTTGTCCTACACCTATTGGGTGAGTCATGGCCGACCAAGACAAGCCATGGGCCAACTTGGGGACCCCATGGAGCCACTTTAGTTGGAAAATGACATTAATATATTTTTATTTTATGTTAAAGTGAAAATGACACTTACATAAATTGTTTTACTAATCTAATTTTTGAGTGGGGTTATACAAGTCCAAATTTTGATTATAAATAGTCATTGGAAATCTAAAAATATTTCCTACATCATAGTATTTTTTTATAATTTTTAGACATTAAATAAATTAAATTATATATGACATAATAATGATGCAGCGATGACATCATTATTTGAAGATTTAAATAAAATGGAAATATAATGATAAATATAAAATCTAAACATGGCCAAAACCAATTGGATGCGTGGATTTTGAACCCGTATCACCTTATCCATGAATTATATCAATGTGGGACATTTTAAAACCGAAACAAATTTTCAAATAATGTAATATTTCCTTACTTTCTAAAAGTGCCCCTCCTCTCCTCTTATAAAAGGCCCCCACCTCTACCTCATTTCACACACTTCTCAAGCATTTAGATCGGCCAACCCCTGCCCAATTACTCTCTCCACATCCCTATACTCATCCTTGAGGATTAACTTTGGGTAGAATCCTTTCAAAGGAAGCCTTTAGGCTCAAATCAAAAGGAGTTACACTTTTAAAGGTAATTCATTCTCTCATGTTCATTTGTTTTATTTTGCTTCTCCAACCCCCTAAACTATTTTTATTTACTTCATTTGTAACAACACCAGTATCTTCAATATACTAGGATGTTGTTATAAGATTTATTTGAGCTACACTCTCACACAACTACATCAAATGGTTAAAGAACATACGGTTTCTGTGGATGGTGAAATTCTGCCTCCCGAAACGATGATTGTTCAACACTCATTTAACACCTTTAAAGGTGGCCATTATGATGTCACTATTTTTATATATGATATATAATATGTCTATGTTTTCCTTAAGCTTCTGTTTTTTTTTCATTTTAGGCATACCTTTATGGTTTCCATTATGGGTAAACACGATATCTTCATTTTAGGAAGTGCGGACTACCGCCCCCTCAAAGTGATTGGATTCGTTAAATACCATATGTGGGACATATAAAGGATGGAACTGTGATATTATATATGATATTATACTGGAATTATAATATATTTTTATATCATTTTTATTCCATTCTATAAAATACGAAATATAAATGAAAGTAGCGTTCATGCGTACGTACGGCTTACCGTCTCCATGAACGGTGCATTTCATTTCTTATCCCCAAATGTAATGTACTATTAAAATTACATGTATATAATGTATATATATAATTAATGATATATCTAAATGATAAATATAATTCTGGAATTAAAATATACATACCTCTCATTTAGTTTTAATTCCACTAATATGAAAAAGAAATGAAAAGTAGCGTTCATGCGTACGTACGGCTTACCGTCTCCATGAACGGTGCATTTCATTTCTTACCTCTAAATGATTATGTAATATTATAAATACATGTATATGCTGGATATATATGATACATATTATATCCAAATCGGGAATTTCATTCTGGATATAAAGAACTTTTGACCACATGAACAACATGTAATTGTAAGAAGTCAACTTTCGACTTAAGAACCAAATATTGACAAAACAATCATTATTAACTTAAATGGTTACATAGTGTTTATAACATGGAAATAAGTGATATAAAAAGAATAATGAACTTCAAAAAGGTTCTTAATCAAGTATAAATTAACTCAATTTTATTATTCAGGACGTTAAAGAACGATCGAGTCAAGTCGGACCCAAGGTAAGGGACTTCGTCTCAATCTCCTTTCATTGAGGCATATTTCGTTTTATACACAAATTTCTTTTATACGGTGTATAAACTCCTTTGACTTTTACTTTTATACAAAAGGAATCTTTTTCTACGAAGCGTTTTACTAAACAACAAAAAGGAATGTTTTTTTAACGTACTCGGTGACAACGACCTTTTCCGCCGCCGCGAGTATTATTTGATCTTTGGCTTTCTCACCAAGCCGTAATGTTTTTAGAATAAAATAAATACCATATACTCTTTTATGTATTTTGGTATTGAAAATGGTTTTAAAGGATTCTATTATGTCAATATATTTATGATATATTGTGATTGAAATGTGGTAATGTTATCATTCCTTTTTATTGGTTTTATGTTTTATGATTTTATACTGGTACTTGGACATTTTAACGGGTGGTTACGTTATAAACCATATGACGGGTGGTGCCGTGAATACCAGGACGTGTGGTTACGTTATAACCTCCAATGCATTGGTTATGGAAGTCGGCCGTATGGCTATTCCATTAAGTATGTATGGAAATTGGCCGTATGGCTATTCCATTAAGTGATATGTGTGGAAGTCAACCGTATGCTTATTCCACTTAAGTATGTTTATGTCCCAAGTTACCTTTATATATTCTATGTGTTCTTTATATGGGTTTTATGGTAATCCTTTGCTTACAAAAAGGTAAGTAATGATACTTTATTCAGTGAAGATTTTTTTTACTACTTCATGAAGGTGAAGGTATTACTTTGATATAGTATACATGGTTTACTTGATGTTTGAAAAACTAACAGTTTTCATTCTTTTTGTATCCCTTACTGAGCTTTTTATGCCAACCCCATGTTTTTTTTGAAATGTTTTCACAGGACTTAATGTGGAATAAGGTCAAGGATGGGATCAAGGGAATGTCATGCTATATAAAACATGGAACTAGACATGTTTCTTTCAAGAGTTTTTTTTATTATGGAAACTTCGTAGAAGTGACTACATTGTAATCTTTTGAGATGAAATAATTATGTTCTAATTCTCTAAAACTCTAAACCTGAAAAGATCCTCAACGTGAATTATTCATTTAATTCAATATTAAGTAAGGTTTAAGGCTGGGGCCTTATAGTTGGTATCAGAGGTCGGTTTAGACAACTTTAGGAGTCAGAAAAGTGTCAAATTATAATATGATTGAAATGATATAGCATTTACGGATTACCATGTTGCTTCACCTAAGATATTTCTGTGTTCAGAATGGTTTTCCGCAGAGGAAACAAAGCAGCTATGTCAGGACGACATCAGGAGGAAGATAACCTTCCAAATCATCAACCTAAGATGGTCGGAATCGGAACTGAACAGTTTGTTACAGTGATGGCACAGTTGACTCAAGCTATAAATGGTGGTGGTATCCATGCACGAGATCAGCCAGATCAACCACAGAGGAACATGTCAGTGGTGGAACATTTCATGAGGCAACATCCCCCATCATTCAGAGGATCATCTGACCCTATGCAAGCTGAAGGGTGGATTAAATCACTGGAGAAGATTTTTGATGTCATGGGGTGTTCATAACATCAAAAGGTTAGTCTTGCTGTTTACCGTTTTGAAGGTGAAGCTGATCAGTGGTGGTCGATGGTGAAAAATATAAGGGACAGTGATGAGATTGAGGATCTTCACTAGGACGAATTCAAAGGTATGTTTCTTGAGAAATATTTTCCTAAGTTGGTTCATCTTAGGATGGAAAAACAGTTCCTAGAATTGAGGCAGGAGGATGATTCAGTGGCTGCTTATGAAGAAAAGTTCACTCGATTGGCAAGGTATGCTCCAAACTTCATACGAGATCTTGATAGTAAAATAAACCGTTTTTACTCAGGGTTAAAGCCAAAGTATCGAAGGGATTTAGCTTCTCGTGAATTCAAAAGTTATGAAAAACTTGTTCGATGTGCGGAGAAGGTAGAAATGGAGTTTGCCGATGATCAGGTGTTCTATGACAAACAACAGAATAAGAGGTCTAGTTGGCAGGAAAAGGGGAAGAATTCATCAAAGAAGCAAGGAGGTAAGAAAACCAAATATCCATCCTGTGAGAAGTGTGGTAAAATGCATCCTAGAGAATGTTTATCCAAGTCTGGTAAGTGCTTTTGGTGTGGTAAGTCTTGTCATATTTCTCGTAACTGTAAGGAAGATGATCAAGCAGGAAATGAAAAGACAACAGTAAGATGTTTTAAGTGTAATGAAATGGGTCATTATGCAAACGAGTGTCCAAAGAAGAACTCAACTGGGGGAATGCAGCCAGACTACAAGCAGAAAGGGGTGGTGAAATACTTTTCAACAACTTCAGCAGATGTTGGGCCATCGAATGAAGTGGTATCAGCTCTAGGGAGCTCAATTTTTTTTCGAAGATTGACTTGAGGTCGGGGTACCATCAGTTGAAAGTAAAAGAAGCAGACGTTCTGAAGACTGCGTTCCGTACTAGATATGGCCATTATGAATTTGTAGTTATGCCTTTTGGGTTAACCAATGCACCTGCTGTATTAATGGACCTTATGAATAAAATTTTCCATGAGTTCTTGGATAAGTTTGTGTTTGTGTTTTGAGGTTTGTGAAGAGGTTATGTGTGCCTTGTGATTCACAATTGAAGAATTAGTTGTTTTTTCATCCTGGAAGTACTAAGATGTACAGAGGTCTGCGGGAGTATTACTGGTGGGATGGAATGAAAAGAGACATTGATTATTTTTCTGTGAAGTGTTTGACATGTCAACAGGTTAAAGCAGAGCAGCAGTTACCGAAAGGGATGCTTCAGCCTTTACCTGTGCCAGAATGGAAATGGGAGAATATATCCATGGAATTTGTTGTTGGATTACCGAAGACATCTCGAGGTAATAATGCAATATGGTTTATTGTTGATCGCTTGACCAAATCTGCTCATTTCCTTTCTATACGAGATACTTTCTCTCTTGATCAACATTACCGTTTGTATCTTAAAGAGATAGTCAGGTTACATAGAGTTCCTCTCTCCATTGTATCTGATCGTAATCCCAGGTTTACTTTTAACTTTTGGAAAGGCCTTCAGAAGTCGTTGGGTACTGAATTAAATTTTAGTACAGCTTTTCATCCTCAATCAGATGGGCAGTCAGAACGAACAATCCAGACATTGGAGGATATGCTACGAGCTTGTTCTATGGATTATCAGGGAAGTTGGGACCAACATATTTCTTTGGTTGGGTTTTCTTATAATAACGGTTTTCATTCCAGTATACAGATGGCACCATTTGAGGCATTATATGGGAAGCGGTGTCGAACTCTAGCTTTCTGGGATGAAGTGGGTGAAAGGAAGTTGATGGGACCAGAATTGGTAGAAAAGATGGCAGAAAAAGTTCAGTTGATTTAGAAAACACATGAGAACAGCTCAGAGCAGGTAGAAGAGTTATGCGGATAACTGGAGGAAGGATCTATCTTTTGAGGTAGGTGATCATGCTTTTCTCAAGGTTTCTCCTTGGAAAAGTGTGATGAGATTTGGTAAGAAAGGAAAGATGAGTCCAAGGTTTATTGGACCATATGAAATTCTGGAGAGAGTTGGATCAGTTGCATACCGAGTGGATTTAACTCTGAGTTTATCTCAGGTACACAATGTTTTTCACGTTTCGATGTTGAGAAAGTATATGCCAGATCCATCTCATATTTTGAGTCCAGAGGTAGTTCAGCTGGAAGAGAACCTATCTTATGAGGAACAACCGGTCCAGATTCTTGACCACAAGGAGAAAGTGTTACAGATTAAGGTGATTCACCAGGTAAAGGGTTTGTGGAAAAACCACATGATTGAAGAGGCAACATGGGAATTTGAAAATGCAATGAGGGATAAGTACCCCCATTTATTCGATAAGTAAATAAATTGCGGGGAAGCAATTTTCTAAAGGGGGAAGGATGTAACATCCCAAGTAAGTAATGAATAATAGATATTTTTATCTATGTCTATTAATGATTAAGATAGTGTTATAAAAGCTTAAAATGAAAATAAATACAATCTTATGCATGGAATACACTAATATTCTTAAAAGATTGTTGTACTACCTTTTGATGGAAAACCATTTTTGTATCTATATTTTGACAATTTTATAAACTATGTTTGTCAAAATAAACTTATTCTTTATTATTGGGACATCAATATTAACTTTGTGTGAATTTTTGGCATTTTTCTGACAATGTTCATTTTTTAATGAATAGTGAAAAATATTGCATTTTACATCAAAACTGTTTTTAATCTAATTTATTTATATGATTAGATTATCTTTTGAATTGGTCTCAATGTGTAATATTAATATATTTTTACCAGTTTATCCAATGGTGGTCATTGGAATCAATTTCACTTTGAAATTAGACTTAAACTGGTGTAAATCTTTTGATACTTATTGTTTTGTAAAAACACACTATTTGCTCTGGCAGTGGGAATTAATTATTAAATTAATTAATTTGACTTATATGTATTGAATTTTGTAAAATAGACTTCATTTTTGAATTCGGAATATCAAATATAGCTTAGGGTGAATTTTTGGTAATTTTCTGAAAAACTTCAATTTTTGATGAATAGTGAAACCACTAAGTGGTAATCAAGCAAACTGATTTTTCAGTTAAATGAAAGTTTACCACTAATGTGTATTGAATTTTTAAAATCTGACATACATGGTTGTCATTAAGAAGTAAAATTTGGTTCAATGAGATTAAAATAATTTTTTGGTGAATAGTAATTTTTTTCATTAATCGCGATTAGAGGTAATTAGTGTAGTTTAAGGTAAAAATGATATTATAAAAATGTGAAAACACCGTGACACTTGTCCTACACCTATTGGGTGATTCATGGCCGACCAAGACAAGCCATGGGAAAACTTGGGGACCCCATGGAGCCACTTTATTTGGAAAATGACATTAATATATTTTTATTTAATGTTAAAGTGAAAATGACACTAACATAAATTGTTTTACTACAATAATTTTTTAGTGGGGTTATACAAGTCCAAATTTTGATTATAAATAGTCATTGGAAATATAAAAAGATTTCCTACATCATAGTAGTTTTTTTATAATTTTTAGACATTAAATAAATTAAATTATATATGACATAATAATGATGCAGCGATGACATCATTATTTGACGATTTAAATAAAATGGAAAGATAATGACAATTATAAAACCTAAACATGGCCAAAACCAATTGGATGAGTGGATTTCGAACCCTTATCACCTTATACACGAATTATTTCAATGTGGGACCTTTTAAAACCGAAACACATTTTCAAATAAAGTAATATTTCCTTACTTTCCAAAAGTGCCCCTCCTCTCCTCTTATAAAAGGCCCCCCACCTCTACCTCATTTCACACACTTCTCAAGCCTTTGGCTCGGCCAAACCCTGCCCAATTACTCTATCCACATCCCTATCCTCATCCTAGAGGATTACCTTTGGGCAGAATCCTTTCAAAGGAAGCCTTTAGGCTCAAATCAAAAGGAGTTACACTTTTAAAGGTAATTCATTCTCTCATGTTCATTTGTTTTATTTTGCTTCTCCAACCCCCTAAACTCTTTTTATTTACTTCCTTTGTAACAACACCAGTATCTTCAATATACTAGGATGTTGTTATAAGATTTATTTGAGCTACACTCTCACACAACTACATCAAATGGTTAAAGAACATACGGTTTCCGTGGATGGTGAAATTCTGCCTCCCGAAACGATGATTGTTCAACACTCATTTAACACCTTCAAAGGTGGCCATTATGATGTCACTATTTTTATATATGATATATAATATGTTTATGTTTTCCTTAATCTTCTGTTTTTTTTCATTTTAGGCATACCTTTATGGTTTCCATTATGGGTAAACACGATAACTTCATTTTAGGAAGTGCAGACTACCTCCCCCTCAAAGTGATTTGATTCGTTAAATACCATATGTGAGACATATAAAGGATGGAACTGTGATATTATATATGATATTATACTGGAATTATAATATACCTTTATATCATTATTATTACATTCTATAAAATATGAAATAGAAATGAAAGTACCGTTCATGCGTACGTACGGCTTACCGTCTCCATGAACGGTGCATTTCATTTCTTATCCCCAAATGTAGTGTACTATTAAAATTACATGTATATAATGTATATATATAATTAATGATATATCTAAATAATGAATATAATTCTGGAATTAAAATATACATACCTCTCATTTAGTTTTAATTCCACTAATATGACAATGAAATGAAAAGTAGCGTTCATGCGTACATACAGCTTACCGTCTCCATGAACGGTGCATTTCATTTCTTACCTCTAAATGATTATGTAATATTATAAATACATGTATATGCTGGATATATATGATACATATTATATCCAAATCGAGAATTTCATTCTGGATATAAAGAACTTTTGACCACATGAACAACATGTAATTGTAAGAAGTCAACTTTCGACTTAAGAACCAAATATTGAAAAAACAAACATTATTAACTTAAATGGTTATATAATGTTTATAACATGGCAATAAGTGATATAAAAAGAATAATGAACTTTAAAAAGGTTCTTAATCAAGTATAAATTAACTCAATTTTATTATTCAGGACGTTAAAGAACGATCGAGTCAATTCGGACCCAAGGTAAGGGACTTCGTCTCAATCTCCTTTCATTGAGGAATATTTCTTTTTATACACAAACTTCTTTTATACGGTGTATAAACTCCTTTGACTTTTACTTTTATACAAAAGGAATCTTTTTCTACGAAGTGTTTTACTAAACGACAGAAAGGAATGTTTTTTAACGTACGCGGTGACAACGACCTTTTCCGCCGCTGTGAGTATTATTTGATCTTTGGCTTTCTCAACAAGCCGTAATGTTTTTAGAATAAAATGAATACCATATACTCTTTTATGTATTTTGGTATTGAAAATGGTTTTAAAGGATTCTATTATGTCAATATATTTATGATATATTGTGATTGAAATGTGGAAATGTAATCATTCCTTTTTATTGGTTTTATGTTTTATGATTTTATACTGGTACTTGGACATTTTAACGGGTGGTTACGTTATAAACCATATGACGGGTGGTACTGTGAATACCAGGACGGGTGGTTACGTTATAACCTCCAATGCATTGGGTATGGAAGTCGGCCGTATGGCTATTCCATTAAGTATGTATGGAAATTGGCCGTATGGCTATTCCATTAAGTGATATGTGTGGAAGTCAACCGTATGGTAATTCCACTTAAGTATGTTTATGTCCCAAGTTACCTTTATATATTCTATGTGTTCTTTATATGGGTTTTATGGTAATCCTTTGCTTACAAAAAGGTAAGTAATGATACTTTATTCAGTGAAGATTTTTTTTACTACTTCATGAAGGTGAAGGTATTACTTTGATATAGTATACATGGTTTACTTGATGTTTGAAAAACTAACAGTTTTCATTATTTTTGTATCCCTTACTGAGCTTTTTATGCTCACCCCAAGTTTTTTTTGAAATGTTTTCACAGGACTTAATGTGGAATAAGGTCAAGGATGGGATCAAGGGAATGTCATGCTATATAAAACATGGAACTAGACATGTTTCTTTCAAGAGTTTTTATTATTATGGAAACTTAGTAGAAGTGACTACATTGTAATCTTTTGAGATGAAATAGTTATGTTCTAATTCTCTAAAACTCTAAACCTAAAAAGATCCTCAACGCGAATTATTCATTTAATTCAATATTATGTAAGTTTTAAGGCTGGGGCCTTATAATTATAGATTCCTTAGTGGAAGTGGGAGGACATATAAATAGACATTGTTACTGGTTTACCTCGAGCTCTGAGAGGACATGATGCTATTTGGGTGGTAGTGGATAGTTTAACAAAATTGGACCACCTCATAGAAATCAAGGAGTCATGATCTGTTGATGTTTTGTTGAGGTAGTATCCAGATGAGGTGGTGAGACTTCATGGAGTCCATAGAACGATTATTTATGATCGAGATCCTCATTTTACCTTTAGGGTGTGGTGAGGTCTCCAACATGCTTTCGGTTCTCAACTATGCCTTAACACTACTTTTCATCCTCAAACCGATGGTTAGATAGAGAAAACTATCTAGACTCTTGAAGAAATGTTACTCTCTTGTGTTCTTGATTTTGGAGGCTCATGGATAAGGAATTTCCCCTTGGTGGATTTCTCTTACAATAATAGTTTTCACTCCACCATTGGTATGGCACCTTTTGAGGCCCTTTATGGTCAACCATTCCTTTCTCCGTTGTGTTGGACAAGGGGCGTAGAGTCAGCAATTCTTGGACTGGAACTAGTATAGATTACAACTGAGATGGTTCCGGTGATTCGTGAGAGGATGAAGATCGCACAAGATCATCAGAAATCATATTCTTATCAAAGAAGTATACTCTTAGAGTTTAATGTTTTGGATTATGTGTTTCTAAAGGTGACTCCTCATCATGGGAAGCAATGGATTTGACGTGGAAGCAAGATTTCTCCCTGGTTTGTTGGGTTTTTCGAGGTGTTTGCTCATGTTGGAGTTGTGGCGTATCGAGTAGCACATCTACCACAGATGAGTCAGATACATTATATTTTCCATGTACCATAGCTCCGTCATTATTTCCATGATGAATCTAACATCATTAATGGGGAGAGATCGATTTTGATGATGATTCAACCTTCAAGGAGTGACCTGTAGAGATCTAAGATTTCAAGGAGAATGTGTTTCACGGGATTTCTATCCCCTTAGTTCATGTCTTGTGGTGACACGATGCCATGGAAGAGAGTACTTGGGAACATGAGTCAATGATATGTGCTCAGTACCCAGAGTTGTTTGATGTTTAACCCTTTTCATGTAACGATGTTCCCTTTGCGGTTAGACCTTTCATGTTTTATTTATGAATTTCTTTTGTTGCTTTTATGGATTGCTCTCTTTTGAAGGTATCTCGATGGGTGGTTTTTCAGACCTCGTTTCTTTGTTTTTGTCTCTTTAGGTTGGTTTTGAATTCTTGAGGATGAGAATGTTTTGAGGGGTTTCTAATGTAATGGCCCGGACCGCTGTGGTACATTACTTTTAGAAAATATGGTGTTTTAGGTGTTCTGGGAGGTCAAGGTGACTTATCCCCAATAATTTTCCAACTTTTCAATTCTGTGAACAGTTCCATCAGTGAACAGTTCTATCGGTAACCTCTCATTCCTTTTCCAAATTTTTATTTCTATGAAAAGTTCCATTAGTGAACAGTTCTATCAGTAACCTCTATCGGTAACCTCTATCAGTAACCTATAACAGTAGGTTAAAAGTGTTCTATCGGTGAGGTTCAATGAATAGTGTTCTATCAGTGAGGTTCAGTGAACAATGTTCTATTGGTGAGGCTCAGTGATCTGTGTTCTATCCATGAGGTTCAGTGAATAGTGTTATATAAGTGAGGTTCAGTGAACAGTGTTCTATAAGTGAGGTTTAGTGAACATTGTTCTATCAGTGAGGTTCAGTGAACAGTGTTCTATCAGTGAGGTTCAGTGAACATTGTTCTATCAGTTAGGTTTAGTGAACAGTGTTCTATCAGTGAGGTTGATTGAATAGTGTTCTATCAGTGAGGTTTAGTGAACAGTGTTCTATCAGTGAGGTTCAGTGAACATTATCTTATCTGTGAGGCTCAGTGAACAGTGTTCTACCAGTGAGGTTTTGTGAACATTTCTATTAGTGAGGTTTCGTGAACAGTGTTTCTAGAACGGTGAGGTCTATCGTTAAACTCAACTGGTAACCTCTAATGGTAGGTGTACAGTAACAATTTCTGTACAGTAACGGCTGGTCTACTGTGTTTCCATAATGGTGAGGTCTATCAGTAACCTCTAATATTAGGTGTATAGTAACGGTAGGTGTACAGTGTTTCCAGCTTCCTACAGTTTCACCCCTTTGATGTTTCCATTGACGTAAAATACATTTAAAGCCTTATTTTAAGGACTCTTAAGGTAGATTCAAAGACTATAAATCCTATATTAATTATTCATATGGATCGGGATGTTTTTTCTTGGTCAAACCGCATGGGTTAATGAGATCTTATTTTAATGGGTAATAAAGCGTATCTTAAACAGTCACCCCATTAAATATTTAAAAGGGACAAGATATCATCCACCCGTGTTTTTCCTCTTTGTTCTTGGATATGAGATGCTAGAACCTCTAAATCCTTCTCGTAGGAGTTTTAAAATCAAACATTACTCCTTTGATTGGTTCTACTCTATTTTGATGCAATTGAGCTGTATTAGTCAATCTTTGATATAAGGTATGTTTTATGATGGTTCCTTTAGCGATCATCTCCTCATGTTTCTCCATTCCATATTATATCATGTAATCTCCATGCTTCTTATGGGGGTTTTTTGGGGTTTGGTTGGTGCTGTCGTACCGTGACATCCTCGGGTGGATGGAGTTGTCGCGAGAGGAGGATCATGACCCGTTGTGTGGACAAAGAACATGAGGAATTGTTTGAGGTAGGGGATTCGTTGCTTCTCTTTTATTTTATGTGAAAATTTTTTATTAGCATCTTTTATCCCACTAGATGGAAATATAATTGACATAATAAATATTTTAACTGGATAAATAAATTGATACCGGTCGTATATTATTGCCTCATGTTTTGAAAGATAGTGTGATATTTATTCTTTCTTTGATTAGTTGTTCGTTCTAGATGGAAATCAGTAAAGAACGTAAATTGGGATTAATTGATAATTTTTTGGATAAAGATAAAGAGGCATGTAAACGAGTCTGGTTATAGTTATCATTTTATGTTAATCAAATTAGTGTAGTAAGCATGTTTAATTATTTTTGATAGCTTATTGATTAGGTTTACCGAATTTGGAACCTTCCAATAACAAATTGGTTGATTCAATATAGATTAAAGAAATGATTGTTTGATGATTCCTTAAGGGGTTATAAGTTACCCTCTTGATTGCTAAAGGGCCAAGATCAAAATTTATGTGGTGTTCGTTTTTCTACTTCTTGTGTTGTGATGTGATCCTGGATGGCTGTTGAGATATGTGGGGCATGGAGGATTTTGGTTGTAGAAGCAGATGAAGCCTATAATGGAAAGATGCATTGGTTTATGCATGTGGGTGTTGGTGAGGACACCAATGATGGTGGAATGGGCTGGATGTGATTGTTGTATGCTTGCGGATTTTTGTTCGGTTATTTATCTACATTACTTTTCTCCACTACTAAAGGTAGCTGCTCTTACATACCCTCATTCCAAAAGAGGTGAAGTCATGAGGGGTATGCTACGTGCTTTCCGTGTTTAGCTCCTCATGGATGGATGGGTATATTCTCTTGCAATAAGCGGAAAAGACACGACGGGTAGTATGTCTACTCCCTGTGTTGAGCCCCGTTGTTTTTAGTAGCATAGAATGTTTTTCTAGAATGCCTGGGAATGTGGTAATGTAATTATAAAATAAATTATTGAATAAATAATGTTATCCCATGGGGATGGAGTTTCTGGAAAATAATGATGAGGTTTTAATTTTGATAGAACAGTTGACTTTGGGAGTGATACTAATGAAACTTAATGTGGGATTGTTTATGGTTAATTAATGTATAAATAATTAATTAACATAATGTGGAACTAAAGAAGGGAATGAAGTAATCTAATAAATCTCTTTAAATGGTTGTCTGCATATTGGATACCTACTCTTAGAAATAGCATCCTGGACTCTAAGAGATGTTAGAAGCAGTGTGTCTTAGACTAGGTTATGCCCATAGTGTGGTTGTGAGTTATAGTATATTCTTTAATTTTTGTGTATCTATACGCTACTCCACCCTGTCAGTAAGGGAAACTGACACCCCGGGGATTCTAAGCCCTGGGGGTGTTTTCCCCACCATTCTGGTGGGAGGATGGATGGATCACTACCACCTTTAGCCCCGCTCTCTTCTACTGGTAGGTACTTTTTCTGGTAGGAACATTGGTTAGTTTTCCTCATATATGTGTGTAGAAGGTTTTAATGGATTGTATTTATTCACAGACATATATTCTAGATAGAGTTTCTTATGGACTACTCTAGGTGTAACATGTATAGGCTGTGTTGGCTTGAGGATCCTTACTCGGTGTATGGGCTTTAATGGATTGAGGTATAATACCCGAAATATGATATATGTTATCCGAGCTGTGGTGGATCCTTGAAAATACCTGGTTACTTTGGTGTGTGGCCATGGTGGTTTTGTTACACGAGGTGCATGTTGTGGTGCTTCTCCTAGGTGATTTTGGGCATTCCTTTTTGGAGAGAGATTCTCAAGACGTGCGACGTTGGGGAAAAACGGAAAACCAGCGGGGAAGTAGTAGCGGGGTACCCTTGATATTCTTTATTATATGATATATTCTTGTATGTGATACTTGGTGAGAGTAGTCATGGTGAGTTTGGGAACATAGTATACCTGTTTAGTAGATGAGTTAGTTTCAGTTGTTGTTCACTGTGATTTATCATGCTTTCTTTACTTTTGCACGAGAGGCTTAGGGGAGGATCCTACTTGGTATACTATTATACTCACCCTATGTATATATGAACTATTTTTCATGTCACTTATAGCAAGTTGGAGATCAGGATGGTGTCTACTAGCTTGTGGTTGCAGGAGCTGTTTGGGCTTGTGGTTGCTGCAGTTTTTACTTTCTTTTGGGTACTTTCAGTTTTTCCCATTTCAGTTGTAGTACATCTGCATGAAATTTCATATGTGTACTTGAGTTTTCATTTATATTGCAGGATGATTTAGAGTAGATTGGTGTCTATCATATCTCTCTCTTCTTCATGTGTTCTCTTAAAGGGGAATGCCTCCAATTTTTGTGTGTTAGTATACCCTTGGGGCTAGTCTCAGACCCAGAGCCTACAGGAGGTGGGACTCAAAGGTCATTATCTCCCTTCTCAAATTTCCGACCCAGGATGGGTATACTTTGTAGGGAGGGGGTCATGATTGTTATATTCATTAATTTATTATTTCTCCTCAAGACAAGAAATATTGAAGACTAATGTAATTAAAAATAGTAATAAGTGAATTTTAGTTAAATCCATTGTCCATTTACATCATTAAATATTCAAACATGATGCAAAAATTTATTTATTTAGCATATTTTATAAATTATCAAATTTCACTATTCATCAAAAAAATTAAACTATTTCATAAAAATCCCTAAAAATTTACTCCAATTTTTTTAATGTGTAGAATCAAATATTTACTATTTTATTAAAATAATATTCTAAATATACACTATTTATTTTTTAATTAAATTCATAAATTATTGGAAAAATAGAGATTTTAAAATTAAAATTTATTTTATAGTGCTTTACAAAATTACATAAGTATATGTTGAATTATCACAAAACCCGAAAACAAAAAATTATTAATTAATTAATAATATTTAAGAAACTACATTATGTTTTTAATTAATTAATTAATTAATATTAATTATTTACTACTTACAAAAACACAAATACTTTTATAATGGTCATATTATCAATTATATAATTTCTAAATTTTATTTATATATTGATGGGCCAGGTTAATATTCTTTTGGAATATTTAATATTCATAAGGGTCATATTAGAATTCATAAGGGTATGTTACTATTCATAAGGGTAGGTCACTATTCATCACAAATTATGTTTGTCCAATCATACACAAAACATCTTACTGATCGCAACTGTGAATATAATATTTTCAAAATTCAAAATAATGAAGAATACAATTTATGTTTACAAGTCCTATAGTATTTTAATTAATCATTATGTGGAATTGTGTTACCTAATGAAATTTTAAATGATTATGAAATTAATATAAGAAGGGGGTAATTAAACTGATAATGGATTGGGTCGTTACACAAAATTCATATGTGGTATATTTTTTAAACAATTTTATATTCCTTAGTATATTATATAAAATCTTCAGATGATCTTCATTCCCTTCCTTGGTCGTAGAATGTATAATAATATCAGGCATAAATTCAACCACAAATAGACCAATTTATTCTATCAAGTATCTATTTATTAAATCCTTAATGATTTCTGGTTCATTATTAATAAAAAATAAATCATTTTAAATTAATATTGTCGATACATCATACAGATTGATATAATGTATATGAATTCACCTATATTCCTTAATTGATTATATCAAGATAGAATATCTATCTTAAAAAAATATTGATCTCATCATAATTGGTCAAAAAATTGTTACGTGGTAGAGGATACTTATTATTAAAATTGATTTTTTTATGATCTTAGTCAGAGATATAGAGTCACATTAATGCCTCATTCATATATACCAAAACTAACATGTGTTCTACATAGTGTTATTTTTGGATAAATGAATCCATTATTAAGATTCTCATGGTGTTTATTCATTATTTCCTACAATTCAATGGGGCCCATTTTATATAGATAATGTGAAATAGGTGTAGAACCTATTATTAGTTCTATTGAAAAATCAAATTCTGGATTTAGAGGAATATGATGAAAATGCTATACATGTCAAATACCAAAATCTCCTACAATATACACATATTTGATGTTGAGTTTCTCTTCCTTACAATCGGAGATAAATACCCCCATTTAATAGGAATCAAGGACCATATAACTATTGAAATTTCCGTTAAAATATTACATTTCATTTGGATCTAATATATAATCATACGATGGTTTTGAAAATCAAACATGAAGTCTCATCCTCATAATTTTATTAGGATTTCTATGAAGAATTCACTTACCAACCCAAAATAACATTAATGTCAACTAGATGGATAGTAATGACATTTTAAGGAACAAATATCCCAGAATCATTATTATAGACAAATAACTAACATAAAATGTGATCATGAAAAAATTAATAGATTTCAAAACTAATTGAATATATATTCTGCTATGTATTATTGTTATACCATAGAAAAATAATCAGATATAAATTATTGTGAGTCCCAATATAGAATAAGATGTTATGAGTTTAAGAGTGTATGATTAGGGTATCTATCAACACATCATTTTCATAGCCCTCATATACAAAAAGGATTGAATGGTAGTTATCATTTTCTCTTGGAATAAGAGCATAATGATGTTTATCATCAACATTAATATTATTATTGGACAATATATTACCATAGTTCCTATACTCGTTAAATTAAAAACATTGGAGTGTGTGTAGTGTATTATATGGATTTTTTCTCTATTTATAGAATTAGCTAACATCGTCCAATTAAATTAGAATATTATTTCAGTATTAAATTTTTTTAAACCCATAAATCATTTACTACTATCCTTAAAAAAATTTATTCCATGATTCATTCCACATAAGTTGTAAAAATGAATATTCATTACCCTATCCATTGTATATGTTATAACAGTTTCATTTGAAGATATTCCTTATTTTCATATCAAAATAATGAGATTTGTTGGTGACTTCAATCTAAATTTCTAACTTGATTTAACATAGAATAATTTCATCTGAAATATTTAAGTATTTTATGGGTAATACACATTAATGACTTGGTTTTATGAAAATATATAACATAACAATCATGCATTATTTTTCAACTATTATATAATTTATATATCTCAAAATTCCAGTAAATGTTTCCTCCTTGATACCAATTATTCTTCATACTTATTCATTACCTTAATAAATTCCATCTCTATTTTCAAACAAATACTAATTGGAATGAAGTTATTGAAAAAAAGAATCCTAAAATCATCCCACTCAATAGATTCTATTTATCCATGTTTTCTCATATTCTAGATAGTTTCTGAAATTGATATTTTTGTCTTTCGAAACAATAAACAACTAAAATAAATTTTTCATGCACATACCATTGGAGAATGAAAAATATTTCTTCTGTAACACCCCAGGTAAATAAAGAATAAGACATATTTATATTTATCCCTATTTGTGAATAAAATGTTAATATTAATTTAAAGGGAACACTATGCTTGATGTCTTACCTAATATGCAACAATGAGTTTCATTGAAATCCTACGTTGCACTATAATAATAAAATAATATTATTTTAAATGGTAGTTAATGCCTAGCCGTTGTAATGGAGGGAATGAACATAACTAACTAAAAAATGATTATATATGTTTGTCAAATATTTTTTAATTTTTACAATAAATGTTAGAGGATTAAAAATGTGAATGAATCTACTTTTTAAGCATAAACATTCTAATATTCTTTAAAAGGTCGATTAACCGCATTTTGATGGCAAACCACTTTTATATCTACATTTTTCCAATTTTATGTTTTATATTTGACAAAATAAAATTCTTCTTTAGAATCAGGACATCAAAATTTACATTGTGTAAATTTTTGGTATTTTTCCGATAAAGTTCATTTTTTAATGAACAGTGAAAAATGTTGTATTTTAATTCAAAACATATTTTTAATATAATTTATTTATATGATTATGTTATCTTTTGAATTGTTTTTAATTTTCAATTAGAATATATTTTTACCATTTAATCTAATAGCGGTCATTGGAATTAATTTCATCTTGAAATTGGACTTAAACTAGAGTCAATCTTTTGAATCTTATTGTTTCTTAAAAACAAGCTATTTTTTTTGACAGCGGGAATTAATTATTAAATTATTTAATGCAACATATATGTTTTGAATTTTTTAAAATAAAATTCATTTGTGAATTCGTAATATCAAATATAGCTTAGGGTGAATTTTTGGTATTTTTCTGAAAAACCTCAATTTTTGATGAATAGTGAAACCACTAAGTGGTAGTTAAAGAAACTGATTTTTCATTTAAATGAAACTTTTCCACCGCTTTGTTTTGAATTTCAAAAATCCGACATACATGGTTGTCATCAGGAAGTAAAATTTGGTTTAATGGGATAAAAATAATTTTTTGGTGAATAGTAACTTTTATGTTCTTAATCGCGATTAGAGGTCATTAGTGTAATTTAAGGCAAAAATATTGTTTTAATAATGTGAAATGACCTATACATGTGTCCTACCCTCATTTTATGTTTCATGGACGACCATGAAAATCCATGGGTCAACTTGGGGACCCGATGGATCCACTTTGGTTGGAAAATGACATAAATAACTTTTTATTTAATGTTAAAATAAAAATGTCACCTGCATGAGATGTTTCAGTAAAAAAAATTTCAATGGGGTTATACAAGTCATATTTTTGGATATAAATATTAATTAGAAAGATAAAAATATTTACCACATCATGATAATTGTTTTATAATTTTTAGACATTAAATAAAGTAAATTATTTATGAAATCACGATGATGCAGCGATTACCTCATTAATAAAGGATTTAAATAAAATGAAAAGATAATGTTAAAACTATAACATA
The DNA here is from genome assembly GCA_963277665.1 of Viscum album. Lineage (NCBI taxonomy): Eukaryota > Viridiplantae > Streptophyta > Magnoliopsida > Santalales > Viscaceae > Viscum > Viscum album. The sequence continues at coordinate 1,059,789,663 of OY728143.1, read as the reverse complement.
AACTTGTCAAAAACCTATTGGATGGGTATATTTCGAACCCTTACCACCTTATCCTTGAAATAAATCAATGTGAGACCTTTAAAATCCTAATATCATTTGAAAATAAAGTAACATTTTGTAACATTACAAGAGTGCCCCTCCTCTCCTCTTATAAAAGGGTCCCACCTCTACCACCTTACCCACACCTCTCAAGCCTTTGGATCGGCCAAACCCTGATCATTTTTCATATCCACATACATATATTACTCCTAGAAGCCTCAATTTAGGCAGAAGTCTTCCCAAGGAAGCCTTTGAGCTCAAATCAAAAAGAGTTACCCAATTTTAAGGTAATGTATTCACTTGTGTTCTTTTGTTTTATTTTGCTTCTCCAACCCCCTAAAATCATTTTATTCATTTCTTTTGTAACAACTACAGTATCTTCAATATACTATGATTTTTTTATAATAATAATTAGAGCTACACTTACACACACCTACATCAAATGGTTAATTAACATATTGTTTCTGTGGATGGCGAGTTTCTGCCTCACGAAACGATGATTGTTCAACACTCATATAACACCTTAAAAGGTGGACATTAAGATGTCACTATACTTATATATGATATAAAATATGTTTATGTTTTACATAAGCTTAAGTATTTTTCTTTTGTGGCATACCTTTATGGTTTCCACTATGGGTAAACATGATAATTTCATTTTAGGAAGTGCGGACTACCGCCCCCTCAAAGTGATTTGATTCGTTAATGCCATATGTGGGATGTATAAAGGATTGATTTAAAGTTATTATATATGATGTATGTTAAATATAAATGATGAATATAATTCTGGATTTAAAATATACATACCTATCATTTAGTTTTAATTCCATTAAAATGACATAGAAATGAAAGTAGCGTTCATGCGTACGTACGACTTACCGTCTCCATGAACGGTGCATTTCATTTCTTACCCCACAATGATTATGTAATATTATAAATACATGTATATTCTGGATATATATTATATATATTATATCCAAATCATGAATATCATTCTGGATATAATGAACCTTTGACCACACGAACAACATGTAATTGTAAGAACTCCACTTTCGACTTAAGAACCAAATATCGACAAAACAAACATTATTAACATAAATGATTACATAATGTTTATAACATGGAAATAAGTGATATAAAAGGAATAATTAACTTGAAAAAGGTTCTTAACCAATTAGAAATTAACTCATGTTTATTATTCAGGACGTTAAATAACGATCGAGTGAAGTTAGACCCGAGGAATGGGATCCTACTCCTCTCTTTCTTTATAAGTACACTCTTTTATGTTATTCCTTTTAAGATCATCATTCTTGTGATTGGGTTGTTCTTTTATATTACTCTTAATGTTATTTTATATGTTCATATGAAGAGATAACCTATTCTCTCTCATCAATCCATTTTGGATGTTTTGAGTGGCGCCGTTAGGCTGCCGAATTTTTGTAAGAGATCTAACCTCTCTCTTTCTTTTTAAGTACTCTCCTTTATGTCACTTATTTTAAGATACTATTTTTTATGATGGGGGATGTTCTTTTATATTCCTCTTACTATTTTATTGTAATATGACGAGATACCCTATTAGATCTCATCAATCCATTTTTGGATGTTTTAAGTGGCGCCGTTAGGCTGCCGAGTTTTCGTAAGGGATTTTTCATCTAACTTTTATTCTCGTGACATTTATGCTATGTTTGCCACTATTTCCTTCTAGTGGTGTATGTACTGCATATTATTATACACTTTTTGTAATATAATTTCATTTATGGGTATTTACATATTCATTGTATGACCCTTTTTCCATGGGGTTTACTTTTCGAAAGTTACCCAACTTGGTAAGGGGACCTTTCACCCTCCCTTTTTTTAAAAATACTTCTTTTGTTATGTCTTCTAATTCACATACTATTATGTTGGGATATGTTTTTCTATATCCTTATTTATGTAAATTTTATGTCCAAGTGATGATATCCCCTTTATCTCTCTCATCAACCCTTTTTGTAAAATTTTATGTGACGCCGTTAAGCTGTCGAATTTTACCAAGGTAACTTCTTAACCCAATTTCAATTTCCTTGGGTTCAACATGTAGTTGTTGAATATGTCATCCTTTGAATATGTGTGAATGACCACTGATTATTTTACACATAATATCCACTTATATTGGGAGTGTTTATATTTGTCGCACATAATTATGAGATTGATTTATCGATAATTTTAGGATACCATCTTTATAATGGATTTCATCTCAATTTAAATTTCGATTGAGACTTCATTGTTGTTATGCACAAATTCACTCTTATATGGTGTATATACTATCATTTGGAATATTATATCGTGAATCCATTTATTCTCATGATATTATAAAGTTTTTATTATATGTTATTCCTCAATTATTGAATTCAAGTGTCTCTTATTTTGTTAAAAACACTTTAACTAAAATATCTTTTTAAATGTTTTAATGATTTAATATTATAAATATTTCTCATTAATATCCATGTTTTCAAAATGAGTTTAAGGATTTATTTATATGGATACTAATGGTTTAAAATGTTAAAAGCTTCAAAGTGGTATGGAACACTTTGATTCAAGAATCTCTTTATTAAATGTTTTAAATGGTTTTGAAAATGGATTCATTATTTCAATATCTTAAAATGTTATATTGTTATTGCAATGTGGGAATGTTATCTTTCCTTTATGCTTAAGTTATATGCTATGATTATTCTATTGTTCTTGGGCATTATTATTAAGACGGGTGGTTTCGTGATAAACTAAGGGCAGGTGAGCCCGATATAGCTCTCCAATGCATTAGGTAACACCAAGGGGTTAAACGTGAAGGTTTCTCTGAAGAGATTTTGGAAATATACTGTGATGGGTATTCCAAACATAACCAAGAGGGTTACTACCTATGTAATAATGTTATGAATGCCTCAAGTTACCTTTATGTATTATGATTTCTATGATTTCTTCATGATTTTATGTGGTATGTTAAAGTGCTTATGTTTTATGGGTAAAGTATGATTTCATTATTATGTATACATGTAATCATGTTTCCTTTCCATATTTTTATATCCCTGACTGAGCTTTTTATGCTCATCCCACATTTTTGAAATGTTTTTCACAGGTCAAGGGAAGGGTACATGATATGATGATAGTGTCAAGGAAGAGTCAAGAAAGAATCCATGTTTTATTTTAAATATGTTTCCGTTTATGGGAAAAATGAATACTATATTTTATGTAACCACTTTGGTTAAATGTGGAATGTAATGAAAGTTTTATGACCTAATTCTCTAAGACTCTAAACCTGAAAAGATCCTCAATGTGTAATCTTGTAATAACTCAAGATTAAGTAAGGTTTAAGGCTGGAGCCTTATAGTTGGTATCAGAGGTCGGTTTAGATAACTTTAGAGGTTAGGGTATTCTATATACACAAGTGACATTACCATAATGGTTAGGATTTCAGAAAGAGTCCTAGTTTTAGATAAAGTGAATGAGTAAGTATATGTTAGTGTTTACCTTCCTCATTAGTACATGATGGTTTTGTTGACATTCTCACACTGACATTTCTGTTTTTAGTGAATGGATGGATCTAGCACGAACCAAAGAGACAACATGTTTCAAGGAAAATGTGGTGGTTCTATGATTAAGATACTAGATAAAATGGGGGATTCAATGAGGAAACTCATGGTTGTTCTAAACCAACTATCAAGGAGTCATGATCAACCACTTGAACCTTGGTATGATCTGTAATGCATCATGTACGAGATGACCAATCGATGTGGAAGTTCAGATAATAATTATAAAGGTAACCATTAGAGTTTATATGATCCTTACTTTTGAGGTAATTATGGGTTATTATATGTTATGATGGAAAATGAAAGGCATGAGATAAACTTAAGGTTAAAATATGTTATGATCATTTTTGAAGATTTTATCTCGATTTGGGGAATGTTTTAAGAATTATATAGTTTTGGAAAAAGGACAACAGGAAGACCGTGTGACAACCGGTCGCATCGGACCAAGCTGTAGGAATCGAACCCACAACCAATGTGCGACTGGTATTTATCTCCTACCACTGGACTACGTGAAGTCCCTGGTTAGATTGACTAATTCTTTTTAGTTAGATGATTTTAGGAATCACGAGTAAGTTTATTTTGGGTTGCCAATGGAAATGATTAACCTATCAACGAGAATATTTGATTAGGTTAATTACTTTTCAATATGAGAATTTAAGAACAACGGAATGTATTCGGAGATAAAAGTTAATTTTTACCTTGGAAGACTATGTGACTAAATCCTTCAAATATTTGGGTTTCAATCTTAGTTTGGTTTACTTTGAAGAATTTTATGGAAAAATTTTTTATCAAATGGTCCTCGTTGAACTTTGGGTTTTGTTGGACAAATTTTTGGAGATTAAGAATAGATTTTATTTTATAAAGGGTTATTTTTTTCTGGATTATATGATCTTGTACTATCCATTTTGGTTTTGGTTTTGGTTAAAGTCTAAAGACATGGGAATTATATAGTTCTCTTTTGTGGATTAGGTTATTCTCTAGAAGTTGATTATAGTGAAAAAGTCTTCCTAAATACTTGTCTTTTAGAGAAAATATGAGTTTGTGTAACAAATCTAATAAAAGTTGAAAGTCAACATGATAAGAAATTATGTTTCCTTATAAATAAATTCCTCAATTAAAATTTTTTTTTGTCTATTAACTTTTCCAACTGGGGAATCGAATACCGTTTAACCCATCACAAGTTTGTGATTTTCTTGTGGTTGACTTTCTCTTAAACATGTCTTCTATCACTCTCCATCAGAACAGGACCCTATGTTTTCTCCTCCATGTCCATGTTTTCCTACATGGAATCCTAGTATGAGTTAACTCAGGTGAACTTTGTACTACTCATTCTTTATTTTAAAGTGATTATTTTACCAACTCTTGTTCTAATGTGGGACTTTCAAGGATGTTTACGAGCCCAATTTTAAAATTGCGTGGACGTAATTCCAAAAAGGGGGGAAGGATGTAACACCCCAGGTAAATAAAGAATATGACATCATTATATTTATCCCTATTTGTGAATAAAATGTTAATATTAATTTAAATGGAACGCTATGCTTGATGGCTAACCCAATACGCAACAATGAGTTCCTTTGAAATCTTATATTGCACTATAATAATAAAATAATATTATTTTAAATGGCAGTTAACATCTAGCCTTTGTAATGGAGGGAATGAACATAAATAACTACAAAATGATTATATATGTTTGTCAAATATTGTTTACTTTTTACAATAAATGTTAGAGGATTAAAAATGTGAATGAATCCAATTTTTAAGCATAAACATTCTAATATTCTTTAAAAGATCGATTAACCGCCTTTTGATGGCGAACCTCATTTAAATTCAGTTTTTGAAACTTTTATGTGCTATATTTGAAAATTTTATGTGTTATATTTGAAAAAATAAAATTCTTCTTTAGAATCGGGACATCAAAATTAACATTGTGTAAATTTTTGGTATTTTCCCGATAAAGTTCATTTTTTAATGAATAGTGAAAACTGTTGTATTTTAATTCAAAACATCTTTTTAATCTAATTTATTTATATGATTAGATTATCTTTTGAATTGGTTATAAAGGTCAATTAGAATATATTTTTACCATTTAATCCAATAGTGGTCGTTGGAATTAATTTCATCTTGAAATTGGACTTAAACTAGTGTCAATCTTTTGATAATTATTGTTTCTTAAAAACACGCTATTTGTTTTGACAGCAGAAATTAATTATTAAATTAATTAATGAAAATTAAATGTTTCGAATTTTGTAAAATAGAATTCTTTTTTTAATTCATAATATCAAATATAGATTAGGGTGAATTTTTGGTATTTTTCTGAAAAACTTCAATTTTTAATGAATAGTGAAACCACTAAGTGGTAGTTAAAGAAACTGATTTTTCATTTAAATGAACGTTTTCTACAACTGTGTTTTGAATTTAAAAAATACGACATACATGGTTGTCATTAGGAAGTAAAATTTGGTTCAATGGGATTAAAATAATTTTTTGGTGAATAGTATCTTTTATGTTCTTAATCGCGATTAGAGGTAATTAGTGAAATTTAAGGTAAAAATGTTGTTTTAATAATGTTAAATGGACTAGACACATGTCCTACCCTCATTGGATGTGTAATGGCCGACCAATACAGTCCATGGGCCAAATTGGGGACCCCATGGTGCCACTTTGGTTGGAAAATGACAAAACTAACTTTGTATTTAAAGTTAAAATAAAAATGTCACAAGCATGAGATGTTTCACTAAAACAATTTTTAAATTGGGTTATACAAGTCATATGTTTTTCTATAAATATTCATTAGAAAGATAAAAATATTTACTAAATCATTATATTTTTTTTTAAATTTTTAGACATTATATAAATTAAATTATTTATGACATCATGATGATGCAGCGATTATCTCATTAATAAAGGATTTAAATAAAATGAAAAGATAATGTTAAAACTATAACATACACTTGTCAAAAACCTATTTTATGAGTATAGTTCGAACCCTTAACACCTTATCCTAGAAATAAATCAATGTGGGACCTTTAAAATCTGAAACTCGTTTGAAAATAATGTAACATTTTGTAACATTACAAGAGTGCCTCTCCTCTCCTCTTATAAAAGGCCCCCACCTCTACCACCTTACCCACAGCTCTCAATCCTTTGGCTCGGCCAACCCCTTCTCATTTTTCCTCTCCACATCCCTCTCTTACTCCTAGAATCCTAAATTTGGGCAGAAGTCTTCCCAAGTAAGACTTTGAGCTCAAATAAAAAAGAGTTACCTGATTTTAAGGTAATGTCTTCACTTGTGTTCTTTTGTTTTATTTTTCTTCTCCAACCCGCTAAACTCTTTTTGTTCATTTATTTTATAACAACTCCAGTATCATCAATATACTATGATTTTTTATAAGAATAATTCTAGCTACAGTTACACACACCTACATCAAATGGTTAAAGATCATATTGTTTCTGTGGATGGCGAGTTTCTGCCTCACGAAATGATGATTGTTCAACACTCATATAACACCTTAAAAGGTGAACATTAAGATGTCACTATACTTATATATCATATATAATATATTTATGTTTTACTTAAGATTCTGTATTTTTCTTTTGTGGCATACCTCAATGGTTTCCATTGTGAGTAAACACGATAATTTTATTTTAGGAAATGCGGACTACCGCCCCCTCAAAGTGATTTGATTCGTTAATACCATATGTAGGATGTTAAAAAGATGGATTAAAAGTTATTATATATAATTTATGTTAAATATAAATTATTAATATAATTATGGAATTAAAATATAAAAACCTCTCATTTAGTTTTAATTCCATTAATATGACATAGAAATGAAAGTAGCGTTCATGCGTACGTACGGCTTACCGTCTCCATGAACGGTGCATTTCATTTCATACCTCTAAATGATTATGTAATATTATAAATACATGTATATTCTGGATATATATGATATATATGATATCAAAATCATGAATATCATTCTGGATATAATGAACCTTTGACCACACGAACAACATGTAATTGTATGAAGTCCACATTCGACTTAAGAACCAAATATCGACAAAACAAACATTATTAACTTAAAGGATTACATAATGTTTATAACATGGAAATAAGTGATATAAAAGGAATAATGAACTTGAAAAAGGTTATTATGCAAGTAGAAATTAACTCCAGTTTATTATTCAGGATGTTAAAGAACGATCGAGTGAAGTCGGACCCGAGGTAAGGGATCCTACTCTTATCTTTCTTTTTAAGTACACTCTTTTATGTCATTCATTTTAAGCTAAACTTTCTTGTGATTGGGATGTTATTTTATATTACTCTTAATGTAATTTTTATGTTCATAGGATGAGAGACCCTATTCTCTCTAATCAATCCATTTTGGAAGTTTTGAGTGGCGCCCTTAGGCTGTCGAATTTTCGTAAAAGATCTAACCTCTCTCTTTCTTTTTAAGTACTCTCCTTTATGTCACTTATTTTAAGCTACTATTTGTTATGATGTGGGATGTTCTTTTATATTACTCTTGATATTTTATTGTAATATGATGAGAGACCCTATTTGAACTCATCAATCCATTTTTGGATGTTTTAAGTGGCGTCGTTAGGCTGCCGAGTTTTCGTAATGGATTTTTCATCTAACTTTTATTTTCATGACATTTATGCTATTTTTGCCACTATTTCCTTCGAGTGGTGTATGTACAGCACATTATTATACACATTGTGTAGCATAATATCATTTATGGGTATTTACATCTTCATTGTATGACCCTTCTTCCATGGGGTGTACTTTTCGAAAGTTACCCAACTCGGTAAGGGGACCTTTCGCCCTCCTTTTTTAAAAGACTTCTTTTGTTATGTCTTTTAATTCACATTCTATTATGTTGGGATATGTTCTTCTATATCCTTATTTATGTAAATTTTATGTCCAAGTGATGAGATCCCCTTTATCTCTCTCATCAACCCTTTTTGTAAAATTTTATATGACGTCGTTAGGCTGTCAAATTTTACCAAGGGAACTTCTTAACCCAATTTCAATTTCTTTTGGTTCAACATGTAGTTGTTGAATATGTCATCCTTTGAATATGTGTGGATGAACTTTTATTATTTTACACTTAATATCCACTTATATTGGGTGTATTTATATTTTTCTCACATAATTATGAGATTGATTTATCCTTAATTTTAGGATACCATCTTTATAATGGATTTCATCTCAATTTAAATTTCCATTGAGACTTCATTGTTGTTATGCACACATTCACTCTTATATGGTGTATATACTATCATTTGTAATATTATATCATGAATCCCATTATTCTCATGATATTATAATGTTTTTATTAAATTTTATTCCTCAATTATTGAATTCAAGTGTCTCTTATTTTGTTAAAAACCCTTTAACTAAAATATATTTTTAAATGTTTTAATGATTTAATATTATAAATATTTCTCATTAATATCCATGTTTTCAAAATGGTTTTAAGGATTTATTTATATGGATACTAATGGTTTAAAAAGTTAAAAGCTTCAAAGTGGTATGGGACACTTTGGTTCAAAAATCACTTTATTAAATGTTTTAAATGGTTTTGAAAATGGTTTTTAGAATGGATTCATTATTTCAATATCTTAAAATGTTATATTGTTATTCCAATGTGGGAATGTTATCTTTACTTTATGATTAAGTTATGTGCTATGATTATGTTATGGTTCTTGGGAATTATTATGAAGATGGGTTGTTCCGTGATAAACTATGGGAGGGTGAGCCCGATATATCTCTCTAATGCATTGGGTAACGCGAAGGGGTTAAACGTTAAGGATTCTCTGAAGAGATTTAGGGAATATATTGTGATGGGTATTCCAAACGTAACCAAGAGGGTTACTCCCTATGTAAGAATGTTATTAATGCCTCAAGTTACCTTTATGTCTTATGATTTCTATGATTTATTAATGATTTTATGAGGTATGTTAATGTGCTTATGTTTTATGGGTAAATTATGATTTCATTCTTATGTATTCATGTACTCATGTTTCCTTTCCATATTTTTATATCCCTTACTGATCTTTTTATGCTCATCCCACGTTTTTGAAATGTTTTTCACAGGTCAAGGGAAGGGTACATGATATGATGATAGTGTCAAGGAAGTGTCAAGAAAGCATCCATGTTTTATTTTAAATATGTTTTCGTTGATGGGAAAAAAGAATACTATATTTTATGTAACCACTTTGTTTAAATGTGGAATGTAATGCAAGTTTTATGATCTAATTCTCTAAAACTCTAAACCTGAAAAGATCCTCAATGTGTAATCTTTTAATAACTCAAGATTAAGTAAGGTTTAAGGCTGGGGCCTTATATCTTCAATGTCAATAATCCATTTATTAGCAATTAGTTGATCAATGGATCGATAAAATATATTTTATTTTTCCTCATTGAGGACATAATTTTTTGTAGTTCCCTTTTTTATTTTCTGGATACACAACATGATACATAATCTAAGAAAGTTGTATAAGAATATAAATAAATCATTTTCACATCTCTCATAACATATTGTTTTTTAGTTGAAAATTTATTTCATTTTCATGCATACTAAACATAACATAGTTCTTTATATATCAAAATATTTACTGAAGAAAATAATCATAGTTTGATAAAAAAATAATCATAATGGTAAATGAAATAATCATTAAAATAATTTATAGTATGTTTAAATAATGGATAATTATTTTCAATATAGGAAACATTAGGTTTAATAATAGATTTCTGTCATCCTTATGTATTTCAATACTTCATAATGGAAATTAAAGGAAATGTGAATTTACCCATGAATATCCATTAGGAGTGTCTATATCACTATATAATCATCAAACAACTCATTTTCCATATTAATGATCGAGTTGATTCCCATTTCTCCCTATTTAGTGTTTTTATCCATATGTGCAGTTGTGACCCATAATTTTTTAATTTCAAGTATCATTAAATAGTTTTATTTTCTTTTAACACCACACTCATTCCTTTACCCAAACATAGGGTTTTTTAATATACATAACATCTTAAAGGTTCTCACTAATTATTTATTATCTTACATTCTAAAAATTAAAAATCGTCATTATGATACCAACTATAGTAACCCAAAACATTCATACCAAAATATTACTGCTTATCATATTAATATTAATTAAATAACATTATGATACACATAAAAATAGTTAATGCAATAGTGTATTTGGTGACCTGGATGAAAAAATGGTACATAAATTATCTATGTTGCCACTCACTATGTTCATCATAACTTCAACCCTCTTAAACACATCGTACAGGAATCCTTCCTTCATAACCTTGGAAAATGAAACATAATAGAGGGTGACCTTAGTTTCTCATTAAGAGTGAAAACTTTATATAATAATAAATGATCATATATAAGCATATAAAGAGTGTAGTGTATGGGAACCTTAGTCTATCATTTTAAATTCATACAATATAATCACAAGATTATAATAATGACATAATTATTTGGAAGATAATGTTAAATGAATCATTAAAGAATCAAATATCAAGAACCATGAGATTATATCATTAGTATAATTATATGTCATATATAGTGGAATAAAATGACAAATATAATAATATTAATTAGAAAAATATTTTTTTCACAGCTACCCACTAAGACATTGATCTCAATTCAATATTAAGATGACCACAAGTTAATCTGCTTTCAGCTTAGGATAACATCACGGGTACCCTCTTTTGTGGGTTGGATAACCTCCCATGTACACTCTTTTAGACCTTGGATATCCTATCATGTTATATTCGATCGCATAATGTATTAATATTTTCCCAAAACATTAGAGGTCTAAAACAGACTAACCCATTCCATTAACAAAATAAATTTATATGCATGGCACAATATCAATGAAGAATTTATCATTTCATCATAAGAGAAATAATTTAAATAAAATGGGTTGCATCAATATTTGATAATCAAAAACATAAATCATATAGATAAATAATAAATTTTTTATCATTATTATAATACCCCAATAATTTATTGTACGTATATAATTTAAATTTTACTTCTTCGATATATAGAACACCGAGCTCAATGAGATGAATAAATATTTTTATTTAATTATAACCTAGCTATTGGAAGGATGGTAATGAAATCCATTATGTGAAATATTCAAATAATAAATATATATAATGTATTTATTGGTTACCAATTAATTAGAATTTATAATATATAACAACTAAACATAATGGACGTGTTTTTATAAAAAAAAATATATTTATAATGAAAATGGAATTTTATCATAATAAATTAATTTATTCACTGTTTCTGAAATATCTTAATGAAATAAAACTATTACATTTTTAAGCAAATATTTTTAAATTCAATCAATATGTTTGAAAGTGATAAGATAAGAATAAATCCAATTTTTAGCATAAAAATATGTATTTTCTAATAGGTAAGTTTACCAATATTCAATGGTGCACATGTTTTATAACAAAATTTTGACACTTTTATAAATTTAATTGAAGAAAATAAACATCATTTTTAAATGTGTGATGTAAAAATTATGTTACAGTAAATTTTTTATTTTTCTGAAAATAATTAATTTTTAATAATTAGTTAAAAAATCTTAAATTTTATAAAACATTAATTATTTTAATTTTAATAGTATATTAAATAATTGAAAGTTGAAATACCCTATGAAATTGTAAATAACATTCTTGTATCTTATAAATTGAAATATGATATATTTATATCATGGTGTAAGTAAATAAATATTTAAAAAAAGAAAAATTGAATGTTGGAATTTTTTTTAAAGTATAAGTGTTTAGATAAATTTTAATTACTAATATAATATCCTAAAATAAAATTTATTTTGATAAAATAGATTCATTTATTAATATTTTTTGTCATATTATTATAATATAATTGTATGATACCTGACTTAAATTTTCAATGTGTTATAAAATCAGTCAGAATATTGAAATTAGTATTTTTTTAATAAATGATGATTCTAATTAATAATTAAATTTATCATAATAGGAAAATTATTTAAAAAAAAATTGGAATAATTTTTTGAATTCTAATAATCGAAAAATAGTTATTGTTGATTTTTCGTATTTTTCTAAAATAGGTTAATTTTTTGTGAATAGTGAAATATAGTGATCTATGATATATATACATTATGAGTTATGTAACATATTTATTGAGTCATTGAATATGTAATAAAAATAACATCAGACTATAATTCTATCTTTAAATTATAATTAAGAGTCTCACCACCCCTAATGCTCAAACCTCCAAATCCATGAAGAGTTCTTATATTATACCCATTTCCTCTCCCAAATCCCTCTCACATTTTCTAGTCTTGTAGGTCTCACCAAAATAAATATTCTATCTTCTTTAAGGAGGATGTAAAGGAGGTAAAAATCATGATGTAAAACCCTCTATTTATCTCTCGCTCTTTATCTCTCTTTTTCAATTTCTTTTCTTTTCTTATCCTCCCCTCCCCTCCCCTATACAAAGTAACATGATAATTCGAAAATATTTTTTATTATAAGATTTTATATTTTCAATATTAAATCAACCCTTAATTCTCACCTCTTACCATTTTTATTCTATAAATACAAAAATTATTTGTGAGGTTTTGATTTACAACCAACATGGATGATGAGTTTTATTTTTCCAATTCCTCCTTCAAAGATGGCCATAAAAAACTTTTATTGATATAAATGAATATAATATATCTATTAAAAGTTATTTAATGTCTTGTAACTAGTATATATACATAGTGTTAATTTGTAAGAAGAAATAGTATGGGATGATCGAAAAAATGGAAAAATAATCTAAATATTTATCAGAAACGCTTTCTCTAACAAATCATCAGCATATCTGTAAAACAAAATATATATAATAACATTAAATCACATAAAATTTATTTAATAACATATAATATCAATTATTCATAAATATTACTATTTTAAAGGATTATTTATTCATGTATACAAGTGATTCCATCATGAAAATCAAGGAAACAGACACCCCTGAATGAAAAATTCGAATACTATATCTAATAAAAAAGACCATAAATGAACTTAATAAAATTATACTACTATAAATTCATGTTTACTATGTTTCTAGTATAATTATTAATGAATATAATTTAATTATCTAAGATATTATGTTCAAGTGAAGAACACTTTTGAAAATAAGGTAAGCAATTTTCCTCGAACCACTATTCTTTGTACAGGTTACAATCTCCCCCTCATTACCCCAATTTTATTAGTAACTTTGATTATGTACTCCTCCAACATTATGTATTTTTTTTCTAATTTTTTTAACTATCCTAATTAATCTTTCATTGAAGGGTAGATTCATAATTTATAAGGACCCCCTCAATTTATCTTGATAAGATAGCCCAATTAATGGGAACATCATAATTTCAAACCCATTTTCATGTATAACATATAATATAATTTAATACACTTATATTTTTCTAAATTAAGAATTTTTATATTGAAAAATATTATATATAATAAAAAAATTTATGCACAATTTTATTCCATTTCCTCTTTGATGACTCTTTTATATTTTCCCTTAAAACACATTGATAATGATCATTTCAAATGTTCCGTAAAAACTCATATTAATTGTTTACATATTAGTTGGAAATCATTTACACCAAAAACATTTTTTCATTTCCCTTCCTTTTATTGGATACAAAAGTTCATAAAATTATATTATAAAAATTAAAATGGTTTTTCTAAATGATTTTTTTCCAAAAGTAAAAAATTTATTTCACTAAATAATTTATCAATGTTTTTATAATTGTATTTTAATCTATGATTTCAACTCATAATAGGAAAATTTATTTAAAGTTATATAATTAAATAATTTATTCAAAATATAAATAATGAATTGGATTTAATACAGGATATTTGGGGCCCTCTATAGCTCTTTGATGCATTGGTAGATCACAACAGACAAATTAGACCATGTTTTTTCCTATTTACGTTTTGTGGAATAGATGAAGCTTTGAAGGTATGTTAATTATATATAGAATTATTCACTCTCTCATTATAATATTATTAATTTATAATACATGTTATTATTTGACTAGTATAATATCCATGATTATGTTTTATTCTCAGGTGAGTATGGAATTATTTTGATTAACTTTTATTCCCTCAATATTATATTCAAGATTATGTTTTATTGACAAGTATTTTGGATACTAACCATCTCATATTTATTATGTTTATTTCTTAAATGGATTTTTTTACCCTTAAATAAAATTTGAACTCACCCCTTTCTTATGTTTTTTTATTTCCCAGGATATGATTTTATTTATTATGAATGACTTTCAAGGATAATCTTGGAGTTCATGGGTGTTTAAAATGGATTATATATACTTTATTTAATTTCCTGTTGTAATGTATAAATCATGTTTTTATATAGTTTTCAAAATATACTAACCATTTGGCCATTCATGCTACAATTTCCATATTTCCATTTTTAATATACTAATGTTAGGCACCGACATTGGGCTACATGGGTTGGGGTCATTATAGTTGGTTTTAGAGGAGGTTTAGTAGAAACTGTGAAAACTAGAATTAGAAAAAATAGAGTTGGTAACATAATCATAATATAGGAATTATGGACTACAATAGATTAACATTATAAAATCATTCTATGCTATAAAATATAGGGGTCTTTCTTTCAATACATCCCTATTTTGATAATATAAGTGGAAGTGTTTCTAGAAGAGATGTACAAAGAGGTATCATCGTTAACAACGTTTGTTGATCATAACTCACGGTAACCTAGTACATGAAAATTGTCTTTATTATTCACCTGGATTGAAACACCTTGGGTATATTCATAAGATAATTCATATTTTCCTTAGATACCATTATAAACGATTTAAAAGTAAATATATCTCTAATGAAACCATGATTAAGAGTATGATATTAGCTATGAAGAAGTTTTCAATTTATGTTAAGTGTTTCTTTATATCAAAATCATGATTTATGATTCATAACCTCACATAGTGAATTTCGTTCTTTATAAATGAAACCTCTCAGATAGACTGGGAAACTCACCAATTGACATGATCTAAATTATATGAATGATCATAAATTGTATGGTGTTATACCAATCATTCCAAGGGAACATGTCTCCCAAAAGATATCATAATATGAGGGTATAATATCATGTCCAATAAATTCAGAGAATCAATTTTCCATGTTTTAATATTTAGATGGGAAGAAAGTTACAATTGGATGTAATGGAAATTATAGAAAAATAGAATAAGGGAAACAAATATTTTCAAACATGTGATAAGTATAGAGGAATCACCTTGGTATGTTCTTAAAAAAAGTATATTTTATAAAATGTGGATAAAATTCATTCAAGCTATTAAATGCAAGAATATGAAATAAATTTCCAATATAAAATAATTCACCTATAATTATATTGGGAACTAATCAACTGAATATACCATGAATCAGGAAAAATTATATCAAAAGAAACCAAGGGATAATGGTCAAGATTATGATACCACCTCAGAAGAAGAGGAATTATTAATATACATGTATTTGGATTCATGAATTATGTAATTTAAAAATTTTATCTATAATTCAACATTTATAACATTCATGAGATATATAAGGATTGTATTACACTACTTATTATTTATGTATTTTAAATCATGCATGTTTTTATTATGGTTTTATAGTGTCAAGGTATTCATATATTTTTCAAGAGTTATTAAGAGCTTCATTATTAAGAGAATATTTTTCTAAATTTATTTTGAAAATTTACTGACCTTCTAATATTTTTAGATGAAGGTGGAAACACATGATTTATATGTGTATTATTGTTAAATACATGTGGAATGGCTCAAGTTAATCAATGTAAATTATTTTTTCTGGATAACATATTCAATCCATCATGTTTTTAGTAAAAATTTAATGGTCGAAGGAATGACTAGTAAACCAATACATTCATAAAACTGCTTCTAGCATGGAAAGGTTCATTTTCAACATTCATTCTAAGGTGTGAGGGATGATGTAAAAATACATATACGCACAAAAAAAGGATTTCATTATGACACAGAAAGTAATAATGTATTTTTATTTTCTCATGTTCATTTTTCTATATTAAAGCAATCCCATAACTCCAGAAACATTATTTTAGAAAAAAAATCAACATTCATTTAATTTTCATTCTAAGAAACCAATGGACATTTAACTAATCATAAATTTATGATTTACTAATGTTAATATTTCCAAATACATGGGTTTCAGTGAATCTCCATTAGAACATGATAGTTATGTTTCCCTTCCATGTCTATATTTTTTCAAATGTTATTATATTTCAGAGTCATTTTTATATGGTGACCTTAACATTTAGCTTTACCCCTATTTAATAAGATGTTTTATAAACCCTTTTTAAGATTTTGGCTTTCTAAAAAGGAAATATCATTTATCAACCATTATTTTTTGAAGTGTAATTTTAAATTTCAATGATTCAATATATTAAAGGTGGGTAGAATGTAACACCCAAACCTTTTACGGTATCCATGTCTTTAAATTTTCACTTCTTTGATAGATGGAACAATGAGCTTAAACACATATTTAAATATTTTATTTTAATTATAATAAAATTCCTTGTGATGGTGGGAATGATGTTTATTATATACATTTTAAAAATATAGTTTACAAATTTTTTTAAAATGAACTCATTGGTTACCAAGTGATTACAAATGAAAATAAAAAGACATTAAAAATAAAAGATAATAAAATATTATATTTACTACCAAAATGGAATATTATATTAATATCAAAAAATAATCACTATTATTGAAACTTTTTAAGGAAATTTATATATATAATATTAAATAAAATAATTTAAAATTCAATTACTAATATTCATAGGCTAAAGATAAAAATAATTCCAAATTTGAGCATAAAAATATTAATTTTTTATATGTTTATTTTAGAACCTTTTAAAAGTGAACATGAATTAAAAATAAATTTATAAACTTTTATAAATTATATTTAAAAAATATACTCTTTATTTAAAAAAGTGGAGTGTAAAAATTAACATAGGGTTAATTTTTTTTTTTAAAAATAATTATTCTTCTTTGAATAGTTAAAAAATAAAGATTTTTAAAAACCTGTCATTTTTAATATAGTTTTTGTATATATATTATTTGAATTGTAACATCTTCTATGAAAGTGTAAATAAAACCTTAAAATATTATAAATTAAAATATGATATATTTATTTCTTGGAGTAAGTAAATAAATGTTGTGACAATGATTAATTATCTCATGGTATTCTTATAAAGCAAAAATATTTATTTACAATTTTATAATTAATATAATTCTTTAATATATAATTAATTATTACAAAATATATTCATAAAATATTTTTATTTCTTCTTCGGATTATAATAATCTTTTACGAGACCATAATTAATATTCTAGATTATAATAAAATCATTTATAAATTTAAACTCCTTATTTTTCTAAAAATGGATTCTTTTAATTATAAATTAAATTTATCTTATTTTAAAAATTACTTTCATAAATTAGATTTAACTTTTTAATTATAGTCATAGAAATAAATTTAGGGTACATTATTCTGATTTTTCCCAAATAGATGAATTTTTAGTGAATAATGAAATGTGATAATTTATTGTATATATACATTGTGAATATGATAAAATATTAATTCGTTCATTGTTGATGTAAGAACCCTAATATATAAATATGCATAAATGTTTATTGTATTTATTAATATAATCAAAATTAGTCATATTCTTGAGCAAAAATATTATCTAATGAAAAAAAATAATCGAACACACAACTCTCCAACATTATAAAAACAATCCATCACCACCCTGTATCCCAAAACCTCCAAATCCATGAATCATGATTATATTCAACCCATTTCCTCTCCTAATATCTCCCCCATATTTTGGTCTTTCCTATATCACAAAAAAACCATTCCCAAGTCCCTTAAAAACGTTTTTAAGGAGGTGACATTGATGAGATAAAACCTTCCCCCTATCTCTATAAATTTATTTTATTTTCATAACCTTCCCTCAACAACTATAAAAAGTAAATTTACAATTATAATATATCTTTTATACTATAATTTTTTTTAAAATTTCATATTAACATAAAATTATATTCTCTTACCTTTTTTATTTTCGTAAGGAAAATATCGTCTCGGAGGTGCTGATTTACAACCTTTTTGGATGATGAGTTTTCATTTACCAATTTCACCATCATGGATGGTAGAAAAACAATTTTTATGGTTAAAATAGAATAGAATATATTTATTATAACTTAATAAATGTTCTAAAACTGTTATATATACATAATACAAATTAATAAGACAAAACTAGTATGTGATGATCACAAAAAACGTCAAAATAATCTAAATGGTCATCATTGAAATTTTATCTAATGAATAATCCTAAAATGTGGTAACAAATTTAAATATTATAAAATTAAATATCATTTAATAAAAAAAAATCATTCTTGATAACTATTATTATTTTACATGACATTTTTTTAAATGTCTACAAGTGAACCAGCCATGAAAATCAAGGAAACGAACAGTCCATAAATAAATAAAATTAATTTCTAACCCATTAAAAAGAACATAGATAAACATAATAATATTATAATAAATAATATAAACTTTTAATATTTTATGAATAAAAATTTTAATGAATCTATTTTCATTATCCATGTTATTATGTTCAAGTACAGAACACATTCATACATAATGTAAGAAATTATTCTTGAACATCCATTTTAATTCATGTTCTTCATTCTCTCTCTTTATAAAAATGTAATTATTTATTATTATTATATAATACTAATAAATTCAATATTTATGTTATAAAGTTATTACCTGTCTCAATTAAGTTTTTTGAGGAATCCAAAATTTATTATGTTCCCTTCACAACTCTTCTCGATAATGATGCCTGGTAAAAGGGAACTTCACAATTTCAAACACATTTTCTAGTATACTCTATAATAATTTTGTATCCACTATTTTTGAAAAATAGATTATTTTCATGAAAAAACTTTATATTTTCTATGTAAACAATTAGTCCCTTTTTTTCTTTAAAGAATCATTAATATTTTCCCTTAAACTGCATTTCAGTGGATCATTTCTAATGTTTCTTAAAAAAATTTAAATTTTTTTCACATCAGCTGAACATAATTTAGGCATCAAATATAATTTAATTTCCCTTACCTTTTTAATATATATATTTATAATATGATTTTATGAAAAAAAAAATTATTTTACAAAAAAACAATCTTCATTCTAGAAGTAAGGAGGTATTTCTCTCAAGAATTTATCAATGATATTATTAAAATATTTTCATCTATGATTTAATAGATTAATGGAGAAAATTGATTACATTTTATATTATTAAATCTATTATTCAAAATATGATGCATTAATTAAAATTTTTATTCGATGGGAGGGGCTCGTGAAAGATCTTCGATGTATAGATATGTCTCTTGAGAGAAACTAGAAAGTGTTTTTAACCATTTATATATGATTTCTTCTACGAAGACATGAAGTTATGTTAATGATTTTTGTAATTATTAATTATATAACTATAATATCATTAATTGATTATCCTTGTGAATATTCTACTGTTATAATATTTGTGTTTATATTTTATTATCATTTTCTAATGAAATCATTTTGATCATCTTTTATTTTTACCATATTATATTCAGGTCTATGTTTTAATAAAAGTGGTCGTGGGATATTCACCATGACGCATTATTAATGTTTATATCATCTAATTTATTGTTTACCCATAATGATAATCTTACCTCGCCCTTTTCTTATTTTTTATTATTACGTAGGATTCGATTATTTATATTATGAATAACATATTGGGATAATCTAGATGCATTTGGATATTTCCAATGGAGTTGATGTGTTGTACATAATATCAAGTTGTAATGTAATTTTTTCATGTTTTTTTAAAAATATACTAAAAAATTTCTATCCTTTGGGAGGCGATTTCATAATTTATTATTCTAATATAATAAAGTAAGGAAGAAACTCCAAGCTACTAGGGTCAGTTTCATTAGAATTGTATCATATCAGAAATGAAGTATAATTAATATAAATTAATGTTTTAATTGACAGAAAACACATTATAGGATCACATGAACATTTTCATGAGGAAAATAACCTTTTAAATTTTAATTCACTTATTTAAAATTATAAAAAAATAAAAATATTAAATAAATAATTTTATTCAGAAAAAACAATGGAATCTATTAAAACAATTTTCAATAAAAAGTGTAGTTATGATGGTGAAAAAATTCATTTTTATGGTAAATCATTAATCACTATTTCCATTTATATTTTAGTTAGAGAAAATAAAAAGTATAGCAATTGGAAAATCATATGAAAAATTCTTTTACAATTTTTCCCTGAAATCAAAACATGGTATAAAATGACTATATAAAATCCCTACAGAATAGTAAAAAAATTCATAAAATATTTTTAATGAATTTATAGTCATGTGAGTAAAATATTCATAGCCTAAAAGAAGAAAAAATGTTGGTTCTCATTAATATAATTATTTCCAACATTTATGTACATAAGAACTGAAAAATGAATAGAAAAAAAATGTAATTAAACGTATTTACTAAAGAATAAAAAAATATAGTTTTTTGAGATGTAAATCATATAATTTAATCATTAAAAATGTAATTATAAACAATACAATTAAAAATGAATTGTAATATAAAACACCCATATGTATTGAATATGGAATTTTTCTCAGGGAAATAAATTTGAGATGATAAACCCTTACCATATTAGTAACATTCTAATTAAAACCAAAACAATGAGAAAATATCAATTATAACATCTAATAAAATTATTTAATAATGATAAATGAAATAAAATTTTAAATGGGATGTATATAAACCTCATAAATATAAATAGGTGAATAACATCAAACATGTCACTACAAAACAATATTGAGATAAAGAACCATTATGTAATGTCTCAATGGCTATGTATGCAACCAAACATCCTATTCAAAAAATTAAAATTTAATATAATTCTCTACCAAAAAAATATAAGTATATATATATAAAATATATTTTAAATTAATAAATTTCATCACTAAGTTATTTCTGTTTTTTTATTAAAATCATCATTTCTAGGTATTAATTATTTTGTCTTTTCAGAAAAAATTAGTTTGGTCCTTTAGGTAATTATACTTTGACATTTTTTTACAAAACATCTATATTTCAAATAATGACACAAATAGTATATATATATTTATTAAATAAATTGTTAAAAATATTCATGTAATGTGGTGATGTAAAAGGATTTATATCACTTCATGGTGGTGGTGGTCTAGATGTATGCAAGAGTGATAATTTCATTCCCCAATTGATTATAAGGGGTGAAAATTGTAGTTTAAATTACATAATAAAATATAACTATGTATTTATGATACTAGATTCTTAATTTTATGATCGATAAAACATTTTTAAGGATGTTTTAGGAGGAAATAAAATTAAAATATCTAAATTAATATTTATTCATCTTATTTCAAAGGCCACCATTGGCTTCAACCATAAGCATTGAAAATAATATCTTTAGAAAATGATATGGGGTCTATAAAGAAGATAATGAATTTCATACCTGTTTTGGGCAGGTTTAGGTTGATCTAAAATTCTCAAATTATGTGAATAAGAGAGGGAAAATTATTCCATGTTATAATTGAATGGGTGGCACACATTGAATTATGTAAAATATTTTAATAATATAAGGTAAAAATCATAGAAAAGTTAAAAAAATATTCTAATAATTTGATTATGAGAAATTTAATAGTTTATATATTTATAAAAATAATAATCCTATAATTTTTTGGAAGGATAAAAATTATATTCTAGTTTAATATTTTTTGGTAAAACTGGTTTGGCCACATCCATGGTATTTTTTATTGTGGTTACTATTAATAATGAAAAAAAATGTTCAACCTCATAAATTATATTTATTATGATGTTTCAAAATATGAAATCAAATTTAACAGATTTATTTTATATAATTAGTAGAATAAAATTTTAAATTAGCATATAAAACTAAATAAAAACTGGATTTCAGAGAAAAAAAATATTTTTATGTATTTAACTTATTTTATATCCATTAGATTCTATCTAAAAAAATATAAAATGGACTTTGAAATATTTATTGAATATATATTTTATATATTTTCTTAAAACCAATAATTAATAATTAATTTTTCAATTTTTTATGATAAATAACTTTTCACATATAAATACAATTATGTAAAAAATAAATTTCATTATATTTAAAGGATTTCACATTCACTCATATCCATTAAATATATAATGTATGTATTATTAGCACATTATTTGTATAAATTATCAATAAATATTTTAGAAATTATTTTTTTATAGTGGTACACATACAATCGATAGAAAAAAAATAAAAAACCTGTAGAAAAATAATCTTCGTCCAAAATATTATATTTAATCATTAAATTATTTAATTAAAATTGAGTTATATTGAAATCATTTTGATAATAATAAATAATTATAACCAAATGTTTTTTCTATTTAATCCTATTCAAATACCCTGTTGTAATATATAATTAATCAAGGATTACTATATAGCATTTAATTTTTACTTAGTGTTGTGTATAATGAAAGCTACCAAATACCTCATGAATTGTTTTGAAGGGAATAAATTTAAAATCTTCATATTATATTTTAATAACATTATTATAAGTGTTTTAGAATAATTTTTTACCACGAGCATGATGGAACCTCTATACTATTCGAAAATATGATACAATTTTCTTATTATTCCTTGTATTTAATGATCTAACATTTATTATATCATTGTAAGAATTCCCAACAGATGAATAAAACAAACTATTACTATTTGTAACATCCATACACAAACCATTATCTTTGAAAAATATAAGGTGACACAATCCTTTGGTGATAAACCCAAGACAACAATGGATGGAAATAAATTCGATGGGATTAAAAAATCTTTATTGGTAATTTTCCCCCATTTAAAAAATCATATCATATAATGAAAAAAATAGAAATACTATGAAAACAGACGAATATATTAAATTATATATATATAATACAACTCAAAATAAAAAAACAATAATATCGATGTAGAAAGAACGCAAAATAATATATCCATCCAAAACTAAAGACATATAAAAGAAATAACACAATTTATATATAACAAAAGTAGTAATACATGAAAATTGTTAAGAAAAAACACCCTGATATTTTAGGATTGGGGTGATCAGCTAGAAAAATTGGAGAAATTTCTCTTACATACTCTAGATAAAAAATGTCTGCATTTTCATGTAATTGAATATATATGGGGAGGGTATACAATCTCTGTATGAAATATCTAGGTGACATCTCATCTCACACCATTAGGATAAGAACATGTTAGGTTACATTTCCAAATATAACTAAAAAATAAAAATATAATATCCAATTTTTTTAAAAAAAATTATTCCAATTAATATAAAAGGGGAGAAATAGATTATCCATTTATTCTAATTAGAATACTCATTCTATACACTCACAAACACACACACAAACATGATCAATGAAAATAAAAATTTTAATGAGTGGTATATCATCCATGCAATACGAAATTCATTAGTGATAATCCTCTATTTTCTCTAAGTGGCATTATCATCTCATCTTAAACAAACAATTCAGAATATAATGTTATATGAACTCACACCAAATCTGTATTCCAAGTCCACATTCCTAAAAAATTATTTTATTACCAATATTAATTTGAATTCCATTTTTAAATAATGAAATATGTATTAATTCATGGTATTAAATTTAAATCATTTCACAACAATTACTTTTTCCTAACAACCACTAAATATAAATAAAAAATTATATTATCACAAAATGAGGGATAATTGAAAATAAAATCCAATGTTTAATTCTTAAAAACTACAAGAACCCATGTTAAACTTATAATCCTCTGATTTATATAATAATTGTAGTATAATATGGAATCTACCTTCCTCAAATATGATATCCATCAACATGAAGACACAAAACATGATCATATCAATATAAACCCCATTTAAAATTTATTAAAGTATTACTAAAAATATTTCAAAACTATACTCATCTAATAGATCCACACATTGGAACCCAAATTAATGGTTCTGTTTTGGTGGATGTGAGTAGATAAATAATATTAGGAATGTAAGATCTAATCCTTTTTTGAGGAATTTATTTATTTAATTTATGCTTTCAATCCCTTTATATTTGTTAATTAAATGTTTTATGAGTGGATAATAAGTCTGAGGGGTGACAAAATGGTTCATGACATGAAATAAAGGAGTAAGGTTCCATACATTGTATGTTTCATAGTTGGGTCCTAGTTATTAGTAATTCTGTTCCCTAATCATGTTTATGTAGAGGATGTGGTTCACTTTTGGTGAAACTAAACATGGGGAGGGACATAACCATGTGTTCTTGGATATAGACCTCCCATATATATATACATAATTGTATTTAAAAACATGAGGGCTTCCAAATAGACTATGTGACTTGACCCCCAATCTTAGATAGTGGGTGGTACATCATTCACACATGGTATGGTTAATAGCATGGCCAAACTATGAACCTCATTAACATTAGATAAATTTACCACTCCCCCCAATGATTTATGTTTCATCTCTCTAATTTCTTCACATATCTTCTTATAATATACTTGGTTAAAAAATCCTTCATATCAAAGTATATGTGGATTTACCTCCCTCATATTTATGTAATTTCAAATGTCATTGTTTTAATATAGAAGCTAAAGGTTTGTGTAACCATCATTTTTTATTCCATGTTCTGGATTGGGCTTTCTAAAGTCATTATACCTTTTCTAAATCTCTAAAACTCACTTTTAATATTGGATTCATTGTTATGGCTATGAATATGGTTTTATATCGAAATAAAGTCCTTGGATTTGTTATCATGGGGCTATATAATCTGGGTAGGTGGTAGACAATTTATATCCAATTATCTTATGTTTAAAATCATGTGTTTATGGTTTTCCCCATGTGTCATTGTACTATACATGTTTTCAATGGATGAAATCTTTGATTAATTATCTAAAAACGATCAAGTCCCTCATGATCCTTGTGGAATGCATTGATTATTATTGGACAATATTAAGGGTCACCCATGTGGTGTAACGCTTCCATGAATTGGTAACTATGATGTAATGTGTAGAATTTAATTGTTATGGGATAAATCACATGATTTTTATGTTGACAGATCAACAAGATTTATGAAGTAGAACTAATAATTAATGCATCTAGTGTATGACACCGAATAATGGGGGTTTGGTATAAAGTTAATTTGTAAAATAAATTATGGATTTTAAATTGTAAAACTATCAATGGAATAAGATATAGAAAATTATAAATGTTGTAATTTTATAAGTAATGTTAATAGAACTAGTGTTAATCGGTTTTGTAAAGAAGTTGTTATATGTGTTAAATGAATTGTGGTTTCTAAATGGATTGTTTGTTCAATGACTTATGGTATGTAAATGTTATGTGTGTTAAATTGTTAATAAATCACGTAAACATGGGATATTAGTATGTGTTTGGTTTTGTACATGAGGATTTATGCCTATGGTTTGGGTCAGAATAGGGATCTAAGCCCATCCATTTAATTCTCGGGTTATGGATGTATACTAAGTCTGCAAGCCACTTACTAATGAAAATAATACAAATACCAAGACTGAGGATTGTAGCTAAGTGTTGTGTATGGTTGTGTTAAATTTCTTCCATTTTGATATAATAAACATAATTCATCTTCCTTATAAAAATGTTTTATAACTAACATAGGCATAGGTGTTTTGATAAAAATGGAAAACCCATAGAATAAATGATGACTGTGGATTAGTAAGATATGTTAATAAGTGTCACTGAATTTATCATTTGTTATCATTGTTATTATTTATCTAAACTAGTAATGTATTAATTTAGAATGGCTATTTTTTAGAAACCGTTGGTGGGGAGCTATTGAGTTGTAATCACACCCATCATGGGTCACCATTGGGTAATCAATGGGTATCATGGTTGTAGGTCAGGACAAGGGCATTGGTCCTATTATAGATTATTGATTTAGGCATCAAATGTGAATGTATGAGGGATCCAGACATGATTTTTAGAAACATTTTTTATTATTCATGACTTCTAAATATTGGGTATTCTATTCATATAGCACTTAATGACATGACATGAAATACATACATTTTTATTGTAGGGTTGTACCTTGTTTGGGGAAATGAAACCATGATTAATTTTTATCATTTTTCCCCTTAATTATCAATTTATCCAATGTATCGTACATTTTTAAAGAGGGTATAGTTTCACAACACATGTTCTATTTGAAGATTGTTATAATTTAGAAACCTCTCGAATATGAGGAGGCGTTCCTAAAGTCATGTGGTGAACTGGATAGGGCACCGAATTAGTGGCACCCAAGTTGGGGTATTAAAAAGATTCACTAGTTTTAGTGTTTTTTTTCTATAATAATATAATATAATTGTATAAGGGAGACTAGGATGTGTTAGAAATTTGAAATGAGATTGATTATAGGATCAGCTAACCCGTGTTTGAGGGAAAACCCAAGTACCTAGGGTAGTATTATTTTTCTTGATGTATATTACTACAGTTATATTATATTTCACCTTGATTTAAGCACTTAATCTGTGATGTGACTATTTTATTATATTTTTCACATATCCAGAATGACACGATGGTGTGAATTCATGGATAATTTTAGGCACTTAGTGATATATGTATCATTAATCAGGGTAATCACTAAAGGGAAAGACATGTGGGATGTGAGGGATAGAATGAATTTCATTGTCTATAAAATTTGTTGGAGGTGGTGTCCACGAAAGATGATTAAATAATGATATTGGGAATAATGTAATATAATTCATAGGTTATAGTGCCTAATAAGTATTCATAAACGATTAAAAAAATTTAACACAATGAAGGGTGATATAAATGAACCTAAATGAGATAGATTTATGTTGTTAATGTAAAAAGGTTAAAAAGGGTGACTAAGAAAATAATTGTTACTATGTATTTTTTTACCCCATTTGGACAAAGGAACATGGTTGGGATGGTTGGGGATAGTGTTTGAGATATGAATTTATCTATTTTGAAAAAATAATTGTAAGGGGATGTTTATGTCTTGTAGAGAGAGATCTTTCTCACAAAATATGGATGATTTTAGTTATATATTTTTAGATGAGTGATGAGAATTATAGGGAGATTCCACAATTAGGATGTTTTTTGGTTGGGAGAAAATATGTTATCACCAGAAACAGTCCTCCAGTATTGTTGTTGAAAACCCCATTTATCCAAGGTAATATATAAGGGGAGTGTTTCTATTGGATCTTTTCTTGTATTTTGATGATGATTGAATGGGAACCAGGGAGGGATGTGCTGATTATGATTAACATGAATAGATAGTTTCTGATACATCACCCTCCAAATATTGATGATGATGGTGGACCTTAGGAAATTGAGTTTTGGATAGAGTGTATCTAGATGATTCTAAATCACATTGGAATTCTTTCCATGAAGAGACACATCTTGGATGTTTATATGTTTTTGGGACTGGTGAATCATAGGTTGGATGTTTTGATTCAGACAAAAGATATAGAAGTTATGTTACTAAAAAATTTCCATTAAACATTACTGGAAAATTTATATCAAGAGACCATGAGAAAGGTGAACAATGTAGTGTTTTTAGGTTTACCCAATGGCCTATGATAGTGCTAGACTATTTGGGATGCTTCACTAACATGAAATTATTTATTTCAATGTTGGAATTGAATGAGTATGTAATGGTGATTTCTTTTCTGGATGGAAATAGACATGATATTAATTCCTAGGTGAATATATTTCATTTAATGAGGTTTCCTGAGGTGGTTGATTAAGCCCTTATTTCAGAAGGGACCTTAATGGATGAATCTATTGTAAGGAATTCAGTTTCATTTTGGTGACATAGTGGTTCGAATCCCAATAGTTGGAAGTAATTTTTTCAGAGTTATCACAATGGAGGTGGTAGACAGAGTACACAAGAAAGAGTTTTAACCTCTTTAGATGCTGATGAGGTGCTCTACTATCATTATGGAATGTTGGGATACATGGATGGTTAGTTTCCCTAACCACTAGTTGAGTTTTGATCTTATATAAAGATAGTGCATGTGTATAAGTAATCTATGAGCCCTCGAAAAAATGAGTATTGATGGAGGATCAAGGAAGATACAATGTCTCAAAGGGGGTGGCTACCCAACAAAAGGAAGGACGTTGGAGCTCTACCGGTTGTACCGGTCAATGTAGAAGTTGTGGTTCTCTATGAAATGGGTGTTTTATCAATTGGGTATTCTAACAATATGGAATCCGAATGGTTCATAGGGTTTATATACATGTCAGAATCATTAATTTCAACATGTACCTGGATGTGGAAAGTATGAAGTATCAATAGATTATGTTATGGTTATTGTAAATCCAAGGTATTAGTAATATTATTTGATATATCTAACTCATAGTATATTATATCTAATTACTTTTTGAATGTGTTGGGTCTAGTGGTTGAACACATGTGTGGGGTTATGCTGGTTGACACACTATTAGGTGCGAAGTAGAAAATATCCAGAAGTGAAAGGAGTTTAAACTTGTGTTGTTTAGGATCTTTTTTCTTTGGAACTTGTTCATACTTGATATATATGATTTGGATGTGATATTGTGGATTGATATGATGTTATTGTATTAGGATGATATTGATTATTACCAATGTGGGTGAATGTTCATGAATCTTGATGGAAACACTTTCACAGTGGGGAATGCAATATCCCAGCAGGCCTTTCATGGACCATTTGTGATTAGTTGGATAAGCTTAAAAACCATGAGGCATTTCATTTACATGATTATGGGGGCATAGAGAATATTGTATTTCATTTTTTAGTGGACTTGTTCCTGTATGTGTTTCCTAATGAGTTTTTAGGGCTACTTACCAAGGGATATATCGAGTTCAGGATCGAGTTTCTTAATATAGTTTAAACTGTTTATATTCCACCATATCTAAAAAACCAATTGAAGATCATGAATAAAAACATCTACTAGAGGAATTGGATAATAATGGTTTTATTATTCTATGTACGTTTCATTGAGGATCTCCAGTTTTATCTATAATGAAGGTATATGGGACATTGGAGTATCGTGTTGATTATCGGAGCTTGAATGGAATGGCTGGTAAGAACTGATACCCTATTAAATGAATTTATAATTTTTTTACTATCTTATAGGTGAATATTTTTTATAAAAACCTAATTTTAAATCTGGGTATCATCATATGAGGGTGATACCTTTATAATATACCAATGACTACTTTCAAGAGTATGTATAGTTTTTATGTGTTCATTATGGTGCTTCCTGGATTGACCAACAAACCAATTTTATTTATAGCCCTAATTAACCAAATATTTCACCTAAAACTAGATCAATTTGTTGGAAATGTTTTGGATTAAATCATGGTGTACACTAAGACTGATGAAAATCATTCCAAACTAAATCACATCATCTTTAGTACACTAAGAGAGAATATTCTATATGTCAATCCATCAAAATTTCATTTTCGGTTTGATAGGTTACATTTTAGGCATCACATCATTTCTGAGGAAGGAATTTCAGTGAATCTATATAAGGATCATGAAAATTTGTTATGGAAGAATCCAAAAAAAGTTTCTTATATCCAAGGACTTTTGGGTTCATTAGGCTATTATTGACGGTTAATTAAACACATTTCCTAATTGGCACAACGCTTTCCGGATTTACCAATAAGGGAACCATGTTCAAATGGTATGGGGAATATGAGAATGATATATATGATTTTATGAATAATTTTACCACTACATATATTTGTATCATACCCCTACTAGCTAAGGGTTATACATTATTTTATAATGCATGTAATGTTAAGAATTTGATGGTGTTTCTATATGATGAATGGGTTGTTGCATATGGGTCACGGTAGTGAAGGCTTTATGAACAAAATTACCCTACACATGATCTAGAGTTGGACATGGTTCTTTTTATTTAAACTATTGGAGATATTAATTTTTAAGATAATCTTTTATTTTGTATGCAAATTAAAAAATATATAAGTACATCATCTCAAAGCATGATATAAATTTTTAAAAATAAACATCTGTTGAGTACTTGAATTGATCTGATTATGATGGATAACATTCCTGAAATGGGAAACAATGATGTAGACGATTTAAGTTAGAATACTCAGAAGTAGGAAGTTTAGGAATCTAGTTCCCAGTGGAGGATGATAGCATTGTATTGAGTGATGTTTCTAAATGATTAGGATGGACAAGGGAAGACAGCCTTACCATTAGTGGATGTTGAGTCCATTCATCAAAACCTGATCAGGGAGAGGAAGTATGAGGATCTAGAGTGTATGGATATGAGTGAATGTCTTGATGAGGGAAGCCACATTTAGATAGGACAATTGATAGTGATGACATCATTTATGTTCATGGAATTTTTTATTTCCCTACATGTATAAGGGATGTTTGGATATGTTAGATTCATGACTCGATGTGGGCAGTGCATCCTTGTTTAACATGAATGTATCATAATTTCAAATAAATAATTGGTGGACATGAATGAAGAAAGTTGCTATTAGTTTCATTACATGATATTGTACATGTGAGAAGGTGGATTCCAGGTATCAATTAACAAGAGGTCTTTTATAATTGTTTCCCATTCTATAATTGAAGTGGGAAAACATCAAGATGAATGTTTTGGTAGGTATTCTGAGGAAACTACGGAAGAATGATTTGATATGGGTGGTTATCGATTAGTTGACCAAGGTGTCACATTTAATTAAATTTTGAGAGACCTTATTTATTGACTAGTTGGTTGATCTATATGTTTGAGTGTTTTATGCTCACATGGGGTACTGAGAACATTATTTCCAGTTCATGATCCTCATTTTTCATTTCCCGTATAAGAGGGGTTGTAGAAGGGATTGGTACCCAAGTATTTTAAGTATGGATTTCATCACACAGATATACATGTAGTTACAGCATACTGTTCAAATACATGGGGACATGTCGAGCGAATGTTACTTTTGATTTGGTCAGTATTGGAAGAAAAACTTGGTTATTATTGAGTTCACCTATAAAAATAGATATCAAGATACTAATCAGATTGCACCATATATGGTTCTCTATGGTAGGTCATGTATATCTATTTTATATAGGATGGTGGTTGGGTAATCAGGGGATTTTTATATTGATTCTCATCCTTGAGATGTCAAAACATGATCAGATGATTCAAAAATGTTTTGATATGGATCAGATTAAGAAGGAGTCATATACTGATCAATATCATTGACCACATGAGTTTATTGTGTGTGATCTTTTTTTTATTTTTTGTGTCTCCATGGATGTTTCACCATTAGATTCTAAAATTGGATATGTTTGAACATAGGT
This sequence comes from Viscum album, assembly GCA_963277665.1. NCBI lineage: Eukaryota > Viridiplantae > Streptophyta > Magnoliopsida > Santalales > Viscaceae > Viscum > Viscum album. Next base: position 1,059,757,416 of record OY728143.1, on the reverse strand, counting down.
ATGTGGGGTCATCTGATATTGTGGAGATGATCAGACCATCAGTGTACTGATTGGATCTTTCTATGTGTACAGTGCCATGCTAGATATTTTCATGTGTCAAATAATTAGTATTATCACCCAGAACCCTTCCATGTGATATCTATATATGATGTTTGTCTTTATATTGATGTGTCCATTGAGGACCATTCCGTTCATATTTAATATCATAGTAAGAATGTTTTTCATGGTAAATTTGGTCCTCTATTTCTATTATTGTGTAAAAATGGTAACAAATAAGTGAAAACATATTATATTGGGATATATATGTAGTATCAACGGCCTCGTGTTTTTATATTAGAGACTCAGTTATTAATGGGATGGATGCTCAAGTATGGGCAATTATATTGTTGGTAGGTTGTAATATTCTAGACTTCTATTGAGTTAACTCCTAACATAAATTTCCTTTTAAATACTATAATATTGGTTAATAAATTAATTTCTTTGTTTATGAGGATGACGTGGGCTCTATAGGTTTTTGAGACATTAAATAATGGAAAATGAGGTCATATAGTGCATGTTTCATGGTTATTTCATTGTTAGTGGTAACCATGAAACCTAACCCTTCTTACATGGAAAATGTGGTTCATCCTTTGTTAAAACATGCATGTAGAGGTAATAAAATATGTAGGCTTGTATAGGGGAATCCTTCATGGATACCACCTATTTTGTCATATCATGCAGATTAAATAAAAGAATGTATGTCCTAACACCCCTCTTGGAAAGAGGTCGGTATATGGCTTGCGCACAGTTTTGGAAACTATATCATGCAATTGGGAGACTCATTAAATATGGTTAAATTTAAAACATTTTCCCCTCATGTATTATGTTTATCTACCCAAATATCTACCTGTATCTTCCAAATTTAGTGATTGTCGATGATCACTTCATTATAAACATAGAAAGGATTAATCTCCCTTGTTTATAAGATGTTTGGAGCATCGTTTTGTGCCTATCATTGATCAGGGTGAGACTATCACCAATTTTCATTAAATTTTCTAAATTAGGGAGTTTAGAGTCATTGTTCTTCTTTTGAATATCTAAAAATGCATATTCCCAATGGTTTCTTGGTTATGTATTTGATGGTGGATTGATATCTAGATGAAGGACATGGTCAAGTGAGCATTCATCTATCAAATCAAGGTTGGTGGACTACAAGTTATATCCCATAGTCTTATTGTTCAATTTTTATGTATGTGGTTGTGAACATATTACCTTATGCTGTCCATTTGGTTTTACATTGTTCAAATGAGTAATTAATTGATTAAATGATGAAATTAACCCCTTATGATCCTCATGGGATGCATTAAGGGTGATTATACTAGGTTATGGACCACCCATGGTGTGTGTTGCTTCCTAGGACATGGAATTGAAATATTATGTGTAGCATTAAATTTTTCTGAGATATATCCCATGATGATTATGTTTCCATATTACCAGGACTTATGTTGTAGAACTAATGATTATTTCATATAGTGGTTAATAAGGTATATGTGGTAGATTAGTATAAAGTTAATTTGCTAAATCAATTATGGGATATAAATGTTTAATGTAATGATGGGATAATGTATGAAAATGATTATTTGATAATTTGATAAGACATTTCTATCGAAATTTTTCAATTGGTTAATGAATGAATACATTATATATTTTGAATGAACTTCTGTTTCTAAATGGCTTGTATGTTCAATGAGTTATAAATTTTAAATTTTTATGTTTTTTAAATGGTTAAAGAATAATGTGAACATAGCTTAGTGGTACGTGTGGGGAATTGGAGTTGAGTATCTACTCCCAAGTGTCTTGTTAGAATAAGTCTCTATGCCCCACAAATTTTTCCCATATTTACCCATGTTTTGGGGTTTAAGTGGCCTCATGTAGTGAAACATGTGATATCAAATCCTTAGATACCAATGAAGAATCCTAGGGACATGTTAATTATATAGATTGATGTTTTCTATGTAGTTGAAAACTTATGTTTGATTTGAGATGGGTTAAATAAAAATTAATATAACTAATTGAATTCAATTATATATAATTATTTAATCCTATGTTATCATTTGGGGTGTTTAGGTTAAATTGATTTCTAAATTATTTCAATTTCAATATATTTGAAAGGATTTATTGAATTACTAAATTATAATTCCAAAAATTAATAGTTTTACACTTTCAAATACAATTTTTAATCACTTATAAACTTATTGGATCTTTGACATGAGATCCATAAGGTAATGAATTTTTTACCACCTGAAATATGGGGTGAAAAGAATTCAATAATGAAGAAGAACAATGAAAATAATTGAATAAAAAAATAAAATAAGATAAATTATTAAAAAATGATAAAGTGACGAATAACATCCAATACATCCCATTTATACAACATTGGATCACGCATGAATAATTTTACCCCTCTATTGATGATAGTCTCTCAATGGAAGCACGAATTAGACTCTCAAGGTCATGATTGAAGAATAAAAACAAAGAGATAACCAAAAATCTAACATTTTATAAAGAATATATATATTCAATATGGGAATATATTCACACTATTATGAAACAATATTAATGTGTTATCAAAATGGAATGAAAATTATGAGGAGATGATATTTTATTAAAAACTAACTTGAAATGAAAAAACATATAATGGAAGAAATGTGATTACAATATCAAATAGAGAGAATAATATTACTATGAATTCATACACCACTTTCAAAAAAACACCACCTCCACTAACATAAATATTTGTTTCCAGAGCCTTGGGTCAAAACCCCAATATTCAATGTAACCCCAATTAGTAACGGTTGGAAGAGTTATAGGGAAAATTAATTGAGATTTGAATTTTCTGAACATGAAAACAAATCGTATCAAGCTATCATCCAACCAATTGAATTGAGAGAAAATTATTCTAGATGAATGTATTTTTGTGGGATATAGATGAGGTAATTAAGGATACTATTTCACATTTACATTTTAAATATTTCATACCAATTATATCATTTTTCTTATATGTATGACCAAAAAGGAAGGCAATAATTTTGTGGAAAAGAATATATCCTAAAAATTCAACTTTATCTTAGGCTGCCTAGAAATACCTTAAGAAGTAATACATTTCTATGGAAACATTTTAATTAAATAATCCCCAAGATTGTCTCTATCTCTAGTTAAAATTTTAGATTTGTTATGTTTGGATATTGTCTACTATAGTCATTTAATTTGGTTGTTTTCAAGGTCAATTCACAAAAAATGATCTTGTTTCACGACCCAATTTATTAATCTTATCAATTGATTATAAAATATATCCAAGAGGATAGAATTATACATATAGAATGAGATAAATTAATATTATATATGAAAATAAAATCAAAACAATTGGTTGTATTAGGACGTGCTACAAATGTAACAAGTAATAGTGTATTTTAAGAAGATATTTCAATAATAATATGAAATAAATAATAAATTGTAAAATGATCTAAAAATTGTTTTTATGAATAATAATTATCATGGAAATTATATATTAAAAATTAATATTATCCACATATAATGACTAATCACACCCCAACACGAGTATTTCTTCTCAAAGGAAAAAAGTGACACAAAAATATTAAAATTTTCTTTCATTTCAAAAATGATTTTGACATACAATTTTAAACAAAAGACCTAATACCAAAAAACTGTGAAACCATTCAAAATAGATTATCAAATGGGAGGCTCACAAGAATATTATAAGCACATTTCCAATTTTATTTTTGAATCCATTTATACATTTTTACCAATATTTAATTAAGAATGATGATGTGTGGGGAATCAAAATATACACATCATTAATTTTTTTTCAAGGGGAAAGGATGGATGTGTCACCTGGATTTATATTTCAACCGTAAGATAAATCTTCATTTTTTTGAATGTTTTTAGTTTAATTTATATTTTCATAAATTAAATATACCCTAGAAGGAAGAATTTTCTTATGACTCCCTAACTCAATGAATATAGGACACAATGTGAATATAACTAACTCAGAAATCATCTCAAGTTAAAAAAAACAAAATAAAATTATCAAAAATAGTGATAAAATTCCCAAATATAATGAATAAAATAATTAATACACTATTCTAATGAGCCAAAGGAAAAACATTAGGTAAATTAAGTGTTCTAATCCTAATTTAAATATTTTTATTATTTAATACATTTTTATGATTTTTTTAATACTATCATAAAAATTAAATCACTCACCAAACAAATTCCATTTGTTATGTGACCCCATGTAATCTACCTAATACCCCAAAATTCATAAAATGTGTGCCATGATTTTTTAAAAAAATGATGGAAATTTAAATGGTGAAAAATAGTATTATATAGAAACACATTCCAAAAAATATTCTCATGACCATAACCATGGATTTAAATGATTGTCAGGGTTTAACAAAAAAATTTGATTTTTAATTTAAATATTTTCAATGTTTATTTTCAATTTTAATGATAAATAAATTTATTCTTCAATTTATTCAAAAAAATATTTTATTTGATATAGAAAATATATGTTTTATGTTTTGCTGACCCACAATATAGAAGAACACTTTCCCCAATGCTTAAAGAAAATAAAATTTAGATGGTGGTATAATAAAAGGATTGGAGTTCCAAAATAAATTTGGAATGTGAGAATAATTGAATGAAATCACTTGTTGGTAAATGTTGAAGTTCATGATTTTATTTATTACTTCTATGATCTATAAGTCTCACAGATATGTCACATAAATGATGAAAAATTTTGTATAATCCCATGGAATAAAAATGGATTTCCAAAAAATACGTCCACTTCAGTGTCCCTGGAATCATACACACCAACAAAATTAAATATAATGAAAACACTTTTAGAATCCCTTAACTAAAAAACAAATAATGAGAAAAGGAATATAAACAATGAACCTTCTTTTTTTGATACTACAAAATCTAATAAAAATATTTTTTAAAATATGTTTTCCTCCTACAATGTTCTTTTTTAATGTTTTTAGCCCAACATGGATCCGAAATCTAAATTGTTTTTCTAAATCATAGGTTGACTTAATTAACTATTCTCCTATTTTGTCTTTATTGAATGAAAAAATGAATGGATTTTATTGGTGAAAATTAAATTTGAAAACATTCCTAATAACGAGATCCAAGATCTCTACTTCCCCATTGTGGTACACATGAAAAAATGTTTAAGGGACTACACATCATAACCTTATCATTCCCTGGTGTAAATGATGTTTGGGACAATACAAGAGCCCAGATTTTCCCAGTTCAATGTTTTCATAATTTGGGTTCCTGATTTGTAAGTCTTTTACTCTATATATATTTAGACATTAAATTTACTAATAAACCATCATATGTACCCAATGTTAATTATCCTCTAATTTCATCTTTTTCAGCTAATGAAATGTCAATGTTAATTTTTTGATTTATCAAGAGGCATCATGTTCAATTTCAAAAGATAAATGGATATATTTTTCACAAACCAACATATATGGGGAAATTATTAAAATGTATTTAAATGAATTATGACATAAAAAAAGTGAATAAAATAGTTTCTCTGACCAATGATTCCTAGTGGGATTGATAATTTTATCAATATTTTTTGAAAAATACCAATTTTGCCAACCCATAAGGACCTATTTATTGGGGATGGTATGATGTTGAATCATTGTAAAAAATATCATTTTGATACGAGAGTTCGGTGAAGGTACCAATATTGAAAAGGGACACATGGTTACTGCTGATAATGGAAGGAATTTTTAATATGCCCCTGCCTTATTATTACAAAACTATTCATTACATGAGAAAAAATATTTGATCATTTATTGTTTAGTTTTGGGGAAATATGGTTCATAATTAATGAATATATAATGATATTATTCTAAATCTATTTCCATGAATTATTAATGTGTTCACCATATGGTACTTTTAATACATCTCATGTCCAATCAAAATCTATCAATGATAGGGGTGAGCACAAATCCCAATATTGGAATAAGCAAGTGAGACATATATCACATGATCTTGAGATATATCAATAAGAAAATAATATATTAGTCTTGAATAAGAGGTATATAATAGTAATAAAATGAATAATCATAAACAAATGTGGCTAAAAAATTTAATTGATACTTGCATAAGTATATCACCATAGTTTATTACCAAGCTGTCATAAATGAATAATACCAATGTTATTCAGCAAGGAGTCATAAAGAATTTTATCTCAAGAGATTAACTTATTGACACAATGAATTTAGGCACAATCAGGGAATAATCTTTATATGTATTAATTTCATATAACCCGTATAGATCATCATAAATCATTTAATTAATAACCCTTGGTGAATAATGGATGACCTTCTTATCAAAATAATGCCTTCCAATATTGCATAAAAACATGATCATTACACTAGTTTTAACTCAAGAAAGGCAATATGAGATTTATAAATTTAAATATATAAATCATAAATTCATGTTTACATATGTTTTTATACCCATTGAAAATAATAGTGTTTTGGATATTAAATAAAACGGAAAAGAGAATTTCTCATGTAAAAGGGAGAAATTAGATACCTAAAAACAAAAGCATTATAGGTATTAAACTGGTTTTAGAAAAGTGTAAAATAAAAGAAAAAAAAATTTCTCCAATTAAAAAAATAATATTATAATGGAAATGGTATAGTAAAAAGCGATAAAATATCATAGTTTATAAATTAGAAGGCATAAGACATAATAATTTTACATTATTGGAAATGAGAAGTATAATGACCCATACTATACATATATTGATATTACATAAATGATGAATAATATTCATTAAAAATTATAAATAATCTAAAAGGGCCATATAAGTATTATTTCATTACAAATAAAGAAGCATAAACAGCTGGTTCATAAGATATCTACATTGACTCCCACTAATATCAAATTAACTATTTCACATTTTAACATATCAAACTTAATAACAGTCTTCACGATCTAGGGAAAAGAAAAAATTTAAAGTGTGAAATCGGATTCACAGTTAGATTAAATAATCGAGATATTAGTCATATCATAATCATAAGATGTTAGAACATAATATTGGAAAATGTTAACCTGCATATCAAATATCTTGATATAATGCCATGGGATAAATTAAGTCTGTTCATAAGAATAAATGAACATATTCCCAAAAGTCAAAAGGAATTATGTTTTTTATCATACAAATAAACATAGAAAATCATTTCATATTAATCAAGGCTCATTCCCAAGGTCATCATAGAGGATAAGGTCCATTACAAGACTAATTTCAATCCTCATTCCTATAATATATTACTGAACCAGTATCATTTCACATTCCATCAATCTCTATATCATGTGATATAAATCTTTATCCAATGTATTTTAGGGAGATATAGGTCTCACCCATATCATAATAAAATCTTTTTTACATGTTACACAAAAATAGAAATAATTCATCATTAAATAACCAAAGAAATAAAATGGGTTTCTTAAAAATCATTCCATCATAACGTAATATATATATATATATATAATGGAAAAAATGATTATAATTTTATCATAAAAAACCATCCCATATGAAAAATAGGGATTATATAATTGTTGAATAAAATTATTAAATAATTCCACCATAGATAGAAAATAATTTTGATATAACAGTTGAACATATTTCTTGAGGAAAATATCATTTCTTCTTCGAAAAAATTTTATTTTGCAAAAATTCCATGAAATTTTAAAAGAAAATAATTTATTTGGAAATAAAATTTATTCCTGTTGAGGAAGCATCATTTAAATAATGTGTTATGAAGATATAAAAATTTGATCATGTCATATAAGTTAAAAAACTATTTCTCTCTTACTTTATAGGGAAAAGCCGAAAAGTACCTCATATCAATGAATGAAAAGAGATTATTCCATGCATTTTAATAGAAATTACAAATTGGGAAAATTTTACTTTTAAAAATTTTAGAATATTAAAACATATATTAAATATATAAGAAACATGGATGTGGTTGATAATTATACCATGAAGATACTTACATATAAAAAATCTCAGATAATAATGAGATTAAAAAATTATCTCTTACCTTAGGTATGATATCCTTTGTATTTATCGTAAGATCTTGTATAATGATTTAGATAATTTCATATAATTATTCCATAATATTATTAATTTTTTATATATCATATATGACAATATTATCATCCGTTTGATTGTAACACTATTAACAATCAATCATGTATTAACATAATTATTTTATTAAGCATATTGTGTTAGATAAGTTCTCATTATACTACTTAGTTTATAGGTATATATTTTATATAAGGTTATTAGAACAATACATATCAAATATATTCATTAAATGAATTTATATAATAATTTTTAATGAAAATCATGTAGAATGAATCGCATCGCATCGTGGGGACGGTAGGACGTGTGTACGAACGAGTGATGATATCATTTCTATAATTATAGAATGTTATTGAAGAGGATTTTATATAATATATAAGAATGAATATCATATTTTAATAATAATATAAAATTATTACATCCATCATTATACGCATACATGTAAGGTGGTGGTGGAAAAGATATTACACTACGCCATGAAGACAGTAAGTTATACGTACACATGCGTGGTGATTTCCTTTTTCATATGATTGATAGAAACATGAATATGGTTGTTTTATAATCATAAAAACATATAAGTATATAATTGAAACTATTGTTATTATTTTTCCATGAAAAAATATTGAGTAAGAAGTATAAGAAAAAAGAAGTTTGAATGAATCAGTGGAAGAGATTACCTCTTTTTCGACATGCTTCCTCTAAATCACCTCCTGGAGCACTAATGTTTGTATTTTAAGAAGAAAACGAATATAAAATGTAACATGGAAAGTTTATATGGAAAAATGGTAGGGTATGGATGATATTGAAGGTGCATTTTGAAGTGAATAGTTGAGGGATGAGGTTCCCTTTTATAATTAAGGTGAAGGGATGTTTTGGTAACCATGAAAATATTAATTTATAATAAAATCAAACCCCAACTAGAAACCACAAAAATGTCAAACTTTATATGATGATATGATATAGGGTTGTAATATCATTTACCAATAGATAGTAGATATGTTTTTATCAATTTAAACCCTATCATTTTAGTTCACACATAGTTATTCAATTTAATTTTTAACAATGGTATCCAATATTTCAATATTAAAAGGGTTAAATATTTACTAATAGATATTTAATTAGACTATAAATAAATACATTAGAACATATTAGACCATATAATAATTATTTTAAATTAATATAATGCATAATTATTTTCAAATAATTTAAGGAAAATTATTTTTGATAAAAAATCAATAATATCAATTTTTACACAATTCAATTGAATGATTTTCAAATATATTACGATAAAATGTTAAATTAAAAAAAAATCTAAGAGGTTAAGGTCATCCTAAAAATTAATTGTACATATCAATTATCCCAAATTATATTTATTTTAATATTTTTAATAACATTTCTTTGTAATCTATATTAAAAAATAAATTTCTACATCAATTTTTGGTAAATATTTAATATATAATTATTTGTTGGATTGTAATTAATAATATAATACTACGATGAATATAAATATATTATATTCCATAATAATATTTGAATTTAAATTTATCTTCTAGAAAATCCGACAATTAATGTGACATACTTATTATATTGTATATGTGAAAACTTTAACATCATTTTAAATAAAATATTATAAGTGTTAGAATATCTTATATAATACTAAAAATGGCCCCTAACAAGACCATTGGATGGTTATGTATGATAAATAATTGACATATAATAGTGTTTCATGTGTATGGTTCTCTTTATATAAAATATAATCATTTGAGTGATATATATATTACTTTACATTAAAAAAATTAAATGTTTTAATCTCATCAAAATGTATTCCAATGGACACAATTTCACCAAAAGGATTATTTAGGTAAAAAAACCTTCATCTAGTGATATTGCGACAAGTGTTAAGGTAATTTTATAATAGTATTCTTATATTAATTATGTTATTTATCCTTTTACCATATTATTAAAACTATTCATATTTCCCAAAAATAAAATAAATCTATTTAAATAATTTAAATATATTTATTCCAAATATAAAAGTTCGGTTTCATAATTCACAAAAAAAGATATAGTAAATAATCTAATATTTTTTCCATTTTTTGATTGAGAGAACATGTTTTAAAATTTAAATCATTGAAAACGATTGTAATTTTTTTACATGTTAATTCAATGTAAAACTAATGATAATATTATAAATTATATTGAATGATAAAAATATATTATATTTAAAATTTAAATCCATTTAATATTAATTTCTACACATAAATTTTTCTCATGAAAAAATTTTCTTTTCAATAAAAATCAGTGTATTTTAACTATTCATTACAACATGACTGTTGTCCGAAAAATATTAAAAATAGATTAAAATAAATTTTTATATCCTACTTCCAAATAAAAGGTTTTTTTCATAAAAAATTTATTAATTTGTCAAAATCATAATTTAAAAAGCATTCGCAATTATAAGGAGGTAAAATTGACTTTTTGAATAATATATGTTGTTATACATAAAAATGGGTTTATTAATACCCTGTGAAAAAAATATATATTGGATGTATATCAAATAAAATTTAGTATGTATATTACATATATATCTCATTAATTTAATTTACTAATAGTAATTCACTCAATTAATTACAAAAAAAAATAAAAATATTAAATTGGTTTATATTTTTAATAAATAATTAGTTGTGAATGGCTACACAATACACTTTCATAAGTTAGCTATATTTTTTGTTAACCTATTGGAAAGGATAAAATATTCATTTTATACAATGGTAATCTCGTGGTTTTTATAACTCACGATTTCATGAAATGAACTCTATTAATGAAAGTAAACAATTTAGAGAAAATACATCAGAAAAACATCCAGGTGATACATTATATCCCCCTTAAATAAAACATCACCCCAAAATTTTTTCACATTGATACAAATAGATGTGGACATATTTTTCTCATCTCATCCTCAATTTCCCATAGATCTTCCTCAAATTGGTGGTTCCACCACAAACCATTAACCAAGCGAGTGGTCTTGTTTCGTGGAACAATTTAGCTATAATCCATAATCTTAATCAGTTGTTCTTCATAAGAATGATCTTGCTCTATTAGTATAACATTTTAGTTTATTACATGTGATGGATAAGTTATAACATTCTTACGATAGATAAATGGAACACATCATGAACATGAGAGAGATTTGGTGGAATCATCAATTAGTTAGATACCTTCCCTAACATGGTCAAGAAATTCAATAGTCCCAATATAACATGGGCTCAACATTCCATTCTTACCAAATAAAATTACTCTCTTATTGAGAGATATTCATAAAAACACCATGTCACCCTCTTCAAAATCTTGTTATTTTCTTTAATTGTCACCTAAATGTTTTATCATCTCAAGGATTATTTTATTTTTTATTGAGTAGATATGAATTTTATACCATTTCATTTACATGATCAGGTCGTAATGGAATTATTTACCCACCTTCATCCCAACATGTTGGTGGTCTACACTAATTTCCATATAGGTCTTCATAAGGATCTATCGAAATACTAAAGTTAAAGCAATTATTGTAAGAAAATTATACTAAAGGTAACTGTTATTCCCAACATCCATTGAAATCCATAGTGCTATATCTCAATATATATTATTGTATTTGAATTTTCCCCCAAATTTGAAATCTTTCTATGGATGATATGTAGTGATAATGCTGAACTCTATATTCAGGGCCAACAAGAGACTTTTCCAGAACATCGAGATGAACCTCAGATTTTGCTAATATATAATGTTAAGTGGTACTCCCTGAAATAATTCGAATTGCTTTACATATATCACAAGAAGACGATCAAGAGATAAATACTCTATAATAGAAATGAAGTGTTCTGAATTCGTAAGGTGGCCAACTCCATCCCATATAGAATTATGGATTTTAGATGATTTTGGAAGTATGATGACAATTTCCATTGTTTTGTTTCCCCATTTCCAATATGTGATATGTAATGGTCATAAAATTAAATTAGATTTATGCCTATCATCCTAGACATACTAAGATAGCAAGCATCGAGGGACATATTCGAGAACATATATTTTTATGCCATCCGATCGAAAATAATCTTTTCGGTCCCTATACCAATTTGTGCTTCTGGGTGAATAAATAATAAAGAACTATGAGCCTCATCCAATAGTTCCTTCTTTAATTCTTATATGCTAGGAATGCAAACCTAGTTCCTGAACAATATACATCAATCAAAATCAATGTTTAATTCAAGATCATTTTTCACCTTCTTTTGTAGCTCTACATCTTCCTTCTGCACCTCCTTAGATTTCACATGTACAGATGGTTGATCATTTATTTGAGAAAGATAATATGTATCCCCTACATTAATATTTCGAGATACAACCTTTAAAAATTCTTAAATATTGGATACTTTTTTATAATCATCATGGATAGGCTCTCGTGGTCCTTTCGTCTCAAATCATCATCCACCATGGTAACTTTCACAAGGTGGTAATGTATTGAGCAGTCATAATATTTAATCAACTCCAACCATATTCTTTTCCACATAATTAACTAATTTATCTAAAAATATACTTTAATGATATATGATCAATATATGTTTCACTGGTATCATTATAAAGATAATTCCTCCACATCTTTAGTGAAAAGAATATCGCCGCTAACTTAAAATCATGAGTTAGGTAATATTTCTCATGTATTATCAATTATCGTGAGGCATAAGCGATCACCATATCATTTTTCTTGTGAAAATAACAAAATCATTTCTTTGATGAATCACTATAGATCACAAACCTTTATCCACTACAAGGTAGTGTGATTAGAGGTTCACTGTCTAACATTTTTTAGATCTTGTAAATTCTCAATTACATTTTTATACCGACATTAACATAACCACTTTCTAGGTCAACATGGTGAGTGAATTTTATAGTCATAAAAAATCTTTCATAAAAACCGATAATATCATTCCCTTCAAAAAAAAATCATATCTCAGTTACCGTTGGTGGTCTCATCCAACATTCAATAAATTCTATTTTTTAACATCCACAAATACCCCCTCTTCTAAGATTATATGGCCCAAAAATGAAACTTTATGATGTTAGAATCAACACTTGGTAAATCTTTCATCAATATTCTCCATTCATAGGGTCTTTAGTACAATTCTCAAGTGATCTTCATGTACTTCCTTTGTCATGGAAGATAAAATAATATCATCAATAATGTCTACCAAAAACTGATCAAGGATGTATCTAAAGACCATATTCAATATAACTATGCAGATATTATGGCAATTAATAAGAGCAAAAGGCATGAATATACATTCATAGAGTTCAAAAATTGTATGGAATATCTTATTTAGTATATTCTTTTTCTAGACCATTAATTGAAGATAACTTCAACGAAGATGAATCTTGGAAAAGTAATTACCTTCATGTAGTTGGTCGAATAAATCAAGAGTGTATGAAAGAGGATATTTGTTCTTAATAGTTATATTGTTATGTTTTAGATATTCAATACAGTGTCTCATTGATCCATATTTCTTCTTAACAAATAGTATAGGTACACCCCAATGTGATGCACTAAGTCATATGAATCCCATGTCAATATTCTCTTGGAGTTTCTTCTATAATTAATCTAACTCAATAACACGTAGATTAGTGAATTTATTGAAATAATTCCTTATTTCCTTTCACATGTAACATTCAAGTCTAGCTAGTACATTCTATGTTGTATTTTCTCTATTTTTATCATTATACATCATTTTCACAATACTTTTTTATTCAATTTCCATATGTCCTTCTTTTCTAGAGATAAAGCATTTATTATTCCTTTTATGATAATTTATTCTATATTTCATTCCACATGATGAATATAAGGAAAGCCTATTCTTCTTTTCAGTGTGGTATTTATATTTTCCCTTGAATTCCATTTTTCTCTTCATTGCAAACCCATAAGACTGTTGGGTTACTCTAATCTCTATTTGAAACTTTATATCTCATCAAAAAATTTATTCATAGATATTAATTTCCCTTACGGATAATGCCCTTCAGGTACATTGTTTTAAGACACTAATGAATAGATCAATTTTAATCTCAGGTTGTATAATAATTCTTGGAGCATGGCTTGAAAATATTTTAAATGATTTTCACTAGGTACCAATAGAGTCATAATCCTTTTTTAAAAGTTCAAGTTACTTGTTCTCCATCTTTGATCGAATAATATGAGTAATGTACTTATTGAAAAAAAGTACTTGATGTCGTCCAATTATAAGGATTAAATTACATTTTTTCCCATGAATTCTTGATAATGTTTCACTAGTGTCCATATTTACCTTCCAAACTATATCCTACTAAGTTAATATAATCAGGTTCTTATCATTGGAGAACTGAAAATATTTTTTCGGTGGTACAAATCATTTGTTCAGCCATAAATGGATTATAAGACCAATTGAGAGAAGTTGGATTCTACCTCACGAAGGAATTAACAGAATGTTGTTCCCTAATTTCATCATTTTGAAGTCATTCATGATTTTAATATAGATAATGTAATGTGATCATAGCCATAATGTTTTTATTCTATCTCACAAAATATATGGCTTCTAAGGAGGAATATAATTGCATTACTCATCACATTCATCATTAATGTAGTTCTTTCAAGATCCATCTGTTGACTAAAACCAAGAATCATAGTATGAGAAAAACTAATCCTAATGAGAAAACCACATAATCAAAAATAAAATTTCAATTTAAGGGACATTAAATTTTAACCATCATTAGTCCTGGTCATTTATAAAACACTAGGATTGTAACATATACTTGAACATATCCTATGGTTTTTTATTATGGTTTTCTCATCATAGTTTCAAAAGGTTGAATATACATTTCCTTTGATACCATCTATAACGACCCATAATTTACATACATTGATAATACATCAATGTGGAAGAATATTCATAACAAAATATAACATATCTAATATAGGATCGTATAGGTATAATTTTATTAGAAATTGGGTAACAGAAACTATTTCATAATAAATATCCATTGTCTCAAAATTATTATTTAATAACTAGAACCCTCTTTGACAAATCATACTTAATACATATCTTCATGACCTGGGGAAAAGAAAATTATGAAAGGGTGATCTCATATACCAAGTAAGGGATAAAAGGGAGATATCAATCATACTGTAGTAATAATACATTTGAACATTACATTTGAAAATAATATCCTTCGTATAAATTATTGTGATATAATTCCATGGGATAAATCATGAATGTCTATAAGAATCAAAAAATACAATCCAAAAATTCATAAGACATGATGTTTTTTGGAATACACATTACCATAGAAAATAATTTCATATTAGTCAAGGATCATTTCCCAGACCATCATAGCAGATAAAGTCCATTACTCAACATAGTTCACTCCTTGTTCAACCATATATTATTGAACCAATATCAATTCAAGCTCCATCCATTTCAATCTAATGTGATATAAATCATTACCCTATGAATTAGAGGGAGATATAGGTCCCACACTTTTTATAAAAAAATAATTTTTATGTGTTCCACAAAATCATAAATCATTCATCATAACATAACCAATGGAATAAAATGGATTTCTTAAACCTCATTCCATCATAACACAATCTGTATAAATCAAATGACCTCTATAATTATATGTTAATCATAAATAAAATAAAAAATAAAAATAATAGGGTTCATATACATGAAGAATAACCATATTAATGATTTCCATCATTAATGGAAAATAATTATGATTTAACACATGAACTTAATTCATGAGGAAAATAAAATATCTTCTTCAAAAACATATCCTTTTCTCCAAAAACGTAAAATTTAACTAGAAAATAATTTATTTGAAAATGAATAAGAATTTTTTTAGAGTTTGATTCATTGAAATAAGGCATTATAAAGATGTAAAAAATCGTTCATGATGCATTAATTAAATAAAATTCTCCTCATACATTTTCTAAAAAATTCAAAAAAAATCTCGTATCAAATAATGAAAAAAGATTCCATTCGCCCCGTTTAATCAAAATTTAGCAATGGGTACTGTTGACTTCAAAAAATTGTAGAAGAAGATCAATAATATTTCATATTTAGGAAACATGAGTGTGGATGATAAACATATCCCAGAAAATACTTACGTATAAAAAGTCTCAGATAATAATGATATTTCTAAATTATCTCTTAACTTAGGTCTGATATCCTTTGTATATATCCAAAACTTTAATATAATGATTTATATTATTTTATAAATCTTTATATAATTGTAGTAATTTTTTTGATATCAAATATGATCATATTATCATCCGTTTTTCTGTAACACTATTACCCATCATTCTGGAATTAACTTCTTTATTTTCGTACGCATGTTTTGTTAGATTCATTCTATGGACTCTTCATAGTTTGTTGTTATATAATTTAATAAAGTATATTAGTACAATATTATAATATATATTCATTAAATGAATTTATATAACTATGTTTTATTCAAAATTATATTGAATTAATCACACTGAATCGTGGAGACCATAGGTCGTACATATGCACACATGATGATATCATTCCCCTAATTGTGAAATGTTATTATAGTGGATGATATATAATATTTCTGAATAAATTTAATTATATAATAATAATATATATTTATTGCTTCTATCATTATAGTAATCTTTTTATATCAGTGGTGAAAAAATATATTACACTATGGTTTATAGATGGTGAGTCATACGTATGCACACGTGGTGATTTAATTTTTCATAAGATAGAATGAAAATAGAATATGGATATTTCAGAATAATAACAACATCTCAATCTGTAAGTTTTACTATTGTTATAAATTTATAATCAAAAAAATCATGAATATGAGGTAAAAAATAATGAATTTTGAATGAATTGGTAGAGGATATTACCTCTTCTTCGATGTGCATCCTTTAAAAACCCTCTTACAAAACTAGAGTTCGTCATTTAAGAATACCAGAATCGCTAGAATGTAACTAGGGATGATTATTAGCGAATATGTTAGTTTATGGATGTTGTTTAGTGCTTAAATTTAAGTGAATAGTTGAGGGTGGAGGTTCACATTAATAATTAAGGCGAGTTGAACTTTTTGAAACCTCACTAATATTAATTTATAATAAGATAAAACCACATCCAAAAACCTCCAAAATATCCCAATTTCAGAGAATAGATGATGTAGGGTTGCAATATTATTAAAAAAAGTATTTTATATAGTATTTTTATCAATATAAATGTTATCAGTTTATTTAAAACTTAGTTATTTTATTTAATTTTAAACTTGGGTAACAAATAATTTAATATTAAAACGGTAAAATATTTACTTTTTTTATGACAATTATTGAATAAATAAATACCTCAGAATATTTTAGACCATATAACAGTTATTCTATATATTTAAAATTGTTTTAGGATATTTAAATAATAAGAAAATATTATTTTAACAGACAATCAAATGTGTCAATTTTGACTCTATTCAAGTCATTGATTTTTAAAAATAATTTGATATCTTGTTATCTTGGAAAAAACTATTTTATTAAATTTTTTATACAACTTGTTCATACAATATTTTCATTAGAAATATTAATTATACAAAATTATAATTTTTAATATATTTAATTACATTTTTTATCATAATAAATAAAAGAAATACTACATCAATTTTTTGAAAAACAATAATATACATTTTGTCGAATAAAAATTAGAAATAAAATATTATGATAAATATAAATCGACTATATTTCCTAGGAATATTATTATTATAATTTATATTAATGAAAATACAACATTTAATATGTTATAATTATTATATTAGGAATGAGACAACTTTAACATCACATTAAATAAAATAATATATGTTTTATAATCGATTGTATAAGGCACAAAATGTTCACTAACATGACCCTTAAATGGTTATGGTATTGATGTACTTGACCATAAATATTTCATATAGAGTTTGGGACTTTTTTTTAATAAAAATGTATTATTGATTTCTAATTAATTAATAAATTTTTACATCATCAATGTATATGTCTTTAAGGTAATTATTTAATTTCTAAAAATATAAAATAAATAGCAAGGGTATATAAAAAAATTAAATTTTAAATATTTATTTATAACATAACTTTTATTCTCTATAACCTTGTATATGAAATAATATTTATTAAAATATGAGTGGAAACTATTTTAATTTTTTTTAATAAAATAAATTAAATTTCTTAATTTCATCGGAGTTGCATCAAAAGGACACCATTTAGACACAATGATGATTTTTTTCCAAACAATCAACCAATTATATTTATACTAGTATTAGTGTAATTTTATAATAGTTTTATTACATTAATTACCTGATTTACCCTTTTATAGAATTAGTAATAATTACCACAGATACTATTCATAATGCCCAAAAATAAAATAATGCTACTTTCATAATTTGGTCATATTGATTGCATTTATGGAATTAATTTTATAAAATCTCGAACACAAAAGTTATAGTAGTTAATTTAAATTTATTCTGTTTGTTTGGAAAGGGAGAACATGTTTAAAAGTTAAAACATTACAAAAGATTGGAATAATTTTTCATATGAATTCAGTGTAAAATTAATGATAATGACATAAATTATATTGAATGATAAAAATATATTATAGTAATTCTATAAAACTGTTAGATATTATATTTTAACCATATCAATTATTTTGATTAAAAAATTCCATTTCAATTAAAATTCGTTGTATTTTTACTATTTATTAAAACATTAAATTTATTAGAAAAAATATTAAAGCTGAATCCAAAGTATATTTCTATATCTAGCTTCCATTGACCATGGTTTTTTATCATATAAAAATTATTAATGTGTGGAAATATAAATTTAAAATTGGAACACCATTAAAAGGATCTAATATATCCATTTTAAAAAAATATAGGGTTTTGTAATAAAATAGGGTATATTCATACCCAATAAAAAAAATATATCGGATTAATATAAAAAATATTTTATTATTATATAAAATATCTATTTCATTATTTTGTTTTGTATAATATTAATTATTCCAATATTTTTTTAAATAAAAATATAAAATTGATTTAAATTTTTTATAAATATTTTGTATCACATGACATCACCATACTTTTTTCTATGTTATATTTATTCCTGATAACCTAACTACTACGCTAAAAGAGAAATTTCATAATAATAAAATATATTAATTTGTTCAAACTCATGATTTAATTCAATAAAATATATTAAATAATTAAAATTATTTAGTGGAAATATTTCATAAAAACATCCATGTGTTACAAGAAATGGATATTCCCCTTAAATTGAATAGTTGTTCCTTAAACATGAGAATGAATTCTATGGGGTTTGAGCAATATTTTTAGAACTCCATAGGAGGGAAAATCACAAGAACATACAATATATTATATTGAGAGTGTATGATAATGGTTAAATGGATGTGTATTTAATGAAAAGATGATCAATTATTTAATAGTTTCCAAATAGAGTCTAAGGAAAACTAGGTTGTGGAAAATTAAAATCCATTGCCATAACCATACTTTTTTGTCAAAGAATTGGACATATGGCTGAAAATTATGATATTTTATTCCACCATAACTAAACAAAATTTTTAATACTTTTATGGGCATGGAAAAGTAAAAATCCCACAATGTAACTTTTTAAAAAAAAATCAACTTCTCATTTTAGACATTGGAATGTCAGTTATAATTTTATAAATTTATTAAATTATATTTAAATATTTAATATTAATAAAATAACATATTTTTTATCATTTATTTTGTTCAATTTATTTTTAAAATCATTATTACATTAATATGTAGTCATAAATCATATCGTAACCCCCAAAACAATATTTTTACTATTCATAGATAAGTAAAGTATATTAACAAAATCTCACAAATTCACCCTATAATAATTTCTATGTGGTTATTAAAAATATTATTCATACATTATCAAACGAATTCTCTAAATTTGTTAATTCTAAATATTAAATCTTCAAATCTTTATTTTTTAGGAAATAAAAGTTTTTATGTGGAAATCATATTTCAAACACTTATAAAAACATTACCAGGACAATATTACATTATTTAATCATTTATATTTATAAAATATTTTGTATAAGTATATATAATGAAAAAATATATTATTCATAATACACAATTTTATAATTAAATTATAAATATCTTTGAAAAATAATTGTTTTAATTATATCCAAAAATCAATTTAGCAAATTTTACTTCATTAAACTTTTATTTTATTGAGAAATGATATTCGTGAATGGAGTTTATGAAATAATTATTATATTTATATAATGTAAATTAAATAATAAGTAACTAATTCCAAGGCCTGTAACCCCTTGTTACACTTAAATAGACCCTAAGGGTATGGTTTGTGATAGTAGTAGTACCATGGGGTGGATCGACTAATATCAACTGAGTGGTAATTTCCACAAACATGATCTTCTCCCATGTTTTATTTTATACAATCATTACTAGTTGAATAATTCCAAGGGATTGGTTATGGGTAAACCCCAGTGATGCATCCTCCCTCCCATTTTATGAAAAATGGGATTCAAAAGACACAATTGTAGTGGTTGAGGCCATCAATTCACCTATCTTTGTTAATTATCCTTTTCTATTAATACTTATAAATCATAAATATAATGATAAAATTATCAACTAAGGGTATAGTTTCCAACATCCAAATAGAAAAATTGTTATATTTGACCAAGGAACATATAACGATATACTCATAATGGTCACTTTTCCATTTATACCCTGTAACTACTACTAGAAACATTACCAAAAAATAAACCACAATTCTACTTAATTTTATATTTTAATTTTCATAATTTGTTGACTAGTTAATTAAAATATCATTTTATTTATATTGTTTTTTTGAGGTGGATATGATTTTAGTAGATTTAAAAAATAATTATTTTCCCATTTTAGTATTTTTATTTTATTTTGATTGCATAATTGTAGTGTTTGGAAATATAATTGGTTTCATCGGTGACTACTATAGT
This sequence comes from Viscum album, assembly GCA_963277665.1. Classification (NCBI taxonomy): domain Eukaryota; kingdom Viridiplantae; phylum Streptophyta; class Magnoliopsida; order Santalales; family Viscaceae; genus Viscum; species Viscum album. Next base: position 1,059,736,143 of record OY728143.1, on the reverse strand, counting down.
GACCATTTTTAATGATATAAAATTTTTCAGTTTATCTATATTTTTTAGGTATATAAAATATAACACATATTTATTGAATAAAAAATATCATTTAAATAGTTTGGGTCAATACATTATTACCCCCTAATGAAATTTTATCAACAAAATTTTAACCCATTATATTAGTTGTGAAAATTTTTGGGTACTTATATCTCATTGTATCCTATGGTTCCCACACCACTTATTCATATTTATAGTTCCTCCCCAAAACATTGACAATAGCGGTAGTCATATTACATGGATCATTTTTTCTATGGTCCAAATACCCCACCAAATGGTCCTAAAAAGAGATTTCATGTTAATATTGTACCACCTCGATATTTTGAACATGTGAAGGATTAGTAATGCACATCTTCAAGAGTGATAAATTGAATATATCCTAAATATGTGAATTATTTTTTGGATGCTAAAGATGATACTCCACTACTCCTCTGCGGCCAATGATATCAAATGTTCCAATGTTCAGAGAACTAATATTCCATTATTTCTAAATCATAAGACATGATTCCATGGTGATATAAAAAGAAAATATTTTTCTCCAACATTAATATCCACATCTCTTAGATAGTTTTTAGCATAGCACTTCTTCCAACTCTGAGAATCCTTCATATGTTGTTGGAAAGAATGGAAATGTTCTGTCATGTCTAGAATAATATCAGCTCCTAGATAGAATTATATAACCGAATTCAACCAAACATGTTCTGGTTCTATATCACATACCATTTAATGATTCATAAGGTTCCATTTGAATACTTGTGTTGAAGATGTAGTTGTTTGATAACTCATGTAATGGTTGGTTTTGATATTACCGTCCTTTAAATTTCATGAGAGTGTTCTCAGCATTCCTTCAACTGTTTTGATAGTCCTTTCAAATATCCATCACTCTAGGGGTGAAAGGTCGTATTAAAATTCAATTTTCGGTTTATATAATATTTAATAACTCTCTAGAATTTCGATGAGAATCTTCGATCACAATATGAAATGATAGAAAGTGGTACCTTATACAACCTCATCTCCTCTTTTACATATATCATGAAAATTTGGTCTAGAGGATAATATTTCTTAGCTGAAATAAAATGGTAGGTCTTGTTGAGTTAGAACACTATAAATTATGTCACATTATTTGTTTAGGATGTTATTGGGAGACTATTTTTATATTTTATACTGATATTATACTAATTCTATGTTTTTAAATGTAGTAGTTGCAGTATACATTTAAAGATTTGTTACACTTCCTTTACTTATAGAACAAAAAAGTGAATTACATTATAATCATCAGTCTCTATCTTCTTATTATGACACTAATAATGATCACAAAATTAATGATTCACATTTTCACCATTTAATTTTTAAAGAATTACTAAAATAATTTTGAGACCAGGCACTAAGACGACATGTGATTTTATGTCCTAGTGTTCCTGAAACGGTCCATCGATAATTTTTATGTTTTTCAATATTTCACATGAGTGGTTTTCCTAAAAAATTATAATAAATCCAAAATATTTTTTTGAATTAGAAATCATAGGGCACCGTTGAATTCATGAAGGTTGTCTTTTCCTAAGTGCGAAATATCTTTAGTCTGCGCATGCCACCAATGTGAAAACATGAAAATTCAATAACCTTTAATGAAAATAAAAAAATATATTTTATTTTTCAAATCCTTATAACTCACAATTGGTGAAACAGATGGAAATTATGAGACCCTCATTGAGCTTGTTAAGGCATGATTTCTTTAGGCAGATCCTAACATTTTCTTGTGGGGGACAAATGTAGAAAATAGTATTTGGGAAGTGAATATAAATTAAATAATTATATAAAAATTATTTTATATTACTATAACTCATAAATGGTAACACGTATTGGAAAAAAAAGAGAAACATTGAGCTTGTGAGGGTGTACTTTTTTTGGAGAGGCCTTACAACCACAGCCGATGGTCGAGGGTAGTTGTTTAATTTTTCACAATTAAAGAAAACTAAAATTAACTGAAGATCATATATTTTATTCAAAAATGTTTAACTTCCACAAAAAATCAATCCAGATGTTTTATTTCAAAAATAAAATAGTCTAATGATGCTGCATGTCAAGCGTAACAAAAATGTGGTTTCATTTCGTAAATGATATAGCATAATGATATGATGACTCAGTGTAATAGAATTGATGAAAAACATTTCCTCCTTTAATTTTATTAATAGGGAAATGACATAGGGATAGGAATAGAGAGTATGCACCAAATCCTTGGAGGAAATTCATTAGTGAACAATGAGTTGTGACAAGCGATGAATAATGAATGACCAACAATCAAATTCATAGTAGATATTAGAGAATTTAGGAACGACATTCACAAGGTTCACCCTTCCTCAGCGATTGATCCAATCCCATTTAAGGGGTTTTATTATAAGTGAATTAAATATTTCTCCATTCTATTTTTTGTTCTATGAAATAAGATTAACAAATCTATACTATGACATGTGGATCAATCGTTTGTTTTACAGGATGGGATTTGACTTGCATGAATTTAAGGGATTTGGTTTCACGTAATGCTGTCTATTGTTTTTCAAACCTCCAAACAATGAAGAACCATTCATACATGAAAGCAAATCGTGTTCTGTCCTTTGTGTAATTTTTTACATTTTTTTTCTAGCTACATCTCGTTCTTTGTGGAGAACGAAATCTGTAGTCCTCGAGGGACCAAAACGATATGATATCATGCGGCTGGGAAGGCCATGAAAAGGAGATCTATAGTGGTGATGGAGTGTTGATGACTCAAAGGACATTTGTAGTGGAATCAGTAGTAGCTGCCATAGTATTTGGATCAGGGTCACCGGTAGGCGGCTTTATTGGAGGTAGATGTGGGCCACGTCTGGCAGTGGAGGACCACAGTCTAGCTGGACTGTGGTAGGGACCCCACAAAAAATTTGTGGGGCATCTACATAGTAGTCTACTGGTTCCAAGAGAACATGAAGAGTGCCACATATTGGGATGGATAGAGCCGGCCCGCCATCGTGGGATGGGATAGGGGAACTGGGCCACTAGGTGACCCAGTTGGATGAAAATCAGCCCAGTAGTGCAGGATAGGCTAGAGGAGGACCGAGTCGTGGGGCTACCTCACAGGTTGTACCAACAACCCAATGTGTCATTTCCAACAAGAATATTGGTCCATGCCTACTTTCCAAGATGGACCGAGTCTTCCAAGACTCGATCAGGTAATGCTAGGTCGGGTTATTTTTGATTGACTAAATCAGACCAGACCAAGACACAACTGGCCCCTTTTTAGTAAAACTATCATAACATCCAAAATGTACGTCTGATTGAAAAGATGGTTGGGGAATTTATAACACCATGACAAAAAAATACTTTTAAAATTCTCAATGTTAGATTGCGTGGATGTTGGGATATGACTAATGGAATGAGAGGTAGATTCTCCTAGAATCAAGTGCGTTGTGAGAAGACCTTAGTGGACCAGTATACCTAGGTGATAAAAAGTCCTCGGTGGCCCAACCGACTATCAGACTTTAATGGTCCAATAGATTTCAGTGATAATCAGACCTCAATGGATAACCAGATGAGTAAACCTCAGTGTCCTTGCAAGAAAGCAGCCCTTCGTGGCCCAACAGATGTGAGTGACAAGGAGATGTCAATGGCCCACCAGACCTTAGTAATGAGTGGATATCATTGGCCCTATAGGGAACAATGAATAATCAGGTATAATTCAATTATCAGTATATGATATTTCACATTAAAACTGAGTGTATTGATTTTTATACATTAGGTTATTCTTTTTGGAGTTCACTCTAGTGACTTTCATGACTATACTTCTTAAAGGCTACACTTCATTCACCTCTTTGGTAGTCTTCTTTGTATATTTTTCTGTGGTACAACATAGTGGTTTGGTGTCCCTACTGAGTTAGTTTTACTCACCCCTACACATGATTCATTTTCACATATCGTGACATTTTCCAAAAATCGACGCTTAGATGGGGTCCACGGTGAACTAGGGCCAATTAGTTCATTAAGTGACCCGATAGACGAGACATGCTTCTACAACTTATAAAAAATATTTTCATTATGTACCCTTTAGCTAGGGTTTTATATGGAGTAGTTCAAGTGACTTTTACTTTTACTTTACTATTTTAGTTGGGATTTTATTCCTTCCCCATTTACCTTCAGTTTTATACCATTGTGCCTTGTGTTGTTAACATAGTGTTTTCACTTTCCAGCTTTTTTGGCTTTGAGTAGTGTGGCTGTGTAGAGGTACATAATAAAATACCTTACATTAGTTTTGGATAAGCATACATGGCACTTGTCACCATCCCCTGGCCTATTGGAGGAGGGATTGGAGTAGTCACGAAAAGGGCCTCGGGGGACGGGTTTTGACAGAGTGGTTTAGTGGAGGTCTATTCTACCTTAACAACCGAGAGTCTATGAGTTTGGTTTAGGGGAACCATGTTAAGTGTTTCAAGTTGGATTTCAGTCAATGGAATCTAGTGTTGGTGTGGCGACCAATGTATCCATACACTGAGACCCAGAATTTTTTTTGACCCAGCAGATGAAAAAACTAGTTGTAGGAAAAAATGACGGTATATGAATTGTATAAGAATAGGTTTATTTTATCATTTCCTTCTTGAGTGAGATCACCTGGTATAGTCTATTAATCATGGTATAACTTGTTTGGTTTCAAGATGCTTCCAAGTAGAAAACTATCTGGGATTCCACCGTGTGATCATGAGGATGATCTGCAGGGTGACGAGATGAGTACAAGGGTTCTTACTAGAGACAGAAACACTAGGTTGTGTCCCAACAATACCAATACCTATAGAGTAACACATGGAACTCATAAGTACCAGTAGATGAGATGTTAGGGTTGATCTCCCTTCACAAGATTCTGTGACAGAATCCCCTTAGGGTCGGATGAAAGCCTGACTCATAGGTGGATAAGGACTGGTTTGAGGTGTGGACTATGTTTTCTATCTAATCAGAACACCATTATATTAGATGGAGTTCCTCACTATGATCCTTTTATGTGGCATAGTAGGGCCATGGGAGGTTTAGATTACCAGATTTTAGGATGAGTATACTCTTCCATGGACTGAGCTTCATAACTATCCTCATATAATGGAGTCATTCTATAATAGAAAACGGTTATGCATGACCAAGAGAATCTAAAGCTTCGATAGGATGACATGTCGGTAGCTGAGTAATCATCGAGGTGTACTGAAAATTTTCAGTATATAATAAATATGGTACAACCAGTGCTTCAGGGCTCAGAAGTTTGAATGAGGGTTTGTAGGGACATCAAATCCATCAATATTATTCTATGCATTCCTACTTATACAAGGGTTCTAGAGAGAACCTTTGTGATTGAAGGCCCTTCGGTAGAGCATATTTGTAACATCCCAAGTAAGTAATGAATAATAGATATTTTTATCTATGGCTATTAATTAATATGATAGTGTTATAGAGGCTTAAAATGAAAATAAATACAATCTTATGCATGGAATACACTAATATTCTTAAAAGATTGTTTTACTGCCTTTTGATGGCAAACCATTTTTGAATCTATATTTTGACAATTTTATAAACTATGTTTGTAAAAATAAACTTATCCTTTATGATTGGGACATCAAAATTTACTTTGTGTGAATTTTTGGTATTTTTCTGACAATGTTCATTTTTTAATGAATAGTGAAAAATACTGCATTTTACATCAAAACTGCTTTTTAATCTAATTTATTTATATGATTAGATTATGTTTTGAATTGGTTTGGAAGTGAAATTAGAATAGATTTTTACCATTTTATCCAATGGTGGTCATTGGAATCAATTTCACTTTGAAATTAGACTTAAACTGGTGTCAATCTTTTGATACTTATTGTTTTGTAAAAACACGCTATTTGCTCTGGCAGCGGGAATTAATTATTAAATTAATTAATGTGACCTATATGTTTTGAATTTTGTAAAATAGACTTCATTTTTGAATTCGGAATATCAAATATAGCTTAGGGTGAATTTTTGGTAATTTTCTGAAAAACTTCAATTTTTGATGAATAGTGAAACCACTAAGTGGTAATCAAGCAAACTGATTTTTCAGTTAAATAAAAGTTTACCACTAATGTGAATTGAATTTTGAAAATCCGACATACATGGTTGTCATTAAGAAGTAAAATGTGGTTCAATGAGATTATAATAATTTTTTGGTGAATAGTACCTTATTAAGTTCTTAATCGCGATTAGTGGTAATTAGGGTAGTTTAAGGTATAAATAATGCTTTAATAAAATGAAATGACCTAGACACATGTCCCAACCTCATTGTTTTTGTCATGGCCGACCATTAAATTCCATGGGTCAACTTGGGGACCCCATGGATCCACTTTTGTTGGGAAATGACATAAATTACTTTTTATTTAATGTTAAAGTGAAAATGACACAAACATAATATGTTTTAGGAAAACAATTTTTAAGTGGGGTTATACAAGTCAAATTTTGATTATAAATAGGCATTGGAAAGCTAAAAAGATTTCCTATATCATAGTATTTTGTTTATAATTTTTAGACATTAAATAAATTAAATTATATATGACATAATAATGATGCAGTGATGACATCATTATTTGACGATTTAAATAAAATGGAAAGATAATGAGAAATCTAAAACCTACACATGTCCAAAACCAATTGGATGAGTGGATTTCGAACCCTTATCACCTTATCCACGAGGTATATCAATGTGGGACCTTTTAAAACCGAAAAACATTTTCAAATAAAGTAATATTTCTTTACTTTCCAAAAGTGCCCCTCCTCTCCTCTTATAAAAGGCCCCCACCTCTACCTCATTTCACACACTCCTCAAGCCTTTGTCTCGGCCAAACCCTGCCCATTTACTCTCTCCACATTCCTCTCCTCATCCTAGAGGATTCCCTTTGGGCAGAATCCTTTCAAAGGAAGCCTTTAGGCTCAAATCAAAAGGAGTTACACTTTTAAAGGTAATTCATTCTCTCTTGTTCATTTGTTTTATTTTTCTTCTCCAACCCTCTAAACTCTTTTTATTTAGTTCTTTTGTAACAACACCAGTATCTTAAATATACTAGGATGTTGTTATAATATTTATTTGAGATACACTCTCACACAACTACATCAAATGGTTAAAGAACATACGGTTTCCGTGGATGGCGAAATTCTGCCTCCCGAAACGATGATTGTTCAACACTCATTTAACACCTTCAAAGGTGGCCATTATGATGTCACTATTTATATATATGATATATAATATGTTTATGTTTTCCTTAAGCTTCTGTTTTTTTTCATTTTTGGCATACCTTTATGGTTTCCATTATGGGTAAACACGATATCTTTATTTTAGGAAGTGCGAACTACCGCCCCCTGAAAGTGATTTGATTCGTTAATACCATATGTGGGATGTGTAAAGGATAAAGTTAAGGATATTATATATGTTATTATACTGGAATTATAATATACTCCTATATCATTATGATTCCATTCCAGAAAATATGAAATAGAAATGGAAGTAGCGTTCATGCGTACGTACGGCTTACCGTCTCCATGAACGGTGCATTTCATTTCTTACCTCTAAATGATTATGTAATATTATAAATGCATGTATGTACTGGATATATATGACATATATGATATCTACATCATGAATACCATTCTGGATATAATGAACCTTTTACCAAATTAACAACATGTAAGTGTAAGATGTCTATTTTTGACTTAAGAACCAAATACCGACAAAATGAACATTATTAACTTAACTGATTAAATGATGTTCATAACATGGTATAAAAGGAATAATGAACTTGAAAAAGGTTCATAAGCAAGTAGATATTAACTCAAGTTTATTATTCAAGAGATTAAAGAACGGTCGGGTCAAGTCGGATACGAGGTATGGGACTTCGTCTCAATCTCCTTTCGTTGAGGCATATTTTATTTTATACACAACTTTCTTTTATACGGTGTATAAACCCCATTGATTTTTACGTTTATTCAAAAGGAATATTTTTATACGAAGCATTTACTAAACGACAAAAGGGAATGTTTTGGTCGTACGTATGCAGCGACAACGACTTCTCCGCCGTCGTAACCGTTATTTGAGTTTCGGCTTCCTCTACAATCCATACCTTCTTTTTAAAAGAAAAATAAATACCATGTTTTACTTTTCTTTTATTTTGGTATTGAAAATGGTTTTCATAATGTTTTTATTATATCAATGTGTTGTATTGATATCTCGTGATTGAAATGTGGAAACGTTATGTTTCCTTTATGCATGTTTTATGTGATATGATTATGTTATGGTTCTTGGGCATTATTATGAAGACGGGTGGTTCCGTGAAAAACTAAGGGCGGGTGAGCCCGTTATAGCTCTCCAATGCATTGGGTAACGTGAAGGAGTGAAACGTTAAGGTTTCTCCGAAGAGATTTTAGGGAATATACTGTGATGGGTATTCCAAACGTAACCAAGAGGGTTACTCCCTACGTAAGAATGATATGAATGCCTCAAGTTACCTTTATGTCTTATGATTTCTATGATTTATTCATGATTTTATGAGGTATGTTAAAGTGCCTATGTTTTATGGGTAAAGTATGGTTTCATTCTTATGTATATATGAACTCATGTTTCCTTTCCATGTTTTTTTATAACCCATACTGAGTTTTTATGCTCATCCCAAGTTTTTGAACTGTTTTTCACAGGTCAAGGAAAAGGTACATGATAAGATGATAGAGCCAAGGATGTGTCAAGAAATAATCCATGTTTTATTTTAAATGTGTTTCCATTGATGGGAATGAAGAATACTATCTTTATGTAACCACTTTGTTTATATGTGGAATGTAATGCAAGTTTTATGATCTAATTCTCTAAAACTCTAAACCCGAAAAGATCCTCAATGTGTAATCTTGTAATAACTCAAGATTAAGTAAGGCTTAAGGTTGGGGCCTTATAGTTGGTATCAGAGGTCGGTTTAGATAACTTTAGGAGTTATAATTCTATTAAATGATTATCCAAAAATATTTTTTTTTTGAAAAGATATAGCATTTAAAGATTACCATGTTGCTTCATCTAAGACATGTTTGTTCAGAATGGTTTTCTGCAGAGGAAACAGGGAAGCAGTGCCAGGAAGGCATACAGAAGGAAATAACCTTCCGAATCAGCATCCAGAAATGGTCGGAATTGGAACTGAACAGTTTGTTGCAGTAATGGCACAGTTGACTCAAGCGATAAATGGCGGTGGTATCCATGCACGAGATCAGCTAGATCAACCGCAGAGGAACATGTCAGTGGTGGAACATTTCATGAGGCAACATCCACCATCATTCAGAGGATCATCTGACCCTGTGCTAGCTGAAGGGTGGATTAATGCACTGGAGAAGATTTTTGATGTCATGGGGTGTTCAGACAATCAAAAGGTTAGTCTTGCTATTTACCGTTTTGAGGGTGAAGCAGATCAGTGGTGGTCTATGGTTAAAAATATCAGGGACGCCGATGAGATTAATGCTCTTGACTGGGATGAATTCAAAGGAATGTTTCTTGAGAAGTATTTTCCTAAGGTTGCTCGACTTAGGATGGAAAAGAAATTCTTGGAATTGAGGCAAGAGGAAGACTCAGTGGCTGCCTATGAAGAAAAGTTCACTCGATTGGAAAGGTATGCTCCAAATTTTATCCGGGACCTTGATAGTAAAATCAATCGTTTCTACTCAGGATTAAAGCCAAAGTATAGAAGGGCATTAGCTTCTCGTGAGTTTAAAAGTTATGAAAAGCTTGTTCGATGTGCTGAGAAGGTGGAAATGGAGTTTTCCGATGACCAAGTTTTCTATAACAACCAGCAGAAGAAGAGACCTAGGTGGCAGGAGAAAGGTAAGAATTATTCAAAAAAGTCTGATGGTAAGAAAACTAAGTTTCCAGTTTGTGATAAATGTGGAAAAAGGCATGCTGGGGAATGTCTTCTGAATTCTGGGAAGTGCTACCGATGTGGTAAGATGGGACATAAGGCTCGTGATTGCACTGAAAAGGATCAAGATGAAGGTAAGAACAAATTTGATTTATAGTTAGTGAAGTGTTATAAGTGCAATGAGATGGGTCACTATGCAAATGAGTGTCCGAAAAGGAGCTTGAGTGATGGGAAGCAGTTAGACTACAAGCAAAAAGGGGTGGTGAAATCCTTTGCAACTACTTCAGTAGATGTCGAGCCATTAAATGAAGTTGTATCAGATACTTTGTTTGTTTTTTCAGATTATGCCAGTGTGTTGTTTGATTCGGGGTCTACACATTCTTTCATCTCTGAAACCTTTTCTAGTAAAATGGGAATACCATCTCAAGAAATGACTCCTGAACTTTTGGTAAAAACACCTGGGGGAAGTGTTGAGGCAAAAAGAATTTATAAGAATCTTCCTATCCTTATCTGTAGAAAGAACCTACTTGCAAACCTTATTGTTCTACCTCTAGTAGAGTTTGATGTTATCCTGGGTATGGATTGGCTCTCTATTTACCATGCTAAGATTGACTGTAGAGCTAAAGAAGTTTCTTTTCAGAAAGACTTTCAGTTTGTTTACAAGAATGAACCCTCACTTTTGATAACATATCAAGAGGCCGAGAAACTTGTAAAAGATGGAAATGAATGTTACCTTGCACACGTTGTTGAAAATAAAGGAACTGTTCAGATTAATGATGTGCCAGTGGTAAATGACTATCCTGATGTTTTTCCTGATGAGTTGCCTGGAATAATACCAGATCGGGAAGTTGAGTTTACTGTTGACTTAGTTCCTGATGCTAAGGCAATTTCAAAACCCCCTTATCGAATGGCACAAATTGAACTTTTAGAGTTGAAGGAGCAATTGCAAGATTTATTAGAGAAAGGTTTCATTAGACCTAGCACATCACCATGGGGTGCGCCTATTTTATTTTTTAAAAAGAAAGATGGTTCTATGAGAATTTTCATTGATTATAGAGCCTTGAATAATATCACTGTTAAGAACAAATATCCTTTGCCTCATATCGATGACTTGTTTGATCAGATCCAGGGAGCTCAGTTTTTTTCAAAGATTGACTTGAGATCGGGGTACCATCAGCTGAAGGTAAAGGAGGCAGATATTCCAAAGACCACGTTGCGTACGGGATATGGCCATTATGAATTTGTAGTAATGCCTTTTGGGATAACCAATGCACCTGTTGTATTCATGGACTTAATGAATAGAATTTTCCATGAGTTCTTGGATAAGTTTGTGGTGGTTTTCATTGATGATATTTTGGTGTTTTCTAAAAGTAAAGAGGAGCATGAAAAACATTTAAGGGTTATCTTACAAACCTTAAAAGAAAATAAACTGTATGGGAAATTCAGCAAATGTGAGTTTTGGTTGCAACAAATTTCTTTCCTTGGTCACATTGTTTCTAAAGATGGAATAACTGTTGATCCTGTAAAAACAAATGTTGTGGAAGAATGGCCAAGACCAACAAATGTAACCGAGATTCGTAGCTTCCTTGGTTTGGGGGGCTATTACCGAAGGTTTGTTAGAAATTTTTCACGGTTATCTAGTCCAATGACTAAGCTAACTCGGAAGGGTGTTAAGTTTATCTGGACAAAAGAATGTGATGATTGTTTTCAGGAATTGAAAAGAAGATTGGTGAATGCTCCAGTTTTGGCACTACCTTCCAGGAATGGTGAGTTTGTTATATACAGTGATGCTTCATTGAAAGGACTTGGTTGCGTCCTAATGCAGAATGATCAGGTAAGTGCTTATGCTTCACGACAGTTGAAAACTCATGAGGTAAATTACCCTACACATGATTTGGAATTAGCTGCTGTTGTTTTTTCTTTACAAATTTGGAGGCGTCATTTGTATGGAGTAAAGTGTGAAGTATATACCGATCACAAAAGTTTAAAGTATATATTCACTCAGAAAGAGTTAAACATGAGACAAAGGAGATGGCTGGAATTAATCAATGATTATGATTGCACAATTCATTACCATCCGGGAAAAGAAAATAAAGTGGCTGATGCTTTGAGTCGAAAAAGTAATGCTTCATTAACAATATTGCGTTTGGAACGTGATCCTTTGGTTAAGGATTTGATGAACTTTGGCATAGAAGTTGTTGGTGCAGGAAGTCCTTCTGTTTTGTTTCAGGTATCAGTGAGATCATCTCTATCAGATAGAATCAAGCAAGCACAGAAGCTAGACAGTGAGTTGCAGAAAAGGGTAGAGCTGGTTCAGAAAGGTAAGTTGCCTGAATTCAACATTGATAATGATTGCGTTTTGAGATTTGGGTAGAGATTGTGTGTGCCTTGTGATTCACAGTTGAAGAGAGAGTTGTTATGTGAAGCTCATAGTTCTCCGTTTTCAGTTCATTTGGGCAGTACTAAGATGTATAGAGATCTGCGGGAGTATTACTGGTGGGATGGAATGAAAAGAGATATTGCTGATTTTACTGTGAAGTGTTTGACTTGTCAGCAGGTTAAAGCAGAGCGGAAGTTACCGAAAGGGATGCTTCAGCCTTTACCAGTGCCAGAGTGGAAATGGGAGAATATATCCATGGACTTTGTTGTTGGATTACCGAAGACATCTCGAGGTAATAATGCAATCTGGGTTATTGTTGATCGCTTGACCAAATCTGCTCATTTCCTTGCTATACGAGATACTTTCTCTCTTGATCAACTTTCCCGTTTGTATATTAAAGAGATAGTCAGGTTACATGGAGTTCCTCTCTCCATTGTATCAGATCGTGATCCCAGGTTTACTTATAACTTTTGGAAAGGCCTTCAGAAGTCGTTGGGTACTGAATTAAATTTTAGTACATCTTTTCATCCTCAATCAGATGGGCAGTCAGAACGAACAATTCAGACATTGGAGGATATGCTACGAGCTTGTTCTATGGATTATCAGGGAAGTTGGGACCAACATCTTTCTTTGGTTGAGTTTTCATATAATAACAGTTTTCATTCCAGTATACAGATGGCACCATTTCAGGCATTATATGGGAAGCGGTGTCGAACTACAGCTTTCTGGGATGATGTGGGTGAAAGAAAGTTGATGGGACCAGAATTTGTAGAAGAGATGGCAGAAAAAGTACAGCTGATTCAGAAACACATGAGAACTGCTCATAGCAGGCAAAAGAGTTATGCGGATAATCGGTGGAAGGATCTATCTTTCGAGGTAGGTGATCATGTTTTTCTCAAGGTTTCTCCTTGGAAAAGTGTGATGAGATTTGGTAAGAAAGGAAAGCTGAGTCCAAGGTTCATTGGACCATACGAAATTCTGGAGAGAGTTGGATCAGTTGCATACCGAGTGGCTTTACCTCCGAGTTTATCTCAGGTACACAATGTTTTTCACGTTTCGATGTTGAGAAAGTACATGCCAGATCCATCTCATGTTTTGAGTCCAGAGGTAGTTCAGCTGGAAGAGAACCTATCTTATGAGGAACAACCAGTCCAGATTCTTGACCACAGGGAGCAAGTGTTACGGAATAAAGTGATTCACCAGGTAAAGGTTTTGTGGAAAAACCACATGATTGAAGAGGCAACATGGGAATCTGAAAATGCAATGAGGGATAAGTACCCCCATTTATTCGATAAGTAAATAAATTGCGGGGACGTAATTTTCTAAAGGGGGGAAGGATGTAACATCCCAAGTAAGTAATGAATAATAGATATTTTTATCTATGGCTATTAATGAATAAGATAGTGTTATAGAGGCTTAAAATGAAAATAAATACAATCTTATGCATGGAATACACTAATATTCTTAAAAGATTGTTTTACTGCCTTTTGATGGCAAACCATTTTTGAATCTATATTTTGACAATTTTATAAACTATGTTTGTAAAAATAAACTTATCCTTTATGATTGGGACATCAAAATTTACTTTGTGTGAATTTTTGGTATTTTTCTGACAATGTTCATTTTTAATGAATAGTGAAAAATACTGCATTTTACATCAAAACTGCTTTTTAATCTAATTTATTTATATGATTCGATTATGTTTTGAATTGGTTTGGAAGTGAAATTAGAATATATTTTTACCATTTTATCCAATGGTGGTCATTGGAATCAATTTCACTTTGAAATTAGACTTAAACTGGTGTCAATCTTTTGATACTTATTGTTTTGTAAAAACACGCTATTTGCTATGGCAGCGGGAATTAATTATTAAATTAATTAATGTGACCTATATGTTTTGAATTTTTTAAAATAGACTTCATTTTTGAATTCCGAATATCAAATATAGCTTAGGGTGAATTTTTGGTAATTTTCTGAAAAACTTCAATTTTTGATGAATAGTGAAACCACTAAGTGGTAATCAAGCAAACTGATTTTTCAGTTAAATGAAAGTTTACCACTAATGTGAATTGAATTTTGAAAATCCGACATACATGGTTGTCATTAAGAAGTAAAATATAGTTCAATGAGATTATAATAATTTTTTTGGTGAATAGTACCTTATTAAGTTCTTAATCGCGATTAGTGGTAATTAGGGTAGTTTATGGTATAAATAATGCTTTAATAAAATTAAATGACCTAGACACATGTCCCAACCTCGTTTTTTGTGTCATGGCCGACCATGAAATGCCATGGGTCAACTTGGGGACCCCATGGATCCACTTTTGTTGGCAAATGACATAAATTACTTTTTATTTAATGTTAAATTGAAAATGACACAAACATAATATGTTTTACGAAAACAATTTTAAGTGGGGTTATACAAGTCCAAATTTTGATTATAAATAGTAATTGGAAAGCTAAAAAGATTTCCTATATCATAGTATTTTTTTTATAATTTTTAGACATTAAATAAATTAAATTATATAGGACATAAAAATGATGCAGTGATGACATCATTATTTGACGATTTAAATAAAATGGAAAGATAATGAAAAATCTAAAACCTACACATGTCCAAAACCAATTGGATGAGTGGATTTCGAACCCTTATCACCTTATCCACGAATTATATCAATGTGGGACCTTTGAAAACCGAAACACATTTTCAAATAAAGTAATATTTCTTTACTTTCCAAAAGTGCCCCTCCTCTCCTCTTATAAAAGACCCCCAACTCTACCTCATTTGACACACTGCTCAAGCCTTTGGATCGGCCAACCCCTGCCCATTTACTCTCTCCACATTCCTCTCCTCATCCTAGAGGATTCCCTTTGGGCAGAATCCTTTCAAAGGAAGCATTTAGGCTCAAATAAAAAGGAGTTACACTTTTAAAGGTAATTCATTCTCTCTTGATCATTTGTTTTATTTTTCTTCTCCAACCCTCTAAACTCTTTTTATTTAATTCTTTTGTAACAAAAACAGTATCTTAAATATACTATGATGTTGTTATAATATTTATTTGAGCTACACTCTCACACAACTACATCAAATGGTTAAAGAACATACGGTTTCCGTGGATGGCAAAAGTCTGCCTCCCGAAACGATGATTGTTCAACACTCATTTAACACCTTCAAAGGTGGCCATTATGATGTCACTATTTTTATATATGATATATAATATGTTTATGTTTTCCTTAAGCTTCTGTTTTTTTCATTTTTGGCATACCATTATGGTTTCCATTATGGGTAAACACGATATCTTCATTTTAGGAAGTGCGGACTACCGCCCCCTGAAAGTGATTTGATTCGTTAATACCATATGTGGGATGTGTAAAGGATAAAGTAAACGATATTATATATGTTATTATACTGGAATTATAATATACTCTTATATCATTATGATTCCATTCCAGAAAATATGAAATAGAAATGGAAGTAGCGTTCATGCGTACGTACGGCTTACCGTCTCCATGAACGGTGCATTTCATTTCTTACCTCTAAATGATTATGTAATATTATAAATGCATGTATGTACTGGATATATATGACATATATGATATCTACATCATGAATACCATTCTGGATATAATGAACCTTTGACCAAATTAACAACATGTAAGTGTAAGAAGTCTATTTTTGACTTAAGAACCAAATACCGACAAAATGAACATTATTAACTTAACTGATTAAATGATGTTCATAACATGGTATAAAAGGAATAATGAACTTGAAAAAGGTTCATAAGCAAGTAGATATTAACTCAAGTTTATTATTCAGGAGATTAAAGAACGGTCGGGTCAAGTCGGATATGAGGTATGGGACTTCGTCTCAATCTCCTTTCGTTGAGGCATATTTTATTTTATACACAACTTTCTTTTATACGGTGTATAAACCCCTTTGACTTTTACGTTTATTCAAAAGGAATATTTTTATACGAAGCGTTTACTAAATGACAAAAGGGAATGTTTTTGTCGTACGTATGCGGCGACAACGACTTCTCCGCCGTCGTAACCGTTATTTGAGTTTTGGCTTCCTCTACAAGCCATACATTCTTTTTAAAAGAAAAATAAATATCATGTTTTACTTTTCTTTTATTTTGGTATTGAAAATGGTTTTCATAATGTTTTTATTATATCAATGTGTTGTATTGATATCTCGTGATTGAAATGTGGAAACGTTATGTTTCCTTAATGCATGTTTTATGTGATATGATTATGTTATGGTTCTTGGGCATTATTATGAAGACGGGTGGTTCCGTGGTAAACTAAGGGTGGGTGAGCCCGTTATAGCTCTCCAATGCATTGGGTAACACGAAGGAGTGAAACGTTAAGGTTTCTCCAAAGAGATTTTAGGGAATATACTGTGATGGGTATTCCAAACGTAACCAAGAGGGTTACTCCCTACGTAAGAATGATATGAATGCCTCAAGTTACCTTTATGTCTTATGATTTCTATGATTTATTCATGATTTTATGAGGTATGTTAAAGTGCCTATGTTTTATGGGTAATGTATGGTTTCATTCTTATGTATATATGAACTCATGTTTCCTTTCCATGTTTTTTTATAACCCATACTGAGTTTTTATTCTCATCCCAAGTTTTTGAAATGTTTTTCATAGGTCAATGAAAAGGTACATGATAAGATGATAGAGTCAAGGATGTGTCAAGAAATAATCCATGTTTTATTTTAAATGTGTTTCCTTTGATGGGAATGAAGAATACTATCTTTATGTAACCACTTTGTTTATATGTGGAATGTAATGCAAGTTTTATGATCTAATTCTCTAAAACTCTAACCCCGAAAAGATCCTCAATGTGTAATCTTGTAATAACTCAAGATTAAGTAAGGTTTAAGGTTGGGGCCTTATAATATTCATCCATTGTATGTTTGTAGTGGGATTTTTGGAAGTCTATTTTAGTCTCAGAGATGTGTATATGTGAGATGTTCTGAGAAGAGTTCCCTAGATAGGGGATATATATCTTATGGTTCATATGATGAATCCACTCAGCCTTGATAGAGGTAATTCTTTTTAGAAGTTGGTAGCATAAATCTCTCTAGAGATTTTATGGCCCCTTGTGATAATAGTGGATTGGTGGATGGTCCACCAGGGAAGAGACAATGGTAAGAATATATGTATCTATAGGGTGGCAGACATGACAAAGGAGTTGTGGGACCAGTAGGAGGAGGTATACATTTTGACATGTTACAACCACCATCTCAATATTTTCCACACCATTCCAATGGAGTTAGAGGACAGCAGAAGGGGGTAGTTGTTTGTGGTCAAGGAATATGACACAAGGTCTCTAATAATGATTCAAGGTATTGTATGTGTCTACTCATAGATTTCGTATTAACAGACACAGGTGATAATCATTACTTCTTATCCAAAATCATATCCAAGACATAGAGTTTCCAGATAAACTATTTACATTACTTTTACATTAGGAGGTACCTATGGGAAGAGACTTGATAATCACACATGTGCCAATAGTGTGATCTGATTGTAGAGAAAATAGTTTCGGTTGGAAACTATAGATGGAATCGTCGAGGCCTTATGATGCTATATTGGTTATGGAATTATCATCCATAGTTCTTGATTAGAATTAATAATTTAGGAAAAATGGATTGGTATGTTTGATAAAATGGAATTATTTATTTCTTGGTTGTCATGAAAGGAAACCAGACAACATGGGATAAACTTAGGCATATGAGGGTGCATGTTACACCCCAAGATTTTATGATAAATATAATTTTTTAATTTCATTGATGACTTATGTTGTGCACTACACAAATATTATCTTGTTCTATACGTAACACCATATTAGATTTTATTATATGAAAAAACTATCCTTGGTTTGCGTTGCACGCAAGAGAGACCTTCCTCGATAGTGTGTGTTCTACGGAATACAGAGTTTCACTAAACAATGATATATTGATATGAAATAGCCGTTATGAATATTATTAACAAAAGTTTTAATTTTATAACAATATAATTCATCTTAAACATATTCTAGAACATATTTTGGGAAAAAAATAAATTTTTCAAGTAAAATAAGTAATTTTTTTTAAAAAAATGTAGTTTTACCGCCTTTTGATGGAGCACCCACATTAAATCTAGTTTTGACATGGTTATAAGTTCAATAAGACAGAATATACTTATTCATTTAAATAAGGATATAAAAATTTACTTTCGATAAATTATTAAAATTTTTCTGATAACTTTCATATTTTGATGAACAGTAAAAATACGCTAATTTTAATTAAAAACAACTATTTTCATCAAGATAATTTATATGGTTAAATTATAATATTTAATTGTTTTAAAGCATAAATAGAATATATTTTTAAAATTTAATATAATTTATGTCAATATCGTTAATTTTACATTGAATTCACAGGTAAACTCATTTCTATCTTTTGCAATGTTTTAACTTTTAAAACATGTTTTCTCAACAGTAGGGTTACATTTAAATTAAATAATATCACTCAAGTGTATTGAATTTGGAAACATGGATTCCATATTTGGAATTAGTGTGTCCAAATTATGTTAATAGGCTACTTTTTATTTTAGGAAATTATGAATAGTAACTATGGTAAATTTTATTTAATACAGTCAAAGGTAAATCAGGTAATTAAGGGTAAAAATAATATTATAAAATTACCCTAATAGTTGTCTTAATATAATTGGATGATTATATTTCATCCTAAAATATAATTGGTTCGAAATAGAATCTATTGTAACCCACTGGTATTTGATTAAGACCTTTAATTTATTTCATTTAAAGGAAAGTGAAATATGTCTCACTCAAACATTAATAATTAATGTATTTTTAATTTAAGGTTATACAGAATATAAATTTGATTATAAATAATAATTTAAAAGATAAGATGTTTGTCTTTATAATGGTAATTTATTTTTATTTTTGAAAAACCACATTATTACTTTAATATATTATATATTAATGATGCAGAAATTATTTGTTTAGTGAAAAATCCATAATATAGTTTTTATTAAAATAATAATGCAAATAAAAAGTCCAAAACACTTGAGCAAAACTTATTGGTCAAGTATATAAACACCATAATCATCAAATTGGTTACTTGTGGACCTTTTTGATCATTATAAAATAGATTATGACATTTATATTATTTTATTTTAAATGATTTCAAAGTTGTCATCTTCATAAGTTAATAAATTTATCATTTTAATGCTGGCTTTATTAAGTGATAAATTCGACTGAAAGTATTATTAAAAAATCTATTATATTCATCTTTATCATAGGATTTTATTTTTAATATTTATGAAAAAATAATTATATTAAATAATTATACAAAAATGTTGTAGTAATTATTTTATTAAGAGAAATATCAAATAAATGGTATTAAAAATATTAAAATAAATATTATATGAACATATTGATATGATACATGAATTTTTTAGATTAATATGACATGTTAGGAATATATTAAAGAATTTTTTTCAAATATATCTTCTGTGTGGATTTTATTTAAAATCGAATAATTTAATAGTGTTAAAATTGACACTATTGTGATTTTATAAAAATAATATATAATTAAATTGTTTAAAAATCTCAAAAAATATTAACAATTAAAAATAGAAAATTATATGGTCTAAAATGTAATAATGTATCTAATTATTGAAAACTCACAACACATAAGTTAGTTTTCATATCAATATAAACATAATAATATTATTACCACAAATAAAATTAAATAGATTAAATAATAATAAATCAAAATGAAAAGTTTTAAAATAAACTCAAAAAATGACTAAATTTTATTGTTTTATGATATTACAACCCTATATAATCTAATCTTAGAATTTGAGTCACTTTTTTGGTGGTTTTTAGGTGGTGGTTGAGTTTATTATAAATTAATATCTTGGAGGATTCCAGAAGTTCCCCTCTCTTCTCTTATAAAAGGGAACATCATCCATCTACTATTCACATAATTTTGAGCGTTAAAGCTAGTCCAAACCTTAACCATTAATCTTATGAACTTCCCTAGTAACATTTTGGAGGTTCCGGTCTTCCCTAAAGGCCATCTCTAATCGCTTAACAGGAAGTTTAAAGGAGGTGTGTCGAATAAGAGGTAATCTCATCTACCGATTCTTTCAAGTTTATTTATTCTTCTACATCCTCTTCTTTAGTTGTTTAATTATAAGGTAATAACTTCAGTATAACTAATATACTGATATGTTATTATTAATATGAAACAACCCTATTTCACCTTCTATCCATCCTACGGAAAATGAAATCATTGTGCGTGTGTACGTACGGATTACCGGCTCCACGCCGTGGTGTATTCTGTTTTTCCACAACCACTATTATTGGATGGGTATAATGGTGGAAATAATAACTATATATTATTATTATAACATCACAGTAATTCTGAGATATTATATCATCTACTCCAATTCAATTCAATTATTAATGCGAACGATATCATCGCTCGTGCGTACGTACGGATTACCGTCTCCATGACGCGATGAAATTCATTCTCCATATTAACCATTAAAGAATGATTATGAAGTATATATAATAAATATGAAATAATAATTCTACTGTATTTATGTATATATATGTTTCATTTTATTAATTCCATTCAATTCCATAAGGAAATGAAAACATCGTTCATCTGTACGTACGGTCTACCATCTCTATGAACGGTGTATTTCATTTCATTTATCTACCTGTTGTATATATATACCTATATACTGAATCTATATGATATTTAAATCATGTTTTACATTATGGAAGTACGAAAATAATGATATAAGTAATAATTTAAAGAACAACAAGTCCAAACACGCATGATACATAAAATGATTATTACCCAAAATGTTGCTTCAACATGGAATTGACAAATGAACAGTTAATATAAAGTCATAAGTGAATCATATATGATATCATAAAAATTAATATTATTCTTTAATATGTCAATGAAATTAATTAAACTATTATACAAAAGGTTTTGGACACATATAGAAGAAATTTCACATAAGGTAAGGGATAATTATTCCAATCTCATTCTTATCTGGGATTATTTATTCATAAGTATTTACCAAAGTTATGTATATAATCCATATCCATGTTTTCTTAAAAAATATTTTCATAAAATGTTTAATATTCTTCCATTTATTATTAATGTAATTTTTACCCTTTTTTACTTCTACCACATGATATCAAAGGAATCGTTCTTTTGTTTTCCATACGAGGTACTTTTTGACTTTTCTGGCATAAGTATGAGAAGAATGGTTTTTAAAACATATAGAGCATGAACAGAATTTTACGTTTTCATAAAGCATTATTTTTAGGAATCTTCCTCTACATGATTTCCTGATTATTTTCTAAAAAATCATTTTCTTTTAAAATTACATTGCATTTTGTGAAAATAAATTGATTTTGAATAAGAAATGATATTTTCATCAATATTTCATTTCAAGTGTTTTATGAAAACTATTTCCCATCTAAGATGACATTATTTAGTATGATTATGTTTCAAGTATAATGTCACTATTATTTACATGGTTTTATTTTTCTTATGATGATATGATATCCATTTGTTTTATTTGGATTGTGTTTTGATGGATGATGCTTATGAATCCCATTTTATTCTTTGGGATATGATGAATGACTTATGTTTATTTTGTTGCACATGTTAGAATTTTTTCATTATGAGATGGTTGGAACCTATATCTCCCTCCAATTCATTGGATAATGATTTATATGTCATGAGATAGACATGGATGGAATGGAATGTGAATCTGGTTCAGTAATACAAGGCTAGAAAGTCAAGAAAACCTGGTTCAGTAATGAACTTTTTCCACTACGGTGGTCTTGGCAGCAATGCCTTGACTACTATGGAAATCATAACATGTGCTTAATGGATTCCACTATTACATGTTTTATTCACATGCTATTTTATCATTATTATTGTTCCTTTGTGCTATATACCTTACGTACTGCCAATACTTATATCATTACTCATGTTTTATGTTCATGTTTTTATGTTCAATTGTTTGTGGATTGTTTTATGTTCTCCAAGTTTACCCTTACTGAGAATTTGAGATCACCCTTTTTAAGTTTTCTTTTCCATAGGATATAAAGAAAAGTTTTAGGTAAGAACAGAAAAATGGAAGATCTTTATGGGAGATGTTTATGATCATTCACCGTGATTATAAGATTATGTTCCGAGACAAATATAGTCTTTGGGCGTCTGTTTTTGTCCTGTATTAAGTATTCCAAAAAATTAATGTAATTTCTATGTATGTCAAACATTGGGCCACTACAATGAAGCTGATCACTCTTGATTCATCTAGACATACCCTCGGTGAAGTGAATATTATGATTTTTCTATTCCCAGTAGTTGTAGAAGAATATGAAGATGTGTTACCTAAATAGTTTCCTGGTTTACCTCCCCATAGAGAGGTAGTCATCTACATTCTTCTTCTACTAGATATTGAACTGATACCAGTATTTGTATATTGAATGTATTTCTTAGAGCTTCATGAGTTGAGGGTTCATGTGGATGAGTTACAACAGAAGGGCTTAGTAAGACCCAATTTTTATGATTATGTGTGGATTATTAGTACATTAACCATGTGACAGTGGAGAAGGAGTATCCACTACCGAAGGGTTTATGAACACTTCAATCAGTTGAAAGGGGTAGCCTTTGCATGTGGATTGAAATGTGCATGTAGGATTTTAAACAATTATGATATAGTTTGATGAGTGCTACGCTCATGAGTTTTCCATAGGAGGGAGTCGAGTACGTATTGTATTGTGATGAATTTGGGATATGACCTATTTTGGTCCTGATTAAGTGGCAAGTAGTGATTTAATTTGGTTCACATATGTTGAGACCACATGAGCTGAACTACACAACCCAAAATCTTGATTTGGAAGTGGTAGTCTTCGCATTGAAGATGTATAAACACTACCTTATGGGTGAAAGGTTTACCATCTACTCTAACAAGAAGTTTCTCAATTATATATTCTCCCATATGTGTTTCAAAATGTGTTAAATATGATGAATTAAATTCCTCAGGGACTATAAATTTGAAGTAGTCTATACTTCTAGTAAGATAAATGTGGTAGTTGATGCTCTTAGCAGGAGACCGAGTTCGTAGATTCTGAATTAGGAAATGGAGGAGTTGGCCTCATTATAGTTATCCTTCATGGATATAGATGATGAATCGTACCTCCAATCGATTTTTGTTACCCCACTACTCATAAAGTGATTCATGGAGGCACAAATATATATGATTCTAACTAGTATTCATTAAGTGCTCAGTTGTCCACAAGGCTTACCCCTGATAAATATTTGGAATGTGGGTAGCACGCCATTTCATTTTAGAGGACACACAATAGTAGAATTGGATGCCTAGAGTGGTGGAATTCATTGTGATATACACAATGGTGTCAAGTCAGACATCGGGGATGGAATAACAAGTTGATGGTGGGATTACCTATTGATATAAATGTTGAGCACGTGTTTTATCAGATTTATGGTTTGTCAACACACCATGTCAAACCCCTATGATTTGAATGGGTTTATCGTTTCTTCATTGGGGTTCAATGAAGTGATTGAGAAATGATATCTGTAAGTGTCACGATGGGTATATGAAGTATGTCTAGGGTACATGGTACCATCAGGTTGATCCTTGAACAACTCACCATGTTTCTCACATTATATATTTTTCAGAATGGAGTCCCAAAGAGAGATTGTGGTATCTGTATGTGCATGAGATATATTGACTCCATAGAGTCCCACCAATGATAGTATCAGATTGAGGTGAATTCATTGCTTCCTATTTATGAAAGTGATTTTCGTAGGCATTTTTGAATTAGTTGTTATTGAGCATAGCTTTCCACCCATTGATTAACGGTCATACAGAGCATACCATTTTGGTCCAAGAGGAAATTCTACTTGCTTACATTCAATTTTTGCAATATTTGGGGAGATCTCCTACCTCTATAGGTGATTTAATAAAAACTATACCACTACCATATTGGTATGGCATCGTTTGAGGCCACGTACAAGCAACACTGTAGGACGCCACATTGCTAGACTAACCCCAAAGAGGAAGTGATCTTGGGCCGGAAGTAGGTGTAGGTTAATACAGAGAAGGTGTAGGTCATTTATTATTAGATGAGGACTTCACATAGCTATCATAAGTCCTATGTTGATAGGTTACGGAGACCCTTGGAATTAGAGGAGGGTCACTATATGCTTCTTTTTATCTATCGTTGAAGTTGGATATAGAGATATGGCTAGGGAAAAAAAGTCATATCTGAGGTTCTTTTGTCCTTATCTGCTATAATGTAGAGTGGCAGAAGATTCATACCACTTGTCTCTAATTCCATTGATAGAGATGGTACACGATGTATTATATGTATCCCAACTAAAGATATAATTAAATTACCCATCACAAGTCATTAATTGGGGGTAGTTGGATGTTGACGATAGGGATATTTTGTGGAGTTTCTGGTATTGATTTATGATCCACAGTATAATACTATCATTTAGAGATTGATTCCTCTTGTGTGAATTCAAGGGAAGCACATGAATCTCTAGGAGATCATGTGGGAGTTGGAATCTCAGGTTCATGCTTGTACCCTCATCTGTTTTGGAATCCATTGGTTTGGCATTCGGGAATGTAAAGACTTAATGTGTGGAGAATTTAATGACTCTTATTTTCCGATGTTTTATTTTCAAAAAATTACTAGGAAAATTACATTACTAGGCACTAAAATGGTGTTTGATTCCGAGGCTTGGGGTTCCCATAATAGGCTGTAAAAAAAGTTATGATTTTAAAGGGCACCTGTGGGTTGTTTTCTAGGAAGAAGTAAAATAACAATTAAATAGGTTCCTATATCGAAAATCTATGATTTCAATGGCATTAAGGATGGTGATTTAAACCAATGCATGACATTAATTTAATCGTTGTGGGACACCAAAGTGAAAAACCTAAAATGGAATAACCATAAATAATATTATTAAATAAAATTATTGTAATTTTAAAATCCTAATAAATAACAAATGGTTAATCATATTTAAAATCTAATTCCATCGTTGAGCTTGTGAGGTATTTCATTCAATATAAAATCCTAAAATGTGTCAGTATGATAAAATAATAGAAATTAGTTTTTGGGATGTGACTGTAAATAAAATAATTAAATAAATATTGTTTTATTTTCATATAACTAATAAAAAGTAACTCAGATTGGAAATATGAGTGTACCATTGAGATCGTGAGGGTGTTATTTCCTTAGGCGGGGCCTAACCAAGACTGATGTGGGTCGAGGGTGATGGTTTTTTTTGTGAATTTAATGAAAAATAAAAACAAACAAAAGAATTGTTATTTTATTCAATAAATGTTTTTCCACAATGCAACATCAAGTCATCTGTTTCATTTCCTAAATGAAATATCATAATGATGTTGCAACTCAAGCATAAAGGATACTATATTTCATTTCATAAATGAAACAGTGTAACGATGTGGTGACTCGGTGTAAATGAAACACTGAAACACATTTCCTCTAACAGGTTTATTAACAGAGATACATGATAGAAGATGATCCAAGAGTTTTATCTGAATCATTAGAGGAACTTTTTTGGTGAACGATGAGGAATGATGAATGAGGAACAATAACGGATCAATGAACTGACATCGATCAGTCTTCAATGGATTGATGAATGATGAATTCTAGGTTCACCCTTTCACAGTGATTGATCCAAATCTTAGTAAGGGGTTTAATTTAATGTGAATTTCATACCTCCAAATTCTTTAGTTATTGTGATGAACATGAATCAATCCATGAACAGGGTGACCCATGGATCCGTAACATCTTTTACTAGATGGGATTTGACTTCTGTAAATTTAAGTGAGTTTTATTCACATAATGTTTCTTGTTATTCATCAAAACATTTAATATGGAAGAACCATGAGAACATGAACAATGGTTATGATCTATCTGTCGTGTGTTCTTAATGCATTCCTCATTTCTACCTTCTTCCTGTTATTTGCGGTGAAGGAATTCCGCAGTCCGGGTGGGACCATGGAGGTAGGATAGCCAGTGACATGTGGATGTGGGAGATGATAGAACTAGGTGACCACCGGCTCGGTTTCATGTAATGGGGAAGTTCATGGCCAGGTGGGCCACATTGGCGATGGAGCTCTATGGCAATAGTGGGTCGCAGCCAGGATGGTTGCAGCAATAGCAAGGGGCATTAGAATGAAATCAGTAGGTGGTGGAACTAGAGGAAGAAGCCATATTTAATGGATTGAGGAAACCACCATGGTTGTATACGTTTTGGATTCACGTCCTACAACAGTGGGTTGTGGTAGGTACCCTGCGAAAAATCCATTGTGCGTCAATGCAACAAACCCACCACATTGCACATGGCAGTCCTCGGGGTCTGAGCTAATGCAGAGAGTAGCGAGTCACAGTCTGGAATGATTTGGGCCACCATCGTAAGATGAAATAAGGTAATCGAGCTACTGGGAGGATCGGATGGAAGAAAACAAGCCCTGTAGTGTGAGCCAGGCTGAAGGAGGATCGGGGGGCTGGGCGGCCCGACGGGCTAGACCGGGGGCCCAACGAGCTTCGCTCGTTTTCAAGGCCAGACCAGGTTAACCTAGACCAGGCCGGGTCAGGTCGGGTTAGCCAATTCATGTTGGATCGAACTGAACGACTCGTCCTAACCCAAACACAACCATCCCCTTTTCAGTAAAACCGTTATAACTTTTAAATTGTATGTTTGATTGAAGAGTTGTTTCTAACATTTGGACCCTCTTAATGAGACTTTCCTTTGGACATACTCCAAATGAGTTATAATGAATGCTGGGATACAACCAATGGATTGAGGATAATATTATATTAGAATCAAGTGAATTACGACCGGACCTCAGTGGAACAACGGACCTCAATGACATGTGGACCTCAATGGTATGTCATAATAGAGGACCTTAGTTTACCAGCTTACAAGTAGAGCTCAGAGGACCAACAGACCTCTGTGACGAGTGGACATTAGGGGCCTAAAAACCCCCAGTGATGAGTGGAACTCTATGGCCCAACATACCATAATGACTCATCATGGATGAGTCCATGAGTAGTACAATATGTTCATCATTATTACTAATAGCCTTTAATTATATAATTTAGCTTTTACAAACCAGAGAAGACCCTAGTATCATGCTTGAATATAATTATTAGAATATACACTTCATGTATCTCATTGGTAGTCTACTTTGTGTAGTTCTTTTTTTGTATTCCTTAGTTGTTTGGGGTACCTACGTATTATTGTTTTACCCATCTCGTCATGGGATTCGTTCACATGTGTCGTGTATTGTGAAGACGATCGATGCTTTGATGGAGTCCTTGGTGGACCAAGGCCAGGAGGTTCATAATGTGAACCTAAAGATGAGATGTGCTTCTAGGATTTCCAAATGTTTTTTTCTTTACTGACCCATCTGGCAGTGTTTGAAGTGGAAGAGTTACCAATACTTGTACTTTTAATTTTTTGTTTTAGTTCGGCTTGTATTTCGGCCTCATTTACCTTCAGTTTTATACTGTTGTACATTGGGTTGTTTACTATGTTTTTTACCTTCTAGCATCTATGGATTGGAGTTGTGTGCATGTATATAAATACATATGAAAATTCCTCTCTTTTTTTGGGATATACCTATTCGGTTCAAGTCACTAGACCTTGGCCTAAGGGAGGCGGGGTTGTGGTAGTCATACAATGGGCCTCGTGGTACGTTTCCTAACAACAAAGGTCCCAATAAATATTTTGCTTCCAGAATTTATATACAATGTAGTGGTATGTGATTCATCCATCATATATTTATTTATATTAGTTATATATGGGACACATGTAATTGCATGAAATTAGTGTACACCATTTGGATCAATGTTAAACTCATGAAACTACCTAATCTTCACATCCTCTATCTTATTTTTCACCAATATATCTTCTCATTGATATATCTTTATCTTCTCCAGTAATGATGGTTGAGAAATAATATGTGATTGGTATGATGATGTACATTGGCTTATGATTTTCACATATATCTTTATAATGTCTTTAATCATTGTGTCTCCTTCAATCCTCATCATTACCAGCACAACAAGGTATTTCCTACTTATTGCACTGGTGACTTTACTTTCTCATTCATGGTGATAATGAATTGAAAATTAATTTTATTTAATAATTACAACCCATATACTTTTTATCATGTTCAATTTCATTTGGGATAATATATAATTCAAATATTGATGGTACGTGAAAATATAAAATTTCTCCCCATAAAGATAGTACCTCCATATTTACTAAGAAAAAATTACTGCAGCTAAATCCAAGTCATTAATAGAGTAATTATTCTAATGAGGATTTAAATGCTAATATTCATAATCAATCACCATTTAATTTTACATGAGGACACACCCAATCCCTTTCAAATATGTATCATTGTAAATAAATTAACATTATCTAACAAAGGGTAGGATAAAAACACGTAAAGTATTGAACATTTTATTTATTTCTTGGATACATTCTTCACATTCATTGGTCTATATCAACATAGATAATTTACTATCAATCATGGTTATTGGATTTGAAATTCATGAAGAATTTTTCAGAAGCCTCCTATAATATACATATAAACCATGGAAACATTGAATATCAGTTACTAATGTATGTAATACCATTATAATGGTAGGTTCAACTGAGAATCCTTCATTTCATATATTCATCCATGAAAATTCAAATTGTTGTAAAAATAATTCAGATATTCTACATTTTAAAAATAGCATATCCTTCATCGGAGTTCTAAATATATCCTCTAGATGGTGATCTTTTTCCTTGCAATGTTTGGAATATATCATAATTTCATTAGCAAAAACTTCCTCAAATATTTCTATATACTCTTTATAGTCTCTATTCATAAAATCCATAAATATAGATAAAGAATTAGTCATGTTACAAGGAATAAAAAACACTTAATGAACATATATTGTTTCAAAGGAATTATTTAGAAAATCTTCTTTTTTATCATCACATGATGATACCCAGATCAAAGGTCAATCATTGAGAGGAATTGAGCCCCATGAAGCTAGTCAAATAAATCATCAACACTTGGGTGTGGCTACTTGTTCCTCACTATGGTCCTATTATGGTCTCTATAATCAATGCATAATTACATTGATATTTCATTATTATATATAAATAGACCATATTCTCCCCAATGAGACCCAAATGGTCATATAAATCTCTTCTATAGAAGTCATGACGTTGTTTCATTAATTCCTGAAACTCCATATTTTCCATCCAATATGGGGTCTTTGATTTATTCTTAGGTCCATCCATGAGATTAATGGACGAATATAACTCTATTTATGAGAGAGTTACATGTAACTATTGTGGACATATGTCAATATATTTCTGCATAATGGGGTTATTCTCTATGTTTATACATCCATTTCCTTCAATCAATTCACTGATCATCCGCACAATAAATGATATGGGGGGTCTTTTATACAATTCTTAGGTTGAGATATCAACCTTATAAATATAAATATAATTTATTAATTCATGACAAGTAAAATTTTATTTCTTATTTATTTTATCATAGCATCATACATTGAGATCTAGTTCATCCCTTTATTAGTGTTGAAGTCCAGCTTTTGAATGACTACATGACTTGTGATGAGATTGTCCTAGAAAATTTTAACAATATAGATTCTATATTATGTTGATTATTGGATAATACCTCTAGGATAAATGAAAAATAAATCAACTTCTATCAGCTCATGTATTGATAATATATTCGTATGAACATGGATGAAATGATATATTATATAGAACCAAAATAATAAATTTTTCGTTCTAGCATTAAGAGAACAACGAGAGTCCCTTCCACTATATTCTCTAGAGCCTCTACTTCTACTTTTGTGATTTTAGATAATTAATATTTATTAATCGATCTATGATAAGGTTTATGGTGGTTTCCCTATAATATCATATGATTTGGATAATTAATTTCAAAGTTTCCTGATGTCTACACATGAAGAATTGATCTTTCGGTTGGTCATTCTTCATTTTCACATTGTCATTTGTTTTGATAAGTTGAGGATTCACCTCAACATTACAGTTTTTAGATAGGTTGAAATATCCAATAAACTTGTGGCATATATCACTCTAGATCAAGAAGTTCCCTAAATAATTCTTCCCACATTTTTTGTATATGGGAAGTTTCAATATCATTCATCCTCTTATAGGATTAATCCTTCATCTTGAGTGTGGATTTATTTATCTCCTCTTTTAATTCAATATATGTTAATACTATCTCCCTCTTAACATTATTTCATCCTTCCTAGAACTCCTCACTGTAACCTAAAATCTTTCATAGTCTCTATTTATTATATTCTTCAGTTTATGAGGACTTATTCCACTAAATAATATACCAAACATTCCAATCGAATGAAAAATAAATCTATAAGTGTATCATGAAAGTATTATAATGTTCATCCCATTTATTCCCACATATTCATGTTTCTTCTACTTGATATCTAAAAATTACTTCTTCATTTATGTTTTCATTGAAAAAGGAAAATACTTATTGTAAAAAATCTCATCAATTATTTACACTCTACCGAATCGACTTCCCTCTATGGATTTGTCTTTTTCATCATTTTCTACTAGTGATAATATTCCCCATCTAAGTTGTATAATAATAGGGAGACGCATTATATCTCTAAAAAATATAGTACATAAAATATATAATCAATATACCTTATCCATTACTCAGAAATCAATGGGTCGGCGTATCTAAAAATATAAGTGGGCCACCGATGCATAATAGACTCAACATAATTTTTTTACCTTTAAGGTTAATCCAGAATATAAACATGATTCAAGTAATTATCCATAACTCATGGTAGTTGATTCATCCTCCCATGATGCCTTCCACTCTATATTCTGTCGAAACAACTTTAGGGCATCATCCTTTGGACACACCATTTATGTAGTTCCACTTATTTCATGCCATTTTTCTAAAATAAGAATACCTTAGAGAGACAAATGTTACATTTTAGACACTGATATCTATAATGGAATTGTATGTCCTAAAAAATCATGACTAAATATGAAATTAATCATATCTATTAACAATAACATTTTCTACATATCCTTTATAATTGTTTATAATATTCTCATGATTAACCAAACATATTAGTGGAGAGTGTGAAACCAGTAGTGTAGGGTGTCCAATTATAATGTAGTAGTATAAACTTGACTCATATATCATGTGTATTCATGTGTTACCCCTAGGTATATATATTATAGAGCCACATCCACATGTATTATCTAGATAAGAATTTATTTTCTTGGAAACAATTTTATTAATACACACCAAAATACCCTGATGTTTTTGGATTTTTATACTTATCCGTTGGGATCATTCTAATGTTTTCATTATATAATTTTCATAAATAAAAAACCATAAATTGATACAATCTAAGAAATCCATCATTTTTATTACATAACTTTTAATCACATGGTACAAAATATTGTATGTTTTAACATTTATTGTCATGGAAATATGTTACATAATACATAAATAAAAAAATGAATCACCAAAATCCACTTGAAATACATGTTAATGGGATCATCCTTAGTTACATTTACTATATCTCATATCCTGGGGAAATAAATCAGTAAAATTATTTGATCATGAATACATTTAAAGGAATAATAGAGAAAGACATATACCATTTGATATTGATACATATCAAATAGAATATAAAAATTTGGCATGAAAAAGAGACATATAAATATAATTACATTAATTATAATATATTAATGTGGATACAACATTTAAATGATACATTCATATATATATCCCAATGGTTTATCACCAAGGATTCATAAATGAAATATTCCATGGTTACGTACAAAGTTATTGTAAAAAATCATATTCCTAGTGGTTAAATTTGTTATATAGTGCATTAGAGGGATATAAGGATAAAACCTTCATATAAATTAATATCATGTGATACACTTAGATCATAATAAATCATTTCATTATTTAGTCATGGTAGATAATGAATGGGTTTTTTGTCCAAAATATTGGCATATAAAAGTGCTTAATGAAATGGTCATTATGTCATTTTTAACACATGACTGCAAATTTTGGTTTCATATTTTTAAATAAATGAATAAGAAATAAATTTTTATAGCTGGTTGAATAAAAAAACATATAAGAGATTTTTTTATTGAAGTAAAAAAGGAAAAGAAAAATTTTCACATAAAAGAGATAATTTTTTTAAGTAAATTCAATAGCATGATGCGTATAAAACATGTTTTTAAAATTGGGTAAAATATCATATATAAAAGTTACCCATTGATAGAAGACTATTATTATAGAAGTGGGATAATATTACTTGGTAACAATATAATATTTATTAGATTATAAGACATAACACATAAAAAATAGAACTTGAATTGAAAAGAGAACTGAAGATTTCTTGTACCTTGAAGACATTTTCCAAAAACAAGCGGATGGATCCTTGGGAGGTAGAGGACACCTTGGTGGGTCGCCATGAGATAAAAATCAACAAAACATCATTGAAGATGGTTTTAAAGGCACAGGTAATGTTTAAATGTTTTTTTATAACCGAATCCGGGAAATTATTTAATAATTTCCAAATACAGGTCTTAGAAAATAATATTGTTTCAAATGAAAAAACATTATCGTACACATTGATTTTCTCGTAGACTTTGTCATTTTAGTGACTTTTTATGATATTTTAATATTCAATAAGCAAACCCCATTTTTTAATACAACTTCCAGAATAGAAAATTAATGATTTTACGATGAAATGTTTTTAAAAATTTATTTTTTCTTTTGTAGCCTTTGGAAAGTAACCTATAGATTTGAAAATTGATTAAAATATATTAAAATAATTAATATGAATAAAATTGAAAATTTCTTTTCATTTATTGCTGATAAATAATTATTACATTATTTTGTCTTAAATATAAATTCATAAAACATACTAAAAACCCCAAAACAGTTTTTTATTATTCAAGAAAAAATAATGCCTTTTATAAAATTATCAAAAATTCACTCTAAACTTATTTCAACATGATTGTTTAAAAGATAATTCTTATTTTGCCAAAATATTTCACTAAATAAGAGAAAAATGACTTTTAAATATAAAAATCATTATATATTCAAAAAATCAGTTTTTAAGGCACAATAATGTTACCGAGAGTTGTAAAACATTTCATAAATAACTGATTATTTTAACATTTATATTTATATAAGTGTGATTTAAAATAGTATTTAATTAAAAAGATATTTTTCCGAATACTTTATTTTATTATAAATGTTATTTTATTACAAAAACCATGTTTAATATATGTCCAAAAATCATTTAATAAAATTCAACCCCTCTAGTAATATATTTTTTTTAGACAAAAAATTCACAAATATAATTTATGGAATAAAAATTATAGTTACAAAAGATAAATAAAAAATTATGTGACTATATCCTATATACGTTACAAGTTATTATAGTCACATAAAACCTAAGAGTAATGTGTGAGATTTTAGTCCTTCAATGGGGTTATTTAGCTGACATCGATCAAGTGGAAATATCTACTAAATTGAACTTCTACCATATGAGATATTTCTCATACCTCACTTATTAAATAATGGATTGTGATTTTTCAGGGTAGGACACTAGTGACTCTACCTCTATCCATTGTTCTGACACATGGGATTAAAATGAAACGAATCTACTAGTTGAGGCCATTGACTCTTCATTCTAAATTAATTATCATTTTTCATTAATACCTACAAGCCCTAATAATAACAATGGAATTATCAACCAAGGTTGTAGTTTCCAATGGTAAAATTTAACAACAGTTATTTTTACCCACATTTATATTTCACCAAAAATCATATAATGAATGAACCCCACAGGTCACATTTCCCTTTATACCCTATAAATAAAAATTCATTATTCTAAATAAAAATTCACTACAATTACACATAAGTTTGAATTTTTATTTTCATAAAATATTGTTGGATTAATAATATTATATTTTATTTATATATAATTTTATGTGGGGGTAATGATTCTATCATGTGCGGGTGATCCTTATTTTTAGATTTTAGACTTTATATTTTATAATTTCTCAATTTTAATGTTGGGATTTTTAATTTGTTTCCTAAATGACAGAGGAAGTGATATTTATTAATTATATATTTGTTTTATTTTTTTATATTTCATACATGTAAAATATATAAAACAGATTTATTCAGGAAAAAATATCATTTAAAATGTATTTTTTATATCAAAAAATATAGATTATATATATTATTTCAAGAATAGGATCACAGAATGATAGTTGCTGAAAATGGAGGGAAATTTGTTTACCCATTATAAGGAAAAATTAACAAATAGTATAACATAGATATATTACTATATTTCATAAAGTATCTGATGATATCAATTCAACAGAAATAACATATTTGAATGACCAAAACGCAGGTAAGGGGAGTTACATTATTATTTGTTGTGGATCAAAATTTTTAACACTAAGGAAAAATTGGAAGAATGTGTTGGAATCCAAGATATGTATTGGCTTGTGGAAACCATATTGGAAGATCATAACATTGGTTTTATTATTAGATAAGTGGATTCCACATGGCTATCTATGATATAATTTTAAACTAAACTCTTACTCACACATGGGAACACATATCATAAGAATTCAATCTGGATAAAACTTGAATAGGTATAGATCAACAACCAAATAGTTTTTTGACCAATGGAATTTATTCCTATATTTTATCAAGAATAATTTGGTACTGAAACTCTTAACCATGTGATTTTTATGTAATTATTCAATGGGAAATCACTCACATAATAGTTCCCTCATCAGGAAATGAATCAGAAACACAATGGTTATGTGAGTTGTCTATGAATTTTATCAAAGAGAGGTTGTCATCTTAAAAAATTTCAACCCCATTTTTTGATTAATTAAAATATAAAAAAAGCAGATGGAAATATTTCTAATCAATATTTCACTACCATTTTTTTATTAAAGGTTTTTGGGGCTAAATTATATTTGAATACAACAATGGGGTATCCTAATATATGGTACTTCATTCACTGGTAGATCCAAAACAGTTCTAGAAATGGATATGAAATATCAGATGAACTGTATATAGAATCTAGAATGTCCTAAAACTGAACTCATTTATCTAAAACATTATTGATATGGAAGGTGGTAAATAATATCAACCATGGACTCATATACTTCAATCCTTAAAATAGGAACCAGGATAAGAAAAACAATACATTTCATTGCCATGAAATTGAATTTTCTAATGTTGACATGAGATTAAAATCCTTAAATCTAGAAAAGTACCCTTAAAAATTTAGAATTAATCCCTCAAAAATATCCATTCTAAGGGATAATTCATCCATTATGACCACTAAAGAATCCCCTGCCATGTTGCAGAATATTGTAATCATGAATCAAAATAATATTACATGGGAATTATATAACCCAAATGTAATGAACATGAAGGAAAATATTTAAAATTAATTTGTTAAAGTTCTATTTATTTGATCTTATAAGGATATTAAAATTTCAATATAACTTATGTATCCAATCATGAAATAGTATAACTGATGAGCCACCACATGCTCAAGGAATTTATCACTGATGGGAAAAAATAATGTATTATCTTGGAACATGAGTTTTTCTTATTATTGTTAATTCACACTCTTTATCCACTACAAGACCTTGTTGGGAGAATGTTAAAATCCTTATTATCATTTACAGTGAGTTCATCATTCATTGTAACAACTTGTATTAGGCATACCCTCACACTCATATCAATGTGAAAAATGATACATTCTTTAGAAAAAAATATAATATCTTTTATTAAAACATACATAAGATTAGGATTGAGTTTTCACTAAGGTTGATGAAGTAGTTAGATTCTTATTCTAGAAGAATAATATTATTTCCAATAAGTGGGATAATTACCAGAATATCAGAAAGGGTTCATCCAATTTCTTATTTATGAATTCATAATACAAATATAACAATAGTATCATTATTTACATCAAGTGAATGAAGAAATGAAAAAGATTAAGATTTTATTTTACCCTAACAATTAATACACGAGTAATAATGGTTGGAACATAAATTTGATATCATATTGGATAAAGCATTCTGAATAAGGATTATAAATTTCATTTAACTTGACTTATTTTTCAAATTTTACATTCAAATTGGTTTCATTTGAATAGAAGTCTCGTCTACCATAATATATAGATCAATTTATGGAATATAAATAAAATTAATGACTTTTATTTCTCCATTCATTTCATTAATTGGTGATTTTATATAATCATCAAAATACATATCTAAATGATTTTAAAGAAAATGACACAAATTTCTCTCATTTGAACAATATAAATTAACATCATAACAACTTAAACATCCTTCCATTAATCCTTGATGTTCCTATAGTTCCCTATCAATACTAATAATCCAATTGACAACATGGATGAGATTATTATCCCCAATATTAGAGTTTTCATTATAGATGTAAATATTGAGGTTTATGTTTCTGAAGGTTATTATCTTGTTCTCATTTTTTAATCAGATGAATGAGTTTATTGTTGATAATAAGGTATGTCAATGGATGTTGGGGGTTTTCTCCCTATGACCTAAGCATGGGTGATTATGAAGGATATTGTTTTCATCATTACAAATTAACATTTCCACTTTCACCAAAACACCTATTAAGATACACCTACTAAACATAAATCTAATAATACCATGTTAGAGTGTAATAGATGTTGTTTGGAGTTACTCAGGCCTCACTATCAACACTTGGAATATGTAATGATGTATAGAGTGACTCTTATATTACATTGTGGCTTCACAAAAAATTTATCTCTCTACACAACATTTTTTTCTATATCATGGATATTTTTTCATAGGTTGAATGGAATATTGAATGGAGGTACTTGAATTTTAATCCAAAAGGACTTGGTTTAATGTGAAAATTCCCTTTTAAAAGTTTATGAGTGCTTAATTTACTTTGAGTAGGAAAGAAATATCTTATGTACATCACTGAGAAGGTTAATATTAAACTTAATCAAAGAGAATATTTCACTGAATGTATCATTTAGATCTACATTAAAATTTACACTCTTGTATTGAGGGATGGGAGTAGGATATATTATGTTTTAATGTGGTTATGCTTCCATCACATTCTCATTTAAATTTTTAGAAATTGGGTGTTTTTTCATCATTTCATGTGGTATTATCCATTTTAAAAGATCTATAATTATTTATTAAATGGATTTGTGTGTATTTTCCACTTCATAGGATAGTAACATTGTTTAGTTAATCACGAGAGGTTTTTAGGTAACTGTATTATCATCTATGGTTTGGGGACGCCAGAGTATACACATGCACTTTTCTTGTTTCGATGATTTTCAGTTCATTTTTATTGGATGAGACTTCTGAGTTCATTTTCTCCATTATTTTCACAAACCATTCATGGATTGGGAGGGGAAGATTGAGTAGGGGATACAACGTATTGATTTTCCACAAGAGGATACATTGGATTTATTATTGGTTATTAAATGGGTTACTTTATGGTATGCTGGTATTGGAAATGATCATTTTTATTAGACATGTTATTGTTGGAACTGGTTACGGGTTGGAATATTTTTTTCATGGTAGGGGTTTTCTCATTATTCCTACTTCGGTGGTTAGATGTGTTATTGGTTATCAATCTAATAGAATCATGTATAATCATTATCCCTTAGATTGAAAGTGTTTTGTTTTTGAATTAGAATGTTTAAAGAACTGTACTCCAATAGTGTTCCTCATAAAATAAAAATTTTTATGGATTGTATAGTTGGTAATTTTTTAATTTTTTGGTTGTGTTTTTCACAAATTGGGAAAACTGGGTAAACAGTTTGGATTTCACATACTGTCCTGTGAACATTCTTCTAGACCATCCTAGTTAGTGTAGAATGTTTGCCTTACGAAACTCTTCTTCCATAAGTGGTTGAAACTCACTAGATGTGGGTGGATTCTCATATTAATGTTGTTTTGCCTATGTTTGTTTTTTTCAACCATAACATCTAGTTACACATAAGAATCATTTATTGGTTTTTTTAAGGTTCCATTACACATCATGTCAATGAATTGTTTGTTTCCCAAATCTATAAAATATATGAATATTTGAACATATTATAGAATTGAAAATCCATGGCGAGGTACAAAATTATCTATGTCTATAAACCTTCCCATGGTTTCCTAAAATAACTCGCCTTCATTTTCAAAAAAATATTTGATATTATCATTAAGTATAATTTTTTTCCTATGGTTGTTAAAAAAGAGTTTTAAAAACCTTTTTTCAAATAAATTTTAATAATTTTATATCTTCTGTTATATGATACCTCATGTTATTCTTGTGCTACATGCCACACCATCATAGCATTTGTTACATGCAATAATGAGTTTCTGTAAAACATTATTTTATCATTGTAATTACTTAGGAAAAACCATTATAACCTATCTATTATAATTTATGACACTAATAAGATTAATTTTATTATCAAATTATTCATTACACATGTATATATATTTAATTTATGAATTAATTTTAAATTACTGTGAAAACATTTAGAAATTAACGGTACTTTTTCATCATTCTAGAAATATTATTTCAATGTGAAAAAATGTGTTTTACATAAATAAATTAAAAAAATCAACCATGTGGAATTATTTTAATTAATTATATATAATATTTTCATTATAATATTTATTATTCATCTAACGTTTTTTCAAGACAAGTTTTAAGAACAGATAGAATTTTAAAAATAAAAGATGCATTTCTTTCTAAAAAAGAAGTTTTATCACCTTTTAATTGCGCATTTATTTTAAATATAGTAATCCAACATTTATAATTTCTATATGAAAAAAATCTATTAAAATGAGATTTTCAATTTTTTCATTGGATTGTATTTTTGTGTTTTTTATTTGAGATGTTTCATGTTTTGATGAATAATGGAAAAATATTTCATTTTAATTGAAATAAAAAATTTCATCAAAATAATTTATAGTGTAAAATTATATATTATTTCTATTTTCATGAATAATTATATTATGTTTTTATAATTTAATCCAACACAATTAATTGTAGACACCTTTACATTGAAATTTGATATAATAACATTTCTATCATTTAAACATTTCTATATTAAAACTCATTGTTTTGTCTCGTCTTTGGTATTAATTTTTAAATAATTTATTAAAATTATTTTCGTTGAATTTGAAAAAAATAGATTCCATATTTTTAATATGAATGTAAAAATTGAGTAAATATATCCCTTGAATTTCTATAAAATATGAATAATAACAT
The DNA here is from genome assembly GCA_963277665.1 of Viscum album. Classification (NCBI taxonomy): domain Eukaryota; kingdom Viridiplantae; phylum Streptophyta; class Magnoliopsida; order Santalales; family Viscaceae; genus Viscum; species Viscum album. The sequence continues at coordinate 1,059,696,279 of OY728143.1, read as the reverse complement.
TATTAATTTATATTATAACGGTAAAGGGTGAATCATGTAAATTTATGGTAAAATATTTTTATAAATATTATAAAACAAACATATAACATGAGGAAATTATATTTGATGATGTTAATTAGGCCTATAACAAAAACAGATCAAAATTTAATAAATTAATATACACCTGTGCATGAAAATGACATAGATATTATTATTATCATAGAGTGTGACAAAATGTCAGACTCTTACTTTTAATATGTATATATTATTTATTAAGTATTAAAATGGAATATATTTTCAACTATGTATATTATTATAAAATATAATATTATTAAATTCATCGAGGATTTTAATTTTTCATTTTAATTTAATAAAAATTTACCATAAATAAATACTAAATGATGATGCTCAAATTATTCAATAAATAAAACAATAAAACAAATGATATTATAAATATTATAATAAATATAATTTGAATTAAATAATCTTATATTCAAATTTAACATATTAATATGAAATATTACTAGTGCATTAAATTTTTTTCTAAAATATCTTTTAGGAAATAATTTTTTTAAATACAATGTAATGAATTTTGTCAAATTTTACCCATATAGTATTTTATGAATTTTCTTAAAATTAGTTAAAACTAATAAATAAAGTAAATGGGGAAAATTAGACTAAAATATCATAAATAAAATATTTAAGGGTTATATGATTAAAATTATAAATATTACCCTTTTAATATTGAAACTGTTCCTACCTTAGTTAAAATTAAAAAAGGTTAACTAACAGATAATAAAAATAATATGGTTAAAAAACAGAAAAACTAATATAAATTATATTATATAATGATATTAAAACCATATATCTTCTTGTATTTTAATAATTTTCTATAATTTAAGTTGTTATTGATTTTATCATAAATTAATATTTGTGGATATTCCAAAAGTTCCCATCAACTTCATTATAAAAAAAACTACATCCCTTATATCATTTCACTACATTGAGAATTCTATCTCAAACAAATTCTACAAAATTGTATTTTAAACTTATCATTATACTTTCTTCATGTTTTGGAATTTTTAAATGGCATGCTATAGTGTCTGTTAGATGATATCTAATTGAGACATTTCAAAGAAGAGGTAATCACTCTAACAAATCCCTCTCTTTTTTACTCAATTATATGTCCTCTAAATATATGATATATATCATTGAAAAATAAATTCAGAATCGTAAAAATTATGAAATGTTATTGTTTTTTGAAAACCAATGCACAAACCCTTTGGAATATAATAAGAAGATAATGTATTGCCCATTCGTATATGATGCTTACCGTATCCACAAAGCGATACAGTTCATTTTCCATCACGATGTGTGTTAATTATGAAATTCTTAATTTTCATATATAATATTTATGAAATATTTTTCATTATTTCATAAATGTATTTTATCATTATTATTACTGTAAAATATGATTGAAATGATAGTGTTGCTTTTTCATACATATGACATACCATCTCTCCGATACTATGTGATTCGTTTTTCATCTATAATTCACAAATATGGTAATATTGATTAATTTTCTGAATATATTAGATATATATAATATAATGTTTTTTCATTAATTATAATATATCATATTATTTTATTTATTTTCATATAATATGTAAATTAAAATCATGGTCATGTGCATGTACGGCTTACTATCTTATTGAAAGGTGTATTTTATTTTATACCTCTAACATTTAGTATTCATACAAAATACATATTTAATGAATTTAAATATATACATATATATATATACCAAGGGTATAATTTTAAATATTATTATATGATTATATATTAAATATGATTAGGATAATAAGTCAATACACTTATGAAAAACAAATTAGTTATTATCTGAAACATAAATTAATCATTGAATTGTTAATTATAGTGAAATATAAAATCATAAGTGAATAATATATTGTATTAATTATATTATTTTGGTTTTATGGTAGATTTATGATAAACATTTATTTATTATACATTACTTATTAACATGTTTGAAGGATGTCAATACTTTATGTAAAGGTATTTCATCTCACTTTTATATCAGTGAGATACAAGCCATGTTCACCAATCATTTATTTATGTGGTGTATATACTAAACCATGAAATGATATATCATGAATTTACATTAATTAATGATATTATATGTTTGAATTTATGATATTATGTCATGTACATCATGATTGAAATGTTACTCAATTGGTAATGGATTATTTTCTCACTTTTATTTCTATGGGACACATGCCATATACAATACTTATTTATTCTATTGGTGTATATACATCCTATTAATGTATTTTATGATCCTTGTTATAATAATTTTGGTATTTTAATATACATATAAATTTAGTTAATTCATATTTCATAGGATTCTTTTGATTATAATTTTGTAAATCCCTATTTCATAATTTCACAAAAAATCTATATTGATTCATTTTAAATCTCTATTGTGGAATACGTGTAACACCCCAAGCTTCCATGGTACGCTTCTCTTTGAATAATAGAGTAGCGTGTGTTGTACGCAACCTCGAGTTCTAACACACAGTGACCAATAAAAGTAGCAGTTATGAATAGTAATAACCACTTTTTGAAATTATATATATTTTACATTTCAAAATGGACTTCATTTTTGGATTCTTAATATCGAAATTATCCTATGTTGAATTTTTGGTATTTTTCTGAGAACTTCCAATTTTTTATGAATATTGAAAAATACATAAAAACAACTTTTTTAATCAAAATAATTTATAGTGATAAGTTATACTATTGAGTGGTTTTAAATTATAATTAGAATATATTTTTACTATTTTATCCAATGGTGGTCATTAGAATTAATTTAACATTGAAATTGGACATAAACAGTTGTCAATCTTTTGATATATATTGTTTCTTAAAAACATGCTATTTGTTGTGACAATGGGAATTTATTATAAAATTAATTAATGCAACTTATATGTTTGGAATTTTGTAAAATAGACATCATTTTTGGATTCGGAATATCAATTATACCTTAGGGTGAAATTTTGGCATTGTTCTGAAAAACATCAATTTTTGATGAATAGTGAAACCACTAAGTGGTAGTTAAAAACCGATTTTTCGTTTAAATGAAACATTACCACTTCTATGATTCGATTATCAAAAATCCGACATACATGGTTGTCATTATTAAGTAAAATGTGGTTCAATGGGATTAAAATAATTTTTTTGGTGAATAGTAATTTTTAAGTTTAATTAATCGCGATTAAATGTAATTAGGGAAATTTAAGGTTAAAATAGTATTATAAAAATATGGAATGACATTTAAACTTGTCCAACCACTATTGGATGTGTCATGGACGACCAAGAAAATCCATGGGTCAATTTGGGGACCCCATGGAGCCACTTTGGTAGGAAAACGACATAAATAACTTTTTATTTAATGTTAAAATAAAAAGGTCACAAACAAGAGTTGTTTTACAAAAACAATTTTTAAATGGGTTTATACAAGTAATATTTTTGAATATAAACATTAATTATAAATATAAAAGGATTTCCTACATCATGATACTTTTTTTATAATTTTTAGACATTAAATAAATTAAATTATTTATGACACCATGATGATGCATCGATTACCTCATTAATTACCGATTTTAATAAAATGGAAAGACAATGTAAAATCTAAGAATTTCACCTGTCCAAAGCCTATTGTATGAGAATATTTTTAACCCTTATCAACATAGCCTCGAAATATATAAGTTTGGGACCTTTAGAATCTGAAAAAGCATTTCATAATAATATAACATTTCAATCATTCCAAGAGTGCCCCTCCTCTCCTCTTATAAAAGGCTCCCACCTCTACCACCTTCTTCACAATATCAAGTAATTTTGCTCGGCCAAACTCTGCCCAAATACTCTCCCAACTTCCCTCCCTTACTCTTAGAAGCCTCACTTTGGGCAGAAGTCTTCTCAAGGAAGCCTTTGGCTCAAATCAAAAAGCGTTACCCGATTTTAATGTAATGTCTTCTCTTGTGTTATTTTATTTTATTTTTCTTCTCCAACCCCCTAAACACTTTTTATTCATTTCTTTTGTAACAACATCAGTATCCTAAGTATACTAGGATGTTGTAATAAGAAGTATTCGAGCTACACTTACACACACCTACATCTAATGGTTAAAGAACATATTGTTTCTTGTGGATGGCGAATTTTTGCCTCACGAAATGATGATTGTTCAACAATCATATAACACCTCTAATGGTGGCCATTATGATGACACTATTTTTATATATTATATATATTATGTTTTTTTCCTTATGATTTTTTATTTTTCATTTATGACATACCTTTATGGTTTCCATTATGGGTAAACACGATATTTTCATTTTGGGAAATGCGGACTACCATCCACTCAAAGTGATTTGAATCGTTAATACCATATGTGGGATGTATAAAGGATGGAGTAAATGGTATTAGACAATATATTATACTGGTTTTATATTATACATTTATATTATTATGATATCATTCCATTAAATACGAAATATAAATGAAAGTAGCGTTCATGCGTACGTACGGCTTACCTTCTCCATGAACGGTGAATTTCATTTATTACCTCTAAATGTTACGTAATATTATGAATGAATGTATATACTGGATATATATGATATATATGATATCTACATCATTAATATAATTCTGGATATAATTGGATATTTCACCACATGAAAAACTTGTAATTATAAGAAGTTTATTTTTGACTCAAGTACCAAAGATCGACAAAACGACCGTTATTAACTTAAATAATTACATTATGTTCATAACATGGTAATAAGTGATATAAAAGGAATAAAAAACATGAAAAAGGTTCTTAAGAAATTATAAATTAACTCTAGTTTATTATTCAGGAGGTTAAAGAATGGTCGAGTCAAGACAAGACGCAAGGTAAGGGAACTTCTTAACCCAATTTCCATTCTTTGGGTTAATCTCCTACTTTCAAATTACGTCATGATATTATTATGTCCTATCTTGTATTTTTACATTCTTTATGTGTAATTATAGTGAATACACATAATAGTTCTATTTTATATAAAAAAATGATCTTTGTATGGGACTTCGTCTCAATCTCCATTCATTGAGGCATATTTTGTTTTATACACAACCTTCTTTTATACGGTGTATAAACCCCTTTGACTTTTACGTTTATTAAAAAGGAATCTTTTTATACGAAGAATTTACTAAATGACAAAATGGAATGTTTTTGTCGTACGTATGCGGCGACAACAACTTCTCCGCCGCCGTGACCATTATTTGAGTTTCGGCTACCTCTAAAAGCCATACCTTTTTTTAAATGAAAAATAAATACCATGTTTTACTTTTCTTTTATTTTGGTATTGAAAATGGTTTTGAAAGTGTTTTTATTATATCAATGTTTTGTATTTATATCTTGTGATTGAAATGTGGAAATGTTATGTTTCCTTTATGCATGTTTTATGTGATACGATTATGTTGTGGTTTATGATATGTTTTAACTTGTTCATGTGAGGAATGCATTGGACATAATAAGTGACGGGTGGAGCCCGCTATAGCTCCTCAATGCACTGGTAGGTCTCATGAGACAAACTAGTGTCTTGGAAAGGGGCCTTGACCAAATGTTATTTGTGGTCTTGGCACGAGGCCTTGACTACGTGGTTATGATAGTCTGGCATTATGCATTCCATCATTATGAAAATGGTTATTGATATTGCATGTGATTATTGGACCAGTAGAATATCCATGTGAAGAAGTAATTGGCATTATCTCATGTTACTTTTTTCATATTATGTTGAAGTTCAAATTCAAAAGGCTTTTGTTTTAGTTATACATTTCTTTAAATGCTTATGTTTATTAATTAAACCTTCTGCTATATTGTTATCCTTACTGAGCATCTGAGATCAACCCTTTCAATGTTTTAATATTTTCCAAGATGTGAAGAAGTATTTTACGAATGACCTTCAGGGATAGTAAGAAGAGGATATGATTGTGGACTATGGAGACTTTGTTATTATAGTTTTTACATTATGATGTAATGTATGACTTATGAATGTATCTAGTGTTTCCAAGGCTACTAAACTAATCGGTCTTTCGAGACATGATCTTTTGTGATCATGCCAATGTTACGAAGTAATGCACCGACTCTGGGTAGCTGGGTTCAGGGTGTTATAGTTGGTATCAGAGGCAGTTTAGTACTAACCTTGGAAGCTAGATTTAGATAAACTCTGAGTAGAGCACATAGCCCGAAGAAAGACTTTAAGGATTAGTATAGAAGAACTTCCTATAATTTTGGTATTATAGAGATTTTATGAGTTTTCCGAGAAATACATCCCTGTCTGGATACGAGCAGGTAGAGGTGGCTCTAGCACAGATGTACCTATGGGTAAAACACGAAAACACTGCTTTGATCTAGACTCGAATGGGAACTGGTGCATGACAACGGGCCTTGCTGCACTCTTGGTTACGAAACTCCCGGGGGTATATGCTTAGGTTAATTCTCATTTTCATTACAAACCACTATCAAGGGTTATGAGTATATACTTCCTCAAAGAAAACTTTTTTATGATTATGGATTATATCCATAAACAGTTCAATTTATGTTAAGTATTTTACATGTTTGGAATTATTCATTGCAACTCATAAACTAACCTAGTTTATGCCATTATATAGAAATTGTGCCCAGTGGAAGGAATGTGAACTCCAGCAATACGTATGATCCAAAGCGTAAGAAGGATCATATCTTTCATGGTATTAAGCCAACATTTAGAAAGGAAATAATCTCCAATTTGTTATCAACATATGAAGAAATAGTATCACGTGGGAAAAGAAGAATTTTCCAATATGTCATAACTATGGGAAGAAACACCTTGGAACATGCCTGAAGGGAATAGGAGTTTGTTACAAATGTGGAGAAAAAGGTCACCAAGCACGTGATTTCAAGGGAATGAAAGAGGCTATCAATGATGAATGCTACAATTGTAGGGAAATGGGGCATTATGCAAATGAATGTCCTAAGCTTCGGGGAAACTTACCTCATAAAAAGACAAGGGATCAAGGACAATCTTATGTTGTTACTATAGTTGAAGTGGAATAATTAATGTATTGGTGCTTTTGGAAGAGTGATTATATTCTGGTTATAAGAATAATGTGATATATATAAGGATTTTACTGCAATACTTTTTTCATTAAGGTTTTAATATGATGAAGTTAATCATATTTTATGTATGTGAAAATAAGATAAACTTTACTTTGTTTGGGGAATCTGATGTTACAAATGATTTTGGAATTTAGAGACCTTTTAGAAAAAGTCTGGACAGAGGTATTTTGGATAACAATATAGGTTGGAATGGATTAAGTTGAACCTTGGATAGTATTTTTTAAGGTTAAAACATTTATGAAGATTATTTTTGGAATATTATAATACTATAGTTTTAGGAAAAGGACAACCTGCAGGGTGGGGCATAACCCGTCGCATCGGACAAAGCTGCAGTAATCGAACCCACAACTATAGTGAGATAGGCCTTTATTACCTACCACTATCTTAAAGGAAGTCCCTGGTTATTAAAAAATAGTTTTACTAATCTAAATGGTATGTGTTAATATTTGGAACCTTATACAATTAGGATAAATAGAATATTTTTGAGTTCTATTACCATTTAGAGTGAAAGATAGGTTTGTGGTAAAAATTTATTAATGAATGAAAGTCTACGTAACAAGTATGTATATTCCCATATGTTATTAGTGAATCTCCTAAATAAATTCCTCAACTTTATAAAAGGTAACTTAAAACAAAAACATTGCTGGTTAACTTTTCCAACTGGGGATTCAATGACCGTTTAACCAATCACAAATTTGTGATTTTCTTATGGTTAACTTTATCCTAATCCAGTTTTCTAGAACTCTTCATCATACCTTGATGGTTTTTTCTTCCATATCCATATTTTCATAGAATCCTAGTATGGACTATCTCGGGTGACCTTTGTACTTATCTTTCTTTCTTTTAAAGTTATATTTTTATTAAACTTATTTTTGATTTGGGTTTTCCACAAAGGTATTTACTATTTGAAACCTTTTATTTTCAAAGAAAATTTTCAAATTGCGAGGACGCAATTTATTTAAGGAGGGGAGAATGTAACACCCCAAGCTTCCATGGTACGCTCCTCTTTGAATAATAGAGTAGCGTGTGTTGTACGCAACCTCAAGTTCAAACACACCGCGACCAATAAAAGTAGCAGTTATGAATATTAATAACCACTTTTTGAAATTATATATATTTTACATTTTAATATGGACTTCATTTTTGGATTCGTAATATCGAAATTAGCATATGTTGAATTTTTGGTATTTTTTTGAGAACATCCAATTTTTTATGAATAGTGAAAAATACTTAAAAAAAACTTTTTTAATCAAATAATTTATTGTGATAACTTATACTATTGAGTGGTTTTAAAGTATAATTAAAATATATTTTTACTATTTTATCCATTGGTTGTCATTAGAATTAATTTAACATTGAAATTGGACATAAACAATTGTCAATCTTTTGATATATATTGTTTCTTAAAAACACGCTATTTGTTGTGACAGCGGGAATTAATTATAAAATTAATTAATGCAACTTATATGTCTGGAATTTTGTAAAATAGAAATCATTTTTGGATTTGGAATACCAATTATAGCTTAGGGTGAAATTTTGGCATTGTTCTGAAAAACGTCAATTTTTGATGAATAGTGAAACCACTAAGTGGTAGTTAAAAAACTGATTTTTCGTTTAAATGAAACATTACCACTTATGTGATTTGATTTTCAAAAATACAACATACATGGTTGTCATTAGGAAGTAAAATGTGTTTCAATTGGATTAAAATAATTTTTTTGGTGAATAGTAACTTTTAAGTTTAATTAATCGCGATTAATGGTAATTAGTGAAATTTAAGGTAAAATAGTTTTATAAAAATATGGAATGACCTTTAAACTTGTCCAAACACTATTGGATGTGTCATGGACGACCAATAAAATCCATGGGTCAACATGGGGATCCCATGGAGCCACTTTGGTAGTAAAAGGTCATAAATAACTTTTTATTTAATGTTAAAATAAAAAGGTCACAAACAAAAGTTGTTTTACTAAAAAAAATTTAAATGGGGTTATACAAGTCATATTTTTGACTATAAATATTCATTAGAACGATAAAACGATTTCATACATCATGATATTATTTTTATAATTTTTAGACATTAAATAAATTAAATTATTTATGACACCATGATGATGCAACGATTACCTCATTAATTAACGATTTTAATAAAATGGAAGGATAATGTAAAATCTAAGAATTAAACTTGTCTGAAGCCTATTTTATGAGAATATTTCGAACCCTTATCACCTTAAACTTGAAATATATAACTGTGGGTACTTTAGAATCTGAAAAAGAATTTCATAATAATGTATCATTTCAATCATTCCTAGAGTGCCCCTCCTCTCCTCTTATAAAAGGCCCCAACTCTACCACCTTATTTACACTTTAAAGCCATTTGGCTCGGCCAACCTCTGCCAAAATACTCTCCCAACTTTCCTACCTTACTCTTAGAAGCCTCACTTTAGGCATAAGTCTTCCCAAGGAAGCCTTTGACTCAAATCAAAAAGAGTTACCCGATTTTAAGGTAATGTCTTCTCTTGTGTTCTTTTATTTTATTTTTCTTATCCAACCCCCTAAACACTTTTTATTCATTTCTTTTGTAACAACACCAGTATCCTGAATATACTAGTATGTTTTTATAATAATTATTCTATTTACACTTACACACACCTACATCTAATGGTTAAATAACATACTATTTCTGTGGATGGCTAATTTTTGCCTCACGAAACGATGATTGTTCAACGCTCATATAACACCTCTAATGGTGGCCATTATGATGATACTATTTTTATATATGATATATATTATGTTTTTGTTTTACTTATGATTTTTTATTTTTCATTTATGGCATACCTTTATGGTTTCCATTATGGGTAAATGCGATATTTTCATTTTAGGAAGTGCGGACTACCGCCCCCTCAAAGTGATTTAAATCGTTAATACCATATGTGGGATGTATAAAGGATGTATTAAATGGTATTATACACTATATTATACTGGAATTATATTATACATTTATATAATTATGATTTCATTCCATTAAATATGAAATAGAAATGAAAGTAGCGTTCATGCGTACGTACGGCTTACCGTCTCCATGAACGGTGCATTTCATTTCTTACCTCTAAATGTTACGTAACATTATTAATGAATGTATATACTAGATATATATGATATATATGATATCTACCTCATGTATATAATTCTGGATATAATGGATATTTCACCACATGAACAACTTGTAATTATAAGAAGTTTATTTTTGACACAAGTACCAAAGATCGACAAAACGACCGTTATTAACATAAATAATTACATAATGTTCATAACATGGTAATAAGTGATATAAAAGGAATAAAAAATCTGAAAAAGTTTCTTATGAAATTATAATTTAACTCTAGTTTATTATTAATGAGGTTAAAGAACGGTTGATTCAAGACAGGATGGAAGGTAAGGGAACTTCTTAACCCAATTTCCATTCTTTCGGTTAATCTCATACATTCAAATTACGTCATGATATTATTATGTCCTATCTTGTATTTGTACTTTATTTATGTGTAATTATAGTGAATACACATAATAGATCTATTTTATTTAAAAAAATTATCTTTGTATGGGACTTCGTCTCAGTCTCCTTTCATTGAGGCATATTTTGTTTTATACACAACCTTCTTTTATACGGTGTATAAACCCCTTTGAATTTTACGTTTATTAAATAGGAATATTTTTATACGAAAAGTTTACTAAACAACAAAAGGGAATGTTTTTGTCTTACATATGCGGTGACAATGACTTCTCCACCGCCGTGACCATTATTTGAGTTTCAGCTTCCTCTACAAGCCATACCTTTTTTTAAAAGAACAATAAATACCATGTTTTACTTTTTTTTATTTTGGTATTGAAAATGGTTTTGAAAGTGTTTTTATTATATCAATGTGTTGTATTGATATCTTGTGATTGAAATGTGGAAATGTTATGTTTCCTTTATTCATGTTTTATGTGATATGATTATGTTATGGTTTATGATATGTTTAAACCTGTTCATATGAGGAATGCATTGGACTTAATAAGTGACGGGTGGAGCCCACTATAACTCCTCGATGCATCGGCAGGTCTCATGAGACAAACTAGTGTCTTGGCACGAGGCCTTGACAAAATATTATTTGTGGTCTTGGCACGAGGCCTTCGCTACATGGTTATGATAGTCTGGCATTATGCATTCCATCATTATAAAAATGGTTATTGATATTGCATGTTACTATTCGACCAGTAGAATATCCATGTGAAGAAGTAATTGGCATTATCTCATGTTAATTTTGCCATATTATGTTGAAGTTCAAATCTAAAAGGCTTTTGTTTTAGTTATACATTTCCTTAAATGTTTATGTTTATTGATGAAATCTTCCACTATATTGTTATCCTTACTGAGCATCTGAGCTCACCCCTTTCAATGTTTTAATATTTTCCAAGATGTGAAGAAGTATTTTATGAATGACCTACAGGGATAGTAAGAAGAGGATATGAGTGTGGACTATGGAGACTTTGTTATTGTAGTTTTTACTTTATGATTTAATGTAAGACTTATGAATGTATCTAGTGTTTCCAAGGTTACTAAACTAATCGGCCTTTCGAGACTTGATCTTTTGTGATCATGCCAATGTTACAAAGTAATGCACCGACTCTGGGTAGCTGGGGTCGGGGCGTTACAATATGTATCTTCATCATCCATTTTTTAAAAAATATAACTTTTTTCCGTTATCCTATAAATATTTAAATGTATTTTTATTCATGTTTGAATTTTTAATAAATAATTATATGCCAAAATTTTTTAATATTTTCTAAATGCAATACATTTTTACATTTTCAGAAACAGTATGAAATGAATGTATTTTAACTTATATGGAATAAATAGATTTGTCCTATATTATGAGAACATAATGACTTGAATCATTAATTACCAAATTTTATGGTTATTTTGAATGGAAACTTATTTCCTCTAATATTTCATAGCTCCTGGAATAAATGATTTCATAAAAGAAAAGAACTTTTCCTCCATAATTATTTCAATTAAACATTTAAAAATATTTTCCATATAGTAAGACATTAAATAATGTTAAATGTTATTTAACAGTATAATTACCCAATAATACAATTATTATTATTTATATTTTTGGTTTATTTTTATGTTGGAATGGAATTTATGAAGCCTATGTCTTTTCCACGATTAAGGTTATAATGGTGAATTTATGAAACCCATTCAATTAAAGGATTTATGATATGATGTATTATTTAAGGCCATTTGGAACACAAACTAATATTTTTCATTAAATTATTTGTGGTACCTATATCACCCTCTAATTAATTGGGTATGTAATTATATATCATGAGAAATTCAATGGAAACAAGTTGATGTCCTAGATATGTGATGGGAAACAAGTTGATGTGGTCGATCGTTGATTAGATTCAAGTCAATGTGCTTTTTCTATTAAGGGAAATGGTTGATAAGGTCTGATTAGATATTATTGATTGTTAAACATTAGATAAATAATTATTTTATATACTTATGACGATTTCTAACACATTTATGACTTGAACATATGGTTCATCAATGAGTTTTGTTTATGTTTCATTTTTATAGCTTGTGCTGATGATATATTCCATAAGTCGTGTTTATTTTTCATAATAAGTTGAGTATATGATTTTATTGTTATGATCGAAATAATAACACCATATTTATTATCATTGGATTTCCTAATTTATTTAATTGATATAATTCATGTTTACCCTTATAGATAATTTTATCACACCTCTTCTTTATATTCCTCTTCACATGTTACAAAATAATGATTTATGTAGGGGTAACAATAGTTAATATCATTTTAGAAAACATTTATGATCATTCACTAGAATATATGTTTGTCTTACATGACTCTAAAGGCACTGAACTATTACTGTCATAAGGTGTGAGTGTAATGTAATGAATATTCAACTAAAAATATTTAATATCCATGTATGAAAATCTTGGATCATTGTAGTGTGTATTAGAGAAAATATTTTTCAACCATTGGAAACTTGGATGGGGAAACATTAGTGAGATCCCTATATATATTTCTATTTATATGTCTATGGATTCTATAAGGATACGTCTATGTAAAGGTTGGAACCCTAGAGTTTTCATAATGGTCATGACTAAACTAGGATTAAAACTATCGTTTCATATATTGTAATATTATATGTAACTTCCCAAGATTATGTGGTTATCCCACAATTATTATTGTTTCTAGAATTATGTTTTTTGATTTAGTCGATGGATAGAATAAGTAAGAATCATGTTAACATTGAATCTAAGTAAATGTTCATGGACTATTAGAAACCATATTAGATGTTCAATGGATAAAATGTTATTGTGATTATTCCTAATAAGAAATCATAATATATTTTTAACAACATAGAGTTCAGTGAGATACCTAACACATTGAATAATAGAAATGTGTACTTTAATTAAATTTAATGAGGTTATGAATATAGAGGAATTCATATTTAGAATCATACATGTTATGAATGTGGAAAGAAGAACCCATAAGAATATATAAAATGGAGGGGAACATGTTTTTTTGAAAATAAAGTCATAGAGTTATAAATTAGTGAGGAGATCAATGTATTATCTGTGGGGAATATTGTATTTGTCCAACTAAATTTCCTAATCCATGTATTAACTTCTAGATAACTGAATGAACTATTTTAGGGTAAATGTTAACATGGAAATATTAATGTATTTATTTATTTCAATTCATGCATAATATTTTAAATATTCTTTTTTTGTAATATGAAATAACGAAACATCTATGTATTTGTATGTTGTAATTTTTCTATAAAAATTTTGGAGAATATGCTGAATCTCACTGCTAACCATTAAATTTTGATGATGTGCTGAGGTGATATTTTTCAAAAACACATAATTAAGGGAAACATAACCCTTAATACGTGCACAATGTCTGGAAAAGGAAATAAAAAAATGTTTAATTGTGATAAAATAAATGTGATAGTATTGATGATCATGGGGATGATAATTTGATTAAGTGGTTCGTGATAACATTGATAGAGTTTAAAATATTTACAGATTTATGGTATGAGAAAGAAGATAATATATAAATGAATGCAAATATTTACTAAGGTTTTTTGGTAATGCTGGTTATTGCCATATTTCAAGAGAATAAATGATAATGGTCTTTACATGACTGGTGTGTGACAATTAAAAGGTACATCATGTAGTTTGTGGGATTAATGATAATTTTATTTTTGAAAGTTAAAGTCCTTACTTTAAAAATAGTGAATTTTAAATGATTCAAAAGTTCACAAGAGTAACAATTTATGAAATAATTTACATTGAAATTAAGATGTTGTTTTAGAGATTATTGTTTACTAATATGGGGATTAATGCATATTAGATAACATGTGTTATATTTTTTTATTGTGATGTTAGCATAACATAGATTGGATAAATTATCATTCTATTTATGGATCCAATGATATTGTAATTTTTAACTAATAATGAATTCACTTTAATTTTGTGGATTAATAAATTATATGGAAATTAGTCAATGCACAACTAAAGGATGAGATTGTTCTGTTGAAATAGATTGATATTATGGATATATTTATTCTCATGAAAAATTTTCAACTCTAGGGAAAGGATCTTGAAACTGGAAATATTATACAACATCCTTATTTATCAATGTATCAAATGGTCATTTAGAACCTCATATGTTATAAATTTTTTATTGTTAACATTAATATGAACATGTTCTTTATCCATCTCCATTATAAGATGATGGTAGGTTTTCTCTTATAGGTCTAATTTTTCACCTGTTGTATATTCCATGATTTTTTGAAAATTGAAATGAGTTAAATTTCCCAACAATTATGTTTCCAACATTCACTTTTTAAAATGATTTTTAAAATTCATTTTCAGGATGTGTGTTTCTAGGAATGAAACTTGGTATTATTAATCCTTTGAAATCCCTAATGAATTTCGAGGGAGAAATTCATTTTAAGGGGTTATAATGTGACACCCTATCATTATATGAACCTTTATTCTAAATAAATTTAATATATTTTATGTATTATTTTATTAGAGACACTATTTTTAGCCTACGCTGCATGGCACACCCATTTATCTTGTGTTATATGGAACGCTTTGTTTCTATGAAACATATTTTTATTATTTTATAATTTAGAATGAAAATTATAACATAGACATTATTATAGTAAGTATTGACATGATTAAATGTATTAAGAAATTATGGTTTACACATGTATATATAATTCATTAACTGATAAAATATAAATACTTGTAAAACCAATTTTAAAATTAAATTATTTTTTATTTTATTAAAAATTATATATGTGTTCCCAAGATTGTTTTATAAAAAAATTATAAATCCAAATTTTAGAATTATATTATTAATATATATATATATATATATATATATAATTTATTCAATATAATATTTGATTTTTATATTATGTGTTTTCATGATGATATATGAGAATAAATCCAACATAAAATATGAATGAAATAATTTTCTAAAAAAGTTTTTTTACCAACATTTGATGGTGCAATTACTTTAAATATAGATTTTCTTATTTTTATATATTCTATTGGAAATATAATATTCTTATATGAATGAAAAGAATGAAAAATTATTTTGGTAGATTTGTTTTTTCTGAGATGTTTCATGTTTTGAGGAATTATGGAAAAATAATGAACTTTAATTGAAAACACATTTTCCATAAAAAAATAAAGTATTAATTATATTTTTTTATTAATTTTATATTATATATAGATTAATTTTTTTAACATTTAATCCAATTTAGGTAATGATAAAATATCTTAAATTTTAATTTGATATAAAATCAATACAAATTTTCATTCCATTTTACATTAATCCCCATTGTTTCATCCCTTCCGAATGATTAATTTTAATTAATTTTAAAAAAATTATATAAATTAAATTTGGAAAAATAGATTGCATATTTGGTATTAGAGGTTTGAAATAAATTAAATTGGTATCTTTTATTTATTAATAAATTGAATCATAACATTATTAATTTTTATAACAACAGTTGAGGGAGAATTGAGTAAATTAAGGGTAACAATACTGTTTTAAATATTCTAAAATGGATATAACACATTCCAATATTTTATTTTACGATTTTAAATATATTATTAGAACAAAATTTTAGAAATTTAGTAAATTAATTGATACTTTTTTGGGGAAATGGTTACGAAATTATTAAAATCAATTTGACTGAAAAATGTCATTATCGATCTTTTAATAAGTATTACATTATTTATTTTTGGTTAAATAGAAGATATTATTGATGATTTATATAATTATGAAATATTTGAGGATTTTATACATCATGGATTTTTTTAAATTTTTATTGAATAAGTAATTATGATAAATAATTACACAATGAGTATTCTATAATTATTCAATTATTAAAAAAATAAATGTATTGGATATATTAAAATAAATATAATTTCAATTAATTAATATTGTACAAGAATTATATAAGTTAAAATGAAAATTAAAAGTGTATTATGTAATTTAATTCTAATTTATCTTATTGAATTTATTTTCTAAATATCAATGTAATGAATAGTGTAAAAATTGACACTAATGATATTTTATGAAAATAATATTTTCTTAAATTATTTAAAAATCTAAAAAATCATTAATAAAAAAAATGGCTAAATAATTTCATAAAATATCATTTATTTACCAATTATGATTTATTTTTCACCTTATAAGTAAAAAATATTCATCTTTTGATATTAAAAATGTTCTTACTATTGTTAAAATTTAAATTGGTTAAATAAGTGTAAACATATTTAATATAGATAAAAATAATAATAATATTTAAAAACACAACCCTAGAAGCATGGGTCTACTGCCTACTAACAAAACACTGCAATAATTATAAGGAATCAAATATCAAAGAACCAAAGTGTTTAATATTATTCGTAAACCAAATACATAATTGAGACATGTGTTAAAAATAATTATGCTAATTACAACATGATTTTTTTCCTGAATAAAATTGTGGATAATAACATTATATAATATATAATATCCTTTAATATAATTCTTAGTATATTTCTTGGATTTTTGGGCAATGGAAAGAAATAAAGTGCGAGCTAAAATGACCTATAAGGGTAATGTATAATGGAAGAAATAATGAAGAAATAATGAATCAATGATAATAATAATAATAATAATAATAATAATGGAATGATATGAAACCAAACACACATACCGAATACTCAAAAAACTTGAAAATAAATTTAATAAAAAATATAGCCAGGTAATAGCTGGAAACATGTTCCATTCAAATAACTAGAAAATGAATAGTCAATATAGCAAGGTAATAAACTGAAAACACGTGACTTTCAATTAGTGAATAGAAAATGAAAGGAATCCACTGATATGTCAAATAAATTTTAAAAGATAAATAATAACTAAATGTAAATGAAGGAAATTAATAATTATTAGACTCCATATTACCTAGGTACATGGATGAAGTAACATCTAGATATTTGATAAGATGGTTTAGAATATTAGGTAAAACCCCATCTAATTTCGACCAAAAATTCATCTCATGAGACTACTGATGTGTGGCAGGGCTTTCATTAATCAGTCCCCAACTCATAGGGATTAACATAAATAGTACCCAACCCATGTCATACATATCAAAATAAATCCTCATATATATAATCAAAATAAATAAAAATCTTTACCAAATCGTTTTATTAAATAGAAGATATAGATTTGTCAATATTTCCCAAATAATAAAATATCATTCATGGGTCAAACCATTTGAAAAATAGAATGGGGTTTAGAAAAAAATCATATCAATGAAAAATGATATAGATATTTAAGGTAAATTCAATATCAAATGATCATAGGAAATTGAATATTTCAAGGGGTAAAAATGAATCAAGGAAGTGAATTTGAATAATTTACCTTACCAAGTCAATTAAAACCCTAAAATGGATAATAAAGATTGTATCAATGTAACATATCCATGTAGAGTTTAAATAAATCGTTTTTGTCATTGATTAATAGAAATACTATAAAATTTATCTTAAAATCATTCTTTAGAAAAATATCTTTTTTATTAAGGTATAAATTGTGAAAATGTTTATATTTAAAAATAACCTTTTAAAAACCATTACATTAAAATTTTACCATTTAATCATTCAATATAATATTTAATGACATAAATGTAGGTAAATCAATAGATTTCTTACAATGTAGAATAAATATTCCTTTTTCATGGTAAAAGGTTAGAAAAATGCCTTGTTTGGAAAGTGATAAGAAGATTCCTTTGGAAACATGGGCAGAAGAAAAAGGGGGATAATGTCTGTTGAGTCAATAAGGTTTTCCATATGACTTTTCCATTCCTTGTTGTTTTGAAAATCCCAAACACCTTATACATAAGCATATCGATATTTTACTTATATAAGGAAAATTTCATTAAGGAAATTTTCCCTAACCTAGATTTCCTTATATATATCAATATAATTCTTAAGTATAAAAATCGGATTCATACCCAAAACCTCGGATTCATATAATGCTAAGATATGAAGCATTCTGTTTTTGGATCCGAATTCTGGATAGGAACTTTAATAAAGTTCCACTCCGAATTCTGCATATGAAATCTAATAATGTTCCACTCTGAATTCTAGATATGAACTCTAATAAAGTTCCACTCCAAATTCTAGATATGAACTCTAATAAAGTTCCACTCCGAATTCTGGATACGAACTCTGATAAAGAACCACTCCGAATTATGGATACAAACTCTAATAAAGTTCCACTCCGAATTCTGGATACGAACATTAATAAAGTTCCATTCTAAATTAAGGATACGAACTTTTACTAGTTCAACTCCGAACATTTATTAGTTATACTCCGAACATTTATGAGTTTGACTCCGAACTTTTACTAGCTCGACTCCGAAGTATTATGAGTTCGACTCTGAACTTTTACGAGTTCGACTCCTAACTCTATAAGTTCATATTCTGTACTCTAATGAAACCAGACTCTGAATTTCCTTAGAAATTTAGACTCTGTATTTCTACACAATTCAGGTTCCAAATTCCTATAAAACCGATTCTGAATATCCTTTTTATTATAGACTCTGAATTCAATTTTGGTTAGACTCTGAACTTTTATTTTCTTTAATCTCGAAATTTAGTTTTTCTTATTCTTACACTCGCTTCATTATAAAATTATTTCATTCTTTCAGTTACACATGTTTTCTTATAAAATGATGTCGTCCATTCTGTTTCTAACTAATCGTTGGTTGAGTTACACATATACAGGTCCCTCCGAAAATTTAGGAAAATGTGACCATTAGAGGAGGGAGCCGACCGTTCCAACCATGCCTATAAATATGAGCTCATTTGAAAGAGCTAAATACTAGACATTGAATACTTTGAAAACATGTTCTTACATGTTGTTGAAGTGATTTCTAGAGAGAGAGGCTCTTATTAACTCTCAAGATTCGTGCAAAAATTTTGAACTACTTGCTCAAACTTTTCCTTGTGCAGATTGCTTCGTGCGACTGTGAATGTTGGTGATTACATTCGAAGGATTCTGTGGATAGGAAGACAGAGTTTCCAACACCATGAAGTTGAGGGATTCCTTGCTGAGGAAGATAGAGATTCCAACTACCTTGAAGTTGAGGGCTTGTGGGGATAGCAATACAGAGACTCTGATCTTCATATCGAGGGCTTACCCTGGTGTGTGAAAGACAGACTTTCTTGAAAGTATAAATCAAGGGACCTTTATCCAAGGTTGTTGGATACACTTCTCTTTGGATTAATAGATTTATATATTGTTACTTGTAGTTTTACTACATGTTTTTCCGTTGCAATTTTGTATTGTAAAGAAAATATAACCTTCTTATATTTCCTTACACTTGTACTCTGATTAATTTATATTCTATACGCTTTAAGGTAGAATCTCATATTGTAAACTTTGGTTAAGTTTCAATTTATGGATCCATATTTCCGGAACCACTTTTTCTGAATCACTTTCCAGATTTAAGTAAGTGCATAGAACTAGATGTTTGCAACATCATACGGTTTCCCAATCATTCATTAGTGTTAGAGGTGTTGTGAATTTTCTTAAGTTTAACTTTTTTAAACATAGATCTTTCCTTTTATAAGGAAATTTTTAAAGTATATCATTCACCCCCCCCCCTCTTGTATATTGAGCATCTATATCATTATTTCGATCCTACAATTGGTATCGGAGGGGGTCTCTGAAATACTTATACTAACATATAAGTTTACCTTTCTCAGCTTTTCATTGTTCTATATTTTCCTTAGAAATATTTTTTTTAATCAGAACATTTGTTATTAGCTACTTTTTATGTAGAATGATTTTTAAGATGGCAGGTTTAAATTTTGGTTCCATTGATAACCTAAATCCTACAAGACCACCAATTTTTGATGGCAATGATTATTACCATTAGAGAGATTGAATGAATACTTTCGTTATCAATACTGGGGTAGATAACTTTTTTATTCTTACTAGAGGTTATAATTTTCTTGATAAGGAAGTAAGTGCTTTCACAAACCAAGATAAGTATGATAATCAATTAAACGATAAGGTACACAATTTACTTAGATGAGCTGTTTGGAACTCTTCTCCAACATGAAACAAGAATGAAGAGGGATGCTGACAACATCAAAAAGAAGAATGGTAATGGTATTGTTTCATTTACTACAACATCAAATCACATGAAATCTAAGACTCCTGATAGAGTAACTAGATCCAAGTCTAATAAGGTTACTATCCAATCCTAATCTAGTGGGAGTGAAGTCTCGGAGAATGATTTAGTAAATCTTGCTCGAAGAATGAACAAGATAACTGGTCAAAGAAATTTTCAATCCGGGTATAAGAAGAAGGAAAGGAAAGATAATAAAGATTCAGATATCACATGCTATGAATGCAAGATAAGTGGACACATACGACCAGATTTCCCTATGCTTAAAAAGAAATAAAGAAAAGAGAGGCATTCTAAAAGGAATAGGAAGAATTTCTATAAAGCTAAAGCTAAGAAAAGTCTGAAAGCTAATACTACTTGGAGTGATAGCTGTGGAGACTCTTTAGAAAGTGAATCTTCAGAATATGATTTATCAACATAGAAGAATACGTGATTCATTGATAATACTTATTTTCCACATACATGTCTTATGGCAAAGGTTTGATCTGCCGAGGCTTTAACAAACGTATCTCTTGATATGAATTACTATTTCGAAAATATTACATCAAATTAAGATATTTCATCCTCATAAAATGAAGAACCTTCATATGAAGACGTATCTATATATTCCAAGTTACTTAAAGAAAAAAATTGTAAAATTTCTAAGAAATTAGACAAGGAAAATACTAGGGATGAAGTTCTTACAAAAGAGATTTCAGATCTTTCTTCCGATCTTAATGATAAACAAGAACCTATAGAAAAGCTTTCTAAAGACCTTGAGAAAGAAAATTCTGATAAAGAAGAACTTTCTAAAGATCATAAGAATGCTATTTTAAATATGAAATCTTTTGAGGAAAAATCTAACTCTAAGGAAATGATTCCTAAGGATAGGAATTTAGTCATTAGACTAAAATCTAAAATATTTTCTCTTAAGAAGCACCTTGCGAAATTTACGTTAGGGAAGGAAAATTTTGACAAGTTGTATTCTCAAATTAAACCTAATGGAAACACTACTAGAGTAGGTCATACTCACCAAAAATCAGTTTTGAAAAACAACTATTTTGTTCCTTTTAAGGCCCCTTTTTTGCACTAAGTGTCAAAGTGGTGGGCATTGGAAGAAAAATTTGCCTTTTAATAAAGTTCAATCTCTTGGGTTTTATAAAGAATATTTATCTAAACAAATGTGGATACCCAAATTTTTTTTATCTGAAAATCTCGGATCCAAATACGTTTGGATTTCAAAAGTCTAATTCTTTTCTTATTTTCAGGGAGATAAAGAAGGTACCAATAAAAATACTTGGTACATGGATAGTGGATGTTCCTGACACATTATTGGTAACAAAAACTAATTTGAATAGATTATAAATATGAAAGGAAGAAAAGTAAATTTCAGAGATAATGCTCAGGGAGAAATTGTTGGTATAGGTAATATTGTTCTTCTTGGTAAAACATTGATTTCAAATGATTTGTTTGTTAAGGGACTTAAGAACGACCTCATTAGCATAAGCCAATTATGTGATGAAGGATACCTTGTGAATTTTAGGAATGATAAGTGCTTAGTACACAATTCCAAGGAATAGTTTATTCTTTCATTCCATATGCAAGGGAATGTTTACACTTTGAACTTATAAGATCGTAGTTTCCAAGACTTACCTAGCCTTAGTGCAATGGAAGATCATTCTTGGTTATGGAATAAAAGGCTACATCACTGTAACCTTAGGAACCTATGAAAGCTATCTAAGAAAGGTTTAGTTAAGGATCTACCGGAGCTTATATTTGATTATTCTAAAGTCTATGATCCTTTTCAATATGGAAAGCAACATAAATCTAGTTTTAATTAAATCGGTGAAGTCTCAACAACTAATGAATTACAGTTGGTGCACATGGATCTTTTTGGTCCAACAAAAACTGGAAGCATTGGAGGAAAATACTAAGTGTTTGTTCTAGTTGATGACTACACTAGATTTACATGGGTCAAGTTTCTATTAAATAAGTCTTAAGATTTTTCTTATTTCAAAAGCTTTAGATCCCAAGTTAAAAATGATAAAAACTTTCCACTAAAAACTCTACATAGTGATCATGGAGGAGAATTTCAAAATTCTGATTTTGAATATTTTTGTAGTAAAAAATGTATTACTCACAACGTTTCAGCACCTAGAACTCCTCAACAAAATGGTGTAGTTGAAAGAAGAAATAGAATTCTCCAAGAGATAACTAGAACCATGTTGAGTGAGTATTCTATAGCTAGACATTTTTGGGCTGAAGCTAGAAGTGCTTCTTTTTATACTATAAATCAAGTTTTTATTCGACCTTTTCTTAATAAAACTATTTATGAGTTATGGAACAGTAGAAAAACTAGACTTTACTACTTCGTGGTTTTTGTTTGAAAGGTATTCATCCTAAATAATAAAGATAATATAAACAAATTTGCACCAAAATCAGATGAAGGAATTTCCTTAGGTTACTCAACAACTTCTAAGGCTTATAGAGTTTTCAATAAAAAAACATATACTATTGAAGAAACAGTGCATGCAAAATTTGATGAATCTGATCCTTTTGTTTTTAAACCATCTCAACCTACATCTTCAGATGTTTTTTCAAAAATAGATTATCAAACTTTATTAGAAGATCCTTCTGATAAGGAAAATTTTCAAGAAGATATTTCTGAAACATTTACTTCAGAAGAATTTATACCCTATGTTAATGAACAGGTTTTACAAAACCCATGTCAGGAGTTTCTAAAAAATCATCTCAGTGATAGTATCATTGGTGATTTAAATCAACCTATAAGGACTAGAAGTTCCTTAAGAAATGAAGTAGAGCATCTATAATTTCATTCACAATTAGAACCTAAAAGAACTGATGAAGCTTTTGGTGATGATGATTGGATAAAAGCCATGCAAGATGAGCTAAATGAACTCGAAAGGAATAAATTCTAGACCATGATTGAAAGACCTAAGGAAACTTCAATTATTAGAGTAAAATGGGTCTTCAGAAACAAGTGTGATGAAAATTGATTCATCGTTAGAAATAAAGCTAGACTAGTTACTAAAGGTTATAATCAACAAGAGGTAGTATACTATGAAGAAACCTATGATCCAGTAGCTAGAATTGAATCTATTCATATTTTACTTGCCTTTGAAGAATTCATCAATTTTAAACTTTTTCAAATGGATTTGAAATGTTCTTTTCTTAATGGATATGTTCAAGAGGAAGTTTTTGTTGAACAACCTCCTAGATTTGAAGATACAAAACATCCAAATCATGTTTTTAAACTTACCAAAGCTTTGTAAGTCCTTAAAAAAGCCCCACGGGCATGGTATGATAGACATATAGGATTTTTTATTCAAAATAACTATGTTAAGGGAAATGCATATCCAACCCTTTTTATAAAGAATGATAAGAAAAATGTTTTGATTGTTCAAATTTATTTTGATGACATTATATTTGGTTCAACTCTGCAATCTTTAACTGATTTATTTGAAAGTCTAATGAAATCTGAGTTTGAAATGAGTATGATTGGTGAGTTATCATTTTTCCCTTGGTTTTCAAATTTCTCAAAAACCAGAAGGAATCTACATATCATAACATAAGTATATTAAAGACCTTATTAAAATGTATGGATTTGACAACACTAAAAGTATTAGTACTACTATTGGTACCTCAAACACACTTGATCTTGATGAAGGTGGGAAACCAATAGATAAAACATCTTTAAGAGGTATGATAGGAAGCCTACTATACTTGACATCTAGTCGTCCAGAATTAATGTTTTCATTATGCTTATGTGCAAGATATCTATCCAATCCTATGGAATCTCATTTAAAGGCAGTGGAAAGAATTTTTCGCTCTTTAAAGGGAACCATGGATTTAGGACTCTTTTATACTTCTGGAAAGGATTTTGTTTTAAAAATCTTTTCAGAAGATGACTTTGGTGGATGTCGAATGGATAGAAATATTACATCTAGAACTTTTCATTTCTTAGGAGATTAATTAGTTTCTTGATCATGAAAGAAGCAACATTCTGTAGTACTCTCCACTGATGAAGCTGAATATGTAGCAGCTAGAAGTTGTTGTGCTCAAGTGTTTTGGATGCAACACACACTCACAGACTATGGGTTGAGTTTTACTAAAACTCACATTTTGTGTGATAACACAAGTATCATTACCCTTAGTAAAAAAAGTGCACATCACTCCCGTGCAAAGCACATAGATTTTAGGCATCACTTTTTTAGGGATCACACGCTTAATGGAGATATCATTATTCAGTTTATTAGAACACAAGATCAACTTTCATACATTTTCACACTATATTTACCTTCTGATAGATTTTAATACATTAAAAATAAGTTATGAATGATAACCTTAATGTAATACTTCTTCATTAACTTCTTGTTGAACAATTCTCCTTACAGTAATAAACTCCTTTACATAGGGGGAGTACATTTGCATGTTATCATAATCAAAATTTTCACAGTAAGTTTTTTTCCAAGCTTTTGTAATTAAAATTTTCGTAGTTAGATTATTTTTCAACCTTTTTCAACAAATATTTTTTCATAAAGAGTTTTTCAAAATTTTCGGAACTGAAATTTTTTGGAATAAAAATTTCCAGAACTGAAATTTTCGGAATGGAAATTTTCGGAACTGAAGTTTTCGAAATAGAAATGTTTGTACTAAGAATTTTCGTAATGATGTTTTCAAACTGACTTTTTCATAATGAAGTTTTTTTAGAATGTTTTTTCTTATTCAAATATTACCCAAGAAGAATATTACCAATTATGAACAATCTTTCTAGCCAATCCAAAAGATATGACTTCATTAATTAAGTCTTTGTAATCATATTTTACATGGTGTTGTTTTCTTAAGTGTTTTCAACTTTTTCGGATTCTAGTTTCCTCAAATCCGATTGTTTTTCTTAAAACCTCAAAAGACCGGATTCAAGATTTCCCTTCGGATATGTTTTCAACCGTCAAATTAGATCAAATGTTTCTTCAAGCGTTAGATGGTTTTTGGAATTTCAAAGGCCAACTCCATCAACTATATAAAGGGGACCCCCGAGGGTCATCCCACATCAGTTTTCCAAAGCTCTAACGTCTTGAAGCTCTGCCTCGCTTCTTAAGGTCGTTCCGATCATTGTTAAGTCGTTCCGAATTTTCCAGAACTCTCCATTCTGAATGTCTTTTGAAGCTACATCCCATGATATGTCTACCTCAAAACCAATCTCAAATTGGTTAGTTTACAGGGAGAGGTTATTGCATCCATGATTCTTCATGTATGATTCTCTTATATATATGAATATCAAATTGAATGGCCGGGAGGAGGTTTGCATGTCGAATCCAGAGAAAGAGGATCCGGATTATACAGATTTACTTGCTGAGTTCTATGAGTGTTTTTCCTTCCTTAAGGAAGATGGCAGAGAGTGCTTTTCTTTCAAGTCTTATGGGATGACAAAAAAATTATCCTACACCAAGGCTGAATGTTTGGTGGGTTTAACGTATGAAGGTGAAGTTGAGTTTTGTTCACATAAGCTTCCGGATGAGAAAAGAAGTTTCAACAATGTGAAGGCATTGAAATTTCTTAGACTTAAATATGCCAAGACTGCTAAGATTTATCATCTCTCTTCGAAGAATCAGATTCTACAGCTTTAGGTACAAGGTATTCTCATACCAAGAAGGGGTGATAAGGATAATCTGAAGAATAGTGACATTTAAATCCTAGATTTCTTAGTAAATCAAGGGATGATAAATCTAATGAGGCATGTTTTGATTACAGTTAAGAATATCAAAGAAGGGAATCTGAATGCTCAGATCATAATGTATCTGGCCTTGATTGCTAAACTTATCATAAATGTCTTGATTCATTCAATGTTTCTTGCACTTCCAAGCAAATAAATTGCAAGGTAATTATAGTTAGTGATGATACATTAAAGAGAATGAAGATGGGTTTCTCTGATAAATCTGGAGAATTCTACCCTTTACCAGAAGAAGAGGCTGAGACCATTCCGGAAAATGTCGAGAAGGCTGAACCAGTGAAAAAAGTTACTAAGAAGAGGAAGATTAAAGATGTGGTTGCTAAAGACAAAACCCCAAAAGCTAAGCAAACCCAGTATGGACATCCCAAGACGAAAAAACAAAAAGCATACCTAGATGAAGTGGTTGCTAAGTGGAGGGAAGACAAGGAGAAAAGAAAAGTAGTGGATCTACAGTTCTGATTGGACCCTACTGAGGCTAAGGCCTTAAAAGAGGAAGCTTCAGATGAGTTAGAAAAACAAGCAAAAGAGAAAAAGATGATGAAAAAGATTTATCAAGATGAGGTTATACAATCTTTGTTGAGAGATACTGAAATAGCCTCTGAGAAGATTCCCATTCCGGAAGCCTTTGATGTCCAATCATTACTAGAAACTCCTGGGAAGAAGTACATCACACCTGAAAAGTCTAAGGGTAAAGAGGTAGTTGAAGAAGTTGAAAAAGAAGTTGTTGAAAGAACATAAGAAGAAGTTGTTGAGAGAGTAGAGCAAGAAGAAGAAGTAGTAGAGGAAGAAGAAGAAGAAGAAGGAAGTATTGATTTAGATGATCTAATTAAACAAGTAGAAGAATATCAATAAAATGATGAATCTGTAAAATTAGTCACTTAGGGAAAGGGAGTTAAGAAAGAAAATAGGAATGATGATGATAAGAAAGAGGAAGATATGGAAAATGTTTAATCTGATGAGGAAGTAATCTATGAGAAGCATTATCTTGAAGAAGGAACAGAGAAGGAGAAAATTGATGTAGACTAGATTGTTCAACTATCAGAGAGTGAGGAAGAATCTCTAGATGATCAACCTATTCTGAAAACAGATAAAGGTAAGCAGGTGCTTATGGATACACCAATAAAAGATGTCATCAGAAAGAGATATGTTGGTGGTTCTTCTAAAAGGAAGATGGTGCAAATTGAAGAAGAACAATCTCCATGTAAGGTCTCTGATTCGGATTCATCAGCACACGACCATGAATTTTTTGTTGAATCATTGAAAAAGCTAGTGGACACCATTCCAATATTTCCCACTATAGACTCCAGATGCCAGATGATGCAAGATAGTTTTAATTAGAATTCATAATCCTTATTGATGGTGATGGATAAGTTTATAAAGATTGAGGACAACTATAGAAATTTCCTTATCAATTATGATGTACACAGTAAATCATGCAGCAAAATCACATTGTGGTCTCCAAAAATTGAAATATACGTGGCTGTGTTTGATCGCTTTTAGAATGAAGTAAAATATGCCTTTGACACCGAGGATAACAAGATTAAGAATCTTCACGATGAGCTGAGCATTGAGAAAAGTTCTCGGAGTCAACAAGTGAAGGAACTGAATGATAAGTCTAACCCTCTTTCTCAAAATTTTAAAAGGGATAGAGATCTCCGGATTGATCTTGAGAAAAGACTTGTAAAGAAATATGAGTTAGTGAAGATGCAGGAAGAGGAAATGAAAGATCAGGAAGAAGCTTTGAAAATATCCAACAATTGATACCCCAATAGGACTAAAATAAGAAAATATCCAACAATTCATGGTGTATACTAATGATATTTGTTGGTGTCATTTCATTAGGGACTTGTTTTTAATCAAGAAGTTTGGTTTTGATATTATATTGGGGATGGATTGGATGATGTTGTATCAAACCCATATTTACTGATAACATCAAAGGGTTAAATTCATGTCACTTGAGGGAGGACACTATAGGTAGGAAATGATGGGACCATTTAATAGTAGTTCGGTGAGAATACTATACTAACCCAAGCTATGGATACATAGGATTACATAATTTTAAAATAATATTCAACTAATTAGAAAAATACATTCCTGAGGTCTATAATTGTTTACTGATTTTGGAAACATGAAAACCTAATCGTCTAACTTGACAAAGATCATCAAAATAGCAAATAAATTGCTCCCCACTTAGATCACCTACATAATATCATTCATTGTAACTATGGGAAATGAAACATATGAAATGAGTAATATCAAATTCATATTAAGGGTAAAAATACATGACATACATAAGCATAACATAATCATAAGAGTATGAAAACCAGAGCATACCATGGAAAATAAATCCCTATAAAATAATATAGATAAAAATGAATAATAGAATAAATATTATAGGTTAAAAATATATAAATCATAAGGGAATCAATATAATTATCCATGAGAACATAATATAAAAATAAACTTGGGATTGTGAAAGAAACATAAAAATATAAACTGATTTCCATAGTAGTGAAGGATTACATATGAGGCTATTGCAGTGGAATGGGTTAGCTCCTCATAATATTTTTTTATTCAAGGTTCACTCACCAAACTATCATAGTGTACAATGTTTTTTTTACTAAATTGGGTACACACCATCCATTCATTCCCTTTATTACAAAACCATGTTCACTTCCCAATACATCCATATATTACTGACCCTGTTTAATTTCTCATTCCATCCCTATAATACTTAATTGTGTTCACATATCGTTCTATGTATGTATTTATAAACTAAATTCACAACCCATTGCAGCCCTATATTATTGAATTGGGGTATCTTCCTATTTCATCCATGTATTAGAGTACTTAGTTTACTATTTGTTCTTGCCCCATTATACTGAAATGATTTAACCCCTTATTATAAACTTTTTTTGTCTCATGAGATAAAAACCATTACCCAATTCAATGGATGGTTATATAGGTCCCACCCATCATATAATGAAATAATACCTACATGTTCAACAAGATAATAAAACAATCATCATGTTCTGAGAAAGAAAAGTATATGTGATTTACAAACATCATACCATAACCCATGAAATGAAATAGGTATCATGAAAAATTAATCCAATAATAAAATTGGGAAAATACTTATGTTTCCAAATAAATTTAGTAGTTAATAACTTAAGAAAAGAAGTGGGTTTCAAAATCATTTTATCATGTTATAGACCATTGTAGAGAAACTGTTTTCCTAAACAATGTTCTATATTAATCACGAACCATTCCAAGAAATGATATGAATGGTGTCATTGGATAATCTCCCTCATAAATCCTAACTATATAAAATGATTTCATAATATATGTAAAATAGTTTTTACCTGTTCATTTAATTTATTTTTGTGGGAAAATATACTTTTAACATTGAAAATTCGTTTTTAAAAGCATAATACATTTTGAAGCCATATTCCATTGAAAAAAACATTATAATTTAAAATGGAAGAATTAAAAATCATTTAAAAAACATTATAATAATTTCATACTTTTTAATTAATTTGTTATTAAACATGAGTATAAAATGTTAATTAAAAATATCTTTGAAAACATTTTTAGAAAACATGGTTTTTTGAATAAAATAGACTTTTGAAATAATAGAAATAAAGTCTGATTTTCTTCAATAATTTTATGGAATTATATTATGTATATAAGAGTGAAAAAATGGTAACATTAAAATATTATTTCATGAATAACTAATGGAGGAGAAAATTTGTGATTCTTCTTGAGATATGGATCTTATGATTTCATCAATAAAGTAAATATTATAAACAATCCTTATAAATGACGAGATTATTTTACAAAATTGTTAGCACATTAGATTCTTTGAATCACAATACCCATGATATAATTATAATAAATTAAGGTTAAAATATCATTTAATAATTATATTATTGATATAACACATCAAATTTTATTATATAAACCATTTAGAAAGATATAGGTTTATAATAAGGAAAGTATGTCAATGATGGAGAATGTAGAAAAAAGTATATTACAAAATTGTTAAATTTTGAACCATAAACCCCATTTAATAAATATCCTTAAATAAATATGAAAAATATGATAAATATAATTTTAGATTCAGTATAAAATAGTAATATATAGTTTATACACTATAAAATAAATTAATAGTGAATGAGGTATAAGTCTCAAAAATAATAAAAATGAGATGATAAAACTATTACCTTAAGTCTTAATGTTCATTATACATGTTCAAACCTCATATATATTAAATATAAGTCTATTATAAATCTACAAAATGACCATATTATTATATATCATAAATTATATTATTTTATTAGGACTTTATATTACACGTTTATTATCAATTTCTTATTAATTATAGGTTTTTGATATTATCCACTTCATTTTTCATATATGTTATAACTTGTATTCTTAATCCTAAATGTCATATAATTATATACTTCTTTCTAAAATTTATAAAAATTTAATTATATTATAAAAAAATTATAAAAATATTTTTTTATAATTTATATCAGATTGAAATATTAAATGGAATATAATATAAATAGAGACAGTTGTCCTTACATAAGAATAAATGTTGTTTCCATTTTCTTATTGTATTGAAAGAAATGATGTAAATGAAATATATGTATGTATGCATATATAATATCATTCCAATAGAATTATAATGTCATATATATCATATATGTTCACTAATATTATCCTTAATAGATTTCATGTAATTTGTGGATGAATGACATCCCTTTGAGGAGGCAGTAGTCCGCACAAAACCAAAAGAAGTTGTCATATTTCCAAAAAATGGAATGCATCGATGAATGTGTTATATAATAATTCCAAAATCATAAATACATTATCAATATCATTAATATATTATAAAAAAATATTTACCTAATAGTATCAACCTAGAGTGTTTTTAATGGAAAGGATAATGAAATTATTTCATGATGAATTAGTTTGTTGTAAAAACAAAAGAAATAACTAATCATGAAGAGAATGAAATAATATCAAAATGCACGTTGAATAACGTTGCCTCATTTTTGGGTTACAACTTTGGTTTATACCGAAGGGATTCTTCATTGGGATTTATTCCCTATGTGATGTATCTATGATTAGGGTAAAACATTTGGGAGTTTATTTTGGATTGGGATGGATGATACAAAAGGAATTGAGATTTGTGATGAGAGGATGAGGATATGAAACCTATTATAAGTATGTAAACAAAAATAATGAGGGTTATTAAAAATATTTGAGTGCTCCCCATATTTACTTGTCCCAAAAGGGTTAAATATTATCCATTGTTGTTCCTTTAAGGTTTTATTGTCTTAATATGTAAAAAAATAATTTATGAAAATGATTAGGTTGTTTTTACCACTTATATTTTATGTTTAGTTATTATCTAATCTTATTTTAACTTTAATTAATTTAATTAATTTTAATTACTTTCAGTAATATTTTTGGTAGAAAACCATATTCAACTTATAAAACATTATATATTATTAATATTAAAAATGTAGAATATATTTTTCCGAATCATAATAATAGAAGTGGATTAAATTAATTAAAAATTAATCCCACGTGTTGGATGAAATGATTTCTATTTAAAATGAAAATATCCAAATGTTTGAAGCATTTTTATATACAATATTATTTTAAAAATAATTATAATAATTTAACTTTGATTAATTGATCTATAATTATAGTAATTCTACATTAAAACAAAATTAAAATATAAACTAAATATATAAATAAATTTTATGAGAAAATAGTTTTCAATTTAAACTTAGTATTTGTGACTATTCATCAGCATAAGAAACTACTCAGAAAAATAAAAACAATTAACCCAACATAAATTTTAATATGAAACATTCAAAAAATGTAGTATGTATTTTCAAAATAAAATTATAAAAGTGTCAAAGATTATCTTAAAATGGGTTTTCAATTAAATCGATGTAAAATTACCCTTTTAAAAATACACTCTTTTGGTCAATAAATTGGATTTATTTATATCGTCTGATTACAAAATCTATTGGAAAAGTATTTATTTTATTATTATATATTATATAGTTTTTATTAAAACATATATTAATGGTATTTTGTATAACGTATTAAGGTAAAATGTTGTTTGTATGTAGAAAAATGTTTTCATAAGGAAATTATTTGTTTTATTCTCAAATTGTTCTTACATTCATTTATAAATTGTTGACAACCAAATGATTAATTTAATATACATGTAAAAACTATAGTTTCATAATTTAGACTGTATAACTCATATATTCTACTCTAATGGATATGTGATAATTATAATAATATTTCAATAATAATATTAATTTTCTATTGTCCTTTGTCAAAAATTAGTAATGCGGTTAACACAAGTTATCAAAGGAAAACAATATTACATGTCACATAAGAAAAATATAGTATTGTGTGTCCCTCAAGATAATATAACTGGTTGATATGGTGGAATATTTTGTTTTCATTAAATATAATACAATATAAACATAGTTATTTTTCATTGAAAATGCTATATTAAGTATTGTATCAAATGTTAAAAATCAAAATTATTTAATGAAATAAAAAAATTATTTCACAAAATCATAGGTTATTAAAATAAACCATCTAAAAATGAATTTCATCCTTTCTATTGATAATGTTTATCAATATTGTAATTCATTATGTATCCATTCATATAATACCACATCCATTAAAGGAATACTAAAGCAATATTTTAGAAGAAAATGTTAGAAACATAATAGTTATCTACAGTAACTGACAACATGGCTTCACCATTTGACAAAAAAGTAGTAATTGAAAACATATGGACGAGAAATATAAATATTAATTATTTATTGAGTCTAATAGAGAACATATTTAAGGGAATTTTAATTATCACAAATCCATAAACCAAATAGGCTTCAAAAAGGTAAATGATAAAATAAAAAAATTGTGACAATGGAACAAAAATTTGTTTAGTGGGGATTTTTCTAAAGATGATTAAATTTCATGGGAATATATATATATACTTGATTTAAAACCAATATAACTCTTTATTGTTCCTTGAAAAATTTCCAATTCATGTATAATTCGATGAAATAATGGTGATATTCTCATTTCTAATGAATTAGCAGAGAATGAGCTCCATAATTAGAATGATAGGTCATTCTATATATCATTAGATATAATTATTGAAACTTGTTTATAATGGGTTATACAATATGCATAAATCTGTATATGGAGAGATAATACTTGAATATCTAAAACATCATCCAAATTTTATCCTAAAATATTCTAGGAATTATTATCCTTATAATCCATATGAACGATGAGGTCTAAAAATTTACATATAGGGACCCAAATTTTTTCATAAACAGCATAACATTAATCACACATACATTAAAATGTATCTCTTGTTTGTCACATTAAAAACATATGGATACCTTCATCATGTATTCTATTAAATCATAGTAATAACATGAATTACCATAAATCTTTATTTAAAACATGCATGTTTCTTTATTCCATAGTTTATCAGATATATTTTAAAAATCAAAAAATTATAGAAACCCTATCCATGATAAGATAAACCAAATTTTCAAAAAAATCATTCATAAATTATGAGGTAATTATTAAAATCAAATTTACTTATTCATATCCGACATATATTAATCATAACCTAATTATCTAAAATAACAATAACATATTACATATTATATTCACTTATTCTAAATATATCTTTTACATTAAATAATTTTTCAATTTCTTAAATAAAATTAAATATATCTTTTTAGATCTCTAATATAAAACATATGCTGAAAATACTTATATATTTTATAATTCACAAAACAAAATCATTAAATATCAACACATATATAATTGAATCATCCAACATTACTCTTAAACAATTACTCGAGCTTCATCATAATAAATTTTAATACTCTTTTCCTAAAATTTGAAATATTAATCATGTATCGTGGTTACATGGACTCAATATAACGATTATTATTACATTTAGTGTAAAATAATATCAGAAAAACCCATACTGTTCAAATATTACTTTTAGTCTCTTTATCTTCAACAGTACTACATAAACTCATACCACCTTTCTAATTCTCTTTAGGAAATTTTCACCTAGGAAACTGATTTGTATCATTCACATACATTCCACATTGGAATAATTGATTGTTATCCTAGTTCATTCATGTTCCTTCTAATGAATAAGTCCAGAAATCCTTTTTTGAGTGACATTTATCTTATTATAAAATCATTTAATAATAAAAAAATTATTGGTAGGATTCCTAAATTGTGAAACCTAAATTTAAATCAATATTACCTTACACTTATAATTTTTTAAATAGTATATATATCCATAGAAAAATCCATAGGGATGTCATTAATTTTTTATGATCATAGTTTCCAATCCCTGACTAAACCAATCCATTGATTCAAACTATAGTGACCCAGGAGTAACATACACAGATATTGCATCATTTTCGATGAATATTCATCAAATTAAAAAAATACATTCTATTGGAATGTAATGATTTAGTTTTTTTTTGAAGACAAAAAAAATAATATTATAACATGGTGAAGTATCTTCCGTATTCCCTTAAATATTATACCCATTATTACACCAACTAAAAAAATTCATCATCACATAGAGAAAGAAAACATATGAAAGGGGTGACCAAAAATGACCAGTAAGGGTAAAAATAATCTAGATACATAATAATAAAATAATAAAAAGGGTATAAGAACATGATAATAACATGGAAAATCATACCATGCATACCGATGTACATAAACATAAATCATGGAATTTATATATGAAGTTCATAAGACATGAATCAGAAGGTAATAAAGACAATAATCCATGAGTGAATAATACAAACACAGAGCATTGGATTGTGGATAACACATATACATATAACATGATTTCCATAGTTGAAAATGATTACATAATATTCCTTGTTAGAGGAATTTTATCACTTCATAAAATATATTATTAGTCAATTTTCACTCCTAATAAAGTCTTAGTGCTCAAAATCCTTTACTGAATTGGGTTCACTCCCTGTTTAAGCACTGTATTACTGAAGATGGTTCAGTTCCAATTATAGCCCATCATTATTAAACTTGGTTGACCTCCTGTTCCCTCCCTATATAACTAAACTATGATCACTTCATATTATAGCCCAATATTACTGAACCAGGATCACTTACTAATTGAGGATGATATTAATGAACTAGGTTTACATCCCATTCGAACCCTTTAATAAAGAACCGGGTTCACAGTTCTTTCCCAACTAGTCACACTAAACTGAGTTCACTCTTCATTCAAGCCATATCTATAGAATTAGATATAAATATTTACACTATGAATTTGAGGGTGTTTTATGTTTCACCCTTCAACTAATGAAATCATATATAGGTGTGTACCATAAGATATCAAAACATTCGTCATATCATGGCCCATAAAAATTGATGGTTATTTAAAAAATCATATAATAACACATGAACTTAAATTTCTATTATAAGCATTTAATCCTATCAGAACATATGGAAATGAGAAATTTTTCATAATCCTTTCATCAAAACTTAACTTATGAAATGAAATAGGTTTCAAAAGAGGTTTATCATTGTACAACCCATTGAATATAAACTAGATAAAAAAAATGATTCATCTTAAATATACACTATTCAATGAAATAATAGTTATTGTGTCTTGGGATCTTATCCATGATAATGGGTACTGATGTCAAATAATATTATCTTATATAGGTTTTTTAAAATATCATTTAAAATAATTCTATAAAAAAATACACATTCCTCTTTGAAAAAATTATTCTTAAAACATAAAACATTTTGAAAACCATTTCCTATTAAAATAACAATTAAAACATATTAAAATGTACATTAAAATCATTTAAAAATTTTGAAACATAAAAATAAATTTAAATACATTTTCCATGAAAATGATCATAAAATATCAGCTAAAAATTTTCAAAATAATTTTTATAAATCATGGTTTTGTATAATATATATTCATTGCTGAAGATAAATAATGTTATATTTTAAAAAAACACTTTATTTCTTTTAGTAAGTGCATAATTGTAGAAAAATGGTAGGATTACATGTATATATCATGAATAACTATAATAGAATAAAATTCATTAGAATTATTGAGATATAGATCATAATATTTCATCAATGGAAACATAATCATTAAAAACCCCGATAAATAATGAGATTGTAGCAGGAAATTATTACAACATTGGTAACATTGAATCATAAATTAATGAAATAATATAATTAAATGGATCACACTATATTTTTATGATAAATAGAATCATAATAAAAAATTTTAATTTGATGCTTACAACCTTAAGAAAAATATAGGTGCATAACATAACCTATATGTCAATGAAGTAAAATCGAGGTAAATTTTTTTACCGATTTGGTAACTTTTGAACCATAAAAACCATGAATTAAAGATAATAAAATAGATATGAAAATAACCATAAACATATGTATATAAATCATATAATAAATTCAGGGGTATCATATACACCATATAAATGAAATTAATGGTTAATAAGGCATACATCTCACAGATGTAAAAGTGAGATTAGAAAAAAAATACCTTAAGTCATAAATTTCATTATACAACTTGAAAAATCACGTATAACAAATATATGTTCGTTATAAATATTCTGAATAATTATATTATAATATATAATATCATATATTATTTTATTAGGACTTTATACTAATCATTTATTAACAATTTTATTTTAATGTTTCATTTTGGGTAATATCTACTTAGTTTTTCGTATAAATTTTGTATTGTTATTCTTGATCCCCTTAGATAGATCATTATTTAATTTGTTATATTATTTAAATCCATATTTTACTATCATATATAATCATTTTTGTAACATATATAATAATTTATAAAATATAAAAATATAAAATGGAATACAACTTTCGTGGAGACAAATGGTTGTAAATATATGTGAATGATGAATCAATTTTATTATTATTTTGAAGGAGAAAAAATAAAAAAAAATATAGGTATATATATAATATAATTAATATTGAATTATTATAAGGTATATATCACATTTTTTCACTTATAGATCATTAATACATTCCATGTAATGTGTGAACGAATCACATCACATTGATGAGTCATTAGTCGAGACGTCCACAAAAAATAAAGAATAAATAGATGTGTAATATAATTATTTAATAATAATAAATAAACAAAAAATAGCCTTTTTTATAATATGAAAAAATACTGTCAACATAATTCCCAACCTTGAGAGGTGGTAAAGGAAAAACAATAGACATCATATCACGAGGTGGTAGTCCATATTACACATTAACAGTAAGTTCATTACCCACTTCATGGAATTTTGGATAGGTGTATATCAAGCCCTTAGTGTAAAATTATGTCAATATAGTAATCATAATTATTTTATTATATAATAATTGAATATGAATAATGAATTATGAGGGAAATTAAATGAAACAGAAATGGACGTTGAATAACGATACCTCTTTTTCGAGTAAAAATTTTTCCCCCATTAGGATTCCTTATATTGTTATATTCTTAGGGTTAGGATTCTTAGAGAAGTTTAGGGATTATTTAAGTTTATTTGGGTAGCTATTGGATGATAGAAAATGTCTTGAGAGTTGTGATGACAGGAGGAGGAGAAGAGACATTTTATAAGTGGGAAAATGGAAACATTTCAATTTACTGAAAATATTTGAGTGGTACCCACATTTTAACTATCTATCAAGATTTAATAACAGGAAATTATAGATAATTATATTTTTAATTATTACAATATGATTTTAAAATAATTTTCAACTATTTTACCATCATTTCAAATTGTATATTCTATGTTTAGTCATGAATTAATCTCATTTTGACCATAACCAAAGTAATTATATTTAGAGACATTCACTAATTTTCATAAACACTAATATGACATTATTAGATGATAAATGTTTTAATTATTCTTAATAGGTAATCCATTTTTTAAAATTCAAATCAATGAAATTGTGTAAATTGATTTAAAATTAATATCATATATGGGATGAGACGACACATTTTTTAATAGAAAAAGTCCAAATGTATTAAATGTTTTTATATCCAATTTCAATTTGAAATTTTTCCAAAAGAATTAAATTTTATTAAATATTTAATAATTGATCTAATTATAATTTAAAAATACTTTTAAATAATGTATTACTACATCAATATATTAGATGAAAAATCAATTTTCAAATAAAATTTTGTATTTTCACTATTGTTCAACTTATGAATATTCTAAAAAAATACTAAAAATTACCCAAATCTAAATTTAGATATTACACATAAAAAATAATGTTTATTTTTCCTATAAAAATTATGAAATAATAAAGAAATATGTTTAGAATTTTTTCTCCATTAAAATATGGTAAAGTTACCCTTTAGAAAACATCTTCTTATTCATAAAATTAGATTTAGTCTTATGTTATTACTAAAACATCTATTTTATGAGTGGAAAAAATTATTAAATATTTTATATATAAATTTTATTATTATAATTCATCAAATGTAGGAAAAATTAATTTAATAATATAAAACAGTCTTTGTACGTAAAAAATAGTTTTCTTAGAAACTAAATTTCATTATTCTAGAATATTGTTTACTTTTATTTATAAATGATTAATAACAATAATATTCATTATATATTATTTTTTAAAACACAGTTTTATAATTTATTTATATTAATTGATATTCCCATTATATTGTTTGGGTTATAATTATAATAATATTATAAATATGTTGTTAATTGTATGTTATAGTTTTATAAAACATATTATTCCATAAAACAAAAATTATCGAAGGGATTTGATAATTATCATATGCCAACCGATACATAGTGTTTCTTGTACCACAATATAAGCTATGTAAATCATTTTGTGCTTCAGCATATTGGTTTTTCATATAATTAAATCCAAACATAATTATTTGGTAAAAAATTTATATAATTAGTGTTTTGTGAAATGAAAATTGTCGAAATGATTAAATTTTTTAATTTTTTTTAAAACCTCGGGTGTTGTACATAGAAACCAAGTTAAATTTAATATATATATTTATGGGGGATTATATTATCTTTCCTCCCCCCTTGTGGTGGATAAATATAAGGATGTGTTTCCTGAGGACTTATTGGGGTTACCACCAGGGAGAGATATTGTGTTCATGATTGACTTTCTTACTAGAGTAGAACAAGATTCTATTCATAAATATTGAATGGAACCAGAAAAAGAATATTTAATGTAAAACATAGTTAGAGGAATTATAGTATAAAGTGTTTATTCTTCTAAGTACATCCCCTATGGTATCTCTGTTTTTTATCATGAATGATGGAGAGATGTTGTGTTTATGTGAGATTTATCCAAATTTCAATTAGATGAATGTTTAGAACTGATTCCCTCTCCCATAAATTGATGATCATTTTTACTATCTTAGAGGTTCTTATGTTTTTTTAAGAATTTATAAAAGATATTGGTATCATCCATTGAGTGTGATATCTTCTGATATAATACAGACTACATTCAAGTTTGTGTATTGCTTATATATGTTCTTTGTAATGTCTATTTGGATTACTAAGGATCAAAATGTGTTTATGTTCATAATGAAAAGAATATTTCCCATGTATCGGGGTCACCTTTTAGTCCTATTAGTGGATGAAATGTTGGGGTACATCAATATTCATGCTAATCAACCAAAGCATCTTAAAATCATCTAGAGTATAGTATTAGAGACAAAATATATTCCAAGATATCTAAACATCATTTCATGATCATAATTGTAAATTTCATTGGTAACATATTCTTGGAGGAAGGCGTGTTAGTGGATCCATAAAATTTTGAAGCAGCTGTGTCTTGGGAGAATCCCATGTTTTTCTTGATATTAGATAATTTTTCACGTTTTAGGCTATTATCGATATTTAATTTAAGAACATTCGAATTTTTTAGAGACACAGTCAATATTTAAAAAGATAGGGAATCATGTTTCAATAATATAGGGAAATGAAAGATTATGTCATGAGTTTAGAAGCAGATGAATTCTCCACCAATTTTGATCTTACCTTAGCTAAGTTAAAGGTTTATTGTATATTCATATATTAAAATCCTAACACCCATATTCATGAAGAATGATTTAAACCGTCAGAAGAGAATATTAAAGGATTACATGTATTCAACAAATTTTTAGATCTTCTATAGATCACTAATGGGAAATAGTTTTGTTGATGATTTGAGTTAGATGACTCATTATCAAGATGTTCAAGAATCCAGTTCAATGTAATAGATAATTGTATTTTTTTTCATGCCTATTTGTATGGGGGAGGAGTTGGGGTCTGATTTTCATGCATTGAAGTGGGAATTGAACCTTTTATTAATTAAACTGTATCAATATATTTGTAGCTATTAGTGGTGGACAATGATAAAGAAATAGGTTCCAAGGATAATAATGGGATGTTATATATTTCAATAGGTGAAGGATGAGTATTGTCAATGGGGGTTGTTTTTTACATACTTTAACAATTATGGAATGGAAGTGGGATGACATCATGATCGATTTTCTGGTATATTTTCAATGTATTCTTGAAAGGAATGCCATCATATGGGTATTTATGGATCGGTTTACTATGGTTGAAAATTTCATTACTCTTCGAGACACCTTCACTATTGACCATTTTGGGTTATCTATATGTTCTGGAGATAGTATGGTTACACAGGGTGATATGGAATATTGTTTTGGGTAGTGATCTATATTTTACTTTTCTCATCTCGAACGGGTAACATATGTTGCTCAAAAGATAGGTGTTTTTTATATTGGATTCCCACC
Source organism: Viscum album (assembly GCA_963277665.1). Classification (NCBI taxonomy): domain Eukaryota; kingdom Viridiplantae; phylum Streptophyta; class Magnoliopsida; order Santalales; family Viscaceae; genus Viscum; species Viscum album. The sequence goes on along the minus strand of OY728143.1, from coordinate 1,059,654,636 downwards.
TGCCGAAAAATGGAATTCCGAAGCATATTATTTTGTTGTTGGAGGACATATTGGGGGAATGTGTTTTTGAATTTTTTTGAACTTTGGAGAATAAATTTTCGGTTGTTGAGTTCTCCTATAACAATAGTTAACATGAGAAAATTCCAGTAGAACCACATGAGGTGATCTAACGTACTTCATTTAGAATTAACTTTTGTTGGATGGTGTCTAGGGATTATGAGTTCTTTGGTCTGAGTATCATGTACAATAAGTTGAAACTATTTCAGTTTAATTTTAAATGCATGGCTATGACTTAGAGTAGGTAGAATGCATATTAAATCCATTAAATTGTCCACATGAGTTTATTTTGGGAGAACATGTCTTCCATTAGGTTACACCATGGTTGGGTCACCATCATATTTAAAAATAAGGTAGTTTTTCACCCATGGAGTTGGGGATGTTTGAGATTATAGAGATGATCCGACCAGTGACATAATGGTTGGAACTTCCACAGTGGTATATTTTAATGTATTATGTTTTTTCGTGTTTCACTACTTTATTTGTATCACCCCAAGCCATAAAATGTGATGGAAGTTGATGATGTGGAGCATGAGGTTAATGCGTCCTTTGAAGAGAATATATTTTATATTATGGATTGGAGTGGGAAATTATTTCATTGTAAATATGTGTTGTTAGTCCTAGTGTTGTCAAATAATTGTAATATTTAGGAAGAAACCGCAGAGATGAAGGTAGATATGCGGTCCCATTAGCCCAAAATTTTTACCTTAGAGACTCAGTGTTGCTAGGGATTGTGGTTCAAGGATGAGATGATATAGTTTTAGGTTAATTTAAGATCTCATACTACTTTTGAGATAGATCCCAGTTTAAATATTGGTTTATATCCCTTTATCTCGTTTAATAATGTTTTTAGAGTTTATGGGGAGGCCCAAGGGTGTCATGGGGGATCAAGAAATGACATAAAATAAAGAGGATCAACATAGTTAATTTCTTATGGTGGGTTAATGGTTAGTAATAACCTTTCACCATAATTGTGCTTACCTAGAGAAGGTGGTTTTCAATTAGTAAAATTGTTCATGGGGAGTGAAAAACTATGCGAGATTAGATAAATCCATCCCCAGGTCTATATAATGGTTTGTGAACCCATTTGGGCTTCCTAGGATACCATGTGACCAGGCCCCCCTCTAGGACATAGGGTGGCACAATATTGGCACATATATTCTACAACTATGTGGCCAAACGTGTTTGACACTAATGATGGGAAAATTGAAAACTTTTCCTTATCATGATTTATTTTTCTTAACCCCAATTTCTTCCCACATAAACCTAAAATAGATAAAAATGATAAAACCTTCCTCCATTACTTCTAAAAGATAAATCACACTCATTTTTGATCCCTTTGAAGTTTCTATGGGTGTTGATTGAAGCACCAGGTGACACTAAAACCCCTTTTCGATATTTTTTCAAGATTAGGGCCAGAAAATTGTTCTTCTTATTTAAATCATATAGAAGCCTCATTTTATATAGGATTATTTATTGGGGATTTGAATATTGGTTGATATAAAAACAATGTTCAATGATAAGAATGATTATGTCTACAAAATTAATGTAATTGGTCTTCAAGTCATATCCCATTACATTATGGTTAAAATTATATGAATAAAGTTTTTTTTATTTTTCTATTGTTCATTCAGTGTGGGTTTGAATTGTATAAATGATTAAATTTTGGGTTAAATGAATAATTGAACACCTCCTGATCCCCGCAATATGCATTAAGGTTGATTAGAATTGGTTACGGTCCACCAATAGGGTTTACCACATCCAATAACATGGAACTGTGATATTAAGTATAGAATTTAATTTTTATGACATTGATAACATTGTAATTATGGAGAAATTGTATCATGAGTTATAAATTATAACTAAATATTAATGTCTCTTGTGTTTCACATGGAATAAGGGAATTTTGGGAATTAAGTTAATGTGTTAAGTGATTAACGGTTTGTAAATTGTAAATGTGTTGATGATATAAGACACGAAAAGGGTAAACATGTTAGTGGGATAAGGTATGTAAATGGAAAATATGTTAATGTGTTATGGCAGGAAGATGTTATATATGTGTAATAAACTATGTTTTGTAAATGGACAGTGTGTTCAATAAAATATGGATTCAAAATGGAATGTGTGTTAAATTGTTAAAGAATCATGTGGCCATGTATTACTGGTATGTGTAGGATATTCAACGAGAGGATCTATTATCATGGGTCAGGATTGATTGAGGCTCAAATATCTACCCCTATAATTCTTTTTTTACAGAGTCTCGATGCAGATCTTTGAGATTATTGAATACATGTTAAACAAATACCTAGACCGAGGCTCGGTTGTAAGTGTTATTTATTTCTTGGTGAATTTTATTAACTTGGGATGTATGAAATTGTATTTTTTCCCTCAAAAAAATTATATGACCAACATATACTAGTGTGATTTAATGAAAATGGTTAACCCATGGAATAAATAATGATAGTGGTTTAGTGAACTATATTAATTAATTGAACAGGGTTTATCTTATGTTATTATTGTTATTATTTATGTATATACATAAATTATCTAAATATACTATATATTTTTAGATACTATTGGTGGTGCCCTAATTAGTTGTAATCACACTTTTCTCAAGAAATTATTAGCTACCCCAGAATAATTCATAGTTGAAGGTCAAGAGAGGTAAATGTTCCCAATATGACTTCATTGAATTTTGAATGTGATTTCCAATGATGAGGGATCCAAACATGGATTTTGGAATAGTTTGGGGGATTCTTTATGTGTTTTTTTTATATTTCAGTTTCCTTACACTTTGAATTGTACGACATGACATGACATATTTACTATTTGGTTGTGGGTTTTGACCTAGTTTTGGGAAATGGATTCATGATGAATTCTTATCATTTAGATTTTTACTTTCATAATATTTTATATAAAACGAAATAATTTAATAATGTGGGTATAGGCTCCCCATATGTCTTATTTGACCCTCAATATATTTAATAAGCCTCTAACCTATGGATATGAATGATTTATGTCACGTAAATATCCTCTTCAGGGAACTAGTGTAGTGTTATGCAAGTCGATGCATTAAAAGGAGAAAAAAATTTCTTAACATAAATTTATTTTGTTTTATGATTGATTAATAATTGAAATAGAACATTGGAGGTCTAAGATCAACAAAAAACCACTAGAGGTGCCCTGTGAATAGAGATTCAAGGTAACAAGATAGAAACTAATCATTTCAGAAATCGTACACTGACTATTTAAAAAGTTTCTATTCCAATAGAACTCATATAAAATATTTTATCCCAATATTTTACCAATTATGAAGCTTCCTTGTAAATCCCATATTTCCAATTTTATTTTCTTAGTGAAACTTATGATTTCCCTTAACTACAATCAAACCATGCACAATTTAAAATTCTTCCCAAACATTCAATAAAAATAAAAAAACTCCCAAAACTCATCTCACACAATATAAAAACTAATTTATCCAATTTTTCAGAGAATATAATCTTAATACTATCATAATACATTCCATACTTTAGTAAAATAAAATCACAAGGGATATAATCGGTGATATGTCTCTAACACTCAAAATCTAATTGCATGTAATAACTATTATGTTTCTTCGACTTATAATTATTGGGATATGTCATAATGTTAGAATAGTACTCATCCTTACTACTTAGTGAGCCACGTTGACTCATAAAATACCTAGACTTCTCTAATAATGAAAGCACGATAAGGAAGAAAGTAAGTTGTATTAAGAAGTAAGCATTAGTACATTGTTGAATAGATGATTCTGCATGATTAATCATTTCAATATACTATAAGAGGCACCATCACATCAAATCAAACCTTATAAATGTTATATTTTATATTTTTGTATTAGAATACAATATTTTTTCTTTTTTCATCAATAAATGGGGTTGAATATCATAATTATTGTAAACATGTTGTGTATAATGTCACCTCTAACTTTGTGACGGTGAAAATTATTTATTTTCAAATCTTGGTCTCGTCCCATTGATGGAGTCTTGATTTTTTTACATTTTTATTATATATATATAAATAAATTATATTTAATAATGTGAATGGATTGGTTTGTCTCTTTTATGGATTATATTAATTATTATGTGTGATGCGTAAATTTCAAATCTCATGAAGGGAAGATACAACTATTTGATATAGATTTAGATGTGAATATAATATGAGTAGGAACATTAACATTGATGGTTGAAACAATTTATTTTCATTTGGTTGTTGTCAAATTTTATCTAATGAACTAATTTTAATATAACAGTTCCCTACTATTGTGGATCAACTCCCAGACATATTTATCAAATGTATCACCAATTTTCCACCAAAAAGGGAAGTTTAATTTTATATTGATATACGAATGGGAACAAATTAAATTTCATGTCCATCACATATAATTTCATCATAAGAAATAAATATATTTATGTTCTATTTGATGAAATTGGTATGTAACAAGTTCATAAGATCAATTATATCACATTGGGTTTCTCTTGTACTTTTGTAATGAATAAAAATGGTTCATTATGATACTTTTTTAATCATTTTAATGTAAATCATGTTATGATAAAAAAGTTCATAACCTATTCCAGGAATTTATTATGATTTTTATCAATTTTATTAATCCCATTTATTTTCAATGACTAATCTTTTCTCTGGGTATTATTTACTCCATGTTTAGAAATCAAATATTCATAAGAGAACATTCAAATGTAACTAAAATTATTATTTGTATACAATATTACCATTTTTTCATAAAAATGAACAATTAATATTGATGGAATTAATCTATCATGTATTAAAAAAGAATATAAAATACAATAATATGGAATTTTGGGACCACGTTTTGGTGTATTTAAGAAATCAAAAAGAAAACGGGAAACATTTAATAATTACAGGTGTACTTATCAAGAGAAAAAAATTATGAAAAATTATCCAAATAATATTTTTGTACACAAGATTGTCACTTACATAAGCATGTCATTTTGACGAAAAAATATAAGTAGACCCTGAAAATATTGAAGTTATTATGACATGGATGGCTTCAAAGAACATCATTAATTTACACCAATTTGTAGTTTCTTTAGGAAAACATCCACATTTTATTTCGGAATACACATATCATTCATATAACATGTAATCATTTAAAATGGTAGGAAAATTATTACATTTGAGTGAGGTTTTTCAAAAATAGTTTTGATGATTAGACAAATGATCTTTTCAATTCTAATTCTTCTCTTTCTACAATTTGGGAATGGTAAAGTGTTCTATTAGGACATCTGTGTATCTAGAAAAACATACATTCTTATTAAATAAGATTATGTCATATCTTATATATCATGATAGATTAATTTTCTTGAATATTATTATTTGACCCATTATTCTAAATTATTGTCATGGATCATTATTTAGAATCATGGTGTCATTATATCTATGGTGATAAATTCATCATGTTTAGGGAACCAAATATCACGATACACAACTTTTCACAATGTTATTTGTACATAAAAATATATTATTGATGGAATACCTCTGGATGTTCAATAATGAATTTTATCATAGATTTTCAAATGAAATTATATGGATAATATATTATGTTTAATGTCATATAATTAACTTGTATGATAAGATATAGATTAATAGAAACTGATAAATACCATTCTTGATATAAATTTGGATATCACTAGTTTACTCTTATATGTGATATTTTTGACCTGGTTAAAGAATCTCAAATATTGGACCCTAATTAACATACTATTAAATAAAAATTTAATCATGATTATATAAATTATGCATTGAAAAATAACATAAACACGGGGATTTAATGTCATTAATGAATTTTCACTTTTACTATTTTGGAAACAACTTCATTCCTCTTGCCGACATTTAAAATTAGAGATTTATGTATGCATTAAAATAATATATATGGATTTTTGGAACCATTTTTCATGATATGATATGAAATGAATTATTCTTTAATATTTGAATAAATTCCTCATCTTAAAAAAGTTCAGGGATGAGTATTAATTACCATATATAGTGTTTGAATCCTTACCTATACCATTATGGGACTAGGAGTAGATTGCAATATAAATTTACATGTTCTTACCAAGAACTATTTGGATGCATGATTCAGTGATAGTGATTTTAGAATTAATAATAATGTTATAGCACATAATTTTCTTTCCTTAAAATCAAATAAGGTAAATTAATTAGAAAATATCTATATTTATGGAGATGTTAAATTTAATGGAATTCCCATTTGGAATGTATCTAACTATGAACCAAAATTTACATCATAGTTTTGGATATAGTTTTAGTATCCATTGAGTATATAGTTTACTATAATCCAAATGTATCTTCAAAATTCTAATTGATGGTTAGAAATAATAATTAAAACAATTGAAGACATTCTGTATGATTTTGTTTTGAATACTAGTGGCCCTTATAATGATTCTTTTCCCATAGTTGAGTTTTCATAAAATAATAGATATCGAGAAAAAAATGATATATTTGAGCCATTATATAACCATTCATGTCGATCTCCAATTTATAGGGAATAGAATGGAGAATCATCTTTATTAGGACATGTCTGTTTTATTGGTAAAATTGAGAGAAATTATATTATCATGAAATTAATAGTTTCAACCCAAATCTAACATAATAATTTTCTAGATCATTTTACTCTCCCTTGTCCTTTTTATTGGGTGATTGTGGGTTACTGAAGGTCTCTCCAATGCAAGAGGATCAATTCCTAGGATTGAATGGAATTTTTTCTCCTTAATATGTTTTGCATTATGATATACATGGTTTATTTTTTATGTTTCATATTGATTGGATTTGTCTCCAATGTTCAGTTATATTCATAATGAATTTCATGTATATCAAATAATGTATTACCTAGTTGATCTTGGAATTATTATTTTATTAGATAATGTTTATGTTGAACCATATGATACATTTATTGATCCAACAATTCATATCTCGTGTAGACATTATAATGTCTTAAATGGGAAAAAATTACTTATCAATTTTTATTATGGAATCATAGTGAGATTTTAAAGGATAGATGTTTATGAGTGAAAGAGATGTAAGATAAATGTTTTGAAATATTCCAAATCACAACCAAAATCCTTTTAATCTATCGAAAGACACATATTTAGGAGAATTTAACAACCCATGTTTGAGTTACATCACTATTTTATTATGAATTTTGATTCTATATAATGTTAATGTTGAGTATTGTGATTTTTAGGATGATTATTAAATGTTTTTCATGATTTTTCTATTCTATAGAGGTTTAGAATGGTTATGGGAAATGATGGATATTATTTAGTAACTAATATAAGGGAAAATATGAGTTATTGGGTAAGAACATCGTTGGTAAAAATATTTTTGGGAATGAAGGGAACATCCATGTGACTAGGTAATTAATGGGGCAAAGGCATTTTTCATAGTTCGCATATAGTTTTATAAACAATGTAGTATAACTGCGTGACATTAAGTATTTTCTAGTAGAACTCTTACATTTGACATAAGTTTTGTTAAACCATTTAACTTTACAATGAAACAACATTAATAAAATCCATAAATTGTATTTTTATCTTATTATCACCTGAAAAGGTTCACTCTTTCTCCAAAAAACTATGATCACAATTTTCAGGGTTTGTTTAGGTGATTTTAGTGACCCATGACCTATAAAGACTGATTCTAATGATTCATCAAGTACAAGACATGGATATGAAATTCATGTTCTATGTTATTATTCATCTTATATATTTTATCATTTCCTCTATAAGGAAAACATAGATCAATATTTATATTCCCAAATCTATTGGATCAATCCTCTTTTTAAAATATCTTGTTTTGATATTTAGAGGGAATGAAAATAAGCGTATGGTTTGTCTAGATCATTTTTTTATTCTTATTAGGTGATATCCATTGTGATGATGTCTAATTATATCCTTATATCCACCAATTATACAACATAAAGGATTAGATTATTGGTCTGTTTTCATATGAATTTTAAGAGGAAACCATTCTAATATTTTTTCAACGGTTACTCTTTTTTTTGTGAATTGGGAACCATAAATTTCCTTTTAATATTTATAGGATGAAACTTCTTTTGTTTCATGATTCATGTTCTAAATCATGAATTATCTCATCTGATATGTTTCATAAAATGACATAATAAACTAATAGTAATAAATTGGTCTATTGGAATAAGAAAATGTCACAGATAGTTAATGAGAGTTCATATATAATTAGTGGGTTCCTTTTTTGGTTATGATATGTGAATGATACAACTTAGATAACCTAGAGGATTAACCCTAATGAATGTATTCTTGTATGGATGTGTTACTACTCATTATAATTGGGTCTATCATGACATGCATTTATTTTTGTGTGTGTGAACATGGTATGGGTAATCCTAGTAGAATAACTGGATAATCTATTATTGTTATTTACATTATTTTTTTTAAATAGTAAAATCATTTTATTTTTTATCAATTTTAGTAGTTATATATTGATATGTGAGCTAACATTTTCATGTCCTAGTGGTGTGTCTTAGGTAGGCTATATGGGATTTTATTTTTTTTATATACTCAAACCATGCATATTTAACCAAATGCATATCAAACTTTTGTCTCTCAGGAAATAGGTAATATAAAAGTATCTTATTTATCTAGTGGAACATCTTGATTCCACTTTCTTTGGAGGGTGCTTGTGTTTGGATATTTTCATGTGGAGTGATTGGAGTGATTCCACATTGGTGCTTCTATATCAGGATCATTTTAGTTTTAGTTTAATTTCGGGTTCAAATTTTTATTCTATAATGATATTTTATGTTTTGATACTTTGATTTATACAATTAACATTTCATGAATTATATAGTTTTGAAATGAGGTGGCATCTCATAATATTTTCAATATCCTGACCTTAACTATGTCATGGAAACTGCCAACATGCCACTAAAACTATTACAAATCACATAAAAACAATAGGATTCTAATAAATTCCAATGGATTAATAAATCATTTGGGGTTTAATTCCACATTATGGAAAGGAATCCTATCAAGAAATAAATAATCAACTAAACCAAAAAAATATGATTCATTTAAAGATAACAGTACAACTCAAAATCCCAAAACCAACAATATCAAAGTACAACCAATAAAGTGATAGTATATAAAAAATACAAACAAATAGACATACTTATGCATGGAACACTAAGGATAAATTATTACAACCACTCCCCATATAAATATCAATGATTAAAAATACCTATATAGAATAAAGAATTTGATTCATTGTAGATAAATATGAGATATTTCATTTTCCCATGTCTTCAAAATTAAAAAATTACATATTAGTTGAGTAAGAAATTATAGGGTTGTGTAAAAAAACACTATACAGAAATCAAAAACAATATTACGAAAACACACCACAAGGAAAATAATAATTGATCACATTGTTCAAAATATAACAAATACAAATGTTGGGAAAAAACTAATCGTTTACAATTTATAGAATAAATTAAACTAAAACTGCTGAAAAATATTTTTCATTTCTTATACATGGAATACTATTTACATATTAATAGTGACTTGAAACGATGGTAGTTATAATAATAATGAGGGTTAACTCATCCATCCACCAAGATATTAATTTGCAACAATCCTTTATTATCTTGAAGAGGAACATTCCCCTTATCTGAACACAAAAAAGCTGTTATCCAATGAAATAATAACTCACACCAACAGAGTATGGTATCTCATCATTAAAAAAATACATTCTAATACAAGTAGTTACATTATTATTTTAATAAATAAATTTCATGTTTTAATTAATGATATAAAATTTAAATAATAAAAAATTATATTATACAGTAAACTAAAAAAATATGGATTTGAAATGGAAAAACAAAGATATTTGTTTAAAAATAAATAAGCATGATTTTAAATTGATAATTATAAGAAAAAATTTCATAATTATAAGGAATCACGTTCTTGAATGAGTGTAGAGAAAAATAGATACCACCTATCTCACAACAGATGTCAATCAACTTAAGAAAAGAAGAAAATATCTAGAAAATCTGAAATCTATTTTCATTACCTCATAAAATAAGGAATTAAAATTTTAAAATAAATGAATAATAAAATAGATATGGGAAAAATAACATTGATATAAGTTTCTATTCCAAAATTAATGAACTAATATTGGATTGTAAAAAGAGTAGGAATCATATACTCAATTATATATGTCTAATTATTGATGAATCATTTTAATTTGTCTGTGGAGGTCAATGATAAACAAGAAATGCCTAATAGAACTATAGAAATCATGATCTTATGTTATATGGTGATGAATACTCATTTTCAAGAAAAAAATATCTAATTTTTATATGTTTCTGTTATTTTTTTCATGGTTAGGATGCTCGGTTTAAAAATCATTTACTTACCATACATGTACCACATTATAAGACATATGATCAGTCGGCGGGGCTATAGGGGTTAGAATAATGTGAACTAACAATGTAAAATACCACTACAAAAAAAATTCTTTAATGGAATGGATTGGAGAAACAATTTGTAAATTAAGGAGTTCCCCAGTAACTCTGATATTATATTAAATTATTTTATTGATATTTTTTTTGATTTCTCATGAACAGGCTTAAACCGTGAACCCATAAACATGATTCCTATATTTTTTAATTCCCTTTATATAATAAAAAAACTCATCACAGATGTTATAAAACTCAAAAATACTAATTAAAATGGTGGATTACCACAAAATAGGGGTGATACATTTTTCCCACCATTATGATTTGAGTCCTGTATGAGATGAAGATTGATGGTGATTTTAAATTGTGTTTTCTATTTTCCAAACACCCCTTTCTAAAATTCCCTTATCTTCACTTCAATTTCATGTTGTTTATAGAAACCCAACATTTATTTAAAAAGATATTAAGTAATTTTGTTGGAAATTTTCATTACATTAAACAAACACATGCATTATGATCATAAATGAATGATTCTTTTGAAAACATTAACACATAAATAACTGTTTCATAAGAGTTTTATATTTCCACAAACATATTTACTCATAACTAGAATCTTTAAGGGCCAAAACTTTTATTAATTAAAATTCATCTAGATCTAATTCAATGTCTTATTATGTAAAATGGTTATATAAAACATAATAACTTCATTGGTTTTTTTTTTGTGTTTTAAAATATCTTAATGAATAGTTATCATTACTAAGATAGTCTTTGAACAGTGATCACATGATTAGTATAAATATAGGGCTTTAACAAATACAATTTACTCAGAAAAAGGAAGTGATTGCTTCATAAAGTAGAATTGTTCCATAGGAAGTCCATTTTCTGAACATAGAAAGAAGTAAGAGTTAATGGGTTACCCTCATGACCTTGCCCAAGATGAGATCCAACACATTATGATTGAAAGGAAGCACTAATGAGAGAAATGGATTTAATAGAGATTACCACATGAGTTATGTTATCTGAGCCACCCCAGGAGTCTATCACCATTTAACACCATACCCTTAGGTTTTATGTTGGTGTGTTAAGGGTTTATGTAATAATAACATTCAACTATGATTATGTGAATTATAATAAAGAATATATATTCATCTTATTATTATTACTATGTAAATAGATTTTTAAAACAAAAATAGCATTTTTAGTTGATATTAAATTGAGAAACTTTTTTTGATGAATTTATGTATTTTTTAATTAAATAATATTTTATTAAAATATTATGACAAAATTACTTTTACTAAATATAAATGATTGTAAAATTATTATACAATTTTAATTTTTATTATGGTTTGAAGATTTTATTTTCAAAACCCATGAATTTTAGATAATTTTTTTATTTAATTTAAAATAAAAAATTCAAATATTAAGAAAATTATTTACATAAAAATAATATTATTTTTGGATTCTAATCATCAAAATAATCTAACAATGACTTTCTGAATTTTTGGAGACAATCGAGTTTGTTGGTAAAAATTAAATATTTTTTAAATATATAATGTGTTTGTTGACATCATAATTACCAAATAGTGTTGTAATAAAATACTATTAAAGTCATATTTGGGCAATAATTGTTCTACCTTTAAAATATGGAGCTTTTAAAATTATTGATTAATTTTATGGTTCTTTAGTGGACCCTCGTAGACTTATAAAATACTTTATCTTTATAAAATGATTTCCTTAAGAATTTGACTCCCCTCTACATAATCAAGCCTAATATTTTAATGATCTCCACCATTTTCCTTATATAGTAATTTTTTCCATCCCACATTGGAAAAAACCTTGGGAAAAAACTTGGGTTTGATTTGTGGTTTCGAATATTTAATTATATAGATTCCAAAACATGTGATTGTGAAATATTAAATAATTCCCTTATTTCTTCCTATATAATACCAACCAAGATCACACTTCCCTTCACTCAAAACCCCTTTAACACGTCCCTACTCTTCTATACTCTCTCTATAATCCTCCCAAGTCACACCGAGCTCTCAAAAATCCCCTCTTCATGATTTTAAAGTCACACACTTCCAAGTGAGGGATCCTCACTTTGATTCATTATTTATGTCCATGTTTCCTTATAATATTATGCCTTTTATTTTCAATTACAAATGGTGAGGTATGACTTATAACCTCCCCTATACTTCTGTCATTCTATTTTAATGATGAGAGTCCCCTTTCCCTATCATTAGTTCATCCCATGTACACTGGTTACCATGGAGAAATTCCGTAAGGGAATTATCTCTCCTCATTTACATTCATGAAATTATTTTATATTATGCACCTAAATTCCATTAAACATGTTGGGATATTATGTTCCATGATCCCCTTATTTTCCATTTCATGTATAAATTATAAGATACCAATTTCTATCTTATCAACCCATATTACAATTTTTATTTGACGTCGTTATGCTGCCGAAGTTACACCAAACATTTCTCATGCCAAAATCATTGTGTAAGTGAATACCATTCCCATTTCTCTATAAAGAGTATTCAACTTTATGAACAATTACATGTTTATTGATGACATAAATTTATTTATTCCATATCTTTTATTTTTTGAATAAATTATGATTTTTAATGAATCCTTGATGTATGATCTATGTGGAACACTTATGCATGAAATGAAATGACTATGATGGATGTGCCCTAATAGCACTCCAATGCCTTGGGTAACGATAAGTATCATGATACGTCTAGTGTAATGAGGGATTAATCATTCTAATTCATATGAAATCAGGGTTTAATCATGCAAGTTCAAGTGAAATGAGTGTTTACTCTTGCTCCATGTGCAATGAGCCTTGGCTCATGCTAATATCTTGTTAAATGTTGTTTCTATATTTCCATGTTATGATAATCATTATAAATCATGCTTTTAAGTTGATTTTTGTATCATGATCTATTGATAAGAATATTTATTACCATTTATTTTATTCTTTATGTTATTCATTATTTACTCCCTTATTCGGATTTATAGAACACTCTTTTCTTTAGTATGTCCACATGTTATCCTAATAAATGATTAGTATAAAGCAATGTTGTTTTATGTAAATTATGTTTTCAATTATAGGGATATATTTTATATCTTATGTTTTCATGTAGATATTCTAAATTCCCAAGAAACTAGACCTCTCTATCCTTATATTTGTCCTATGTAAAAGATTATGTAATAAACCATGTAAAACTGTGTAATAACGAGCGGGGTTGTTATAATATGTATTAGAGGGTATGTTTAGATATATTTGATATTAGTATTAGAAAACCCTAGTGAAATACCTATGGATAATAATAAGTATAATTAAATTATCCCTAAATTTTTGTGAGTATATGGTAAGTGGTTTATCAAGAAAATACATCCCAGTCTAGATACAAACAAGTAGAGGTGGCTCTAGCACAAATGTATCTTGGGGTAAAACCTAAAAACACCACATTGGTTAAGACTTGAATGAGAACTGGTGCACGATAGCGGACCTTGTTGTACTCTTTTTTTGACACTCCTAGTGGATATACTTTGATAAATTCGTAATCATAGTATGAACATTTATTAATGGAATAAAAAAATCCCCCTAAAAATATATGTTGGTAAGTAGATAAAAGATAACATAGATTGATGCTTGTAAATTCACAAGTTATGGAAATAAATTTAATTTAAATTTTATCCTTTGTTGTCTTTTGATTCCCCTTATATGATACCCATAACTTTCATTTTATTCCATCTAATAGCCAGAAATAGGAGGCCTCAAGATAACAAACGATGCGAAGATCAATGTGATGACTATTCTAAAAAGATGATCAATCCGATGGGAGTGGGAATTAAAAACATTATCAGGATACTATCTCTGTTAACTCAGGTTTTGAATAAAAACATGGTTGAAAAAGAACGACCAAACCCACTAACAATTAAAAATCTACAATCGAGAGCTTCATGAAAAAAATTACTCCTACATTTAATGGATCATCTGATCCCTCAATCCCTGAGCAATGAAACAACTCCATTGAGAAGACCATCTCCATCCATCAATGGTCTGAACAATAGAAGGATCTTCCGGATACTTATCATATGCAGGGTAATGCTAATAAATGGTGGAAATTGATCAAAAATATTAATCTTGATGAAGAGATCAAGGAATTGGAATGGAAAGATTTCTATTTTTTTCAATAATTATTTTACGTGCACCCTCTAACTTAAAATGGAAAGAGAATTCCTTTCCCAAAAAAAATATGAAAAACTCATTAGAGAATTCAAGGTATAATTCACAAGGATTGCACAATACGCATTCTACTTTGTCGTTGCCCCAGAAAGCAAGGTTGAATGCTTCTTTGGTGGGCCAAATCATAACCCACGGAAAACTATAGCGATCAGTGGCTTTAATAGCTCTGAAAAATTATTTGATGTTCCCTCAAAGTCAAAATGTAGATTCCAAAACCACCTGGGAGTCATTGGTATAAGAAGCAGAGACTAGACACTAATTTCGGTGGTTTGATAGATAAATACAATGGTTCTATGAAATTACAGCACACCACTTTCTAAAGATGAGGAATGTATCACCTAGGAAATTTCCTAAAGGGGGTGATGAAATGTTTTAGGTGTTGAAGAGAAGGGAAAATGGCCATTAATTACCGACAAGAAAAACACACTACTACAAAAGTTGATAGGAACACTCCGTTAAACCCTCAATGAATAGTTCATTGCTATAACTACAAAGAACATGGGAACATTGCAAACTGGTTCCCTAAGCTAACTGTTTTCTTAGGAAACCAACAACTTCCAAGGTAGAAATGATAATTGTTTCCCTCACTACCACTGAAATGAACCCTAACAATGATGTTCTGATATGTATGATATGGGTTTTGTCACTTTAATACATTCTAATTTACCAAATTAAATCCTTCTTTAGAGTGGGAACCTCAAAATTTACATTGTGTAAATTTTTGGGATTTTTCCGATAAAGATAATTTTTTAATGAATTTTGAAAAATACTGTATTTTAATTCAAATGCGCCTTTTAATAAAATTTATTTATATGGTTAGATTATATATTTAATTGTTTTTAATGTTAAATTAAAATATATTTTTACCATTTAATCCAATGTTGGTCAATGGAATTAATTTCACTTTGAAATTGGACATAAACAAGTATCAATCTTTTGATAGTTATTATTCCTTAAAAACAAGAATTTGTTTTTATAACGGGATTTAATTAATTCCAATCCTATGTTATCAATTTAGAAAAATAGAAATCATTTTTTAATTCAAAAATATCAAATATATCATAGGCTAAATTTTTGGTATTTTTCTAAAAAACATCAAATTTTGATGAATAGTGAAATCACATAGAAGTAGTTAAAAAACTGACTTTTTCATTTAAATGAAATATTACCACTCTTGTTAATTTAATTTCGAAAAAATGACCTATATGGTTTTTATTATAAAGTAAAATGTGGTTCAATAAGATGTAAATAATTTTTGGTGAATAGAATCTTTTGTCTTTTATTTACCGCGGTTAAAGGTAAATATGGTAATTCAATATTAAAATAATATTATAATAATTTAAAATTATCTTAACACATTTCCAAACCTTATTTGTTGAGTCATTTACGACCATGTACATCTTTGGGTCAATTTTGGTATCCCATTGAGCCACTTGGGAGTGATAAAGACAATTTAGATTAATTAACCTAAAGTAAAGGCAAAAATGACAAAAAAATATATCTTTTAGTACATTAAATTTTACAAGGGGTTATATAAATTATCTTTTAAACTATAAATATTAATTGTAAATATAAAATGGTTTCCTAAATCATGGTATTTGTGTTATAATTTTTAGATCTCAAATAATTTAAATTATTTATGACACAATAATGATGTAGTGTTTACCTCATTAATAAATCATTTAAATAAATAAGATTATAATGATTAAAATATTATCCAAAAAATGTCCAATTTTGATTGGATGATTTTATTTAGAATACGAGTCATCTTATCTTATACCTTAATGATTTTTGGACCTTTTGAAACCGAATATCATTATATAATAAAATAATATTTTCACACTTTCTGAAAGATCCCCTCCTCTACTTTATAAATGGATACCACTTCTAACCAATACCTCAGACCTCTCAATCCTGTTGGATCATCCACCCTCTGCCCAATTAAGCTCCATAAATCCCTCTCATCCTCCTATAAGCCTTACCTTAGGCAGAAGTCACTTCAAGAAGTCCTTTGGTTCAAACCAAAGGGAGTTACACAAATTAAAGGTAACAATTTCTCTTAAATTATTTTCTTTTATTTTACTTACCCAACCACTAAACTTATTTTACTTATTATATTTTTTAAGAAAATAAATATACTAAATATACTAGGATGTTGTTATGAGATGGTTTTGAACTAAACGTACACACATCTCCATCTAATGGGTGAAAAACAAAATGTTTCTGTGGATTGAAAACTGACACCTCACGAAACGATGAGTGTTCAATTACATCTTACCACCTCTCATGGTGGCCACTATGATGAAACTATATTTATATATGACATATGTTATGTTTATGTTTTATTTATTCTTATGTATTTTCCAATTATATCATGCCTTTATGGTTTTCATTATGGGTAAACACGATAATTTCTTTCAAGGAAGTGCAGAATACCGCCCCTCAAAGTGATATGACTCGTTCATACCATATTTGGTATGTATAAAGGATATATTTGATGATATTATATAATATAAAATACTGGAATTAAAATACTACTATGTATTATTATGTTTTAATTCCATTAAATATTAAATAGAAATGAATGTATCGTTCATGCGTACGTATGGATTATTGTCTCCATGCATAGTGCATTTCATTTCTTACATCTAAATGTTATATAATATTTTAAATAAATGTATATTCTTGATATATATGATATATATGATATCCAAATCATGAATATCATTTTTTATATAATGGTCTTTTGACCACATGAAGAACATGTAATTATAAGAAGTCCATTTTTAAATCAAGTACCAAATATCAATAAAACGAACTTCATTAACTTTAATGATTACATAATGTTTATAACATGATAATAAGTGATATAAAAAGAAATATAATAAAATTGAAAAAGGTTCTTAAGAAAGTAGAAATTAACATTAGTGTATTATTTAGAAGATTAAAGAATGATCGAGTCAAGTCAGACACGAGGTAAGGGACATCGTCTCAATCTCCTTTCATTGAGGAAGATTTTGTTTTACTACACGACTTTATTTTACATGCTATATAAACACCCATGAAATTTCAAATGGAATATTTTTCTATGAAGCATTTTACTAAATGAAAAAAAGGAATGTTTCTTTTAATGTAAGCGGTGACAATGACCTTTCCACTACCGCGAGTATTATTTGATCTTTGGCTTCCTCAACAAGACGTAATGTTTTTAAAAGAAAATAAATACCATATACACTATTATATATTTTGGTATTGAAAATGGTTTTGATAATGGATTTGTTATGTCAATATATTTAAGTGATATATTGTGATTGAAATGCAAAAATTCCTTCATTCCATTAAAATCGGTTTATTTGTTGTGATTTGATAATGCTACTTGGGCATTTTATGTGTGGTTACGTAATAAACCAAATGACGGGTGGCGTCGTGAATACCAGGAACGGTGGTTATGTTATAACCTCCAATGCATTGGGTATGTAAGTTGGCCATATGGCTATTCCATTTAGTGATATGTGTGGAAGTCGGTCGTATGGTTATTCCATTTAAGTATGTTTATGTCCCAAGTTACCTTTATATGTTATGTGTTCTTTATATGGGATTTATGGTAATATATTGGTCACAAAAGGGTAAGTAATGATCTTTTATTCAGTGAAGAGTAATTACTACTTCTTAAAGGGGGAAATATTTACTTATGATAAAGTATTCATGGTTTACCTATTGTTTTGATGAACTAACACTTTTCCTTCTTTATGTGTCCTTTACTGAGCTTTTTTTTCTCATATCAAGTTTTTGAAATGTTTTTCACAAGACATAAAGTGGAATAGGGTCATGGATGGGATCAAGGAAAAGTCATGTTGTCTTAAACATGGAACTAGAAATGACTCTTTTTATAATAGTTTATATTTTATGAAAAAATGAATATTGTGTAGAAGTGTCTACTTTGTATTTGAAATGAAATTTAATAGCTATGTCCTAATTCTCTAAAACTCTAAACCTGAAAATATTCTCAATGTGAATTATTCATTTAATTCCAGATTATGTAATGTTTTATGGCCGATCTATATAGTTGGTATCAGAGGTTATTTTAGACAACTTTAAAAGTTAGGGTATTATTAAATTAATATCCATAAATTAATTTCTTTTAATATTGAAATCATATAGAATTTATAGATTACCATGTTGGTTCGCATAATATATTTCTGTGTTCAGAATGGTTTTCTGTAGAGAAAACATGGCATCTATATTGGGACGACATCATGAAGAATACAACCTTCCAAATCAGCAACCTCAGATGGTTGGAATCGGAATTGAACAGTTTGTTGCAGTGATGGAATAGTTGACTCAGGCTATAAATGGTGGTGGAAACCATGCACAAGATCTGCCATATCAACTACAGAGGAACATGTTAGTAGATGAGAATTTCATGAGGCAACATCCCCCACCATTCAAGGGATCATCTGACCATGTGCAAGAAGAAGGGTGTATTAAAGCACTGGAAATGATTTTCGATGTTATGGGTTTTTCAGGACATCAAAAGGTTAGTCTCACTGTTTACCATTTTGAAGGTGAAGTTGATTAGTGGTGGTCGATGGTGAAAAATATCTGGGACAGTGAATAGATTGATGCTCTTGACTAGGATGAATTCAATGGAATGATTCTTGAGAAATATTTTCCTAAGGTGGTTGATCTTAGGATAGAAAAACTATTCCTAGAATTGAGGTGGTAGGATGACTCATTGGATGCTTATGAACAAAAGTTCACTTGACTGGAAATGTATGCACCAAATTTAATCTGAGATCATGATAGTACGATAAATAAATTTTACTCAAGACTGAAACCACGATATCGAATAGCATTAGCCTCTCGTGAGTTCAAAAGTTATGAAAAACTAGTTCGATGTGCGAAGAAGGTGGAAATAAAGTTTGCAAAAGATCATGTGTTCTTTGAAAAAAAACCGAATAAGAGGTCCAGTTGGCAAGAAAATGGGATGAATTAATCAAAGAGGCATGGAGGAAAGAAAACTAAATATACAACTTGTTAGAAGTGTGTTAAAAATCATCCTGAGAATGTTTATCAAAGTTTGGAAGGTGCTTCTGGTGTGGTAAGTCTAGTAATATTGTTCGTAACTGTAAGGAAGATGATCAATCAGGGAATGAAAATCCCTCAGTAAGATGTTTTATGTGTAATAAAATGGGTTATTATGCAAATGCATGTCCAGAGAAGAACTCAACCGAGGAAAATCAGCCAGACTACATGCTGAAAGGGGTGGTAAAATCCTTTGAAACTACTTCAGTAGATGTTGGTCCATCAGATGATGTAGTATTAGGTACACTGTTTATTTGTTTAGATTATGCCAATGTGTTTTTTGATTCAGGGTCTACACACTCCTTTATTTCTGAGAATTTTTCTAGTAAATTGGGAATTCCATCTCAAGATATAAATATAATAATTACGGTAAAAACACCTGGAGGAAATGTTGATAAAAAATGAAAATATAAGAACCTTATTGTCCTTATGTGAGGAAAGAATATACCTGAAACCTTATTGTTTTGCCTTTAGTAGAGTTTGATGTTATTTTGGGCATGGATTGGATTTCTGTTTATCATGCTATGATTGACTGCATATCTAAACAGGTTTCCTTTCAAAAAGATTTATAGTTTGTGTACAAGAATAAACCCTTTCTTTTGATAGCATATCAGGAAGTTGAGAAACTAGTAAAAGAATTAAATGAATGTTACCTTGATCATATTGTTGAAAATAAAGGAAGCGTTGAGAATAATGATGTTCCAGTGGTAAATGGGTACCTTGATATTTTTCCTGATGAGTTGCCTGGTATTATACCTGATCAGGAATTTGAATTTACTGTTGACTTAGTTCATGATGCTAATCCAATTTCAAAACCCCCTTATCGAATGGCTCAAATTGAACTTTTAGAGTTATAGAAGCAATTTCAGAGGTTATTAGATAAAAGCTTCATTAGACCTAGCACATCACCATGGGGTGCTTTTTTATTGTTTTTTAAAAAGAAAGATGGTTCAATGAGACTTTTCATTGATTATAGAGCATTAAATTACATTACTGTAAAGAACAAGTATCCTTTGCCTCATATCGATGATTTGTTTGATCAGCTCCAGGGAGCTCAATATATTTCAAATATTGACTTCCGATCGGGGTACCATCAGTTGAAAGTAATGGAATAATACATTCCAAAGACCGCATTTAATACTAGACATGAACATTATGAATTTGAAGTTATGCTTTTTGGGTTAACCAATGGACCTGCTGTATTCATGGATCTTATGAATATAATTTTCTGTGAGTTCTTGGATAAGTTTTTGGTTGTGTTCATTGATGATATTTTTGTTTATTCCAATAGTAAAGAGGAACATGAAATTAATTTTATAATTGTCTTTCCAACCTTAAAAAAAATAAAATTTATGGGAAATACAGAAAGTGTGAGTTCTGGTTACAAAAAATTTATTTACTTGGTCACATTGTTTCAAATATTGCATAACTGTTGATACCGCTAAAAAAATTGTTGAAGAATGGCCAAGACCCACAAATATAACAGAGATTCATAGTTTTCTTGGTATGGTAGGTTATTACTGGAGGTTTGTTGAACATGTTTCACGGTTATCTTGTCCAAGGACTATGTTAACTCGAAAAGGTGTTAAGTTCATTTGGAAAAAAGAATGTGATGATTGTTTTCAGGAATTGAAAAAAAGATGTGTGAATGATCCAGTTATAGAACTGCCTTCCATAAATGGTGAGTTTGTTATCTACAGTGATGCTTCATTGAAAGGACATGGCTGTGTCCAATGCAGAATGATCAGTTAATTTCTTATGCTTCACATAAGTTGAAACCCCATGAGTTAAATTACCCTACACATGATTTGGAATTAGTTGTTGTTGTTTTTTCTTTAAAAATTTGTTGGCATCATTTGTATGGAGTAAAATGTGAAATATATACTGATCACAAAATTTTGAAGTATATATTCAATCAAAAATAATTGAACATGAGATAGAGGATATAGTTGGAATTAATCAAGGATTATGATTGCATGATCCATCACCATCCGGGAAAAGCAAATAAATTGGCTGATGCTTTGAGTCAAAAAAGTAACACATCATTAACCATGATTCATTTGGAATGAGATCCTTTAGTTATTTATTTGATTAACACTGGAATAGAAGTTGTTGGTGCAAGAAATTATTCTGTTTTGTATCAAGTGTCAGTGAGATCATCTCTTTCAGACAGAATAAAGAAAACACAGAAAGAAGACAGTGAGTTGCAGAAAAAGATAGAGTTGGTTCAGAAGGGTAAGTTGAATGAATTTATCATTGATAATGATTGTTTTTTTAGGATTAGAAAGATATTATGTATTCCTTGTGATTCACAGTTGAAGAATGAGTTGGTATGTGAAGCTCAGAGTTCCCCATTTTCAGTTCATCCTGGCAGTACTAAGATGTACAGAGATCATCATGGGTATTACTGGTGGGATGGAATGAAAAGAGATTTTGGTGATTTTACTATGAAGTGTTTGACTTGTCAGAAGTTTAAAGTAGAGAGACAGTTACCAAAAGGGATGATTAAGTCTTTACTAGTACCAGAGTAGAAATGGGAAAATATATCATTGGACTTTGTTGGGGGATTACTGAAGACATCTCGAGGTAATAATAAAATCGGGGTTATTGTTGATCGATTGACTAAATCTGATCATTTCCTTCATATTCGAGATACATTGTTTCTAGATCAACTTTTTTGTTTGAATGTTAAAGAGATAGTAAGGTTTCATGGAGTTCATCTCTCCATTATATCTGATCGTGATCCTAGGTTTACTTCTAAATTTTGGAATGACCTTCAGAAGTCATTGGGTACTGAATTAAATTTTAGTACAACTTTTCATCCTCAATCAGATGGGAAATCAGAACGAACAATTCAGAAATTGGAGGATAGGTTATGTGCTTTCTTGATGGATTATCATGGAAGTTGGGACCAACATCTTTCTTTGGTTGAATTTTCATATAATAAAATCTTTCATTCCAGTATAGTGATGGATCCATTTGAGTCATTATATGGAAAGCATTGTCGAACTCTAGATTTTTGGGATAATTTAGGTGAAAGGAAGATGATTGGACTCGAATTGGAAGAAGAGATGACAGAGAATGTTCAGTTGATTCAAGAGCACATGAGAATATCTCAGAGCATATAGAAATATTATGCAGATAACAGGAGGATGGATCTTTCTATTGAGGTAGGTGATCATGTCTTTCTCAAATTTTCCCTCTGGAAAAGTGTGATGCATTTTGGTAAGAAGATAAAGTTGAGTCTAAGGTTCATTGGAACTTATGAACTTCAAGAGAAATTAGGATTAGTTTCATAATGAGTGGCTTTACCTCCATGTTTATCCCAGGTACACAATGTTTTTCATGTTTCGATGTTGAGAAAGTATATGCCAGATCCATCACATGTTTTGAGCCCATAGGTAGTTGAGTTGGAAGAAAATATCTCTTATAAAGAACATCCAGTTAAGATTCTTGACCGTAGAGAGAAAGTGTTGTGGAATATGGTAATTCACCAGGTAAAGGTTTTTTGGAAAAACTATATGATTGAAGAGGCAACATGGGAATCTAAAAATTCTATAAGAGATAAATACCCCCACTTATTTTGATAAGTGAATAAAAACTTGGAGGAAGACATTTCTAAAAAGGGGGAAGGATATAACAATCCAGGTAAATATAGAATAAGACATATTTCATATTTATTAATACTTGTGAATGAAATATTAGTTTTACTTTAAAGTGGTTTCTATGTTCGATAGCATACTTGATATGCAAAAACGGGTTTCTTTGAAACCTTACGCTGCACACTAATAATATAATATAATTATTTTAAATGGTAGTTATCTTCTTTCCATTGTATTGGTGGAAATGAACAAAATAATCTACAATATTATTATACATGTTTTTTAAATGTATTTACATTTATCCAATAAAAGTTAGAGGCTAAAAATGTGAATGAATCAAATTTTAAGCATAATTTACATTGAAAGGCCGATTTGACGCCTTTTAATGTTGAACCCTCTTTAAATATAGTTTTGGTCACTTTAATAAATTCTAATTGACCAAATAAAATCATTCTTTACAATTGGGATATAAAAATTTACTTTTTGTAAATTTTTGGGAATTTTCCGATAATGTTCATTTTTTAATGAATAATGAAAAATACTGTATTTTAATTCAAAAGTTCCGTTTGATATAATTTATTTATATGGTTATATTATCTTTCTAACTGGTTTTAAAGTTAAATAAAAAACATATTTTTACCATTTAATCCATTGTGTTTGATTGTAATTAATTTCCCTTTGAAATTGAACATAAACAAGTATCAATCTTTTGATTGCTATTGTTCTTTAAAAACACGTTATTTGTTTTGATAACAGGAATTACATTTAAAATTAATTAATGCCACTCCTATGTTTTGATGTTGAAAAAATAGAAATCATTTTTTAATTCGGAATATCAATTATATCTTAGGCTGAAATTTTTGTATTTTTCTGAAAAACATCAATTTTTGATGAATAGTGAAATCACTTAGTTGTAGTTAAAAAACTGACTTTTTCATTTAAAAGAAATTTTCCCACTTCTGTGAATTTAGTTTCAAAAATCCGACATACATGGTTGTTATTAGTAAGTAAAATTAGGTTCAATAAGAAGAAAATAATTTTTGGTGAATAGTAACTTTTGACTTTTATTTACCGTGTTTAAAGGTAAATAGGGTAATTTAAGGATAAAATAATATTATAATAATTCAAAATTACCTTAACACTTGTCCAAACATTATTGGTTGTGTAATTTACAACCATGGGAATATTTGGGACTATTTTGAGACCCCATTGAGCCACTTGGGAGTGATGATGGAAATTTAGATTAATTAACTTATAGTAAAGGAAAAAATGACAAAAACAAATATATTTTAGTAAATTAAGTTTTACAAGGGGTTATATAAATATCATTTCAACTATAAATACTCATTGAAAATCTAAACATAATTCATACATCATGGTATTTTTTTATAATTTTTAGACATCAAATAATTTATATTATTTATGACACAATAATGATGCAGTGTTTACCTGATTAATAAATCATTTAAATAAATAAGATTATAATGATTAACATATTATCGAAAACATTTTCAATTTAAATTGGATGATTTTATTTTGAATATTAGTGACCTTATATTCTACCTTAATTATTTTTGGACCTTTGCAAACCAAATATCATTATATAGTAAAATTAGTATGTTCACACTTTCCTAAAGAGCCCCTCATATCCCTTATAAAAGGAGACCACTTCTAACCAATTCCTCACACCTCTAATGAATTTTGGCTCATCCAACATCTACCCAATTAATCTCAATACATACCTATCCTACTCCTAGAATCCTTACCTTAGGCATAAGTCACTTCAAGAAGTCCTTTGGTTTAATCCAAAGGGAGTTACCCAAATTAAAGGTAACAATATCTCTTTAATTATTTTCTTTTATTTTACATATCCACCCCCTAAAATCTTTTTATTCCATTATTTTGTAACAATAACAGTATCCTAAATATACTAGGATGTTGTTATGAAAATTATTCGAGTTACACTTACACACAACTCCATCTAATGGGTGAAGAACATAAACTTTTAGTGGATGTAAAACTAACACCTCACGAAACGATGATTGTTTAATTACCTCTTACTTCCTATCATGGTGGCCATTATGATGGAACTGTATTTATATATGATATATGTTATTTCTATTTTTTATTTATTCTTTTGTATTTTCCATTTATAGCATGCCTTTATGGTTTCCATTATGGTTAAACATGATAATTTCATTTGAGGAAGTGAGGACTACCGCCCCCTCAAAGTGATATGACTCGTTCATACCATATGTGGTTCATATAAAGGATAGATTTGATGATATTATATATGATAAAATACAGGAATTATAATAATACTATGTATAATTATGTTTTAATTCCATTAATTAAGATATATAAATGAAAGTAGAGTTCATGTGTACGTTCGCATTACCGTCTACATGAACGGTGCATTTCATTTCTTACCTCTAAATGTTATGTAATATTATAAATACATGTATATTCTGGATATATATGATATATATGATATCCAAATCATAAATATAATTTTGGATATAATGATCTTTTGACCACAAGAACTACATGTAATTATAAGATGTCCATTTTTACTCATATACCAAATATCAAAAAAAAGAACATCATTAACTTAAATGATTACATAATGTTTATAACATGATAATAAGTTATATGAAAGGAATAATAAACTTGAATTTTTTTTAATCAAATATAAATCAACTTTAGTTTATTATTCATGAGATTAAAGAACGATCGAGTCAAGTTGGAAATGAGGTATGAGACTTCGTCTCAATCTCCATTCATTAAGGCATTTTTTTTAATTCACGACTTTCTTTTTTATGCTGTATAAACAACATTGAATTTTCAAAGGGAATATTTTTCTATGAATAATTTTAATAAATGACAAAAAGGAATATTTCTTTTAACGTAAGCGGTGACAATGACCTTTCTACCTCCGCAAGTATTATTTGATCTTTGGCTTCCTCAACAAGCTATAATGCTTTTAAAAGAAAATAAATACCATATAGTCTTTTTGTATATTTTGGTATTGAAAATGGTTTTGATAATGGATTTGTTATTTGAATATATTTAAGTGATATATTTTGATTGAAATGTGGAAATGTCTTCTTTCCATTACAATTGTTTTATGTGTTACGATTTTATAAGGGTACTTGGACTTTTGACGGGTGGTTACGTGATAAACCAAATGATGGGTGGTTCCATGAATACCAGGAAGGGTGGTTGCGTTATAACCTCCACATGATTGGGTATGGAAGTTGGTCGTATGGAGATTCCATTTAGTGATATGTGTTGAAGTCGTTTGTATGGTTATTCCATTTAAGTATGTTAATGTCCCATGTTACCTTTACCTGTTATGTGTTCTTTCTATGAGTTTTATGGTAATAATTTGGTTACAATAGGGAAAGTAATAATCTTTTATTCAGTGAAGAGTAATTACTACTTCATAAAAGGGGAAATGTTTTACTTATGATAATGTATTCATGGTTTACCTATTATTTTGAAAAACTAACAGTTTTCTTTCTTTGTGTATCCCTTACTGAGATTTTTATGCTCATCCTATGTTTTTGAAATGTTTTTCACAAGACATAATGTGGAATAGGTTCATGGATGGGATCAAGGAAAATTCATGTTGTCTTAAACATGGAACTAGACATGAATTATTTTTTCAGGAGGTTATATTTTATGAAAAAATGAAAATTGTGTAGAAGTGTAAACTTTGTATTTGAAATGAAATGTAATTGTTTTCTCCTAATTCTCTAAAACTCTAAACCTGAAAATATCCTTAATGTGAATTATTCGTTTAATTCAAGATTATGTAATGTTTTAAGGCCGAGTCCTTATATAGGATGGGTTAAATGGGACTTACATTGGGTTGGTATGAAACTTAACTATGATCAATCATGAAATAATGGAATAATGAGGGCTAGAGGTGTGATTCATGATAATGGGGTTTTTATTTGGATCACATTATCTTCTAATTATTGTCATTTTTAATCCCTTAAAGATGAATCCCAAGTGGTTATCTATGGAATTAATGTTTTTCTAGGTTGAAATCTGAATCTATAAGTAGTGGAGATGGATTCCTTGATCATCTAGAACTCCAAACACAAACATACTGCTTTTTTATGGAACATCAGTTATATAATCTATAGAATTTATAAACTTTTGAGTAACTAGGTGCAAGTGATTTATAATATTATCTAATGTTACTAGGTTTCATATTTTCTAGCCACTGTGTATTCGTAGAATGGTAATCTTACCTTTTTTACTAGTATGGGATCCCTTCCCTTGGATTGTGTGAACATTGTGAGATGTGTTACACTCGGTTTTCATTTTTTCACCCACCCTAATGGCTATTGGCTGGTAGATTATTTTTCAAAAAAATTTATTTCATAATTTCATCCATAAAATTTTAAAAATTAATTTCTATCATATTTAATGTAAATCCCAAATGAGAAATTTTTTAAAAAGGAAACACAAAATTCATTTCAAAATACGTTTTCATAAGTAAAAATGGGTAAAAATTAATATAAAAAAAATACTCTATGAATATTAATATAGTTTTATTAAAATTTCTAGATATCATGGATATGGAAGAAAAAAGGAATTTTATGGAATACTTAAAAATATGTAATTTCTATTTCAAAACATTATTTTGGAATGTTGAGTAAAGATATAGTGAAACATTGAATCGTAATCCCCTAAAAAGAAATAAAAATTGAAATAAAAAATATCATTAAATTAAATAATTTCATGATGTTAAATTTCATTGGGGTTGTATATACACCTCATAAAATAATATAGGTGTATAATATAACATATGTCCGAATGATGATAAATTGGGACCAAAATCCCTTATCCTAAGGGTAAATGTTTTTGTACATGTATGATCCTCCTCTATAATAAGTAAATTATTATTATAAATATATTATATAATAATAACTCTATATATCATTAAACATATGGTTGACATATTACTTTTTTTACCCATTTATTAACAATTCAATGCTAAAATCACAATACGGGTAATAAATGATTTGTTTTTCATGTATATTTTTTTATATATTTAGGTCCCTTGAAAATGAAAAAAAAGTCAATCATCCTCAAAAAAATTTCCATGATATAAAATTCATTATTATTTATTATATATTTATTAATATTAATCTGAAAAATTTATAGATATATTTTAAAATACATCGTTCATGGAAACCATTGGTTGTACGTTTGCTAGAACGCATTATCCATTATCATGACTAATGAAAAAAAGAAAGGTAATTACTATATTACCTTTACCTAATCATTTATGTCATATATATCACAAATATTATTTCAATTTTCTTTAATTACTATGAATTTATTGAGTTAAAGGAAAATTAATCGCATCACTTTGTAAGGCGTTAGTCTACCATTCACACAAATGGAATTATTATATCTCCAATAAAATGGAAAGAAATAAGGTGTATGTGATATAAGAATTATATTAGTATAATTATATTAAAATTATAATATATATATATTTAAATTTATTCTATCATTATTAACATCCATATAAAATAAAAATGAAAAACACAAGTCATCGATTCATGAGGTCGTATTCCTCCGTTCACATGAGTGGTGTTATTGTTTTCCAACGAATTGGGATGTATGAAGATAGACATGTAATTATAAATCATTATTATAAAAATATCATAGATATATTCTAAAAAATATAAATAAATCATTATATTCATCTGTGATAGGTTTTGATGGAAAACAACTAACATCTATTTGTGAGGATGTAGTCCGTCGTACACCTGATTGATGATTTCATATCCCATTTTATAAGGGATGATAGGGATTAATTAGGTAAATTTAAATAATAAAATTCCAATATATGTAATATTATCTTTTTATTTTATTTCAATAATTTATTAATAATTTAATAAGTTATATGAAGAAGTAAAAAATATCTATATTTTTAAATGTTACCATGTCTTCGAACAACGTAATTTTGTTTAAACAATATCATTCATAGATTTATTTATCATCACTAAAATATATATTTGATTTGGGTTTAGGAGAATATAAAAAGTAATATATTTAGGTATTTACTTTCATATTCAATGGGTTATGACTTTGAGAATAGGATATGAGAGGGGTACCCTTTTATACATGAGGCAAGTGACACACATGTACTTTTAGAAAAATAAAAATGTGTTCTAAATTTTTCACCTGAATAAAAGTATGAAAAAGTAAAATTAAAAACCATTACAGGTTATAGGGTCTAAATAGGTACCTAAAAATGATTTTCGTCATGTTTCCCTGACATTTATCTTTTATCTTTTTAGTTTAACCCCCATTAGACATGTTTTAAAATTAACTGTATGAATTAGATTTTACTATTTTTTCTATTATTTATGGTAAAAGTCTATGTATATGTTATTATATAATAAAAATTATTTTTATTAAAAATATGTATTCCATTTTTATAAATTAAAATCACATAATTTAAAACATTTAATTAAAAATAGATACTAATAATGTGATGAAAAATATGTTTTTCAAAGAAAAATAATTCAAAAGTATAAAAAATTTATATATCAAAATTAATAATTAAATTTAATAAATTCACAAAAATAGTATTTATCCATATATAATTTAACTGATATTATATTTCAAACCATATTAAAAAAATCCATTTTAATTTCTAAAATGATAGTACATTTTTTTAATAAAAACTTGTAATTTGCTTTGTCCATTGAAAATGCAACCGGTTTTAGAAAACAAAAAAAATAGAAATTCAAAGTAATTATAAAAATTATGATTTAAAAAAAATAGATCCTTTTAAAAAAATATAAAAAAATGTTTAAAATTAATTTTAAATTATTGTCTCAAAATGAGACAGTAAACGTTTTACTAAAATATAGTTTTATGCAAGAAATTTTGATTTATTGATATATATTGAATAGAAAAATAATATAATTAATGTTAAAAATTTTATTTTATATATAATATTTTAATTTAACTAATTTTATTAAAAATAATTTAATTAATTAATTTATGGAGATAAAATTTATTTGTTTACATATAAATAGTTTTTAAGAAAATTATTTTCATTATTTTGAAATTATTTCTTAAGTCCATTTATAAGTAAGTTGTCACCATTGAATTCAACTTATATACATATGTAATCTATATATTTTCATAACATTTTGAATCTTATCCAGAACCTCCTTTTTTATGATCAGAGAACAATATCATATAAAATATGAAACATTTAGAAGTGTATAATGTTTTTAAAGACTCGATGATGTATGTAACAAAAGATATGAGAAAATTTATATAATTTTGGAAATAATTTAAAAAAAATCACTATGTTACAATCTATCCCGTTAAAAACAATTTCACCATCACAATAACATCACATTGCTTCCAAAAATTTATGATACCTCTGCATGATTACATCATTTGGTTCCCACATAGATTTATCAAAATGGTCATTTCACCTTAAAACATTCATGGTGTTAGTGGTCGTATTTCATAGAACATTCACTATTTGATCGAGAATATCCTTTGGTTTTTTCTAATATGAAATATAAAACATAATAGGTATGAACTCTTAGTTTTGTACACATGATAGATCATGTATGCACTCCCATAAGAAAGATATATGGAAAACATCATGGACTTCAGAGACAATCGATGGAAGCACCAAAATGATAATATTTCATCCAGATAGATAAGTAATTTAAAATGGAATAATATAAATATATCATACATTTTAATTTTTCTTTTTAAATATAATATCATAGAAATACCATCATCATATTTTCAAATTAAATATTACGTAAATGATTGTGAGCATGAATATTTTGTGGAAATTATATTTTCCTTATATGTTTCTAGATAGGTATAACCTTCAATTACATTTCATCATCCATCTATAGTACTAATAAAATTATATGTCCAAATTGAACACATTACAGAGTATTTATAAAATATTTTCTATAAAGGGAATCATAATGATCCATCTGAATTCTTGAGTAATATCTATTGTTTTGTGAAAAATTGACTAGGGGATGTTATTAATCCCAAACACATTTACAATATATTGAATAATATCTCTTCATATCCTCTAGGTTTTATATTTCTATATTAGGTTAAAAATATACCTTATGAGGGAATAAGGTATTAATCACACTTTGGTATTGAGAGAATATTGAATAATTTTCTAGAACATTGATGTAAATCTCATAACTCTTCAAGATTTATTTTAATGTGCTACACCATGTAACCAAAAAATATTGTTATTGTATATCATGGATAACTAATCTAGATCAAAATATTAACTTAGAGTGATGTTTTGTGCTAACACCATAATGTCACCTGCGATTAACCATAGAGAATTATGACCTTAATACTTATTAGGGAGTCCGTAAATAGAATACAAGTTTTTTTTCTCCCAATTTCTATTCTGGTATCAATAAGGGATAGGGCATCCCATAAAATATTTTTCTCTACGAAATATCTTAATCACATAAAAAAATGTGATATATACTTTCAAATATTTATATTCATTATGTACCGAAAAAACACTCTTTCTTGTATGCTAGTGGTAGCAGTTATACAGTTGTCACCCTTTGGTTGTGGGTATAAGATCTGCAACATTGTCTAATGTGACATGTTGTCACCTGACATAAAGGTTATTCAAAAATACTATATTAATATAATTCCTACAACATTTTCATATTTAAATTACACATCATTAAATCAACATCAAATATAAGATAATCCTTAAATATTTCTAATACCATTAATAATTTGTCTAGAATAATTAATGGTATTCCTCATCGAATTAATTTTTAAGAAAAACTGACACACAATGTTTTATTTGAATTATGTATTAATAAAATATTCTTAATATTTAATGAATATTTTCACATAAAACATCAAAAGGAGTGTCATTGAAATTGAATAGATAATCAACATTCAACTCATAAACCAATGTATGTATCCATAACTCGTATTTTATCCTTATATTGAGAAATACAAACTTCCAAATGATAATTGACCACTTAAATATGGTATTATCATTGACCCAAAAAATTAATTGGAATCATGGGTTAACCCTTTCACAAATTAAATATAATGTTTCACTTAATTAATCCAAAATCCATTTAGAGGGAGGTATTAAATTCTTAAAATCAAATGACTTTCTAGTAACATAAAAATAATAAAATTTTAACAGGGATCCTTTATAAAAAAAATAAACATGAAATTCCAAACTAAGCAGTTCAGGATATGTGTTCCATAATTATCACAATTCAGTTCATACTTTGTGACTTCATATTAATTCTCATCTATCTTTGTCTTCATTAGTTTTTTTGATTCTGATCCTCAATATCCATTTGATTAGGTAATTGATTCTCATAATGCCCAAACTCCACACACATGGAGAAATGGAGTATGTGTTTTGTATTATTTGGATTTTTCTCTCTATTATTGTCAATATCTAACTTCTCCCATCACATTGAAATTTATTTACATAACTTTTTTTCAAAATATATAAAAAATAATTATTTCTATCAATGAAAATTTCTTCATGATTCGTTCCACGTGATGAGCATAAAAGAATATTTATATTATTTTCTCCGTTATTTTTAGAGTTTCACTTGAAATTAAACTTTAATTTCTTATCAAAATCTATTGATTTAAATGATAAAATAAAATAAATTTTACCATTTGAATCATAATGAATTATTCATCCATATCTACCAAATACCATTATGTCAATGTCCATCAGTGAATTGACATAAGGCCACTAAAGAATCAATATGCAATAAATTTAACTTGGATGATAATTATAGATGTTTATCTCACAAGTCATGTAATTTTTTCCTCATTGGCACCAATATATTCACCATCATTTTTATTTACCGCAAGAAATACCTTGTAATTTCTTTTCAAAGAATATGAAGTAAGTTAATATTGAAAAATTTTATCTTAATATCAACCCACTCCATGGTACTAATTTTTACTTTTTATCTCTTATTATTGGTAAGAGTATGTCGCTGAATGTCTTGGAATCAAAATTATAGATAGATAAATTACTTTTTGATGATCTATAGACTGGATAATGGAAAATATATATTCAATGATTACAATACATTGACTGATAACTAGTAGATATTCAGAACTACTAAAATATGGTCGATGTAGCATCCTGAATCACTCAATAGAATTTCATTCCTTACTTTTCTCATTTGTAAGAATATTATGATTCATATCATGGAAATTGTTTTGATAATATAAATGTATATTTTTTTAATTTCCAAATAAAAATTGGTCTCTTAAGTAGACAATAATTCCTTTTTATAAAAAACTAATAATTATAAGAGTTCCATTTGTATCCAACCATTTTATAAATATGAAATAAATTTGGTAGTAAAAATAATCAAATTGGGGAACCATAAATATTGTATCCCACATTTTATTAGGTAACTATTCATTACATTTGACAAACAACTGATCTTTAATGTACAGTGTCTTCGAAATAATGTACATAATAAAATTAAAAATAACATTATTTTAATCCACTTGAATTTATTCTAAAAATTTTCACCCCTTGTTCAATTACATCATCTCATAACTTGGGGATGTACATCCATGTAAAGGGTGAGAAAAAGGCCCAGTAAGGGAAAATAAGTGAATCAATAAACATGTTAACATAAACAATAAGAATATGAAAATGAGGAATTTCATGAAATCATGATAAAGAAGAATATAATGATAATAATAACATGAATCATATCATGAAAATATGGCTAAAACATTTATTCTAGACATTGATAAGAATATCACAAAGGTCCACCCCCTGGGTCTCATTAAAATTACCAATGTTATTCACAAAGGTATCGTAAACTTGTCATATATATAGATTAATATCGTTACCCAATGCATTGAGTGATATTAGAGATCATCATTAATATTTATTTACATTAATTTGATCCACATATATCATACAAAAATATTTCATAAATTAATCAAATAGATTAACAGAAATGGGATTCATAAAAAAATCATGGCGTTTTTAAAAATTTGTTTAAAAATAAATTACTTTTTTCAATTTAAATCCACAAAAAAGGTAGAAGGGTTTTAGGTACATTAATCCTAGAATTAAAATATATAATTAGGAAATATTTGTAAATAAACATGGAGAATATATAGGTTTGGCTATTCAAAAAATAAAATAAATTAATTTCCTGATAAATAAACAAAACTTTTGAGACAAAATGTATGCAGCATATTGGGTATGAAACATTTTTTACAAAATATTAAAAAAAGAGACATGGGTAAACAATTCATAAAAGACTCATAATATTGTAGAGTGATATAGTGAAATGGAAAAAAGAACATGATATGTAAATTTAAAATACCTACCATATAAAAGATAACATTAAAGGAAAACAGAAGCTGCGAATTCCTTTACTGTGAAGAGTAACTTCTAAAACACTATGAACAGGTCCTTTAGATATTGAGGACACCATGGGAGGTCTCTTTAGGAGGTAAAAATATCCTTTCATTTTAGTTAATGGTTAGGTAATGAATGTAAATTATTGAATGGATTCATATATATAGTAAAACATACGGATTTTGTTAATTAATTTATGTGGACACCTCATCTATGGTATTTGAAAAACCATGGGATTTCTCAGGATTTTGCCCATGGATTGGGCCACTAAAGACACATCATATTATATTTTAATCCACGTGAGTCAAATATAATTTTAAATTTAATATTAAATCATTATAATTTTATAAAACACATTGAAAACTCAAAAACTGTATCTTTACTATTCAATGAAAAAACAAAACATTTTATAAAAATCTCATAATTTAAATGTAACCTAATATAAACACTCAGAATTAAAAAAAGGAAATTATATTATAGTAATAGATCTCTATATATGAGAAATTTAATTTTTTACAATAAAATTAATTGATTGTTAAAAATAATAGTTGACAGAAAATGCATAGTCACATGCATAGTAAAATTTTCGACACTTGATAAAAAATTTATTTCTTCATTTGTAATAAAAAATTTGTGTTTATATTACACTATTATAATATAATAAACATTATTAATAAATCATTTTTAATATGAAAAATTATATATTTTTGAAATGTATAATTTTTAATTGAAAAATCAATTTATCAAATTCTATATCAAATTTTAAGCCAAACTATTCTTAGAATTAAAATGATGAAATAAAATTTTTATTAAAAAATGGATTAAATTTTATGTAACTATGATATTTTCATCATAACCCCTTAAAACACCAACATACAACCTATGGGAAAGGTGTGTGATTTTTATGGACTCTTGGGGTGGCTTTGAAAACATCACCCAAGTGGTAATCTCTACTAACTTGAACTACCCCCATAAAAGATTTTGTTCAAGATTAACATGTTGAATCTAGGCTTGGGCATGGTATATATACAAGTACATTGATCCTACCACCTTCCCATTCTTTTAAAAATACATTTCATATGGCCTAAGTCTCCTGGATGAGGGATTCAACTCTTCATTATGCATTAATTAACCATTGTCATTTATATATATAAACATGTTATACAAAGGTCATATTAACCAACAATCATAATAGTAGAATGCCCATATAATGGTTGAAACCCAATGGTCACATTAAAGCATTCTTATTTAATTATTAATGATATATAGTTTTGTATAGTAATATAATATAACACACATATCCTAGAAAAATTGTATTATTCCAATATTTAGGTTGTTACATTATTTCCCCCTTAAGAAATTTTGACCCTGAAATTTCAACTCATACCCTCAGAAGAGAAATTATTTGGGTACATCTGACTCATAGTATCCTCTAGTTACGACATTGATTCTTCATATTTTTGTTTCCTCACCCACACTTTAACTAGGTGGGTAGTCTTGTTGTGTATAATATTTTCACTACAATCCATGATCTTCATTGGATACTCCTTATAAGGGAGACCATGTTCCAATTGTAACACATCTGGCATTTGAACATGTTATGTGTCAGGTTTTAACTTCATAAAGAGGGATACAATGAATGCATCATGAACATGTTCTAGATTTGAAGGATGTGAAAGATGATATGCCATTGCGCATATGAGATCAAGGATTTCGTTTGGGCCAATGTACCTAGGGCTAAGAATCCCTTTGTTCATAAACTACATGACTCTCTTCAATGGAGAAATTAGAATGATGGCCTTATCATCAACATCCAACTCCAAATCCCTTCAATGGATTTCGATATAGCTCTTCTACCGACTCTGAGTGGCCTTAATGTGTTTTTGGATGGCGTAAACCATTTTAGTCGTATAATCAAAAAGATCAGGCTCAAGAAGCTTTCCCTCACCAGCATCATACCTACACTACATGAAATGGGTCCTATGCCAACAGAACTATACCCACAATTTAATTAAATAGTGAGGATAGAGGATCTGATTGAATCTATAACCTTGATTTTTTAAAAACCATATGTACTTCAACTTGAATATCCAACCTCACATAGGCTCCTCTTCCATACTCCTACTTCAACGAGCCCTAATCATCCCCTCCTACAAGTTCCGGACTCCCCTCCCATCCTTGTATCCACCATGACCATGACATGCTAGCCTCTGCCTCAATCTACAGGCTTCCGCCGCCACGAAAACCTCATGTCCTCTACCTCTGTCTGGACCTCCTAGCCTCCGCCTTCCTCTCGACATCCCGACCTTATCCGCAGCCTCGACCTCTGGACTTCCGCCTCCTCATCGACCTCCCCTCCTCTACCTCCCATACTATGCCTCCCAGTCTCTATGTCCACCTCTGATTCTCTTCTTCGACCTCCCTGCCTTGTCCTACTAGCATCTACCTCCGCCTACCACAAATCCATGTGGATATCATTTTAGTTCTACAAGTATATTACACCATGTATAGATGTACGTAAGTGATATATATTAAGCATCATATACGAACAACATAAAAAAATTGAATTGTTTTTTACCTTTTTTTTATCAATCATTTTATTTTTCATTTTCTTGTTTGAGTTGTTTGAACGTTAGTGATTCAGTATGGTGACTTAATGTAGCTTTTTTCAATGTTATGGAGCTTCATTTGGGTTTATTTTCAGTAAATTGTTTCCACCTATTAAGTGCCATATGTATAACATCTGGTAGTATAATCATAAGTTATGTTAATCTTAACACCTTCGACGGTCCGTTTGATATATTTGATTTATGTTCCTTTTCGTTGTTCTAAATTTCCCAATCTCGAGCCACAGTGGGAGGAAAATGAGTTAATTGTTACTCTTGTTCTCTTATTCCATTAAATATTGAAAAACTGGGATTTCAAAAATTTGAAATAGTTGGAGTCTAGTACACACAATCATGATACATTTTCTTCTCTAACTATAGTGATGCACACCAGACTTCAATAGCCTCTAATCAAGTTGTAACAACATCTAACATCTCTATATGTGATTATTTTCATAAATAAATATTTTACCAAGATAGAAAGCTTGAGGTTATACCAGGTGACTTGTTTTATCTTTTGACTATTGATATCATATTATAGGAAAACAATGTTTATAGATATATGTTTCCATTAATTTAACATGTTGAGGTTTTCTATGGTCGGTTGCATTGGTCTTCACTTTCATTGGTGGAACGGTATCCTCATTCCATAGTGGGCACACAAAAATAAACATGGAAACATTATCTTGGAAATTAAAATCAAAATGTATGTTTCCCTATGTAAGTAAACTTTAACTTGTTCAATATTTTCTACTTTATATTTAACTATGAAATTTATTCATTGATAGAGTGGAAATCAACACACACAAGTAGATGGCGGGCTACTGATATAGCCACATTTTACATTTGATCCTAAAATTGTAAGTGTTTCTTTATTAACTGCACTATAGTTTTCTAGAGATATAATATTTTTTTATTCTTCCCACTATGTGAGAAACAGTGAATTTCATCATTCCATATACATTAAGGAGGATATAGATGATATTAATTATTCTTCTCAAAAAATGAATTTTAAAGAGGATTGTGTTGAATTTATGGCATCACATACTTCATTTCCATGTGATTTTTAAATCCACATATATATTGATGATAATAGAACCATTATTGATGGAAAGTATAGTGATATTAATAAATTATTATGTGAAGTAAAACATTATTAATTTACAGAAAAAGTTATATTTTAGAGATACCAAAAGATTCATAAGACTTACGTACCTAATAAATATATAGTGTACCATTAAGAGCATGAATATAATTTGAATAATAAAAAAGATTTGGTCAATTTTTAATAATATAATTCTAGTTTTGATACTTTATAATGATTAAATTAGATACACAAAGAGATTTTTTATATGAATGAAAATAGCATATGCGATCTCAAGAATTATTAGATAGTTTTAGACATGTCATATGGAAATGAGTTATTAAAACCAAGTGTGATTGAAATGGTAATATTTAGAGATAAAAAGTTAGAAGAAAAGGTATATAATCAAAGAGATGGTATTCATTATCAAGAAAAATTTTCACTAGTTTTTACAGATGATGAATTTGAGATATTATGTTTTTAGTATCTCATATTGATTTAGAGCATCGTCAAATGATTTTTATTTTTTTGAATTGTGATTTTGGTAAACAAAATTATATATTTTATCATGATGATTTTATTTTAAATGTTTTCTGAAATTTGGTTTATAAGATAAATTAATTCATTATTATGATAAGCT
Source organism: Viscum album (assembly GCA_963277665.1). Lineage (NCBI taxonomy): Eukaryota > Viridiplantae > Streptophyta > Magnoliopsida > Santalales > Viscaceae > Viscum > Viscum album. The sequence continues at coordinate 1,059,615,318 of OY728143.1, read as the reverse complement.
ATGCTTCAAGACAATGGTAACTGAATTTTGTAAAGGTGAAAAATTATTTTTATTTTAAATAGTGTGATTAAGATAATATTGTTTGTCTAAAATAATCATATAATTACAGATTTTTTTCATATCTAATAAAAGAAAATTTATAATGATTTATTCTTAAACTGATGGAATATTTTTATCTATTAATTTTGTTGAACATTTAAAGAGACATAACTGATGTTGAGTAATTAATTTGATATAAAAATACTTTCAAATACTAATGTGGTTTTAGGAATCCAAATTATTAATGTAAGGTCCTCTGATAATAATTTATTATCCTATATAAAAATATATTGAAATGATCCTCAGGCAGTTTAACTCAAATTTTATCTCATATAATAGTACTCCAATTTTGAGAAATGATAATCATTCTAAATTCTGAAGTCCTCAATTTTAGAGAAATAGATTAAATTAAAATTTATTATATGATTCCATGGTTCATTATTTGATATTTAATCATCTTTCTTATCATTATAAGAATGAATCCATTATTAGAACTTTAGCAAAATATGGCGGTCATCTAATATTAGATCATTGGAATGTTTTGAATAAGTAATTTATATATTTATAGGATGAAAAAGATTATATGTTGACCTATAATATGTATAATCTACTCCATGTAATTAATTAATCAAAATCATATTTTTTAGGTTCCTTGAAAATCAAAAATCTACACACAAATTTAGTTTTATTTTTGAAATAGGGGATATTTCATGGAAACGTTTCAAATAAGCAGTCATATCTACTTTTACCATATATGTAGGGCATGTGTCTTATTATGAAGAAACATTTTAGGAATTATGAATTTAAAAAATGAATGTATGGGTTTCATGTAGTTGAAAATATGTCCAAACTAGTAGTAGTATAATATGACAATATCAGTGCTGTGTAATTCCCTCAAAATAATAATACTTATTCTCATTAAAAAAATTATCACATAAGATACCGATTTTAGCAAGGAAGTTATAACATCTCATATTTTAATTGATCACCATTTAATATAGATTATGATGGATGGGTCACTAACAAAAGTCTTAACCGTTTATGAATTTCATATCGATGTTATCCATATGAGTTTGTTTATGAATTTTGATGTATTATTATTTATTCACTACTTGTTGAAGAGGGATTCTCATCATTTTTTAAACCCATAAATTTTTATATTTTATATTAATATTTATATTTTTAGGGAAAAAAGATTATAGTTTTTGAATAATCTGACATATAGGCCCAACATAAATTCACACATTATGCCTAATAGTGGTCATAACTATGGGTTACTCTCAAATGATAGAATGTAATAAATTCCAAACTCGGAGTCATTTTAAATAAGGTAAGTAGTATCCCAAACCTACTACACACATTATGTATAAAAGTGGTCATAACTATGGGTTTCACATGTCCCCATATCAAGGTTACATGGAATTTAACATTTTAAATATATAATTTTATGTTTCAACCACCCGTTGAAATTAATTTTGACCTAACCACTACCAGGTTAAGAATAAACCAATAGTTTCATAATTAATCACCACCCATCCCAAAACAAGCTCACTAACACTTGGACCTATATAAAATTTCACAATAGTTGTAGAGCCTCCTCATCGTAGTGATGCCACTTAACTGTAGCACTCTATATATTCCCAACCACCCAAACATAGGTTCTACATATACTACCCACCATTTTACCAATATATATATATATATATATATTATTTACATTTATTTTCATTTCATTTGATACATAAGACATTAAATAATTCCCATGGGAGATTCCCCTAGCCATTTCAATTCAATTTCCCTCATTTTCATATCTTATGATAACCCCAATCACGATGTGTGTAAAATTTATTGTTCAATATTAATATAATAATTTGTATTTTATTTTTTCCATTGATTTTAAATTCATTTATTTTACTGAAATGACCCTTTCCTTATTATGTGTCTTGTTGTGACTTGTTCCACTTTGTATATAGTAGGTGATTCTAGGTAATTAATTTATTATAAAAATTAATGATGATATTTATATTATTAAATTCATATTCATTAATATTGAGAAAAATATTTGATATCCATGATTGTTTTATATAAATTTATAAATTATTTTCATTCTTGGAGATGAAGTGGTTTTCCTTAAAAACAATTCTTTATTTGAATTAAAATTTTACCCATGGAAAATATTAATTTAAATGAATATGGGGATCATTTAAAACAATTTTTATGATGGGTGAATTTTTTTGCCTCTCCTTTTTTTTAAATGAAATAACACATGTTTAAGGGTGTATTTTAATGTTAAAATGTGTTTTTTATGTTACACCTATAGGATGAAAATCTTTTTGATCTCTCACTAAGTACAACTATAATGAAACATAACAGTCTATCATAGACATGAATCCATTCTTGGACCATTATGGTTTACCTTTTTGATAATCCCTTAATAGGATAGAGGTAATACTTTTATCTATAATACTAAAAGTTTTGAAATTATTTATAAAAATAAATTCACATGCAATACAAATGTGAATTAACTATTAATTTGTTATGCTCTGATAGTTTCATTTTATATAGTAAATATTACTTTTAAAATTGTGCCTTACATTGTTGATTGGTAGATAGCTTTTTTTTCTTATTATAGAATGGATAAATTCTTGATGTATCGTACTGATAGGATTTCAACCATGTTTTTAAATAATTTCGAGAGTTTTTTAGATTTTTCAGTTAATAATGCTTTAGATAGAGAATTATTACAAAGTCCATGCTATAAATGTGTTGGAAGACGATGGTTATGTCGGGAAAAAATTAGTTTCCGTATAAAAAATTTGTATTTCAGTCAATGTATTATTGTTGGTATCACCCTGGTGAGACAAGTCAATGTTCTATTGGTCAGGAACAAAATGAATGAAGTGGGATGGATATTTTGATATTTGACTGGTTTTCATTTTTCCATCATCCAGAGAGTGATAGTATGCTGGTGAAAGAAGACAATGATATCAATACATATGATGAAAATACTGAAGATGATGATGAGAGAGTGAAAACATTATTGGATTATGCTTGAACTCCAGTATATCAGGAATATACTAAAATGACTATGTGAGAATTTTTAATGTGGTTATATCATGGGAAAAACAAGTATGGAATTTCAAATATCGTTATTGATTATATTCTTATATTTATAAAGGACTTTCTTCCTAATTGTGCAGATATTCCCTGAAATCATTATGAGGTATGGAAGTTTATTACTTAGATTCGATTTGATACAAATATATTTCATTATTGTTTAAAAGATTACTGATTACATTGGGAGGAAACAGCTGACTATTAGTACTCTAGAGAATGTGGTACATATCGATGGAAGTCAAATGCAGATGGAACACCATCCCATGTGGCACTGAAAGTCATCTGGCACATTTCATCAACTCTTAGAAATCAAAATCAATTCATGTCTATAGAAATATCACCCAATATATTAGGACTTGATGCTGAGAGAATTAAAGGTTATGATGAGTTGGTTTATCCTGTAGATAGATTAGCATACCTGGCATTTGATGCAGAACATTCAGATAATTCTGCTGATGTGTGTAATGTCAGGTAGGGTCTCTCATGGGATGGTTTTAATCTGTTTGGTCAAATCCTTACTTATCACAGTGTGTGGACATTTTTATTCATTTTTATAATCATCCTTCATGGATATGCATGAAAAAACCATTCAATTTATTGACATTACTGATATCTAGACTTTTTAATACTGGTAATGATATAGATGTCAACATGCAGTCTTTAATAAGAGAGTTAAAACAACTTTGGTATTTGAGTGTGTGGGCATTCGATTCTTCTTCAAAGAATATGTTTCAGATGCATGCTACCCTTCTATGGACCATTAATTATTTCCCTTCTAATAAAATGATTTCTGAGTGGAGCATGAAAGGAAAACAATCATGTCTAGTTTTAATTTAGAATACACTATCAGGAAGGCTTAAATATCGTCATAGTTTCAATTTTATTATGCATCGACGATTCTTTCTAATGGATAATCAATACAGGATGAATCATCGGAGGTTTGAAAATACCATAGAGACTGAAAAACCATATCAACGTATGTTAGGATGTGATGTGATCAATGAGTTGAAAGATTTGAGTTCTTCATTAGGTAAAGGTCATTTGAATCTAAAAATAGTTAGAATGTTTACACTAAAACTACATACAATTGAAAAAAGATATGTATTTTTTTAACGTCCAAATTTGTAAACAATTTATTTATGTCATTGATTAGATGTAATGCATATAGAGAAAAATATTTTTTGAAATGTTTCTTGAATTCCTTCTGAATATCAAGGGGAAGACCAAATATGACTTTTGATCTCATCAGGACTTGTAGGATTGTGGTATCCGACCCGAACTGCATCCTGTATGTATTGGTGAAAACAAATGGAATGTTCATTGTGCTTCTTGTGTCACGACACTGTCAAAGAAAGATCAATTTCTGGATGTATTGGAGAATTTCAATGTTCATGATGGGTATTCTAATAACATATCTAAACAAGTCAACAAAAGATATGTGAAACTAAAATCTCAAAAAACTCATGATTATCACATCATTAATCATGAGTTGATTCCAATTGCAATTCATCATTTTCTTATCCAATAATGTAAGGTTGAATGTGATTCCCAGGGTCCATTTTTTATAGGTTGTTGTGCTAAATGGTTATCCATGTAATTCTATATAAAAATTCAGTAGGAGGCACCATAAATTTTATGTGAGATGGAAATGATTTTCCTCCATCCTTTTTTACTTTCATGTTGAATTTATTGGTTCATATTATAACTAAAATACTTTTTGGGGGACCAATTTTTTCAGTGGATGTATCCTATTGAAAGTAATTTCCACCCAATGAAATCATATGTCTGAATAAAGAATTGTCATGATAGTTTGATAGTGATGGGTTATCTGGCTTAAGAAAGTATGGATTTTTGTTGAATGTATTTTTCTGATGTCACCACAAGAGATAACCAAAAAAAAATGAAGATAAATTGTATGGGTAAATTGAGAACTCATTTCCATCTCTTCCAAAAGCAACCGGAATTTTTGTGTCTTATACATTGGCTACATTGATCCATGAAGAGTGGGAGATGGTGCATCTCCCAGTCATTTTTATGTGTTTTTTGTTCGATGAGTATATCAATTAAGTAATTTAGATATTTATATGTTATCTCCTATAATGAAACTTCACATATAACATAAAATTTTATTATCATTTTATGTAGGGAACATAAACAAATTAATAGTAGAGTTCATCGATCTTTGTCTTTGGGAAGGAGAGAGGATTTTTATAGTTTAGAGTTTCATGCTTTGTTGAAATCAAATGTATTACCATTACATTAATTAGTTTTAAAAATTGATATCCTTATAATTGTATTATTCATATATATTTTAGGTGTTGAGTTTACCAATTGACTCGATTTCTCAAGAATTGAGATCTTCTAATTTTGCTCCTAATTTATTTGTTAATGAATGAATGTCTTTAATAATGAATAAGAGTAAAATTGTTACAACAGATCAAGTGGTAAAAATGAGAACACAACATGATGTCATTATGTTAACCACAACAACAGATTTTTATGTCAGTGTATCAGATAGTTGGCCTTGGATTGAAGATATTTATTATTATGGGCATGTGGATAATATATTGTTATTGGATTACTAATTTCAAGGTAGAGTCACTATGATGAAATATAAATGGTTTGATTCAAAGAGACAACATGGTACATTTATTGATAATTGTGGATTTAGTGATATTGATATCAGTCGATTCCTGCCAACTGATATACAATAAATTTTGGAATCAATGGCTGAATAAGTGTGTTATGTGATAGATTATCTGAGACCTAGTTAGGTTTTCATTAATGAAATAATCCCCAGACATATTTTTCATGATGCTGGTGATGAAATTTCCACCATTGAATTCCCTGCTGGTGTTGGAAAAAATATTTCATTTGATGAATCAAATTGTTCCATTATAAGAGTTGTTGTTGAACCTGAAGTAGTGGCTGGTACAATATAAAAGCAACCATATATGTTAATCATTCATTCAATTTATTTTGAAATGAGTATCTCAGGTTAGTATTATTTAATTATTTAAATATGTTTCATTTTGTAATGATATGTTTATTTTTAGTATTTTTTGGTGTTGTTTAATAAAATAAGATTTATTTCAATTTACAAAACATTATTTAAATATTCTTTTTAAAAAATTTAAAACATGGAATTGTTATTTTAAAACTAAGTTAGGCATTTCCCTATAATAATTTGTACAATTAGTAATTAAAAGAATTTAAATTGGTTCCTCTCATTAATTGTTCATATATGTAAGTTGTATTCATGATTTTTAAAAACAATTTCTAAAACATTCACTTTCAATATTATTTAGATTATTCCAAATACTATAGAGGGTCGAATGAAGCAAATATTTGATCACGATCAACAAGGGTGTGAGAAAGTGTTGCCTTCACTTCCATCAGTGTGTATTATAATTTTAATGTTTTTCTTCTGCGTTACATATAATTTCATGTTTATATTATTTATCATTTTTAGGGACATTTAGTTCCACCAGATTTGACTCACAAGATGGTTAGCATGGGTATGAGTAGGGATGCTCCTTGACCTAGAAAGAGCACCAGTCATACTCATTTCCACACTGACCCACCATCGGACACCCCTTACACCACACCTTTCCATCATCCTCTTGTGTCTCCGGGGATGTTATTATCCATGACTCCATTAACATCTCATATTCCCTCTTATTCACATTCCATGTCTTTTCCACCTTCAGGGATGACCCCACTGATGCGTCCATCATCTCATTTTTCTCTTCATCCCTTACGATGTCTACACCGCCCCCAAAAATGTGTCCACATTTACCATATCCATATCTGAGGATGTATCCCCAATCCCACTACCCTTATGATGCTACCTCTACCCGACCATCAATTCCTACTATCCTACCAGCTTATGGGGAGTATGTTCCAGTAGCTTCTACTCTAGTTCAATATGGTCACCCAAAGCATGCACTAGAATAGACAATTAATGTAGACGTTTCTGAGTTAGGACATCCCACAGATCCATCACAGTCCATTGAGAAACCTGTAGGATTTTTTTGATTATAACAGTTTCAAATCATAGCACTTTATTTTGGACTTGTTGTACCGTGTCTTCATTCTCCTATCCCCCTATTTTTCTTATTCAGTGGGATCTTCTACGAGAAAATGTTGGTGCACTCAGATGAAGGATGTTTGGAATCACTAGAAATAGCAAATGGTGGATTACAATAGAAAACATTTGATGGTAGTTCCAAATGAAATGAAGTGTAGATGTTTCATGGCCACTTTTTCCAAGAATCATGATATCATTCTGGTGGAACAGGTGCCATGGAGATGTATCGGTAAATCGATCTAGGACAAAGCATGGGAGAAAATATTGGTATGAATAATTTAAAAATTCCTATCTATATTATTGGTGTATTTAAATTAAATAACATGTTCATTTTAGATTCAGTTTAACTTTACTGATAGAGAAGGTGATAAAACTGCAAGGTTGATAGATGTTGGGGAGTTCTGGCACCCATAAAATAATTATTAGTATGTTGACTAGTAGATTATGGATTGTACTAACTTCTAGGGGGAACCTATATTCCTCGATTATACAAAAATTAAATATGAAAATATGATTTCAAACTTGATGACTGTAAATTTTTAAGCTAACCTCAATATTTGATAGTTATAATATAAAATAAAATTCATGTTACATGTCTTATAATTTTTTTATGAAGTGTGCGAGGAAAATAATAAATAATAAATATTAAATGACATATTATCACACATAGGGTTGCACTATAAGGCCTGATCATGAAAAGCACCAAGTTCTTTAACCTGGTATTGTGATGTTATACGTGATGTTCTACTGAAAATATTACTGAATAGTCATATGTTTGATTTTTACACTTCTCATATTTGGTTCTAATCTTTATTTTTTCAATTCCCATTTGCAGTAAGCTGTATTGGGAATTGAAGGTCCGGTACCACATGCCAAATTATTTTTCTCCAGTATAAATAAAAGGGATGGAAGTGCAGTAAATTCACAGACACAAGATAAAATCATAATATTTTTTATTTAAATTTAAAATATTCATATTAAATTTATAATTCAACTGTATTCCCCAGAGGCCCTCAATAGTAAGTAAGATTACAACATTGGTCCACTATATCATTTATTTTAGGTATTAGTTGAGATGCACTCAGAAAGAGTATGATGGTGACAATGGGAAAAATCATCCCCTCTAGGTATTGGTCGTCATCGGGCTCCTCTCAATCCTACCAGACTCTGAGCTAGAAATCACTCATGGTGTAGCAGATAAGGGAAATAAATATATTTATAGGAGCATGAACGAAGTAAGATGATGAACTAACATATCCTGAAATCTATAGAAGTTTTGAGTCAGTCACTTCCATCAGTTGATGTTGCTACTTTTGAATCATATATGGCATTACTGTACTCTTAAAATGACGTGTCAGGTAATTTCAATGATGGTCTTAATGGAAATGAACGTGGTGGCTATAGATTTGTTCGTGGTGAGGATGTTACTGATGAAGCTGTTGGTGTTAAGGCTGCTATGGATGTTGCTGATGATGATGATATCGTTAATGATGATGGGCATGGTCATGAGGATGATGAGGTTGGTGATGGGGTGATATTAATCCCCTCTATTTCTGACATAGCAGGGAGAATTATGTATTTACTTTAAGAACATGAATTCATTTTTTTATATAAGAGAATGGTTATTTTATTTTCTTTAGAAAAATTCTGCATAAATTTTCACATGCATTTACATAAAGCATACATTATATAGGTAAGTGATTCCCTTAATACCATAGAATATATAGCTCTAAGTGATATCATGTATAGTGGCATTGGATTACATGTATTATATCTTTATTTTTTCTAAATTATTCAATTGAAAAGTTTAAATTAATAAAGGTAAAAAAAGAATACATTCATTAGTTGTTATTTCTAAAATTTTCATTTTCTTTATCTGAAGTTGTTCTATTGATTGAACTGGTTGTTTTTTAGATCCAAAGTTCCTAAATGATATGGTACATGATATATAAATTTTTTGGTTTTATATGTATCTTTGTAAGAAGTGTTTGTCATTTCAATAGAGTCATACATCATTGGTTCAGTATAATGGGAGATTAACTGCATGAACTTATCCACCCCATCGTATGTCTAAGTGGGGTGTCATGTAATTCGTGAAAATCCAGGAGTCAGCCAAACCATCACCAAGGTAGGTATCTAAGGCATAAGGTCATCAAGATAGATCATTCTTGTTTTTTATGCTTGAGTAGTTGATGGATGATGATGAATATGATTATTAGATAGTGATAGGTGTTTTTCTAATATTAATACCCCCATCTAGATTTTATTTGATATTATAGATTCCCATTAAATTATTTCTAAGAAACTTGTGTCTCACTTGTGATTAATCGTGTAATTAACTTAGAGTATCATTAGTATATATTCACATTTTTTCAAGTAATTATAAAGTTAAAAAATTTCACTCAATTACTATTTTTATAAGATTTTTTGATACCTTATTAGACTTTTATACTTCAGATATGATCATTTTAGACATGCATCCCCCCTCCTCATTTGGTGGAGAATCCCCTCCTAGGTTGAATATCCCCCCTAGTTCAAGCATTCCCTAACCCAACATGAATGCCCATCGGTCAAGCATCCACTTATATTTTTTTCTAATTTGGCTATTCTATGATACTGAGTTGAATTTTTTAGTCATGGTTAATTGATCAATTTTTTTTGTTTGGATTAAAATATTTCTCATTTATTTTGTTGATTTCGTAATTAATTTTTTTTAGTTTGAGTCACTATTTTTTTTAGTTTGAGAATTACGTCACTCTATAGTTTTTCTATTATGCTTTGAGTTTTACTGATTCATTTTTTAGATTGATTTGTTGTTTATTTTGAGTTTTTATCCATGGTTAATTGATTCAGCTATTTATTTTAATGATTATTTATTTAGTTCTTGAATCCCCTTATACATTTTGTTGATATATATTTTTCTAGATATATATTATATTTTAATTGATTCATTGTTTAGTATGAATTTGAGTGGCTAATATTGTTATGTCATACCCATCTATTTATCTTTATTGCACGGTTAATATTTTTCCGGCATGGCTATTATTTGGCAGTAAGTCACTAATATTTTCAATTTTTCTATCATGGTTAATTGAATGGGTGGGTACATGGGCTGGGGAAGTGTGCATGTGGGAGGGGGTAGGGTTCATGGGGAGGGGGACTGTGTGCAGGGGTAGTGGGGTGCATGGGGGTCTAAGAGGGGGTAGTGGGGGTGCAGGTGTGGGAAATGGGGTTGGAGGTGGGGGGAAGTGGGGGTGAAGGTTTTGGGCATTTGGGGTGAATCGGTAGTGGGGGTGAAGGTGGCATGGGGTGTGGGGCTGTATAGGGAGGGGTGTCTATGGGGTTTTCATGGGGGGAGTGGTGTACATGGGTGCATGATATATAGATAACCAGAAAAAAACATATCTGATGCAATTAATTTTCATCCATTACTTGAAATAGAGAATTATGTGAATATAAAATTTAAGAGGTAATGGTTATTTTATGCCATTTTTTCAAGACATTAGTAACCATTTGTTGAGTTTTTAATCAAATTGACTTGGAATACACCATGCTTGCTAAATTGATGATTTCGATTTTACTCATGTGTGCGAAATATTTGATCTCTTGAACATTGCTTTGTATCATGGTTGGATACTTGATCCCCAAGTATGAACTTTTGAATTATGTAGCATTATATTTTTAGGGAAAAATAAAATATAACTTCTCTCAGTTTAAAGTTTAACTTTTTAATTTTTCTTCTTTCCTTTTCATAATATGCATGTTTTCACTTATATGCATGCATGAGGGTGTCTAGGGGTGGTATAGGTGGGAGTGGGTATTTAAGAGGTGTCTAGGGGGTCCAATGGGGTTGTCTAGGGGTAGTCTAAGGGGAGTCCAGGGGGTGTCCAGGGGGGAGGGGGTGTCCAGGGGTGTCTCTAGGAGGGTTTGAGGGTGGGGGAAGTGTGAAAAGGGTGTGGGGTGTAGGGGGGTGTCCTGTAGGGAAGAGATGGGAAGGGGTGTGGTGGTGTAGGGGGGAAGGGGCAGTCCAGGAGGGGGTGAAGGTTGATGGGGGTAATTTGTAGGGGGCAGGGATGGGGTCTTGGTGGGAGGGGACTGTCTTGGAGGAGGAGTTGTGCAGGGCATGTCCAGGAGGGCAGGGAGGGGGCATGGGGTGTCGGGTGCAGGGTGTGGCTGTCCAAGAGGGGTGTTTGGGGGTAGTGAAGGGGGTTTGGGGCAATGTGTTGGGTGTACAGAGGGGTCATTTTGAAGGGGGTCAAGATGGGGTGCATGGGGAAGGGGGATTCCCAAGAGGGGAGATGTGAATACATACAGGTGAGAGAGCTCAAAATATAGTTGGAATTCTTGTTTGTGTCTTCCTGATGTTTTTTGCTATTAAATAATTTGTTGATTTTGATGACTTGTATTGGTATGCAGGATATGGACGCATGAATTGCAGAGAACTAGTACCAAAACACATTTTATGCAATTTATTTTCTTCGTTTACATGCAACCTGTATTAACATGAATATATAATTCAGGAGGTAATGGTATTGTAGACATGTTTAGGCTAGAAATTAGTAACCATTGGTTGTGTTTTTAATCAAATTGACCTGGAATACAACATGATTTCCGAATTGATTATTTCGAGTTAACTCTTGAGTGTTAAATATTATATCATCTAAACATTTCTCCATATCATGGTTTGATAATGGATCCCCATGTATGCACTTTGGAATCATGTACCTTTATATTGTTTTTAAAAATATTTTACACATTCTCTCAGTTTACTATTTTCATTTTCCCTTTATCTTCTATCATTTTCTTAATATGCATGTTTTCACGTATATTCATGCATGAGGGTGTCCAAGGGGTGTCTAGGGGTTGTCTAGGAGGAAGGGCTGGCCAGGGAGAGGGGTGTTAAGGGGGGAGGGGGTAACCCGGGGGAGGGGTGGGTTTATGTTGTCTAGTGGGTGTGTCCAATGGGGGGTTTCCATGTGGCAGTGTCTAGGGGGAGGGGTCTCTAGGGTGGAGTGGGTGTCCAAGGGGTATCCAGGGGGTGTCCGAGGGGTCATGTGGATGTATAGGGGGGTGTCCAAAGGGGGTGTCTATGGGCACGGGTGTCCAGGGGAGGGGTGTCTTGGGGAGAGGGGGTGTCCAAGGGGGTATTTAGGGGTGGTTAAGGGGGTGTCCAAGGGGTGTTTGGGGGGGGGGTGTCTAGTGGGTGATGTTTGGGGTGGGGTACAGGGAGTCTTGTGGGGGTGTCTAGGTGGGTCCCGTGGGGGGTCCTGCGGGGGTGTCCAAGGGGGGTGTCCAGCATGGGGTATCCAGGGCAGTGTCCAGTGGGGGTGTGCACGGGGGAGTCTAGGTGTGGTGGGGGTGTCAAGGATGGTGTCTTGGAGGGAGGGGGTGCAAGGGGGTTCTGTCTAGAGAGAGAGTGTAAGGTGTGCAGGGGGTCCAGGTGGGATTCTAATGGGGGTTGGGGTCTAGTGGGTGTCCAGTTGGGGTGTCCTGGCTGGTCTAGTGGGGGGTGTTCAGGAGAAAGGTGAAACAAATGTGGGTAGATATGGTTTCTTGGAGAGCCATCTATACCAACAGTTCTTTAAACAATAATAATAGATGTAGCTGTGAAATTATCTATACCCATGGTTTAAAAAATCGTGGGTATGTGTGTTGTGATGAAAACTATCTATACGCATAGTTTGTTAACTATCAGAATATACTTTCTACTTTAAAACATTATACCCATAGTTTTTTAAAATGTGGGTATTGAGGTATACCTATGTTTTACCAGAACCTTGTGTAATATAGAAATTTCAGTGGGTATAGGGAAATATCGATGCCTTGGGAGCCCATAGTTAATGAAACCTCGTGTATGCCATGTACACATGGTTTCATGGGATATACCCTTGGTTTGTAACCATGGGTATATGTCAATTTTATAATTGTGACACTAGTAAGAATTCAACATCTATTCTCATATATAGTTTAATATGGTTCTATTTCAATAGTCGAGTGGCATATATTTTTGTTATATAAGTCAACTAATTAGATATGTTGCTCCCATCCACTATTAAGTTCTATTTAACATGTTTTCAATATGTCCTCGAGTGTCTAAATTTTCCTTTTAGATTGGATATTAGTTTAGGGGTGATATGACATAATGAAATTCAATTCAGTACCCAATGTATGTTGAATACCTCTCCAGAATTTTTATTGTAATCTTGGATCATGACCCGATACGATAGACAGTGGTAGCCTTGAAACTATACCACTTCCCCCGTGTATATCCAAGCATGTTTATCAAGAGATAAATCTTCCCAAATAGAGATAAAATATGTATTCTAGGTGAGAAAGTATACTATAAACTATATTTCATTGTTTCTTTTTTATGTTCTTAGGAGACAAGTCAGAGAGTCCATAGTCATATTTCCCACTTCCATACTGGAATATGTATTGGCGGTAATACCATTTTCTGAAGTTTTCACTCTACGTTGACTGACTAACATTCCAGGAACCTTTTAGTGCAGTCATCAATCTAGCTTTTCATATTATCCCCTTAAAATTGATCACACAGTTCCCTATACATTTTTGTGCATCCAGAATTTAATGAGAGAGTATATCTTTGAGTTTCATCCATCAGATCTTTATTTATTTCTGAAAAATATAGGACATATAGTCCTGTAAAAAAAATTAGTACACCTTCTTGATCCACATTGAACTTTAGAACCTTCTCATCCTTCTTATCCCCACACTTATTCTATAAAAAATGATCTGTTTTTTGAGATTTATTGATCTCCTATAGTAATGAATGTTGATAAATCATTTTGGATAGGTCTGATGATGTCCCAAACCATACAATTCCCATGTCCAGTTTCACTGGGTCTTTGATCAAGGGATCTCCTTGAATCCTCATCATGTCTAGAACAACATGGTGTTTCCTAATTAATTCATCGCTAACATTGTTTTCTATTTTGGGGTAATAATGAATTAAAAGGTAATAATATTTAAGATGTTACATCCATATCATCTATCACATGTTCAATTCCTTTTGTGTGAAAATATGCTTCAAACATGGATGTTCTGTATGTATATCACACTTATCCCCATAATGATATCACCTCCATATCTTCAGAGAAAAAACAACAACATCCAGCTCAAGATAATGTGTAGGATAGTTCTTCTCATGAGGCATCAACCATTGAGACACATAAGCAATGACTTTGTCATTTTTCATGAGTATTCACACATTACATTTTATAGATGCATCACTACAATTAAAAAATAATTCTCCAATCGAAGGATGATAGAACATTAGTGCAGTAACCAATATCTTCTTCATCTCCAAAAATCATTCTATAGACTCAATTTTTAAGATGAAAATTAATCCTTTGGAGTTAACATGATTATTCAATTGTAATGTCATGATTTTTTTAACAATCCTCCATTAATATCTTAAAAAAACAAAGAAACTATGAATATAAATTATATTTTTATTATGAGGCCACTCCTCTATAAACATTTTCTATGTAGGGGAAACTAAAATTCCTTCATGGGATAAAATGTTCCCCCATAAAAAAACTTGTTGTAACCAAAATTTTCAATTGATAATCTTTCAAAAACTCCTCTCCTTTCATAGAGTTATTAAAATAACCCTTAAATGATCATCATTATTATCACAAATTTTGTAATATATCGTACTATAATCAATATAAACTACCTAAATATTATCAGGGCAGTCTATATGGACTATATTCATCAAATCCATAAAAATAACAAGAGCATTGGTAAATCTGGAGAGAATATCAACAAACTCATAATTTCCATATCGTGATCATAAGGCGGTATATGGAATATCTTCTATATTCACCCTAAATGGATGATAAATACATAGAAGATAATTCTTGGAGAAGATCCGAGCCCCATAGAGCAGGGAAAACAAATCATCAATTCTTGGAATATGGTTCTTTTTCTTTACTGTGATGTCCTTTAGTTCTCTATAATCTTTTCATAACTGCATTTATTTCCCATTATTTTTCATAAATAGGACATGTGATCCCAAACCACTCTCCAAAAGATCATGGAGTTGTTACTTTAATTCCTCCATGTCCACAATTTTCATCATATATAGGGTCTTTGATATCAAATAAGATCCAGGTACAAGTTCAATAGAGTACTCTACCTCTCTTTCTGGGGGATGTTTGGGTTAATCCTTAGGAAATATGTCAATTAATTCTTAAATAATTTTCACATTCTCTATCCTTATACTCTCATTTACTTCGTCTCATATTCCCTGATCAACTACCTAAGTAAGTCTATAAGTGGTGTTTCTAGAAAAAGATTAAGTCGATATGTCTCTCTGTGGAATATTACTAAAAGTTGTCTATTCATGACTACTAATATTCCATTTCTTATAAACTTGATCATAGCATTATACATTGTGAGATAGTAAATCCCTAGTATAATGTGACAATCCAACATGGTATTGACTACTATATTTTCTAAAATATTATGCTCGCTACATTAAATACTAGAGATTCTAGACACAAAAAATTCTTGGAAAATCCCTCCAGAAGTCTTGAATGATAATTATACTTATAGTATTTCATTAATTCATTCTATATTCTATGAAAACATTGTAAAATTTAAAAATGTGTGTTAGAATAATCAAGCAAATTACTTTTTACCTTTGATAATTCTACAATAGTACCTTCCAATACATAATTTGTAAATTCAACTACTACCATCAGGATATAAAAAAGACAAGATTGAATCCTTAGCCTATTCTAAGGATAATTATGATTCCCTTCAACTACCTTTGTATTTGGTTAGTGATTGGAAATGTGCCCAAGATTTCCATACATGAAGCATTGGACTTCAGGTAGGTCATATCCCACCATCCCTTTGCTGTTATTGTTGGGAAGTTGAGGCTTTACCATAATATGACAATTATGAGTGATATGACCATATATTTCCACACTTGTGACTCTTCATTCTACTGAGGATGAAATTCCAAAAATTCTTATTCCCACGTTTATTACATGTGGGAGTTTTTACTCACTTTCTACCTCTTCCTAAATTAAATATACTCCCTATAAATAGATCCATTTATCTTTAATTTTTATTAGATTAATAGAACCATTACTTGTCACCAAAAATCCATTTTGACATTCATAACACTTATTCTAATATCCTTATAAATTCCATAGTCTCAGTTGCCTAGATTATTCCGTATATGATTTCTTAGTCCATAGAATAATCTATGAACCTTTTCATTTGGATCCATGAAAAAGAATTAGGTGTAACAACTAATTCTTGTGAATTTAATCTCGTAGCATCCCACATATTCATTTTCCTTCTTATTAATCTCAATAAGTTCCTTCTCTATTTCCTTTCTCATCAAACAAGGGAAATACTTATTGACAAATATCTCTATGAACTCTTACGACTCCAAATCCTTCATATCCCATATTATCCTCATTTTTTTAATCAACACCCACCACTGATTAGCTTGTCCCACTATGTGGTAAAAACCTAGGGTGACATTATCTTGTTCATAAATAGTGTTTATAGAAAATATTAGTTATACAGAAGTTATCTACTATTCTGTAATAAACGGGTTAGTAGATCCACTGAAATTTAGTGGTCGTTAATGCTTAATGGACTCAATAAAATGTAGTTCCCTTCATTGTGAAATATTTATCTCATATTGGTTAAAGTTATTTACAATAAATTGAGTCATTTGATTTATTATTCTCATGAAACATCTATTTCAGTTTCCATTGGAGGGTCATCAGCGCATGGTCCATTGCAGTCACAATTTTCACAGCTCCTCCCATTTCCCACCATTTCATGAAATAATAAATCCTTAGTGATAAAATTGTTTCATTTAAGAATATTAATACTTTATATGATTTTAATTTCGTAAAACATCATTCTTTAAGAAGTTATTATTTATGAATAATTTCATTTTATTTAAATATTTCATAATTGTTCATAATAATATTATAATTAAGAAAAAATATCCCTTAGGAATGTCCATCAGGGTTGAAGAAATTACCTTTTTCATGCTCCAGTTCATAATCCAGTATAGCACAATGCAGCGGTTTTGGGTTTTACCCATAGATACATCTATTCCAGGGGCTCATCCACTTGTTCATTTCAATACATGGGGTTATTTGTTCGAAAACCCCTTAATTAAAATTTCACTAAAGTGCCAAGATGTTTTCATATATTTAAATTTTTTATAACCTTATTCATTAATATTTCATATCCTAATTTTCAAAATTAACTAAACTATCCTTTGATACTAACTATTGAATCCCACCTTTTTATTACATATCTTTTAATTAAATTTTACATACAGAGGATCTCTAAAGTCTAGTGTCTTGGAAATAAGTTACATAATACTTGAAAAAATAGAAAATTATTATAATACACTTTAATGTATTCTTTAAATGTTCATCCTAAGTTCAATTATTGTATATCATAACTTTAGGGCATTAATCAATCGAAAGGGTGAGCTGAAGGCCCAATAAGAAAGAATAATTGCATAAATTTACATGTGAACATGAGCGATGTCAATAAGAACATGAGGAATTACATTAAATCACAGGAAAGAGAAATATCATGATAATAATAACATGAATAACATCTTGAAAATGTGTCTATAACATTTATTATAGATAATCATTAGAATATCACCAAGGTACATCCAAAAGGTTATAAAAATTACCAAGGTTATTCACCAAGGTATCATAA
Source organism: Viscum album (assembly GCA_963277665.1). Classification (NCBI taxonomy): domain Eukaryota; kingdom Viridiplantae; phylum Streptophyta; class Magnoliopsida; order Santalales; family Viscaceae; genus Viscum; species Viscum album. Next base: position 1,059,597,332 of record OY728143.1, on the reverse strand, counting down.
ATTTGTCAGCTTTAGAGATTAATTTATTTACCCAATTCATTGGGGTGACATTAGATCTTGCATTGAAAATTTATTTATTTTCTTTTAATACATGTAGATGATAATAAATCATTTCATAAATAACTCAAATAGAATAAAATAAATTGGTTTCTTTTCAAAATCATGGTGTTTTTAGAAATTGATTAAAAAAAGATTCCTTGGTCAAATTAATTCCATTGAAAAATGGTTGGATTAATGTATATTAATTCCATAATTAAAATATATTATTTTTTACATCCATTTTATCACCCCTAGGGAATAAATTGGGTTGTGTATTCAAAAAATAAATTGAAAATTTTCTTGATAAATAAAAGAAATTTTGAGATGAAAATTTACAGCATAAAAGGTAAGAAACATTGTTTTATAAAACATTAAAAAGAAAGGGGATATAGTTCAAACATTTATAAAAGAATATTAATATGGTAGAAGTATATAATGAAATATATATAATAAAATTTTAGGGAAATATGAAAACATACCAAAAAAAACAGAACATGGGAGGAAAAGACAAGTTAGGAATTCCCTTTCCTTAAAAAGTAACATCTAAAACCATATGATCAGGACCATGAGGCTTGAGGACAACTTTAGAGGACTCCAAGAGAGTTAATACTAGAATAGATACAATGTAAACTATTTTTTAATGAATAGAAACAATGTAATGTCTTTTTATTTATAGCAAAATAGAGGGAGTTTTTATTATTTTCTGTGGACACCCCATCAGTGGTATTTATAAAACCATGGGCTTGCCCGTGGTATTTTCTGATGCTTTTGTACACCTGGGATAGCTCATATCATATTTTAGTCCACTTGTGTCTATAATAATTTTAAATTATATATTTTATCATTATGATGTCATAAAACACATTGAAAACACAAAACCTATAATTTACTATTCACTGAAAAACATTTTATAAATATCTCATTATTTCACTATTACCTAATATCGAAGTATGAATTAAAAAAATGAAATTTAATTTAGCTTAATAAATATATACTTATGATAATTTAAATTTTTTACTATAAAATTATTTTATTATTAAAACTAATAGCAAATAGAAAATGCAGAGACATGCACAATAAAATTTAATACACTAGAATAAACAATTAATTTATCATTTTAATAAAAAAGAAGTTTTTTAATCTTATATCATTATAATTTTTTTTTAATAATATCTTATTTCAATATGAAAAATTATATCATTTTAAAAATTACAATGTTTATCTAAAAAATAAAATCACCAAATTCTATCTCAATTTTTATGTAAAATATTTCTATGACCAGAAATGATGAAATAAAAATTTTATTTCAAAAAAGAAATCACCATTTATATAAAAATGGAATTGAAAGATAAATCTTTAAAACACCCACATATTACCTAAGGGTAAGGTGTATGGTGGTGATGTACTATTGGGGTAGCTTAGATAACATCATCTGAGTTGTAATGTCAACTAATTTTAATATATCATATAGGCTATTTCGATCAAGCATAACATATTAAATCTCTAATTGAGATTATTCCAGACAGAATCCTTGTGATTCAAACTCCTTATCAATATCTAAATGGAGGTCTTGGTATTGAGTGATTTTACAAGATGTGACCATCGAATCTTCCTTATTCATTAGTGAACCCTTATAATTTCTATTTATAAACATAGTTTACAATAGTCATATTAACCAATGATCATAATTGACCAATGCTAATAATATAACAATGGTACTATAACGGTCAATACTAATGGTCACATTAAAATATTCAGTCTTCATTATTAATTAGATATTTTTTTCTTCTACAATATTATATAAAACACATTTTTTGAAAGCAATGTATTATTCAAAATTTTAGGTCATTACCAAAACAATCACGAAAAATAAAATTTAAGAGGTATATATAATGATGAATTATCATAAATCTATGGTAAAATAATCTTATAATTTCTATTGAATTATAATTATTTAAATATTTATTTATGGTTATTAAAGAGTTTGTAAATTTCCGATGAATATTCCCAATGTGTTTCAAACCAGTTGCACAGTAAGGGCCACATTTTTGTACCAGGTAATGCTCTAGTAAACTTTGAAAACCATTTTTTGAGTTATTACCTCTTGATACATCTATTCTCCAACCACTTATACTTTTAGAATTCATAAGGGGATGTATTTCAAGGAAACCACTCTCTATACCCTTCAACATTATTCTATGATATTTTTCTATATGTATAATTTTCCATAATCATATGCTTTGTTATATCCATTGGGATCTCTCAAAGGTTTTACATTATTAGTATCCAAATAAAAACAATGACTATACACTGATACTAGTCATATCAAACAATGATTATAAAACATATATATTACAAGATTTTAGATTAATATTCATTGAATTACTCAAACACACACTTGAGGATCGTAAAGGTGTACTTTCGTTGGAAACATGTATACATAAACAAATGGTTCACAATATTTTTAAATAGTATCCCTCTTAGTTCATAATTACAATAACCACTCTTATATTTATCTCACATAATACATATCATCATAACTTGAGGAAATGATTTATAAGACAGGGGTACCTTATATTCTCATTAAGGGTAAAGAAGGAAAATACATAAAACATTGTTACCATAAGGTAGTGAAAATATGAGAATAACATATGAAAAATGTCACCAACATTTCAATGATAAAAAAATTAGATTTGGATTAAATATTGGATTTTTATAAGGCACTAAAAATATGTAAATAATGTAACATGATCCATGAGACCATAAAGCATATGTAAGACTTTTAATTATAGAATACACAAAATAATAGAAAACCTTATTTCATGGATACCCACTAATACATTCATAAAATATGAGTCTTGGTATAATTATCCATATAAATTCAATGGGATTTGGAAAACCTCACATGAACCCACTTTTCAGGATTTTGATAAACTCCCATCTACCCTCGTTTTGATATCAAGATAACATCCCATGTACACTATATTTTTCATTGGGATAACATCCCATGTAATATATGAGGTTATAAAAAACTTTTCCATACCAACTGTGTATAATGAATATTTAGATCCAAAAATCACATAATCACTAAATTTGTGTTCTAAAAGATCATCAACCATTCAAAATATCAATATCCATTAAAATTAATGGGAATAGTTCCACATTTCTTAAATCAAACCCATGAAAAAATGGACGTCATAACACATTCTTCATATCAGATCCCATGAAAATTAATTGAATTCATAAATCATTAATCATTTCCAAACCCATAAAAATAATTGGGTTTTAAAAAAATTAATCATAGAATTAACAATATAATTGAAATGGGTCTCAAAAAAATATCCTAATCATAAACATAAATCATCTTGACAAATAATAAATATCGTACGCATGAATCTTATCCCATATAAAGAATAAGTAAAATCAAAAGAATTAATATTAGATGTAAAATGGTTTTAAAATGCCCCTTAAAACATTTATTTAAAACAATATTATCTCCACATTTAAAATAACATTCAAAAACATAAAACAATAACAAAATAAATTTAATTGAAAATAACCATTGAATCATATAAAATAATCTTTAAAAAATTAAAACATTTTATGTGAAAAATTACCTTCATTCTAAATTCACCATTTAAAAATTAGATAATCCCATAATATTTTAGAAATAATTTTCATTTAAATTTTCCATGTAAATATATAGGGTATTATTTATAACAATTAGTGTTCATGATGCTAGAAAACACCACTCATTCTATTATCCTTAAAAAACATTTCATTTAAATTTTTGGTAGAATCCAAATTGGTCCTCTTTTTAATACGTCATCAAGGGTAGTTTTAAATAATTTTATAAAATTTTATTTGAGGGTAACAAGAAATTAAAACAATACTATATGAATTTTAAGTAATTTTTAAAACATTTTTATAAAACATTTAAATATGATAAAAAGAGATTTTAAGAAATAGGGAATTACACTATCTTTTCCTTAAAAAAATTTTTTTGAAACCTGAATACATAAGGGTATGATAATGATTAAAAATAAATTATTCTCCTAAAATATCTTTAAGGAAAGAAAATTCATGAGTTACTTGAGATATAGTTCTCAAGATTTTATCATTAGGATCATAATCATTAACGATGAAGATAAAAAATAGGATTGTTTCATAAAACCCTTTCATAAATGGTATCATTGAATTGAAATATACATATATGAATACAATTTAATAAAAAATAAAATATAATTAAAATACATAAATTAATTATATTACATGTAAATGTGGATGTAGACACACCTCATAAAATAAGATCGGTTTCTAACATAAAGTATGGCCCAAGGGAGGGAAATTGAGATAATAATCTCATATCTAAATTATAAACATCCACCCTAAAATTTAAAATAACATGTTTAATAAATAAAATTTTATTAAAAATATATTTCATAAGCATAATTTTATATATCATAAAATATATTTTTTATTTTTTGAATACTATTTACCTTTTTATTAACAATCCAATGGTAAAATTATGTTTTGGGAAATTAATTTTTTTAATGTATGTCCGGATATTTTATTCTTTATCAACATACATTGATCATGGTTTCATCATAACTATAATATCAACCATGATATAAATATAATATATATGTTGAATATATTTATTTATAATAATACATAGAAGCATAAAATAGAAAATAAAATAGGTCATTCATAGAGACAATAACTTTATAAAGGTATAAAAAAATTTCTATTTCTTGACAAGTGATATGAAATAAAGGTAAATTTTATAATAAATTTAAATAGTAATTTTTTTAATATATATAATTTATATTCTTTAAAATTACCATAATTACCTTTAAGTAAAATTATTAGCAGAAAATTAATCAGTTTGCTTCATTAGGTCGTGGACCACCATACACACAAACATTGTTATCATATACCATAGGAAATTTAAAATAAGAATGTGTATGTAATATAAAAATTAAAAATTAAAAATTATGACAAAAATATAATATAAATTTGTATATAAACATATGTAACTATTTAATATATCCTTATTAGTATACATTTAATATATAAATTAAAATCAAATCATATCAGTTCATGAGGTGGTAGTTGGTCTAACACACGAGAGGCATTTTTTTTCAACATGTCTAGGTCAAAGATTTTATGTATTATTATAATTATAGTAGTAAAATAATATCATTAATATCATATATAGATATTAAATCCATCCCAATATTCAACTGTGATAGGTGGTGATTTAAAATACATCACATCGGTTCATAAAGTGGTAGTCTACTATACACACGAATGATGCTCTCAAATCCCAATTAATTAAAGTGTAGATAAATTATTTATATGAAAATAATATCATAAAATTAAATGTGGATGATTTTTTATTAACTTACAATAATTTAAAAACATTTAATAGATTTAGATGAAGAATTAAAACAGTAATACATACATTTAAACAATACCTCTACTTGAGAGAACCTTTTTTGGTTTAAACTAAATCCATTCTATATTGGATATATAATCTAAAAAGACCAATAAAATTTTTTAGGGAAAAAATTTGATTTTGGAATGTATTTATTATCAAGGGTTTTTAAGGAGTTAATTGGAGAAGATAGAGGGTTTCCTTTTTTAAGTGTGCTAAGAGGCACACATGAAATTTTTCATCATAAAAATATTTACACAGATTTTAAAAATTTAAAAGGGATCCAAAATGGGTTATTAAAGAAAAATATAGGATATATGGTCTACATATATCCATAAAATTTATCTCTAATTTTTTAGGTCATTTACCCTTTATGGTTTTAGATTAATATGCAAGAAAAAATGTTTTAACTATTACCCTGATAATTAATTTCTGATAGTTTTTACTATTTAATATGGTCAATAATTAATTTTACATTATTATATTTGATATATTACAGTTTTTAAAAGTATGGATTCAATATTTCTAATTCCATTAACTAAATTTTAAAATATTATTTTCATAGTAAACCTATACTTGCAATGAAAAAGTGGGTTTTCAAAAAGAAATCTTTCAATGTTTAAATAGATTTTAAAAAAAACATCAATATTAAATTGATAAAAAGAATATATATTTTATTAATAAGTATATAAAATTAAAGTAAAATTATTTTTTATAAGATATTATAATTAGAATTTATCATTAAAATTATTTTAATTAAAATGATTTTGTTCAAAAAAACCCGGTACTTTCAATATTGATTGAAAATTTTATATATTCATTAAAATTTTAAAAAAATAACATCAATATAGTTTTGACATGGTATTTTTAAAAAGAAATTTTATTATTTCAAAAATAAATTTGTGTTAAAAATTAATTTTAAAATTACTATGTTATATGTGACAAAAAATTTTGTTATAAAAATATAGTTTTAAGAAAAAAATTGATTTATTTTTATCTCATTCCTGAAAAAAAATAAGATAAACTTTAATAATTATTTTATTTTTATTATATATATATATATTTCATTCAAATAATTCTTCAAATGAAATTTATTTATTTATTTAGACAAATCATCTTTGTATGAATAAAAATAGTTTTTTATGAAAATTATTTACTTTATTTTTTTAATGGTTTTTCATTTCCATTTATAAATAATTAGCCAAAACATTAAATATTATATACATGTGTAAGGAAAATATTTTCATAATTTAGTTTGTCCTATGTAAACTCATCATTCCAAGGACTAGACAACGACTATTAGATTATGTGATATTATTATATTATTGGGTCAAATTTTATTAAGAATCTCTGTTGTGTGCAATTATATATATCTAATAATTTAAATTTATTTGAAAAAATATTTAAACAAATATTGGGGTGTTGAAATGATTCCATAATACATGATCCAATGTAACACATTTTCCATGAAAACACCTTCTATTATATATCAAATACATAAATCAGCGCATAAAAAAATTATCATATGCTTTAAGAATGTCGTTATTACATCAAATAAAGTTAATAATATTGGTATGGTATATAATTAGTTGGGAATGATTTGTTATATTATATCATATAAGGAAATTTGGTGGTCATATATAGATTCAAAATAAACAATTCATATATAAAAAATATTAACAAGACAAGGAGATAACATTGATTTATTATCCAATCATCGATTCCCTATCCTTGGTGAGACATTTAAGAATTTATTATCACCATTGTAAAATGATGAAGGTTGGTAGAGATGATCCAAATAAAATTTATTATGGATTTGGGAGTAAAATATCAGTTTTATAATAATATAAATCATCTCATTATTATTGGGAACATGGATTGGTCTTAATAGTTAGGTATCCCGTTTCTATATCCAACAAATAGGAGACCGATATGGTTGGTCATATAATGTATTCATTAGAGAAATTTATAACTTTTTTCTATAAATTTTTATAATAAAAGAAATATATTAAGGGTAAATTATTTTAAAATGATCCAATGAAATCCATAACACATTCCTAGAGCATGTATGCCAGTTTCTAAATAGTTCATTCCGACTACACATTATTTTTTGGATCATATGATTTGATCATGGTAAATTGGATACATAAATATTATAAAAAATATCTCTAAAATTTAGAGGTAAATTAATGAACTGTATCTGATTTGATGAAAATGGGTATTATATAAAATTTTAGCACTTCCCAATCATAGATCCCTACAAAGTCATTTATCATATTGAGTTCATATAAATGAATGAAATGTGAAGACTTTGTGAGTGTGTCTATAATGGAAATGATTAACTCAACCATCCAAAATTTTATTGGTAATCATGTGAAGAACTCAATTGAAATATACCTCGATTTCCATAATGATGTAGGTAATGATTATAATATTTTATCAGGTTTTTAGGAGAATCCTTGAACTATTGATGGATGAGTAATCTATCAAATAGTCAACCACATTTCATTTCATATCTTATAATAAAATTTTTTTTTATAGATCCCTGTAAATATATTCAATTCATAGGTGAATACCATATTTATAATGTTTTCTTATAGAAATATTTTGTTCCCAACTATGAAGGAGAATTACTTTTCAATAAGGGAAATGAAAAATCCACTTCATATATTTTTTATCTATAATTGGTCTCTCTAATTATGTTTTTATGTTGTGGAAATTGATTTAGGATCCAAAAATTGGTAATCCTAATCCTAATAATCCAAATCAGATCGAAAAGTTCAGAGAAATATAACAATGATTTTATTCTAATAAGTGTAATGAAAATTCAAATATCCATTCATAGTCTAATAATTTAGCTGATCATAAGAATCACATACAATCTGATTATACAACATATGTCTCAATGAATGAATAATAGAATTTTATTTTTATGGTTTATAAACCTAGTCAATTCCCAACATCTTAAGATATTAAATCAATAAACATTTTCTCAGGTTCAAATAACTTTTTGAAATAACATGACTGAATATTCTATAAATATTTAACATTTCTTACTTATTATGTAAAAGAACAGCATAATTCACCTAGACCAGCCACCTAAGATATCCTATCAAAGTGAGATATTAAAAAGGTATGGGAAAAAAGTCTTGAATATAACTAAAACCAGATATAAAACCATATTAAAATACAAAAGAATAGATTCTTTCATGATCTATACAATCCAAAAAACCATAATAAACAATAATGAATGAATAAAAAATGACTCAAAATTCTCAATGTGACCAATATTCACCTCCAAATCATCCTGAATAAAAGTAAGTGACTACAATAGAGAACATCATGCTATAATATTTTCACCCCATTACGAGGATCCTACAATAAAATATAAACCACCACACAAAGGAAAAATTAAGGTGTGATCATAGATCCCATTATGATAACACCATAGATAATAGAAAAAGTATACAATCACTAATTCATTAGTTCTATGTTTTAAAATTAAAAATCATATACATATATCTTTAAAAGTCTATAGTAATTTTTAAATCATTTTCATTTTTTTTCAATAAAATAATATCAAACTCATTATTCCATGAATATTAAAAGTTAATGTGGTCAAACATAGAATCATGATAAAAAATATATTAAAATAATGTAAGCACACATCCATGAAATAATCATTCATGTGAATCAAATTTATGGTACCTTATGTGGAAAAATATGAGGAAAAAACAATTTTAAAATCCATCAAGTGATAAATAACCATAAATATGTAATCACACTATATTGGGGAATAGTCTATGAGAATAAATTATATGGATAATATAACTTAAACCAAGAATAAATTCATTACAAAAAATATTGAATCCATCCATAGTCTATCGATATCCAAAAATCATACCCTTGTAGTGCCACACGCACTATGGTCACCCATGTCCTATTCAAAACATACCCTTTCTTCCAAGTGTTTTTTTTCAAAGATAAATTTTAAAAAAATTATAAATATCTAAAAAAATTCCAAATCCATGAAAATCCTCTTTAGAATATGAAGACCCATTCCCAATCCCAAACCACAGTTCTGGAATTTAATTAAACACTTTGTGTAAAAACCAATTTTTAATGACAAAATAACATTAAGAAGATTTATCTATCCAAAAAATACCTTGAAACCACATATTAATTTCAATTAATAAAACAAATTAATATTATCACAATAAAAAAAATTCAATGAATTGATTTATTTTATAGAAACCCCTACATCAAAATGAATGTTGAACAATTCTCCCTTCACAACTGTTACCCTATAATAGTAAACAAGTTATACAAAATTCAAGATCCATATTAATAAATTTAAAACCTACATCCAACCCAATATATCTATAATAAATATTCACTTAATTTTCCACAAGATGATAGGATAATAAATAAAATTAGGATCTCAAAAGAAAAAGATAATCCAAAAAAACACAACATACTATGATGTCATCAATCATGATTGGAATAGTTCTACCATAAATACAAGTGTAGAGACCTATAAATAATAGGGGATGGATTCATATGAGAAAATATTAAATTATATGTTGATTATGATTTAAATGACCATGGTAAAATGTAAAAAATCACATTATAAAAGATCATAGGGAGGATGCTTTGTTTCCTGGAGGAGGTTGCATGGTTCATCAAACTGTGTACCTTAATCATACACCCCTGAAATCCATTCATGTTTTGTGTTACATAGTTTTCATTGAGTATAAATGGTCAAAATAATAGTTTTGCATTGATTTTATGAATCTATAGAAAAAACCATACCCCACTCAGTTTTTACTAGTTAGTCATATGATTTTATTAACCATGCTTAAACCTTGAAATTCCCCTTTGTTAAAACATTGAGACATACCACACGATTAATGAATGGATAAAATAATATTTTCCATTAATAATTATTATTTTTATGTTCACTAAAAACCATTTCTAGAACTTATATTCCACAAAACATTATGAATCCCAAAATAGAAAACCACAGCTCAACTAAGGCATTCATGTTACCTAGAGGGCATCAAAATTCACCCCACCGAAATATTTTTTTATCCCATGATTATCGTCAACATTATCTAATAATTAAAATAGAATTCCAATTTTTAATAATAAATAATTTATGATCACAGGTCTCATGTATATCCCATCTGCACTACCATAGTACCATTTCTATAGAAATTTTTTACCACAGAGTACCTTGTCCTAGAAATTCATAAGCAAGAATATTTTATCTACAACAATGATATCATGATCAAGATATTTTTTGACCGTGTTGGATTGATGTTTTCTGGGAAGAATTAAGAATATTTTTATGAATTTATAATACGTTCTGACATGAATATAAATCAATTAAAATTATATGTTTTGATGATCGATGGAATATAAGGAAATGATTAATCACAATATGATGATCAAATGAAAAAACTATTATGAAATTACATCGATTTAGAGAAATTATTTTTATGATAAATGGTTCAACAAACTCACCTTGGGTAAAAAATAAATGTTTTATTATAATAAAAAAATTATCAGATTCTGAATGGCTCCATAATAAATCTATCAAATCTTTGCTAGTCCCATTACTCTCATGAATCAAATGTTGTCTAAAGAACTTATGATTCGAGGCTTATGAATGAATGGGGAGACCATGTTATTCCAATCATTTTGAGTTTTCTTCGAATTAAATTTGTTTGTGTAAAAAGGGGAAATCATAATACTTTCCATTTTAATTTTGATGATTCTATGCATGTAATAAATGTTCTCAAAATCATGACGATTTAATGCTTTGAAAAAGAAATTTTTTTTATGATGATGTATTGTGAGATAAAAATTTTCTAATCTCATCTTATCAGAGTGATAAAATTATAAATTCAATTATTTCAAGGAATGGTGTTTTTGTTTGAAATGATAGAAGGAATCCATGATGGTTCTTTAGTCAGAACATTAATCCAAAATATAAATATCATCATTTAAATATGTTTGTGAATGTTTATAATATGTATATTCCATAATTAGAAAAGTAATGATATTTATGGAGATAAAAGTTGTTAATATCTGGTTTTACACTGATCAGTCATAGGTTTGATTGATTTCGGAAACAGATATGAAAGTGGATTTTGACCATACTGATGTGTGTATGAATGTCATTAACAGAACAAATAGATGAAGATGAACAATGTATACACCATTTTCATAAAATAGTTGTTGGTTTCCTATATCTAGGTTAAGATGAAAATAATTCATTTTTCATTAACAAGTCATTTATGCAAGAAATAAGAAATATTTTTTGATTTATTTTTTGGTGACGATTCATCGAACATTATGTGGGGTGGAATCATCGAACTAGAGGTGACACTGATCCTTAAGATTGCGACATAAAATAATCAATCAGATTCATGATGACACCAATACTTTATTATGCACATGATAAATAGTATGATAATTTTTCTAAATAATTCTATAATATATGAAATGTTTTCAAGGGTTTTAAAATGATTGGTTAAAGAGAATCATGATGTTTGTGTGGAGAGTTATATGTTTTTCTTTTCAAATGGTGTTTTGAAGCTCTTATTGATGTGTTATAATGTAGTGAATATATTATTAAAAGTTGAAAAAAGGCTTCTGGAAAAATTATTTCAATGTTTTATGATTATAATTGGTCCTCATAATGAGAATACATAGATTCAAATGTGTTAGAAACCAAGTCAATAAAATTGGAGTGACAACATATTTACATTGTAATGAAGAATCATTATAATAAAAATTAGTGTTAGAATGAAAAATGGTGACAATGTCAGAAAAATATGACTGTTTGAGAATATTAAAAATATTTTAGAATAATCTAAAAGAGTTTATAAGCACTAAAAAAGAAAATTATTTAATCAAAATTATGGAAAAAATTAGGTTTTTTGATATTCGGTTATGGAGAAAACCAGTTCATATTCCCATATAAAACACCTTTTTCACACCTATTAAATGAAGAGATTGCATTTTAATTTATGATGTATCATAACACTATTCATTTATAGAAAAATAGATAGAACATCATATATTTTTATGGAAATATATTTCCAGTAAGAGATTACATGGTGATTTTTTTCAAGACCAAAGACTATAAGTTGTCATAGTTTCCAGAATTGGAATAGAGCATCAGACTAGGTAATAGGACTAAGATTTCTAGACTGAGACATATTCTTTTCATAATTTTTTTTATCAATATTCTGGTGGATATATATTTTTACACAAATAATTGGTCTGATAAATAAGTCTAATCCATTCGGCTTAAAGTATATATTAAGGGTTTCTCTCATTCTATTAGCTAGTACAATTATAACTTGTTTAGAATATTATCAATAGTGAATGTTGATATGTTAGAACACTAAAATGTTTTGAACTAACAGGTTGAAGTTCCATTACTCGTTACACAAAAAAATGTGTTAAATCATTACGTGATACTTCTAGAACATGAAAAGTAAAATTAAACAAAGTGTTTCCATCCCATGCTAAGGGTGTACATACTCTTGTTGATTAGTGACCCTTGTAAATACTTGTGGTCTTGTTGATTTAGGATTAATTTTTTTCAATAAAATTTATATTTCATTAACATATGATGAATGTTTTTTAAAAGGAAAATAAATATAATATAAAAAAGAAGTCAATGATTCACCCCCTCCACCTACTCATGATACATTTATCCTAGATAGGAAATATAAATTGGTATCTATAAAAAGGTTCCCTTGTTTTAATCATTTTTTATGTTTCTGAAGTTAATTTGTCATGGAAAATATGAAATTTGTTAATATTAAAGAGAATCCAGTCTCTCATAGAAAGAACTATCATATCTGGAATGATAAAATGGTGAATTATCACTTGTCTCTTAGATATGATATTCTGGAAACATCCTAAAATTGATTTCCTCCAATTAATGAAAAATTTCCTAGGATATATGTAACACCCAAAGCTTCAATATTACATTTCCCTCTAATTTATGCAATAACTTGTGTTGTTCACAAATTAGAGTTTTAACACAGCACGACCAATCAAACAAGCTATTATGAATAGTAATACCAACTTTTTGAAACATTGTAAATAATATTTTTCAAAATGGACTTCATTTGGGGTTTCAGAATATGAAAATTCGCTTTCAGGGAATTTTTGGTACTTTTCTGAAAACATTCAATTTTTTATGAATAGTAAAAAACACTCTATTATTGTTTAAAATCGACTTTTTATTTAATTAATTAGTTATTTTGATTAAATTTATATTATTTCAAAATATATACATAATACCTATATTAGTTAAATATAATTCATTGGGGTAATATTATAATGATATTAGATATATAAAATTTTATTAAACTTTTTACCGTTTTACCCACCTTTTATGAGCATTTTCAAATTTTCATTAATGATAATTTTACCACTTTTGTGAATTTAATTTTAATAATCTAAGAGTCACGATTGGCATCATTATGTAAAATGTGGTTCAAAAAGATGAAAATAATTTGTGATGAATAGTAACTTTTGACTTTTGTTTACCACGGTTAAAAGTAAATATGGTAATAATGGGTAAAAATGATATTATAATTACCTTAAAACTATTCTTAATTCTTTTGGATAAGTTTATCGCGAACAAAATTAAACTTATAAATAAAATGTGATCCTTTTGGTCTACTTTGATATGATTATGAAAATTTATTATTATTTTATTTGAAGAGGAGTTAAATGTGTTAAATTCAAAGATTAATAACTAAAAAGTTTTTCATATATGGTTATACATATGATAAATTCGACTATAAAAACCATTAGAAATATAAAATTATTTTCTACATAATGGTATTTTATTTATAATTATATACGTTAAATAATTAAATTTATTTATGATACAACGTTGATACAGTAATTACCTTATTAATAATGATTAAGATAATTGATATTATAAAAATCCAAATAAATTTAAATTGAGAATTTCGATGAATGAAAATAATTTTCTAGGTTAATTAAAATTGTTAGGATTGATTAAATAATTTTTTTTTCAAATTTATATAGATATTATGACTTTCAAAAAAACAAATTACCAAATAGTGTCAAAATTGACATAAATGAGTTTTTAAAAACAATAATATATTATTAATTGATATATTATTTCAAAAAATATAAGGATATGAAAACGGGAATAGATAAGGATAAATATATAAATAATTAACCCCATGGGACTCTATTGTATTTCTATTGTATGTATATTAACCATTTATTATAATTATATAAGAACACATTACAAAAGTTATACTATTTAACTAAGAGTTAAATATAAAAAACAAGGTTAATAATGTGACCTAAACCTATCTAAATTCTATTAGATGAGTGGTGTTCGACCCATATCTACCATAGAATCTATATAAATCGTTTTGGATCCATTATAAACTGAATATGACTGTATAAAAAATAATATTTCCTATTTTTTATAAAGTGAGCCTCGCCCCTCTTATAAAAGGGTACTTCCCCTTCTCCCAAAATCACACCTACAAAGCAATTATTTTAAAAGAAACCCTACTCAAATATCCTCCCAAATACCCTCACATTGAACTATAAACTTACATTGATCATAAACCCATCCTAATGGGACCTTTTTGATCAAATCAAAAGGAATCACCCGAAGAAGATGTAATAATTTTATTCACCTCATTCAAAGTTATCTTCTTCTGCCACCTAATTTTTCGTTGTTGTTTCCATAAAAAAAATCTTTTACCTTTTACATACTGTTATGTTATTATTAATATGTTAAAACCATATTAATTATTCTATTCATCCCAAAAATGACAAGTCCTCAAACGTGCGTATGTACGGCTTTCGGTCTCTACATCGTGGTGTAGTTTGTAATTGAAACACTTAATTATTTGAATGGTCATAAAATTGAGTATAAATAATGTAAATAATAAATATATCATTTTATTTATTATTTATATATGATAAAAAATCCAATTACATATGATTTCACCATCAATGGAATGGTATTGTCACTCGTGCATACGTACAGATTACCGTCTCCACGAACGCGGTGAGATTCATCCTTATCGTAACCATTCCAGAATAATTTTCATTTTATGAATAAAAATAATTTTCATAAACTCAATATCATTATAGATAAGACTAAAATACATATTATCCATAACAAACATGACTTATGTAACAATACATATAAAAGAAAAATGATTCAGTTAACACCCAAAACAACGATAATATTGAAATATTATTTGCAAAGATATATTAGAATATCATATTTGATATCATATTTATGTATGTGATTCGTGTATAATTTAATAAAATTTATTTAACTTTTATACGGGAGGTTACTATACTCTCAATCATGTAAAATTACAAGGTAAAAGTTAATTCTACAATCACATTATTATACGAGGTTGTTTATACGTGACTATCTACTCGGACCTCATTACCATCCACTTCCGTATTACTTAAAAATATATTTAAAAACTTTTTTAATATATCCTAGACTATGATTTAAATTCATTTATAACCTTTTTTGAATTTTTATAAAAATTTTATAAATTAATCATTCCATCATAATTCATACAAGGTCCTTTACGACGTTTTTTCCAAAATTAAGAGAAGAATGTTTTTTAACATATCCAGAGAGTGCGACTATTTTCCAACATTATTACACCATAGAAGCATCCATTAAAATCATATAATAATATTTTCTAAATATATATTTTCTTTTATAATTATGTGACTTTTAAATGATTTCAAAATAGAAAGAGATATTTCTCTTAAATGGTTTGGATTTCATCTATGCCAACATACATTGATGGAATTTACACTTGTTTTAAGTTTATTTATTCTGATACAATCTTTAATATTGTATTGAAGGATTTGTGTTATGTTTTACTATATATGTGTCATTTTTATACCATTTCTGGCTTATGTTTAATGTATTAACATTTCTTATGCTAGTTTTAATACGAATTTGTTTTTTATGTTTCAACCTTTTTATATGAGGATTGCATTGGACTTAGTAAGTAATGGGTGGATATGGCTATAGATCCTCGATGAATCGGTATGTCTAATTAGAAAAACTAGTGTCTTGGAATAAGGACATAGAAAAATATTAGTTGTAGTATAGGCATGAGAACTTGACTATGTTGTTATGATGTCCGACATTATACATTCCATCATTATGACATTATTTATTGATATTACATTTGATTATTCAACTAGTAGAATATCCATGTGAATAATTAAATGTAATTTTTTGGATTTATATTTTTCATATTATGCTGAAGTTTATGTTTAAAAAGGATTTTGTTTTAGTCTTATAATTTTCCTTAAATATTTATTCTTATTTATGAAACATTCCGCTATATTCTTATCCTTATTGAGAATCTGATCTAACCCCTTTTATTTTTTATTTTTCCTAGGATATGATGAAGTAATTTAATGTTAACCTAAAGGGATAGAACAATTATATTAGTGTGTTCAAAGTGGATAAATGTTTGTTGATTTTTTTATTTCATGATGTAATTTAAAACTTATGTGCATGTCAAGTACTTCCAAGGCTACTAAAATAATCAGTTTGTCGAGGCATGATCTCATGTGACCATGAAAATGCTAAATAATAATGCACCGACTCTAGGCAACTAGGGTTTGGGAATTACAGTTGGTATTAGAGGATGTTTATTACAAACATTGGAAAAAATATTTAGAAAATCTCTGATTAGAGAACCTTACCCTAAGTAGACTTTGAGGATTAGTATAGAATAACTTCCTAGAAATTTTTCAAATGTGGAGATATTAGGTATTTTCCAAGGAATAGATCCCTCTCTAGATATGAGAAGATATAGGTGGATCTAGCACATATTAACCTAGGAGTGAAAAATATGACAAGGAGTTTTAGGTCGGACCTGGGATATCTTGGTACACGACAACGTTCCTTGATGTGCATTTGGTTATGAAACTCCCAAGGGATATGATTAGGATAATTCACATTTTATTTATGAACCATTATGAAGTATTTAAGAGTATATACCTCCTCAATGAAAAAATTTCTATTATTATGGATTATATCCATAAACTGTTCAAATCATGATATATGTTTTACATGTTTTGAATTATGTAGTGTGGTTTATATACTAATCTAGTGTATTATATTGTTTAAAAATGGTTCCTAGTGAATATAATGGAAACTATATCAATGAACATTATCCATGTAGGGATTTACAACCAACTCAAGTGAATTATATTGGAGTAAGTGATGCAACTAGTTCTGATTAGCTTATCACCATACTGGGACCACTCACTCGGGTTATGAATAATAAACTTACCTATATAGAGCACCCTGATACACAACGCAGAGGGTCAAAGTTAGGACACTTAATGAGGCAACAACCACTAACATTAATTGGGAATACAAATACATTTGTAGTTCAGAAATTGATAAGTTCATTAAAGAATATATTTTAAGCTTTGTGGAGTAGTGAAAGGGAGAAAGTTGTCATGACATTTTTTCGGCACAAAGAAGATGTAGATCAATGGTGGTCATTAATTCACAACCAAATTGAAGACGAAGAAGTATCAAATATTTAATGGAGGCATTTTAATGATATTTTCATAAAAAATACTTTCTTCATGACTATTGAGCGGATATGGAAAGACAATTTCAGAGCCTGAGGAAAAAGGAGGATGAGAATGTCACCAATATGATGCTAAAATTATAAGGATAACAAGGAAAGAAAAAGATTATATATGTAACCCATGGAGTAATATTGATATATTAATTGATGGGTTAAAACCATTTCCCCATCATGAATTAGTCTTATAATCATTCACATCACATGATGATATTGTCTCATGTGCTATCAAGACAGAAAATGAATTATCTATGACTTACGACCTTATACAAAGAAAGAGAAGTGGAGACCTGATGAATACTCTGGAAATGGAAATATGGGGAAGAAGTGAAATGTTTAATATCTGTCCTATGGTAAATGTGGTAAGAAACATCTGGGTAATTTTCTAAAGGGAATGAGAGTCTGTTACAAGTGTAGTGAAAAAGGCCACCAATCTCATGATTGTTAGAGAAATAAAGAGGTTCTCAATGTTAAATGAAACAATTATAGAGAAATGGGGAATTATGAACATATATTTTCTTATGCCCCAAAGAAAGTTACCTCAGAATAGATGAAACTATTAAGGACAAGCATATGCAATCACTGCTACTAATGTTGGAGCTCTGAAATAAGTGGTGGAAGATAATTTAATAGATTCCTCATGTTTAACCAATACATTTTTTGATTTTGGATCATTTCAGTGTTTTATATCTTCCTATTTTTCTATGAAAAGAAGATATTTTCAATTTGATTTAACAGGTATGTTTTCAGTCAAAACTTTTAAGGGATGTATCATTTCAAAAAATATTTTTGAATCAGTCCCTGTTAGGGTATTTAAATTTTCATTATCTGATAATCTCATCGTCATTCTCATGGTTGAATTTGATATATTCCTTGAAATGGATTGGTATTCCGACCAAGATGTAAAAATTTATTGTAAGAAGAAAGAGGTTAAAATTTTCGATGATGAAAAGGAGTGCCATATTTTTAGAGTTGGAACGTCACCACCTAATTCTTATCTACCCCACCCTATGTAGCTCAAATAAATTCAATTATTGGGGAGGAAGATAATGATATAACTATGGGTGTGGAAATAAATGGTTGAATTGAGGACGTACCTATTGTACTAGAATATGTTTATATGTTTCAAGAGGATTCACATGGCCATCCTCCAAATTGTGAAATTGAGTTTTACATTTATTTAATTCCAGGTTCAGGGCCCATATCTATGTCACCATATAGAATGACCATTGTAGTATTAGTGGAAAAAAAATAAACAACTTGAGGAATTGAATAATAAACGATTTTTTCTCCTTAGTGTTCCTCTACAGGGATCCCCTATACCTTTTGTTGTGAATATTGATGGATTTATGATGTTATGCATTGACTACATGGAGATCAATGCTATAAAAATAATGAAAAAGTATCCCCTACCACACATTGATGATTTATTTGATAAAATTCATGGAGATCAATATTTTTAAATGATTAGACTTCGATCTGGATATCATTAGTTTTGTGTGAATAAGTAAGACATTATGAAAACAACATTTCAAACAAGGGACGGGCATTACAAGTTTACAGTAATTCGTTTTGGATTGACTAATGCACCCTCTTTCTTCATGTGTATAGTGAATATAATTTTCATGGAATATCTTGATGACTTTGTAGTGGTATTTATTGATGATATATTGGTATACCCAAAAATCTTCAGAGATCATGAAAATCATTTGCGCACTATTCTGAAAACCCTCAACATAAATGAATTATATGCGATGTTTAGAAAGTGTGAATTCTGTCATCAAGAAATTTATTTTCTTGGCCAAATTGTCTCTATGGATGGAATCTATATCGATACATCCAAAACAAGATCAATACATGAATGGTCAGCACCGATGAGTATAACTGAGGTACACAGTTTTATTGGTTTTAGAGGTTATTATCGAATTTTCGTCTAGAATATTTCCCTTTTGGCCAACCCATGAACCAAGATCACATGTGAAGGGGTTAAATTTATTTGTAAAAATAGTTTGAAGAATGTTTTTATGAAATGTAGATAATATTAGTCAATGATATTATCTTGAATCTACCATTGGGGAATGATGGGTTTGTTATTTATAGTGATGCTTCAAAGAGAGGACTTGGTAGTGTTATTATGTAAGATGATAGTGTTATTTCTTATCCATCGCGAAAACTGAAAATTTATGAACAAAACTATCCTAACCATGATATTGAGTTAGCAGCTATTATATTTTCTTTGAAGTTATGGAGACACTATCTCTATTATGAAAAATGTGAGAAATATACCGATTACAAGAGTTTTAAGTATATTTTCTCACAAAAAAAACTCAACACGAGGCAAAGGAGATGTGTTGAACTACTCAAAGATTATGATTTCACTATATACTACCACATGTGGAAAGAAAATAAGGTTGCATATGTTTGGAGTAGAAATGATCATGGTGTTTTGAACAATATAAATGTTTAAAGGGATCCTATGTTCATGGATATAGTAAAATGGATTTGGGAGTAATCATGGAATGTGAAACATCAATAATTTTTCAAATGGTTTCCAAACTATCTTTACTAAAAAGGTAAAATGTTCTCAGACTGATGATGATGAGTTTCAAAAGAATATTAAAGTTATGAACGATGGAATATTGAATGGCTTCATGTATGAAGATGTAATTTTGAAATTTGGGAAGAAACTTTGTGATCCTAACATACCTGATCTCAAAAGGAAATTGCTGGATGATGATCATAGATCCAATTTCTCTATACATACTAGTAGCACTAAGATGAATATATATTTGAAGGAACATTTTTGGTGGGAGAACATGAAGAGGGAGATTGCTAATTATTGGTTAAGATGTATGTCTTGTCAACATGTGAAAGCTGGAATACAACATCCACGATGAGTCATGCAACCTCTTCACATACCTGAGTGGAAATAGGACGATATTACGATGGATTTTTTCAGGGGACTAGCAATAACACTTAGAAAAAATGATTCAATATGGGTCATTTTTTATCATCATACCATGTTAGCCCATTTTATTGCTATAAGAGAAGATTTACCACTTGAACGTATAATAAGAATATATATTAATGAAGTTGTAATAATTCATGGAGTACCCGTATCAATATTTTTTGATCATAATCTCCATTATACATCAAGATTCTGGAAAAGTCTTCAGACGACCTTTTATATTGAACATCGTTTGAGCACTGCCTCGCACCCTCAAACCGATGGACAATCAGAACGGACTATTGAAATCTCAGAAGACATGTTGAGATCTTTCTCACATGACATTCAAGGTATGTGGGATCAATATTTACCTATGGTAGAAGTTTCCTATAACAATAGTTTCAATTCAAATATTCATATGGCCAAATATGAAGCGTTATATGGAAGGAGATCTTCCACTCCATCATGTTGGGATGATGCTGGCGAAAGAAAACTCATTGGCCCTAAACATTTTCTTGAAACAAAGGAAAAAGTGAATATTATCCACACCCACATCAAAGAATTTAAAAGTAGGCAAAAGAGATATGTCGATTACCGAAAAAATGATAATCACTTTCAAGTAGATGATTATGTTTTGTTGAAGTTATCTCCCTATAAGGGTGTTATATTTTTCGGTACGAGGGTATATTAAGTCCAGGATAAATTAGACCTTTTGAAATTCTGGAACAAATTGGAGTTGTAGAATATCGTTTGGAAATGTCGCCAAGTCTCTCTAATGTTCATGATGTGTTCCAAGTATCACTATTACGAAAATACATGTCTGACCCAATGAATGTACTCACATATGTAGAAAAAGAAATATAACATGATCTTTCTTATTGTGAATAGCATGTAAAGCTTCTTGACACTAGAGAATAAGTGATGAGAAATCGGATGACTTATTTGGTAAAATTTCTATATAGATATCATAAGATGGTAGAGCCAACTTGGGAAGCCAATGAACTTATGATGAAGAACCACTAGAATCATTATATGCAGTAATATTATCGAACTTTCAAGGTTGATATTATTTGAAGGAGTGGAGAATGTTACACCCCAAGCCTCCATTATACGTTTCCCATTGATTAATGCAATATCTTCCGTTGTACACAACATAGAGTTTTAAGACACCACAACCAATCAAAATAGCTATTATGAATTGTAATACAAACTATTTGAAATTTTAAAAATTCCATTTATCAAAATGGACATTATTTTTGGTTTCTGAATATAAATATTAGATTAGGGTAAATTTGTGGTATTTTTTTGAAAACATTCAATTTTTTATGAATAGTGAAAAACACTACGTTATTGTTTAAAATCAAGTTTTTATATTAATAATTAGTTATTTAATTTAATTTTATATTAGGTAAAAATAGATACATAATAACTATATATGTACAATTTAATTAATTGGAGTATTTTTATAGTAATATTAGATATATAAAATTTTATAGGACTTTTTACCATCTTTTACCCACCTTCTAGGAGCATTTGAAAATTTGAATAAAACATAATTTTACTGCTTCTGTGAATTGAATTTCAAAAATATGAATGACATAGTTTACATCAGTAAGTAAAATGTGTTTTAATAAGATGAAAATAATTTTTGGTTGAATGGTAACTTTTTCCTTTTATTTATCACTGTTAAACGTAAATATGGTAATTAAAGGAAAATGATATTATAATTACCCAATCACATTTCCTAATTCTATTGGATAAGTGTATTTCATTAAAAATCAACCTTATGAATACAATATGATCCATTAGGTCAACTTGGATTAGATTAGTACATTTATTATTATTTTATTTAAAGAAGAGTTAAAAGTGTAAAATTCAATGTTTAATAACTAAACAATTTGTAATATAGGGTTATACATAAGATAAATTAGACTATAAATATTTATTATAAATCTAAAATAATTTATTACATAATGGTAATTTATTTATAATATTTAGACATTAAATAATTAAATTTATTTTTGATATAATTAATATACAGTAATTACATTATTAATGAAAGATTAAAATAATTGATATTATAGTAATCAAAATAAAGGTAAATTGAGACTTTTGATTAATTACACTAATTTTATAGGTTAATATGACATGATAGGGTTTATTAAATAAATTTATTTCAAAGGTAAAAATTATTTATGACTTTCACAAAAAAAATACCAAATAGTGTGAAAATTTACATAAATGAGATTTTGAATCAAAAAAATTTATTAATTGATAAAATATTCCTAAAAATATAAGGTTCAACCAAAGGACATAGATAAGGTCATATATATCAATAATAAAACACTTTGGGGTCTCTTGGATTATTATATAATTTTTATTAACCATTTTTTATAATAATAGAACAATACATGGTAAAATTTAAACTACTTAACTAAGAATAAAATCTAATGGATAAGGTTTATATAGTGACCGAAACCTATCTAAAACCAATTGGTTGAGAACATTTTGACCCATACCCACCTTATCCTCGAAATAAATCAATTTGGAGCCATTATAAACCGAATATTATTGTATAATAAAATAATATTTCAAGTTTTTTGTAAATTGAACCCCACCTATCTTATAAAAGGTTACTTACCCTTCTCTCAAAATAACGCATCCAAATCCATTTGTATTTTCCAAAAAGATCAAATATCCTTACAACTACCATCCCTTCGACCTGGAGGCCTTACATAGATTATAAATCTATCATATGGATCCCTTTTAATCAAATCAAAATGAATCACTCGAAGAATAGGTAATAATTTCATCACCTCATTCAAAGTTATCTTCTTCTTCTTCAACTTCCTCTTTCATTGTTGTTTCCATACCATAGTAATAAATCCATTACCATCCACATACTTTGATATTTTTATAAATACGGTTCAAACATATTCATTATTCTATCCATCCTATCAATGACAAGTCACCATACATGCGTACGTACGACTTAGCGTCTCCAAGTCATGGGGTAGTTTGTTATTCAAACACATCATTATTTGGATGTGTATAATAAATAGTATTAATGATGTAAATAACAAATATAAAATGTTAAGGATTATATATATATATGATATACTGTTATATTACATATGATTTAACCCTCAATTGAATGGTATTGTCACTCGTCCAAATGTACGGATTACCATCTCCATGAACACAATGAGATTCATTCCCAATCATAACAATTCAATAATAATTCTCATTTTATGTTTCTAAATAATGTTTAAGAACTGAATATCATTTTAGATATTAATTAAATACATCTTATCCATAACCAACATGACTTGTTCAATAAAACATATAATGGAACATGAATCAGTTAACACGTGAAACAAGGATACTACTGTAATATTATTAGCAAAGAAATATTAGAAGATCATATATGATGTCATATTTATGTATTTGGTTATTGAATAATTTAATAAGAACGTTTTAACTATTATATAGGAGTTTAATTTATCCTCGATCAAATAATTGTACAAGGTAAGGGTTAATTCTACAATCCCTTTATTATCCGAGGTTATTTATACATGAGTATCTAATAGGACCTCTTTATCATCAACATCTGTGATTCTTAAAAATTTATTTCAAAACATTTTTACTATTTATTATACTATGTTTTAATGTCATGTAAAACTTTTTTGAGATTATATAAAATGTTTATAAAGGAATATTTCTTTTATTTTCCAAACAATGTCCTTTATAACCATTTCAAAAAAATTTAGGAAAGAATGTTTTTTATACTTATACGGTGAGTGCAGATATTTTCCACCATTATAACACTTTTAAAGCATCCCTTACCATATTTTAAGATGATTTTCAATATTAATGTTTTATTTTATAACATTTAAATGATTTCCAAATAGGAAGAGATATTTCTCTTAAATGGTTTTGATTTCATATATGTCCACTTGCATTTATGGATTTTACCTTTGTTTGAAGTTGATATATAATGATACAATATTTCATATTGTATTGAAGGTTTTGTGATATGCGTGAATATGAAAGTGTTATTTTTATAATATTCATGGTTTATATTTAATGTTTTAACATTTCATATTCTAGTTTTAATATGAATGTTTATGTTATGTTTCAACCTTTTTATATAAGGAATATATTGGACTTTGTAATTGACGGGTAGATCCCACTATAGCTCCTAAATGCATTGGTTGGTATCATGAGACAAATTAGTGTCTTGGTAGAATTCCTTGACAAAATCTTATTTGTAGTCTTGACACGAGGCCTTGACTATGCTGTTATGTTGTTCGGCATTATGCATTCCATTATTATGAAATTGTCTATTCATATTACATTTGATTTTTCGATTAATATAATATCCATGTGAATAAGTATGTATAATTATTTTGATTTATATTTTCCATATTATGGTGATGTTTATGATTAATTTTTTTGTTTTATTTTTATACTTTTCCTTAAATGTTTGTACTTATTTATGAACGTTTTTGCTATATTGTTATCCATACTGAGCATCTGAGATCACCCCTTTCAATTTTTTCTATTTCAGGATATGAAGATGTATTTTATGGTTGACATATAAGGATAGGCTGAGGATATAAGTGTGTTCAAATGGTATAAAGTTTTGTTGAAATTTTTATTCCATGATGTAATTTCAAAATTATGTATGTATCTACTACATCCATGGATACAAAAATAAATGGTCATTCAAGATGTGATCTCTTGTTATAATGCCAATGTTATGTAATAATGTGCTGACTCTAGATAACTATGGTCGGGGTGTTACAACATATATGAATAAGAAGAATATCTTGAATAATGGGTGAGGTAAGATCACGTTATAGTTATCAATTTTGAAAATGGAATTTTTATAAGTGGAGGGTTTTTACACTTCAATAGGTATCTGAGAATATATGAAGTAAATTAATGAAGGAAATAAAAATGGATGGAATTAAAAGTTACATATCTTGAGATTTATCTAGGAATATATCAAGGTGGCTGAGTATGAATGAGACAGTGAATTCATTACCACGGTGAATTACATTATTAGCACTATTAGATTTCTTAGGGAAATGTTTGAATATTCAACTATTGTTGAAAATATATTGATACTTATACCTAACAAGATCGATGACAAATATTCTTCAATGGTTGATATAGATCCTAAAAAATTATAACTAGATTATTTTTATAGTAATGTCATTGCATATGGTATGAAAATTGAGAGGGTTTGAAAGGTGAAAAAAAGTTTGTAGGGAAATATGTCTAAAAGATTCCAATAAATCATTTCCTAGGATGATTCTTGAATAATAATAAGATTTATATTTTGATTATGAAAATGAGGTACCTAAAAATATTGATTAATTTTTGTCCTTTATTTTCAAAAATGTGAAATGGGTGCATAAAAGTATATATGGAAACTTCATGAGAAAATTTTCAAATGTAGATTCATTGGGAACTTTTTTTTATTTTCACTCAAAAAATAATGACGATAATAGTGATGAATATGATATATGGAAGAGAAGGGCATTATTGAAACAAGGTGATGATGAGAAGTCATATCAGAATGGGTAATATAATAAATTTTAAAATCCAAAAGGGCGTGTTTTTATCTAAATATTGTTTAGAAGAAGAGAGTGAAGTTGAATCTAAAACGTATATTGAGAATACTAGAGGTAATAATTTCATTGGAACAGTAAAAAATGAAGGGTTTTGAAGTAGTAGTTATAAATAAGAGGATACTTGATTATAATTTCATCTGAAAGAAGAATTGAGAAAATTTTTATGATAAATTTGATGTATTAATAATGAAATTATTTATTTGAAAATTTAATGTTCTTTAATTAATAGTAATGATTTTTTTTACAATTATAAGATTAAAAAAACTAGATGATATTGATGATATTAATAAATATATTAAGATAGAAAAGAATCCAAATGAACTTCTAGATGTTATGATGTATGAAAGAGAAGAAGAATATGGACTTTTTCAACCAAAAAATTCTAAAACCAAGCATAGAGATACATTTTTCCAGAACAATATTTCCTAATGTCTATGAATTATCATGGAATTATTAACCAAAGATGGATAAAATATAACCTAAATATTTTACAATAAATTTTAAAAAATTTCTATGATGAAAAAACATGAGAAAGTTATGTTTGGGACCAAACAAAATAATGTGGATAACACCGAAGTTTTATTAAATTATGAGCATAGAAAAATTTGAACTATTTTAGGTTTCAATAACATTATAATGAAATAAAATTTGAAAAATAATATTTTTGGATGATGATGTAATGTTTTTTGGTCAACAAATATCTATTGACAAATATAATATGGTTCCTGAGAAACATGCTCAAAACTATTAAGATTATGTATATTAATGAGGTAATGATTACTTCTATGAGTACTATTGTAATTTGTTTTGATAAAAGAATATTAAAAATATTTTTTTGTTTAATAAATAATATTAAAACTATTCCTTGAATTATATAAGGAAAGGTTTGAGGGGGATTCGGTCTTCTTAACTGATGAATATTATCAAATAATGATAGTGTCGTTATAATTCAGGATATGATATGAAGAAGATATTGGTGTTGCATATTTTGTTAGAAAAAAATATTATAAGTTATATTAAAAATAAAATCTTTCATTTGATAAAAAATTCCCATGAAACATATTCAATTTTATATCTATGGCCCAATAAGAAAAAATAAACTCATTTATATAACTGTTTCATTATATTCATTGATGCTTTTACTTGCTTTAATTTGGTTATGTATATAAAAAATATAGTATCATATCTGAATATTTTTAAATGTATCAAGAGATAATATGAGATGGAATTGGAGTATTTAGTGAAGATTTTGACAAATAAAAATTGTGGTGAAAAAAATGATGAGTTTGAAATTTATCTTCATAATCATGGAGATTTGAATGATTTCATTAAACCATATATTCCTTAAAAAAGATTTTTTTTGTATGAAGAAGTTCATTTATGTTTGAAATAGGTAGAACTATGTTACTTGAACATGGTCTCTCTCATTACATGTTGAGGTAAGCCATGAACACAACACATTATATTCCGAACCTATATTAATAAATAAAACATTTATATATGAACCCATATTAAATTTGTTATTAAAAAATCCATGTTTCAAACAATAATTTTGGGAGTCCATAAATCACAAATAAAAAAGTTGTGATCTATGAAAATTTGGAGTAAAAAGGTGAAGATGGAATTTCTATTCACTATGATTTGTGAGGATGATAATGTAGATGTTTTAAAATAATTAAAATAGTATTAGAATAATAAAAAGATGTGATAGATATTAAAAAAACATAGGAATATTCTAAGAAAATATTGTAGACAAGGAAGATGAACCATATGAATGAATTTTTGTTATGAATTTGGATAAGGATGAAATTTGTTTTAATTCTATACAAGAACAAGAATCGTACTTAACTAAGTCTATTGATGAGGAAGAATCTAAATTGTCTCATGTTATGATGAGGAATCAAGTGGAATATGAAAAAATAATAGTGTATCAACTTCAAAATGACCAAATAATAATAATATCAAATGTTATTACACATGTATTATTGTATTAAAAAGATGATTAGAAAGATGCAAATGATGATTTTGAGAAACCATAATGGGATCAGAATTTGAATGAAGAGTTGGATCAAATAGATAATAATGATACCTGGGAAATCTTAACTTACCCAAATGAAAAAATAAAATTGTTACAATGTGGGTGTTTTGGAACATGTTAAATGAATATAGACAAGTGATGACAAGAAAATAAAGGTTAGTGTAAAATATTTACACACATAATAAATGCATTTATTTTTCTAAGATTTTTTAACTAAGGGAAAGGTTAGAAACTATAAGAATATTTCTAGGAATCTTTACTCAATGAAGTAACAAATTATTCAAATACTTGTCAAATAAAAAAAATTTAATGCAGAGAATGACGATGATAATTATATTTAATAATGATTTAGTATTATTTTTAGGATGGATGAATATTAGTTTTTTAAGTTGAATAAATCCGTGTATGGGTTATAGAAAACTATGATCATATGTTATTTGAATTTTATTCCTACATATACAAATTTAATTTTTTTCAAATAAAGGGTTGATAATAATCAATAAATCATTCAAATTATGTATTCTTCCCTCGTTGAAGTTGTTTATGTTCATGAAATTATGATTTCTTGGAATAATTAAATGACACGTCAATAATTCACTAAATGTATGAAAAAGTTGTGTGATATTTAAATTCTAGTTGAAATGAAATAATTCATTGGATTAAAAATATCAAAAAACAATATAGACATATTTCCTACTCAAGAATAATATGCTACGACACTTATGAAGAAGTTTGGAATAGAATATTTGAAACTTTATTCCAAACCAATTTCACTGGGAACCATGTGGACTAATGATAATGAATGTAAACAAGTTTATTCAGCAGTTTTAGAAGCTGATGAGAACATTTTTTAATTTTAATTCCTCATAAAAAATAATGTTTATTCCATTTTGTTATGTGAAATATCCTGAATTTTTCAAAAGCAAATCTAATCTATTGGATGAAAAACATAATTCTCAGATATATCAAAGAGGCAATAGATTTTGGAATCAAGTAAGGTAGATCATATGTATTTACTTCTTTGGTTATTTATATGCTAATTGGGAAGGAATTATTGATGATATTATACCAAATCTGGTGGAGTTTTCATAGTATTGAAATATTTCTTAGTTGATATACAATGTTACAAAAAAAATACTCAAATAATGACTGATGTTGAGCTTGTTTCTAAAACTCAAGATGTAACACAACGTATGTAGATGAAGACTCAATGAGGTAACTTACATGTTAAATTAAAGGTACCCTCATTCTTGAGTTTTTATAGTTAGAGTTCAACCAATCCCACAATAATACCAGTACAAAATTATCATTCAAAAAATATTAAAATGAAATATCTATTCATTGAAGAGATTTTAGAAAACAATGAATTGAAATTGACGTATGTTACTACATAATAAAAAGTTTCATTTATTTTTACAAAAGCATTTCTAAAGGAATAATTTTTCAATCTAATGTTGAAAATGGTTTCCCAACCTTTTTATATTCAAGGTTGAGGAATGTTTTTCTTTCCCCTATCTCATTTAATATTTGGATAGTGTTTTCAAGGAGTAAAATGTTTCATAAATATGTCGATTGATATGTGATAATCCTTTTAAAGAATAATTTATGAATATGGAGTTTTTGGTAAGTTGTGATCTCAACATATAAGTTTGTGAACTATTATAAATTTTTTTGGAGTGGTTTTAAGAATCTATATACTGGTATGTGGAACAAGATATGAAGTGGTGGTGTTAATTTTGAAGGTTTGGAGATACTATTTTTTAAGTCACTACTTTTGGAGAAAAATATATTTTTATTGATGATTCATGTTTATTATAATGAGTTAGAACACATAGGACTATAATTGTTGATAAGTGATCCATTTGTTAAGATTATATTGTTAATTGATTAATGAATCATGGTTTACATAAAATTAATGTATGGATATATTTGGGACCAAGTTGAATAGAAGTTGTTTTTGGAATATGAAATTTTTTTAATGAATTTATTACATTTTATTATTCAAAAATGATATCAATTCACTTTTTATTTTTTAATTACCAGATTAATGAAATTATGGTTTCATCATAATAAAATTATTTGATGAAAAATTCATAAAAAAATCCATCGGTCTGGGGGGATTTTTTCTCTATGATAATGTTCAATGTCCTCACCTTGGGTAAACAATGAATGTTTTGATTTTAATGAGAAAATTTATCATAATCTGAAAGAATACATACTGATTCTAATGAGCATTTTTTGATCATGTATTTCTCATAAATTATCTTTAGTATGAGAAACAATTCATGAAAGTAATATGAGTGAAAGGGGTACAAAACATTAATCCAATTATTTTCATGATTGATGTGAAATATAGAAGACTCTTGAAGGAAGGGAAGTCATAATAATTTCCATTATAAGAAATAAAATTTTACGTTGATCTTATATTTTCACATAGTTAGGAGGATGTCATGATTACAAGGAAATGTTTTTGGAAGAAGAGTATTTATGAATTCAATGTTTTCTTATCATAGTTTATTGGTGTGATAAAATTTGATATTTAATTGTGTGATGCATGAGATGTTTTATTTTAAATGTGAGAAGATGAAGTTTCTAGTTTTAAATCTGTAAAATAAGCCACATGATATAGCTATTCAGAATATTGTTGTAGTATGTTAGTATTGTAATAAAAAAATAAAAAAATTCTAATGATAGAAGTTTATCAGATGTGATATGCCACCAATAACATAGTGGAAGGAAGGTTTTTCGATGTTGATAAGAATATTGTGTTTTTTATAACTGATGTGTTTAAGAAAGTTTGATAATGATCAAATATTTGAAGATCAATAATGTAATCAACCATTTTTTATAAAAAAAAATAAATTTTTCTTGTCTTCAATTGGTTCAATAGGATAATTAGAAATGTTTATTTAAAAAGTGGGCCAAAATATAAATAACAATCATTACTAGTTTTATAAGTGGATTAAAAGTCATTAGAAAAAATTTGTGGTGATGAATCATTGGAATGGAAGAGAATCCCATCTCTCAGAGTGAGAATGAAACTGAACCATGGATTCTTGTTTACAAAAATACTTAATCAGACATAGGATCATCAATATAAAAAATTTGATGATCAATTTATGAAAATATTTCAAGTTTTGAATTTTTTGAAAATTATTTTAAATGGGGGTCTTAAAGTTTGTCTATAGAGTTTTTGCAGGAATTTTTATCAAAGAGGGTTTTGAAGTTGTTGTTGTAGTGAATCCAAGAATTTAAGATATCATTAAAATTTGAAACCATTTTTATAGAAGTAAGATTTCAAGGTTTTATTTTCTCATGTGCTCATTATAATAAGAATAATTCAGTTTTGAGTTTTAGAAAAGGGGTCAAGATAATCAGAGTGACTATATGATTTTATTGTAATGAAAAAACATTGGAAAATGGTTAGTATTGTAATAAATAATTTCTATAAAGTTTGAATAAAAATAAATATGTGATAATATATGAGACAGTTCATGAATAATGAAGAATATTTGAGTTGTTATAAATAAGATAATTTTTTTCAAACAGTAATGTGAATTAATTTTTTATGAAATATGTTCATGTAAAAAAATTCAAATTCCAACCATAACCACTTTTGGTCTCTTATAAATTGATTGGAGTACATTGTACATTCTGAAAATTTTTTACATTATTTATGTGCAAAATAATATGGAGAATTTATTATTTTTTAGTAAGAATATGTTTATGGGTAGAGCTTACATGATGATTTTTTTATATATATGAAATTTAGGGGTCAGAGTCTCAAATCATCTAGGGTCAATGGACTGGGAAAAAAAACTGAGATTTTCGGACATAGATAGAAGCAATTTAATATTTTTTCAGCGGAATTCTGGAAAAAATATATTTCTATACTTACTAATCTATATGTGAAATCAAACTGATCCATCAAACTAAGTGAATTAATGAAAGTGTTCCTACCTGCTGCTCTATTGAAAAATGAATACTTATTTTGAGGATTTTAAAAATGAATCATTATTATATAAGAAATAAAAATCTTTATAACTAATTACTGAATGCTAAATTACCTATTACAGAAACATGTATTATATTATTTCATTCTAGTTGATGTACGTACTCTATTGTATTTAACATTGTGCTACCCAAGTGCATGAGTGTATCCAACTTATTTTATCTACCCAAAATGAATTATTTTCTAGGTGATTTTTTGGTATTGTATTGTTTCTATTCAATTATAAAGAATTATGAACTCTTTTTGAGTAGTGACCCATCTGAATAGTGTTCTTCAGTGGTTTTCTTATGATTTTTGAAAAGTGATGATTATTTAATAGGAGGTGAATATTGTTTCAACATAATGGAATCTTAAAATAATAAATATTATTGATTAACCCGTCCCGCTATAGGTGATGCATTGATAATGGATGGGAAATATGAAGATCAACAACATCGTATTCTATAACATGGTAAGGATACATGTGATTATTCCTTCGTATGGAATCATAAAACACAACGTGTATCAAAGTTGAATAAAAGATTATGTCAAACCAATAAAGCATCTTTCCCTGTCACTCAAATATCTCAATGGTGTCAAGAAACCTCAGTGAAAACAAACACTTATTACCCTATTGATGATGTACCATTTAAGGTTATACTTTGTGAAAATTCCAATCACTAGCCTCAATCTCTTGTGGATGATGATGATGGTCTATATAAGATTTCTTGGATCTTGTCTCTTTGTCCATCCTCTCCTAGATAAAATTCCCCCTTTTCACCATATCTATAATGAGACTCAACCAAAACATGGATAGCTCTCCCAACTATTAAAATGAAAGGTCTATCTAAATTGAAACCCATATAATTATTTAAAGGGTTATGTCATTAACATATCCAAATAATTATTTTTATATTATAATTTTTCCAGAGGGAAATTATTTTCTAAATATCCTCTAAAATCAAGCACACAAGCATGATGTATATCTTCAAATATATGGATATATATTTCTCCCTATCCATTAGTCATTGTATGATATGCCAAGATGGATTTATCTCAAAATCCATAACATTCTTAAAACCATTTTGTAACCTAGATGTCTACCTCATGTTACAATTACAAACAACTATAGATGGACCCCCTGGATGTCTCATATTGTCTTAAACATACAAGTCCATCAGTTGTTCCACTTTTGTCACCTCCTTGATTTGTAGGATATGTGAAAATTTCATGATTCAAACAATGATCTCCCAAATACAATCTAGTCCACTCTTTGTCCATAAAAAACAGTAATTATGTCTATGGAAATACCATACAACATCCATAGAGGAATGAGTATGTGTTTTTGAAAACCAGTAGGTACCTAGTGTTCAACTATTATTTTCAATCAACTGTGACAATGCAATACAAAATATTAAATCGACTACCTTATAATTGGAAACTAATAATGACATATCATGATTTGATACATCGTAGTATCCTCATATTTTATAGACCAATATGAGGGATTTCCACTATCCAACAACTCTTTCCTTAGTGTAACTGAAACAACCAGCATGCTATGAATACACAAAGACCCGTCAAAAGACCAAACCACTCACCCAATGCATCCACACAATACAAACTTTTATGAAATCATTTTCACCCCGTGTCTATAACCTACAATATGTATAATATATCATCAAAAAATTAGTTGATTTTCATCAAATCCAAGAGAAATTATTTACCAATCTCATCTACTAAAAATATCATGTTGGTAAAAAAACTCACCAGTGACCACTCTTCAACTAATTCCTTTACAGATTGTGTGATTATTTTTCTTCTCAATGAATTAGAAACCACATTATCATTCCTAGGTTTGTATGAAATGTCAAAATAAAATATTTATATATAATCCACCAAAAATATATATATAAATATTTTATCCCTATGAGTTAAAATTAATTTTATCACTTTTTAATCTAAATAGATTTTAAACAAATCCGCAAATAGATAGTGACACCATGTTTTTGGGTTAATGTACAACTAATTATTATATAATATCATGGGTAGGTTAGTTTTTCTCATTATAGAGTAACTATAAATAGCCATAGGCCACTACATATTTCCCCTATATAAGAAAAAATCCCAAACATGTACCAGAAGCATATAGAAAACATAATTAGTTGAACTATGTTCCAAAATAACCAAAAATTGTGTTTAATTAATCCTCACCTTCAGATCTTCAAAAAAATATTTGAATGTCATATTCCCTTTCAAACATTATACCCTTATGTGTTAAAGTGTTCATCAATGATTCTGTCTTCAAGAAATCCTAAATGAAACATATAGAGTGACCCACTAAACCCATGAAAATTTTGATATCAAAAACAATTTTGGTATTCCCCTAGGAAATGATATTCTATATTTTCTCATGATCTTTTGAGAATGCCCTATTTGATTTAATGTGCCCCATAAAATTCTCGTTATGAATCCAAAACATACATTTGAAATGATAATCATTTCAATGATGTTGTTTGAAGGTTCACAAAATGATATCCAAACGGTCAATATGTTCCACTTCTAAAAAATATTACAAGAATATATCATTCATGAAAATAGGAAAATTGAGTATACAAACAGATGAAAGACTCCATTTCTCTAAAAAATAAATACCATATGAGAATTAGTGTGACCAAATGGAATAAGATGAAACACTAAATTCTTATATAAGATTGTAAAATCTATCTTTGTTAGAAATATTACATGGAATCTCATCTTGGGAAACCTCGAGAGAAGGTCAATATTAGAAAACAAACACTATCCTCTATGATGGTAAAAAATATCATCAATATAAGGGAAATGATATTTTTAATTAATGTCACCTAATTTAACATTTGATAACACAAACAATGTCTGATCCTCATATCTTATATCTTCGAAAAGAGAACAGATAAATCCTTTTGTGACATGCTAGGATTAACAAATCTAGTATCCTCCATATCATAAAGTTAGATCTTATGTTTCATTAACCCAAAAGGATCCATTCTATAAGATCAATCAGAAATGGTAATCATACCATAGATAAGAAAAATGGTAAACTCAACATCTATCATGGGTGGTATGTGAGAAAAGTCATATAGAAAGACATTGGGGCAAATACACCCCAACTAAAAGTGGACTTCCAATGTAATGGTCAATGGGATCAATAAATATCTCTAATAGCTGACATGATACTACAACATCATAAGGAATAACATACCATTCATTCTTAATCTCGAGTCCCTCTCTCCCTATTAAACATGAGTGACACCATCAAAAGGTAAAAATAAACATGATGATGATAATAGACAATATAGGCCTTAATGATGATCATCTAATCCATGTCATGTATCCAGATATAAATTCCAATTAGGATATCTACAACATAAAATATCACCTTGTATTCATATATAATCACCTCACATAAGGTACACTTGAATCCATAATTTTACCAATTTCCCAGAAGTGTTGAATGATCCAAAAATAACGACACATGTTTTCAATATAATCCCAATACGTCAAACTACATTAATAATTTAATGGAAACAGTTGCACTTGTACCATACAAAGATATCATAATTAAAGATGAAATAAATATCATATGTCTAAAAATAGATACCCATAGATATCATACCTCTAGTGAATACTCCATCACATAAATCTATCTAATATTAGACACATTAACATCCCCATTTTCCAATTTATTACTCCCACCATCCCTAGAAGCATCATTATAAACAAGTTATTCCATTGTGTGAGTGGACGGTACCTTAAATATGTGAGACAAACTTTCACAAAAATATGTACTATGTACAAAAATTCAATAATATTTTCACGTCATAGGAGGATTCATATAGTTAGTCCTAACATGACCATTCCTTCTACAATAATAGAAGATAAAATTTTACAATATTAATGAATCTCATGATACCGGTCCTTATGAATACTGACCACCATTGCAATTGCTTTTTGGCTAAAAGACACACCTGGGATGAAAAATAAACCAACTAAAGCTCCACCAAAACCAATATTTATATATATGTCCACATTTACTGAATTTTCATTACTAGGAACATCTAGATGTATGTAATTCACACGATAATAAATAGTGCACAAATATCCAGCATCGATCACTGCTCAATCCTCCATTCTATTTAGCACTCATTGGTAACTGTCTCTTTTTTCAAATTTTGCAACCCAGTCATGCAGGAGGTAGACACCCCAATGGTATACCTCCCATTATTCATGTATGGACACCCTTGAGTATTTTTTAGTTATAACATATCAGGGTAGAAGTATCGATTGATGATTTCCCTGAAAAATTTATAAATAAGATCATCATGAAATGTATCTTTCATGATGATATCCCACAATCTCCTTCTATGTTTTTTGAACATATATGTAAACATAAAAATCTTAGATTCATATAGAGTTTTCAAGATGTTGAATATCATCTAAATCCTCTCATGAAATTTCTCATATTCCATTGGTCCTTTATTACCATGAAGAAAAGGTGGACGATTCTTGGTGAATTACAAACCATGATAAACCACACATCCATGGTTCCTAACACCCACTTCACCAAGTGTCTGAACATTACATATTGAATTTTCACCAAGAAATGTGTCCATGGTGGGAAATATTAAGGATCTTATCCTGGACCTTCCTCTATATAATTTTTAATGCCTCTCATTGGAGGCATTTTTTATTAAGGGAAATACAATGGACAAATATATTTTGATTATATTAAAAAAATCGCTAGAAAAACATAAAAAATTCAAATTCATCCATTAAAATATCATCAATTTAATGAAATATTGAATTATATGGATGAAAAAATAAACTATAATATAGAACATGTCCATTTAAATGAGTATCCAATTTAGTTTATTTAAACATCCTCAAACACATTGGTTCAAACATGTAAATATTTTAAATCCACACATGATAACTAATGGCCGAACACATAAGTGAGAAAGAAAAGAACCCTCCCTCATTTACTACTAGAATTCAGATATTCCCAACTCTTATATACACAAGAAAAATAACTAAACTTGGTCAATGATAATACACATTTGTCTTAGCAACCCTCTATTAAAAAAATCAACAAACCATCCTACCTCAATTAGACAAGCAACCTAAGCTAGCCCATCATGGTGTGGTATAACAAAGACAAAGGAAGCACGTTTTGAATATAACCATAAGAAGATATACTACTAGTGTAAAATTTGGAATAATGTGATAAATCCATGAACCAAAATATCTAATACAAACTAGAAAAAATAATATATATTATTAAACAATGAAATTTGTCATTATTTGAGTAATTGTCACCTCCAAAAAATATCTAAATCAAAGTAGTGACACGAAGTAAATCAATATTTCTACAATATTTCATTCACTTTACCTGGGTTATGTAACATAATATATACAATCTCCAAATGAAAAATTTAGGGTTTTAGCACAAATCCAATTCGAATACCTCTATAGAGTCTAAAGAATGTCTAATCTCAAGAATGAAAGAGTTATCATTATCATCATAGTGTATATTTTATGAATAAATAGAAGATACAACCAAATCCAAACAGAAATACATACCTGGAAGGGACCTATAAAGGTATGAAATATTGAAGTCCGAGGGCATCCAATTTAACCAGGTTGACACCATCAGGTTTCAAGGAACTTGCAGTATGAATGAAAATAGGGTTTGGGCCTAAACCATCCAAATAAGAAATGTAATCCATAACTTGGTTCCACCCTCACAATGTTTGTTCCACAATAATTATGTTATTGAGAACAGACCTTCACATTCTGATGACATATGAAATTGACCACAAATATGGGAAAATTATATGCAGGATGTCACAAGGAATCATTGAATCAGTTTCTACATACTCAACCTGAACATTCTTGAGGTTGTACATGTAAAGTCCCATTTGAATATCTTTAGCCTCATCCTGTAAGGATGAACCATTACCCAACCAGGAGGAGAGAACTAGAACAACTAACCCATGGGAGTCACACACCACACCTCTACCCTAATGAACCCCCCATGATGCATGATTCATCCATGTTGACATTGTGGCCTCTGGAAGGCAGTGTCCATCGAACCCATTGGCCCCTGTAATTAGTGTTAAAATGATGAGAAGATTGAGAACTCTCATATAGTCATTGCATAGATGGATCCTCCATCCAATTTTTGAAAAGTCAATCTATATTTAGTAGGAGATATTTAGTCCGGATGATGATGGAGTTCGAAATATACTTCACCCATTCATGCCCTGGCTTGTTTCGGGCATTCCAGATGCACCAACATCTAGCATGTTGGATCATGATTTTGGCCATATTCAATAGTCCTCTGTCTATTTATTTTTGGGACCACCTATCCATGAATGGGAGGTCACCTATGATTCAAACATAGAGACGTGTGAACTCCCTAAAGAAGCAACAAACATCACATTCCCATTAACCTCTTATGAATAGGTGATCTGCTGTTTCCTCCTTGTAGATTTTCCATCATGAGCAAAAAGACACCAAAGGGATCCCATATCATTTTAAGTTCTCATCTATGGAGAGATACTTGTTTCTAATTCTTCAAAACAATATTTTTAATTTTGAATGTATGTCTATAAACCACAATTAATAATTATAATTGGGCGAAGGCTCCTGGAGCACCTGGGATCAGTCGATGTCACGAGAGGTGAAGACTCCCAAAGAAGATGGTGGGAAGAAAACATTTTCTTTCTCCGAGAAAATATTGATATGATAAAAAGTGTCATGTTTCTTTTTATCAAACACTAATTTTATTAAGGATGGTTGGATTCTAGCTTCCCAAAAACAAATTAATGGGGAGAGACAACCCGAGAAACCAACAACTTCCCCCACCCAGTTTTGATTCTAGAACAAGATATCCCTCCTCCCTAAAATATAACATACATTCATTTAAACATCAAGGATATGGGGTGAGATCATAGCCCAAAATGGAGATATGTTACCCTCAATCAATGCCATATTTTCAAACTAGAAAAAATTAAAAAAAATTCCCCACAGTTATTGTTGTTCAAAGACATCCCAAGACAATTTCGCATGCATTCACATCAGGATATCCTCGAAGCTATATACATTAATACCACATTTACTGGAAAACTATTACATTCATTTCTATGAGTACTAGTGCATTTTCCATCTCATTTAGGGTCTCATATAAAACCATCCAGGATCTTATCAATATTGGTATTGACTCCCTTTGGTACTTTAAATGAGGATATGTGATGAAAAGGGGTGGCAAGAAGGACACTATTTATCATAGAAATACCCCCCCCGAATGAGATGTATTTGTTCTTTCAGTTGTGGAAACATCCCATGCTTTTAGTGGTGAGGAAATTAGATTCTCTCTTATGTAGTATGCCTAGGGATATTTGATCCCTCATATACTCTTGGAGAAACATCCCTGTTGCATGGTGAGGCTTCTTTGAAGCGCATAAATCCAACTATGAGAGCACCAGTTAGAAATTAAGAAAAGGAAACTTTCTATATTAATTTCCTAGGGAATATAGATACGATATTAATATAGTAGATCTTTTATCCAATTTATTATCCTTTTTCCCATATTGATAAAAATAAGGGTGTCATCTCATATTATTTAGTGGGAAACTGACCATGATCTCATGCACTTTTGGTAGGGTCGAATCACTCCACAGATAGTGATCTTTTAAATAAGACAACTCAAGATATCCTATGACATGGATAATATACTCAGATAGATATGGTCTTCTTGTCATAGGCCATTGGTGGCCTTGAAGTACCCATATGATTTACCAATAAATTTAAAATCCATCGATGAATAGGAGAATCATCTAAATTTGAGATTAATATTCCAGGGAAAGAGACCCATACCTTCAAACATCATATTAATGAATCCCCACTCCATAAGATTATAATATTTTTTCATATCTTGCTTTATCTCCACATTAGATCTACAAATTTTGAATTTGATATTTCTATCCATGTCTTGGGAAAGAGCAATGGCTCCTTGGATTAATCTTCCCCACAGAAAGTCGTGTTTCTCCATGGCAATCCACCGAGGAATAGGGATAGAGGTCCTATCATTGATGATAGTAGACAATATTTTATATGTAATGTTACATAAACTTAGCAGTCTATAGTGAATAATGGAGAAGGGCTATCTTGTTTTTGGGTAATCACCATAGAAGTTGCACATGAAACCCACAATAAGATTCCTCATTGAAAGAAGACTTGGATAGTCGAAATAATAACCATCTTTACCACATATGACGTGGCCCTATAGAAGAATACAATGATGCCATTTAGACCAAGGATAAAACTATATGTAAAAACCATGTGATAAAAAATCCATCCTAGAATCCATATTTTTATGAATAACCATAAATGAAAAATCACTCGGTATTGGTCCCTAACATATAAGAGTAGATACATGAAATAATATATCCTTAACAAGGCATAATGTTTATACCAAAAGGTGTCAAGTCTTGAAATAATCCATCAACATCCAGAATACTACCCCTAGTGGTGCCACACACACTAGGGTCCCCCTTGTCATTTCATTAAACATCCAAGGACCATAATGTCCCTTTGATTATAATACATTTTAAAACCACACTCACAATATATAAATAATTTTAAATGAAAATACAATCCCCTAAAGTGTTTATAAACACATTTCCAATCCAAAATTTCCATTCAATCATTTAATCAAAAAAATGGTACGGAAGCAAAATTTTAAATGAATGAACCCTTTAAAAAAATTATATTGACAAGAAATAAATTTAATACACAAATAAATTCATTTAAATTAATTTCTTTAAATAATTATAAACAAATGATATTAAATTAATAGAATTAATCCATTATATAGAAACACCAACATCAAAATGGAGGTAGGACAATATGTCTTTCAACAATGGCGACTCCGGATGTATAGATCAATTCCTTACAAAAAAAGGTTTCTAGTAATTAATGTCAAACCTCTATAAAATCCCCTATATCTTCACTATAAATTACCTTTATGTTCCATAAGATGATATGATAAGAGATATATTGATGATCTATAAATAATGGGAGAGACCAAACAAATAATGTAGCATTCCTCTATGTGATAAATCATGATTGGAGGAATTGCACCTAGAATAATATGAGATATGCCTACAAATAGAAGGGTATGGTATTTTAAAATTCAATATGATATTAAGGGATGATTTATATTTCAAAAATAAAAAATGGAAAAAGGTAAAATCAAACATTTTATGAGTATAGAGGGAGGATACACCATTTTCAAGAAATGGAAACATGGTTAAACACATTTTTGGACATAACTATGCTCTCAAACTCTCAATTTGATTTGGATTATTACATGGTATTCAATGCATACACGTAGTTAAACTAACCAT
The DNA here is from genome assembly GCA_963277665.1 of Viscum album. Lineage (NCBI taxonomy): Eukaryota > Viridiplantae > Streptophyta > Magnoliopsida > Santalales > Viscaceae > Viscum > Viscum album. The sequence goes on along the minus strand of OY728143.1, from coordinate 1,059,555,103 downwards.
TAACATTAACAGTGTGACACCCCTTTAAAATCACCAGACCCCACACAATGTTCACTAGAAACCCACACAATTTCATTAACCATGATCAAACCATGCGAGACTGATACATTCAAACCCAGATCCAATCATCATGGTTAAGACATGTATAAAAGTACCATTCTACTTAACCATTAACCTTACATGATTCTCTCAAAAACCATTATCATAGTCTCTAATTCCCCAAAAAAAAATTATAAAACAGAAAAACTATTCATAATATAAGTAATAGCCATGACCCGGAGGGCATCAGATGTCATTCATGAAATAATTACATCATATTTTTGAAGTATGAACCACTATAGCTAATTTCATGTCATGATTCATTTGATTCATTTCATGAATATGAAACTCCATCGATCCATATTAAACTGAAAGATAAACATAGATGAGAACATAGTGATGTACAGATCTACTCATGTCCTAATAGAACACATTACACTTCAAATGTTCTTAGTATACCTGAAATGGTGAAGATGTGAGACTGAACTTAATCTAAAATAAATATTACTAAAAAATATTATTCTATTGGAAATGATTTCCCTTTTTTGGTTGTTATATCATAGGAGTGATGAAATTTGAAAATTCATGATTGAAATATTATATCATTTAATGTTCATCTTATAGATCTTTTTCAAAGTGATATTCTAATGGACGTGAACATCATGTCTAAAAAAATTCATTTATATATTTTATCATAATTTAATTGATGTTTTAATTTGATCAAATATATATCTAAATGTTATTCATGGTCTTCACAGTCTTTTTCATATATACAATAGACTATAATTTCAACCAAACATTTGACCAAATGGAATCTAGGTACTTTTGGACGAAATGATTCATGAATTACATATAAACAAATTTTTGAATTTGATAACCAATGGGAATTACTGACCTCTCATAATGACCATATCAACATTTAAAAATTGTCCCTATAGTATAGTTTTACCAATCTCAGAGCTTTTAATACACCAAACATGAGTAAATAGTAGTGATCCATTAGGATCCTCTAAATTGGATACAAATATCATCAATTCATGGAAGATACAATCTATTTTTTATCAAAGATTAATTTATTTTATGATAATCAACATATAGTTGTAACAAAAAGCCAACCTTCTGTAAAAAATGATTGAAGTATCCCAAGGTAATTTACTCAATCATATGAATCCATTATTCAAATTTGTCATATTGAGCCATTAATTACCTGATTTATATATATTATATTCTATATGATAAAAGTGAAATATTTTTTCCATGAAAGGGGATGAATTGAATTTTTCTATTCCCATTCATTTGAAAAAAAATTCATTTTTGGAAAAAACATCATGGAATTGATCTATAATGGTAGGAAACATTATAAAATAAAATATTTTATTAGACCCTAATGTGTACACAACTAATTTATAAAAAATATTTATAAAAATCCGTGATATTTTTCCATCTCTTAATAGATTCACATTCATGTCACATTTAAATGTTTCCATTTCATGATATAAAATATCAAATTCACTCATATTATATAAAAATAAATATGATACATAAATGAAACTAAAAAAATATTCACATTATTATAGAAATTATATAAACATATATCATACACTTCCCAAACTAAATAGACTATAATGATGTTTATATGATAACATTAACACATAAATACTATTCACTCTTAGTACCTGAGTGGTCTCCGGATAGCCATTATGCTTGGAATCATCTTGGTGGTAATCTCTTTAATCTGAAATACATGTCACCATGGTGGTTGGGGTCCCAATTTTTTATAACACAAAAATAATCATGTTTTGAAATCATTATACTTGATTTATCCATGGAGTGAATCATGTCAAGATTTATAATTGTGAATTCCCAATAGGATATCAATTGTCAATTTTTATGATGATTTTTTTATTAATTATAATTTATAGTTATTTATAATGATTTATAATAACCTAATCCACCATTTTGGTAATAATGTGGAGACTATTTGGTTTCTTATTCTGATTATTTGAAAACGATATTGGTAGATGACATAGAAATCCACATCATGAGCCAATGAAGAATGTCATTGGGCCTAAACCATATATATAAGAATAACATCTATAAAAATATGTTAAAATATTTCACAAAATTATTAAAGAAAAACAGAATAATTCACCATAAGATGTGTATTATTCTATCCAATCCCAAGAAAGATGACTACCCATTAGGCATAAGTACTATAGCAGTGCTGTACAGGCACTGTTGCAGTGACGACACTATTGAAACGACAGAACTGTAGTAGTGGTAGTAGGGCAATGTAGTAATGGCAGGTACTATGTGGTACTATAGTAGGCGGGGTACTATAGAAGTACTATTCACAGAATGGGCCTTGTGCCAAAATTTGGGCCTACAAGCCATGTTTTGTGATAAATTACCATTGGGCCTTTATGCTATGTAATGGGACTCCCTCTACCTAGTTAAAGAGGTCTTTTTTACATTAATAAAAATGTGGTTTCAACCCTAACCATTAAAAAAAGTGTTTCATATTAGAATAAACTAGATTATCAGTTTCCTTGTATCATTTTATGATATAAATGTTATTTTCATTGTTTTAATTATATCAAAAAATATTCATTTATTGTAAGTTAAATTTATATTTTAATAAAACTACAAATCGATACACATTTTAATATATAATGTAACATGAAATGTATATTCAACATACAACATATTTGAGGAGACAACAGTTCTGTGGATCCTCTCATTCATCAAAGAACCCTATACGGTGGAGAAGGCTCCATTGAGTGGTGACCATGGCTGATCAACCCACCCCTCCTCCTCCCTTTTCGACTTCATATTAATGATGCGGCGGTATTCACCTCATTCACTGATCACAAACTATTCACATAAATCCTTATAAATCATCTTCATCAGAAGGTCCCAACTCTTTATTGAGGATCAATTCACTTTCTATTTCCCACAAGAGTTCAAATATTCGGCGTCTTTATAGAGGCTATCTTTGATTTATCACATTTCCATGCATCACCCATCTCTTGAGAGATTAATCAACTTTGTAAACAGTACCTGGAATAGGATTTAAATGATTACATAGTGTCTTAACATAGATATATATTTCATGTGAATAAAAAATATAAGAAGAACACTTAAATAGGAGGTGATTCAATCAATATAGCTCTATCTTCATCAATTTTCCTCCTCTCTTTTATAATAGCTCTACTGGGACTTCTTGTTATTCTTAATCATTCTTCCCTATATTCCAAATATTTAAAATATCATTATATATTAATCATCACCAATTAGTCGTGGGTTTTTCGGGATTTATTAACTATTTTTCAACATAGTAGAAGACAATAGAAACCTCATTCTCAAGATCACTAGGCTATTTAAAATCAAAAAAATATAAATACAAAATGAAGAATGTGCACCTTACAACAAAGATGAATCATGTTTTTGTCATCGATCATTTCGTGATAAAGATCTCTATGAATAACCAAGAGATTATTCTCTCCATTTTGAATCCATGGGTTGATATTAATCACCCAATGCTTGTGTAGAACCCTCCTCATTAACATAGTATGTCAGTGCCTCATGCATCAAAGGATGGAGAATGTGAGATAATTTGTGTGGATAATTCATAGGAGAATATGATTAATTAGACATCAATATCGGTGGAATCTACCTCTTTATACATACCCCCAGGTCACACTTGAGTATTCATGCACTTACATGAACATTGCATTACATTTAAGCAATGCAGGAAGTTATAATGCTTGTAGTCCCTTCGCCCATCCAAAACTCCCATACATTTCATCTCATGAAATGATTATCAATAATGACATCCATCATAGAAGAGTTTTGAACATTGACCCTTAACGTTTGACTATCATGATCAATCTTATAGTGCCACATGAATCATATAAAACAATTCCTTTTATTATAACACATGTAATATGATTGTACAATATGGCCAAGGTAGCAGCTAAGATGTCTTTTTTCATAAGAAATGATGTACTCAAAACGAATAAAAAATGACTTCATATTTTGGATATTATACCATACGATATCTTATATAATCTCATGTCATTAGTTTTTAAATACAAAGGATTTCATGTGTAATGACTCGTGTAATTAGTTTTTCATTTTCGTTTAGGGGATTTTTTAAAATGGGGGAAACATAATCAAAAATAATTTTGTTAAATAATTTAGGATTCATTTAATTGATAATGAGATTTTATCATAGGTGAATATTTTTTGAGTGGTTAAAAATAATAATGTATATATTACCAAATGTGATAAATAATCAAAATTGTGTAATTAATAATCGTTCTATTATTATTATTATTATTATTTTAATTTTAATTTTTTTGTTAGTTTTATTGGGATGATATTTGTGTTATTAAATATATTAAAATACAAAAGGGGTAAATAATAATGATCATAATTGGTAAAATAAAAAACATAATAATAATAATAATAATGGGAAAACGGGGTTGTGGGACATGATTGAGGGATTTGGGGAAGGGCACACATGTGTGCGCAGTGCTTGGGTAAATAAGGAAAAAATGTAAACCGATAGAAAATAAACCATGAAATGGGGATGGGGAAATAAAATATGCTACGAGAGGTTTTTCTCCACCTCCCTCTATGCCTCTCACCATTATCATATATCCCTATTCATCTCTTAAATTTATTCATATTATCTCTTCAATATATTCTTTGATATTAACCATAATGTTGCACTGTCTGTAGCATTGAATTCATATTGGAAAGTAGAAGATAAGCCCTATGTTTTTTCATGGGAGATGAACTATTTTTTATAAATATAATTAAATACTTCTTGTTGTATTAATTTTTAAAGATAATGATTATTATGGTTGAAATTTTGATTGTCATATCCTCTTAGTGGTAGAATGAAGCTGTGTATTGTGAGTTCACCATATTAAGGTAGGTAGCATCATGAAAGAATCAATAATTTTAAAACCAAGATCGGTTTTCAAGTTATAGAATATGTTTAGATTTCTTATATATTATCATAAATATATTTTATAGTTTTTGTTAAAAGAATATAGGTTTGACATTATTTCCATTGGTTCTAAATGGGTTTCAGTCTTTAAAATCCAGGTTTAAATCTTTTTTCATATTTCATTTACACCAAATGATTGTTAAATTCCGGGATGGCCTTTTAAATTATTTTACATAATTTAATGATGATGTTAATATTCTTAAATTTATTTAGAGGTTTGACTTTGAAAAATTAAGGGTGCGTGGTTATTCCCTAAATTTTTTCATAAACTCTTAAATTATTTGAGTGTTTGATGATATTGGTATAATTTTTCAATGGTGTACTAAATAACGTTCTTTTCTCAAAGAATGTGATAAGTCCTGATCATCATTTTATAAAAGTGGTTTTCTAAATATGGTTACCCTTGTGTATTATATGTTGTTAGTGAAAATTGATAGGTTGCAATGTTACATGACGTTTTCCTCGTATAGGGAAGTAATTATTTTATTATTATCCATGATGAAAGGAGTTGTCTTTGTGAAGGGTGTTTAGAGGTGAGGGTGATATTTAATTATTACATATTATGATTATATTATTATGTATAAATAGTTTGACTTGACTCCATTTATATTCCATGGTAATACATTGGTAGTTTAGTGGGAAATCCGGGGGCCCATGCTTCACTAGTACTGTATCACACTATGACCAGTGGCCCTAGATTTAGATGTTTCTCTTATTATGGGATTCACCCCACATTTAAGCCAGTAAGGGTATGATTGAGTGGTAGGTCATGTTGTTTGGTATACAATGGTAGTCTCCCTATATTGATTATTTGTTATCTCTATTCAATATTTTAGACAAGGCTCCCTGGTTCCAATGATTCATGTGATTATATTATTCCTATGTATATTATTATTATTTCTATATTATAGTTTGGTTTTAAATCTCTTCATTTAGTATTTCAAGAAATAAATTTATAACTTTATTTCCACTCCTATTAAGATTTTAGTTCTTTTTTAATTAGATAAATATATTATATTCTTTGGAAACATGACCTCCCATTCAATGAAATTTGGGTAAACATCCTGTGTCATGTCCTACCCTTACAGATCCCACATATTCTTTAGTTTTTTGGAACCATCTTCCGGAGATTCCTTGATTTGGATGAGCGATATTGGTGTTTCATCAATACAATAGTGCCTTATATTTCTATTGATGTTTACATGTCGAATCCCCCCATGAATTTTGTTTTTAATGATGTTGATAAATAGATATTCGGACTTTAACCCATGGGTTTTCAGCATTGGTGTGATTTTTTGTTAACATACTATCATCTGGGTCATCTTCAATAGAATTATTGCTCAGATATAAGAAAATATTCTACTAGGATTCTATATGGATCAACATATTTCAAATAAGTTCATGTTTGTATTTATAATAATTGAATAGTGTCTAATTCAGAATATAATAGACCTCCATTGTGTCGGGCTTCATTAGATTATGCTCAGTATGTATCAGATGTAGATATTTTAAATCTATCTGATGCAATCCCAGAGTGGATGAATAAAATTCTACCTCTACCTTTTGATCTGAAAGCTAATTAAACCTTGTGGAAGAGCTATTTCGCCGACTCTATCCCCATAAATGCTATTTTTGTTCAATAGAATCATGGGTGGGGGGCGTTGGTAGAAAAATTATTCAGGCGTTTGAATAAGGATCTTGCTGATTCCATGCCATCTTCATTAATTCATGTGGGTCAATCGAGCTTGTAAAGGGGCTATATGGCTGAACATGGAGGTGAAATGGCTCCCAATGTTTTATCCAATGTTGATGTAGTATGCCTAAAATAAGTTTCTATATGATTAATGGAATCCCAAGAGACTAAATGGCTATTAGTGGAACCAGTTTCAGCAAGGGGCTAGCCATAATAAGGGGTTATTATTTTTCTAAATCTAGTTAACCTCATTAAGGGATTGAATGTCAAGATGAACCATGGGGTTGTAGTAGTACAACATGCCCTCCCAATTTTGGATCATGGAGAACTCTATGATTTTTCCTATGATGACCAATCTGGCCAATTTTCAGGAGATAGTAAAGAAGATGATCAAGGTGAAGAACTCTTTTATCAAAGGAGGAGGAAGGGTCAGAAGGACACACTGAAGGGTTGGAAGTATTCTGCCTATTTTTCCCTTCATATGGATTTAAGATCCGTCAAATGGACAAAAGGCAAGGAGATGTTTGTTACTCACAAAGATTCTTTCTCCCCTTTCTAGTTGGAGACTGCAACCTATGGGGAAATTCCTTTCAAAGAAACGATAGAGTGTCCCTAGTCAGATAAATTCATACTTTTGAAGAATAATCTAGAACTACTCATGAATTTATGTGAATAAATGGTAGGGGATAGTTTGATGATTAATTACACAAATGATGATGTTGAAGAAATTTACGACTGGACACTACTACTAAGCAAAGTGATTGGATTCCCAAGAAAGCCCATATTTGGATACGAGTATTTAATGTGAGGAAGATCCAAAAAGTGGAATATATGTAATCATGGGACTATTTGGAATGTCTATATGAATACCACATAATGGATGATCCAGGTATGATGTTAGCTTCTATATCATGGAAATGTTTTTGGCAGAATGATTTTAATCAGTATAAATTATCCTTCAAAAAGTATATTGTTTCTTTCAGTGGTGGATTCGTTTTAGTTGTATAGCTTCCCACATTCTCCTATCATGTGACCAAAATTACCAAAATTTTTATTTTTATGATGATGATGATGGGACAAAATTACTAATTTTATAAGATAAATATCGATTTTGAACTTACTAGGTCAAAATAATCGTAGATTGAATTTTTTATTTTTTCCCTAACAAATAAGAATTTTTTGAATAATTAATTGATTAGTACTAAGATATTTAATATATTATATATAATAAAATATTATAAATTATTATTAAACCATGTATTTATTAATAATTGTTTGAAATAAATATATTACAATTTGGAGTTAAAAGGGACATTTTTTAACGAATGGTGAATTTCTATTTTATATACACTAATTAACAAATAATAATGAATGGTTTTAATTTATTTATAAACAATAAATAAAAAAATACTATGGTAAAAAAAATATTTATGATTAATTTTCATAAAGTCAATTTAATGTCTTCTTATTCTTAAAAATTGAATTTCATGAAAATTAAATTTTCATCAGGTATGGCAAATTTATTTTAAAATTAAACTATTTAGATTACGTGAATTTAATATGATAAAATGGATTCAATATTTGTATGTAGTATAATTAATAATTTGAAATATGCTCAACATAAATTTTTTCATAATGTACGATTGATAATATAAATAGTATTCACCATGTTCAGCATCTAAATGGATTTACGTGAGGGTTAATAAAAATTACACGGTCTAAAATAGAAAAATCCCTTATAAATAATAAATTATTAGTATAATTAATACCCTCACTTTATCACAATTTAATATGATTCATTTTTGATGCATTGTCTAATAATTTGTTATAATAATATTTTACGACAAAAAAAATTTACAAGTGTACCACTCACCTCAATTAAAAAAGGACACATGATCCTCTCACTTCAATAATAATATTAATCCTATTTCATCGAAAACCCCTTAAAAATAACATCCCAATATATATATACATGTTCTAGGGAATATTATTTTCCAAAAACACTAATCCTAGGGCTAGTAATGTGATATCCAAATGATTCTTCTCTAATAGAATCAGATCCTCCTAACGAAGGTATATATTTATTACATATTCTTTTGAAAATTAATGTTCTGTTATAATAATTAAATATAGTAAAAAATGATCTCCCACCTAGTAAGATGTTATTATGTTGACGATAGAATATTTATCTAAATAATTCTATGTCAAATTGTCAACAATGTTCCACTCTTGTGTATCAAGGAATACGACCTCACAGATCAGTGTGATTTGTTTTCCACCACCACCTCACATAAGTAGACATAGTGATATAACTAATGAATAAATATTTTACTAATAAAATTATAATTTTTCTATAAATATAATAATTCATTTATATCCATACTTGATCAACCATTTTAAAATGATAATGTTTCTCGTACGTACGTATGACATACTATATCCAAAAAGATATGTGATTCATTTTACATGGAAAAATTTCAATAGTGTTATTACAAATTTATTTAATGAATAAATATGATATTTCTAAAATATATATTATTATTGATATAATGAAAATATATCATATTTATAGTAACAAAATCATTCTTTTATGAACATTAAACATAAAACTAACTAGTTAACAACAGACAAAATAATAACATTAAATGATTTTTAATGAATATGTGACAAGATTATGTTTGTGAAACATATGTGATTTATTAAATGTGAATATGTTTCTAGTAATATTAGTAAAATTTGGATGATAATTATATATGAAGTTATATCATGTTCCACATTGTAGAATATTTATTTAAGGGATTTTGTCTCAAATTCAGTTCTATTAAGACATTTATTCTATTATTCACCAATTAGTATGTATGTGTTGTATATAATTCTCAGTTTATTTATTTAACATGAATTAATATATAATAATGATTATTAATATTTCAATTAATGTTTACAATTTTATGGGGTTATAATTTATATGTTTTCAATGAGGTAATTATTTATTTTAAAATATCTATTTTTTTATTGTACTTATATTCATTGAAGAAATATTATAATTAATCCTCAATAAAATTCATATATTTTTTATCATTATGATATTTTAGGATTTTCCATGTTTTCTTAAAACTCTTTATCTCATTGTCACTGTAATATTTTAAAGTAATTATTTTAATAAAAACCAATATTAATTCTCTTTTTGACTAGGCAAAATTTTCTTCCATATCCATATTTTTCAAAAAAAAGTTTGAAAAACGTACATCTCATTTACTCACATTATTATTCAAAGAAATTTTATGTTATCCTTGACTATTTGTATTTTTATGAAATAATATATCAAATTATTTCTTAAATGTTCAATCTCAACTTCCTTTATATATTGTCAGTATAAAAGTTATTTTTTTAATGTATATGATGTTAATGGATTTTCACACAACCAACCCCATTTTATGGTCTTTTTTCATCTAAATATTTTCAATGATTTCAAAAATAATAATATTTATTGAATTTTTAATTTAAAATTTTCATTTTCATAGATTAGGGATCATAACCCTATGATAATCATTCACTATATTTATAATCGAAGAAACATATCATAAAATTTATTATGGTATATATTACTTTCTTTTCTAATAAATTTACCCACATCTACAAACAACATAGAGATATTATTTTGTTATATATTCATCTTGTTATAAAAAATCATAAAATATTTATTCATGTATATCTGCGCCATAATTATTGTGGTAGGTTCATTAATCATATCCTTGAATATATATAATATTTATTTGATTTTGGAAATTTTCACTAAATTATATAGTCTATGGTTTAAATGAAAATAATATACTTCCCTAGAAATTTATGATTGGTTTTTTCAGTTAAAAATCTGAGGGAAAGTATCAACATAAAAGAGTAGTGTGTGTTAGTTCCTATTTTGACATATAAAAGATCCAAATTTGCATACTTCATTATTACTTATTTTGATTAGTTTAATATAATCATTTTTATGGGTTACATTAAAAAGAATAATAGAAATCTTATTTCATAGAAATGGAACAAACTTTTCTTAGTGATGATATGGAATGACTTAGATGTTTTAATGGAGACTTCATTGTCTTGGTCATGTTTATATCCACCACAATAGCTCTTTTGTATTTGGTTATGATATAATAAAATATTACACAATATATATTATAATGGTAATATTAAAATTGAGGATTTACGAATTGTATACGAAAAAATTGTATATTGATGAATGAATTATCTAGGTATCCACCAAAACATGATTTTTAGTTTTAAATTTATTTCACCAAGGATTCAAGACATATATCAAAGTGATCCAATATAATTTATACAACGGAATTAGTGGAGTTGATGAAAAAATATTGGAGTTATGTGATAAAGTATTTAAAATTTATATTATTTAATAATATGGATCCCATGTTCTCTTCATTAAAAATAAATGTGGATTTATTAGGATAGAAATAGATTATATGGAAATTAATTATATTATTATAATGAACACATATTCACTACCTCTCCTTGATGAATTATTCCATCAATAATAAAGAGATAAATATTTTTCAACGTTTTGACATCCTTATCGGTATCATTAATTATGAGTAATAATGGTTGATGTTCCAAATACTATAATTTATATGAAGTAGAGATATTATGTTACTATATTAATGAATTTATTATTGACTAATTAATCCTTTATTTAAATGGAAAAAATAAAAATCGTATATAATGAACATATTTATAGTTTTGTTATATTATTTATTGATTATATCATGTTCTATCCAAAAATATATGGTGAAAATAAATATAAAGTATGAATCATTTTTTATATTCATGGAGGAAAACAATAATATGGAAAATTAAATATTTTTGAAATATAATTTTTGTATACGTCTCTATATGAATAATTTTTTAAGAAATTATTGAACACCTCTTTCAATTGTGCCTGATAGTGATCCATAATTTTCATTGAAATTTGGGAAATTTAATAAGAAGGATCTTGGTATGAAGCCTCATTTAGAACATTCTATAATCCTAATATTCATATAGTATCTTTAAAGACAACCCAAATATTTTAAAGCATGTTGAAATTATTCTCTATGGTAGGGTAATATTTAATGATATATTAATAAATTTTAATTCCTTGATAGCCTTTGATATATACAACCCACAGTCTAAATGAATTATAATATAGTATAAAATTACATCTGACATGTTAATTTAGAGGGATGAATAGAAATAAAAAAAAATTGAAAAAAAATTACTGGTTTTATATAAATAAACTCTTTTTTTATTAAAGTCATTATATTCTTTAAAAATAGTTTTCCCTGAGAAAGGGTTTATTTTTTTGTTGTCAAAAAATAATTTATTTAATTTCCACCACATCTTAAAAAATTATGAAAGGAATAAATTCTTTGAAATAAGTTGGTCAAAATTAACAAAGATTGATCTTTTTTAATTTTCATCAAAGAATGATTATTTTAATGAATTGTAAAAATGTATAATTTTTATTGAAATTGTTTTTTTATTTCATGAATTTATAATTTTCGACTAGTTAACGTTGTTTCAATGAAAATTTTATTCTCTCATATTATTAATAATTCATTTTAGTTCATTAGAGATTATTTTATGGTCGATTTTTTATAAAAACATTTTTATACTTAAAATTATTTATTCCTAAAAATAGATTCTATGGGATTTTTTGATTTCCACATTAATTAATTTCCGAAACATTTAAAAATTGAATATTAAAAAATGGATTCCATATTTAGAATCATGAGATTAGAATTTTTTGAATGTTTGTCTTTTATGTTTTATCTTACTTAACAACAACCATGTTAAATATTTTTCACATTGGTAAGTGTATAATGTTTAAAGAAATTATAGAATGTTGATTTATGTTCTAAAAAACAACCAAATAATTGAATTTATTATATTTTATGTGTTTATATCCTCCTATTCTGTCCATTCCACAAATATATGGAAAAATAGAGACACCTTTCTCAGATAATGACCTTTATATTAATTTACCAATGTAGAAAATGAAAACATTATCTCCCTTGATTGTAATATTTCAAAAATTTTAAATAATGATAAAATTAAAATAATTTATAAAGAAATATTTAATTGAATTGACAATTACTTTTTATAATATTTTTTTTTTTTTTTTAGTGATTTAATGACTACCATAATGGAATAAAAATCATAAAGGATTTACTTATTCAATTCTTATAAAAATATATAATTGATTGTAAATATTAAAATATTATTTCTTTTAATTATTATGTCCAAAAAATTTTGTAGATAAATATAATATATTAGTAATGTGTCAAAGTTTTATATTAGATTTTTTTCTTTCATGTTTTAATTAATATAAACATAAATTAATACTGTTAAAATGAAAATAAATTTAAATTATGCTAAAATTTAAATTATTAAATGATTTATAATCATATAAATCATTAATGATTATAATTATGACATGAAATGGTCTAAATTTTTATCCATTGGCCATTTATGAGATAAGTTTTAACCAATATGTAAAATAATAACAATTAAATATTAAAAATGTTATTAATAGTGATGTATATAATATTTGATTACCCAGGGGATAAAAAAATATAAGGAATAAAATGAAATAAAAAATTTCTAAATCTATGTCCATTATGATATTAAAATATTTTTTTATTTTCAATTTAATATATGGAAAATTAATAAAAATTACTTTCAATTAGTTACATAGTGATCTTTTTTGTATTTCCATGTGTATCTATTACCCCTCATATAAATGATTAACTATACTCTTACATAACTGACTCAGTCAGATTGATCTATATATACCAAACCCTAACCAATTTTCTTCCAAAATTCCTTATTTAAAATTAATTTTTTGGTATCCTTGGTGGACCATTGATAGGGTTCATAATAGAGGATCTAGTGTTGGAATACTAAAGAAGATGTAATCATGTTACCCAACCACAATCAAATTTATTCTTACTCAATACTATAAATATAAGGTATTTATCATGAAATTTAGTCTTTATTATGAAAAATATTCATGTATTTTAATATTATTATATAACCACCAATATCAACCATTTTTTACAACAAATAAAAAGTTACAATATTAAACATTGGTATGTATGGAATATCATCTCCATGTAGTGAGAAAATTCATTTTCCACCACCATCCTTCATTGATTGTTATTATGATATTATTAATATTTATTTAGTATATTTATGATATGTTCATAATTTTAAAAATATAAACTAATATAACAATTCATATATATACTTCCATTAAAAAGGATAATTTTTTCATGCGTACGTTTGACAACCTATATCTTCAATAAACCTTATTTCATATTTTATTACATAAGGATACACATAATATAACCCCGAAATATTATAAATCCAAGTGTCATTGGGAAATTATGTAATTGACATAATATCATCAAGAATATGTGCAAAATCATTGATTAAATACACTAAAACATTCCTTATAGTATTCGATACATTAAAAATGCATTAGATAACCTTGGGACTTAGATAAAAAATGAGTGAGATATAAATACCATAAATGGAATACAAAAAAAATTTATCGGTAAATTAGAAAATATGATTCAACATTTCTATCAAGGTAACATAAGAAAGGTGAGAATAATAAACATGAACTTAAAATCATGATACACTATGATAAAAAGAAAGAAACATAGAAATGTGGAAACAACATAATCCTTGATGTTATAATTTAAAATGAGGATAAGCACAAATAAAACATGACATAGTGTTATATGGATACCATCTCAATAACCATAGACAATATTTCATGAGATAAATACTTTAATTAATGGATTATTCAGATAAAAAATCCCCGGTTCACATACCACATTAATATAATTTATATTCTTAAGTGTTTCACATAAATCATTCAACATAAGGATATATATGATCACCTCTAACCACCAAATTAAATACAATGGATCACATATACATATTTCCCCAACAAATGAAGGATGGGTACATGTGTATTCAAAAAATTAAATATAAATTGGTGTAGTTATTCAAAACCTAGTTGGTTGGAATAAAAATTCTTAGTGTAATTTTTGTATTCTAATAGGGGTACATAAAAATTATATAATGGGATTAATGAGACTGAAAGTGGTATCTCAAAAGGTGTAAAAATAACAAAAGTAATATGGAATTGTAAAAAATATCCCAAAATTTTTTTTTTGAATAAAATGGTGCAATTTAGTTAATATTCGTTTATAATGAGAAGGAGAGGATCCCTTACCTTGAGGGGATCTTTAAAAATCATGGCAGGAGATTCTTATGAGAATGGGGATCAATGGGATAGATCTAAAGAGGTAACAGTAGATCAAATCCTTGATCCTTGGGTTTAGAGTGGGGAGGAATGGGAGTTTGTTTAATATACCAAAAATTTCAATGAAAGACTATCATTGATAGTGTATAAGATACACAACTCTAATCTTAAATGAACCCTCCAATATTATTTTTTAAATATTGATTTTATAAACTAGACATTGAATTGGTGGGTATAGAAAAGAAAAAAATATATAAAAAAATTTATAATGACCATACTAAAATTAAAATTATTTATTACTGATTATAAAATAATTAAACAACTTTTAGAAAAATCATTTTATTCATAAAAAAACTTCTTTTTCCAAAATTAATTTATTCATTTTTATCATAAAAATACAATTAATTTATAGAAGCAATAGAAAATTGAATAAATAATATTAAATTTTTATTTCTAATTATTACTTAAATATTATATTTAGCTATTGTTTTGATAATTTGTATCTTTTTTTGGTCTCACTCAATAATGGAAAATGCTAAATTTTTTTCAAATCCATATTTTATATTAATGTATTAATGATGTTAGAAATCAATGTTGGATTGGTAAACAATTTACTTTACTTCATTTTATATTTTAATTAGTCCATTAAAAAGGAATAAATGAATTTTATAATTGGATATAAAGAATCATTTTTATACATAAAAGGGAATTTTATTGAAAATAACCATTTCCACCCTGTTTTTTTAATATTAAATTAAAACTTATCACTTATATGTAGTATACATTTAAAAGTTTCATTCCATATTTTTATTCAAGGGGTATAAATTTATCAAATCGGTCTTGTTTATTTTTTACTAGTATAAGTAGTAACATTAGTAATTTATGTTACAACTATAAGGGTAATGAGGTCAATAATTGATAAAAATTATATGAAATGGAAAAGAAAATGAGGGGAAAATGTGAATTTATTTTATTTTAAATGGAAATTTCATCCATAATCAATTAAAATCTGGTTTCTAGAACTGGTTTACATTTCGGTTTAATTAAAATATTTATAATATTTTATGTAATGAATATTAAAAAATTTCATAATATTTCTTTTAATCACTGAACTATTTTTAACATGGTGAAAAATAAAGGAAAGTATTAGGAATAAATTTTTTATAGAAATGTAATTTATTGATCTTCATCATTGTAATTTTTTTATTTTCAGAAAATAAATAATTACATAAAATTATGTTAAATTCTCATAAAAAAATAATTCAATTAATAAAAAAATTTATAAATGGTATTAAAAGTATTAAATAATTGATAATGATAAAGATATTATATGAATGAATAAATTTAAAAATGACCATTACATTTTAGGGATTTAACAAAATATTTTATTTTATCTTTGATTGATGTCTTGATGTTATTAATGTCAATGTAAATGAATAGTTTTAAAATTTACATTATTGATATTAGATGAAAATAATGTTTTTTTAAATGACATGAAATACATAAAAATAATTTATCCAGACAATTTATTAATATTTTTTTTAAATATCAACCATGATACATTTGTAGTATTTTTATCCATTAATTGTAACTACCATATTCCTCATGGAATATAAAATATAATTAAGATGATGGAATAATTACCTATTTAACAATAGTTATACTACGAAAATCTTTTTGGTCTTTTGAACTGAATCCCATCAAAAAATAATATATGAGGATAAATGATAAAATGATATTATATAACAGGTTAATTAGTGAAATTAATGTAATAATAAACATAAAAAAATATTCCAAATAAATTATTTAATTATCATATTTTTATTATTCTATAAGATAAAAAATGTATGTGATGAGTTAGATTTGGAAAACGATATTTTTTTCCATTTTT
This sequence comes from Viscum album, assembly GCA_963277665.1. Lineage (NCBI taxonomy): Eukaryota > Viridiplantae > Streptophyta > Magnoliopsida > Santalales > Viscaceae > Viscum > Viscum album. The sequence goes on along the minus strand of OY728143.1, from coordinate 1,059,538,131 downwards.
TCATTTATTGATCCATATTTTAATGTTACAAATAAAATATTTTTTATATAGTGTACCAAAATACCTTTTCATTTTTATATCATGATTCCTTCAAAATTTATTATATTTTAAGTATCAAATTAAATTATTTTTCTAATGGGATTTGACCTGAATGTTACTAAGTGGTAATAGGATTCTTAACTCATTTTCATTTTTTTGGTAATAACTATTCCTAATTAAAATTTTTATTCCATGATTATGTGTGTAACACACCTATTTTTAAGAAGTATTTTTTTAAAATTGAAAAATTTAAGATATTATTTTTTAAGGATTAAAGATTTCAATATTTATTATTTAAAATAATAAAATTTGGAATAAAATAATAATGTTTTTATAAAGAAATTATTTTAATTTTTTTTATTATTTGATTATTTTTATTACAGTATACAATTTTATGAAAAACTAAACTTTTAGAATAATTTAAAACTCTAAATATTTATAAAAAAAATAAATGAAATCATATATATTATGTATATAGGTATGAATATAAAAAATAATAATTATTAAAATATATTTATATAAATTTGAAAACAAAATTGTTTATATGTATGTATATATATATAATGATTAAATCGATTGAATAATAAAATGAAATGTTAATATTGGGAGAAGAAATCAGGATTTGAGGGATTGTCAATAATAAGTCTGAGCAGTTGGGGGTTCATCCATGTCGGGTGTCTAAGTGTGATTGTTAGTCGAGAAATGATCATGATTCGAGGGTATCGATGATGAATCATCGACTGACGAAGGAGGTTCAACCTTAGACGACTTCTGATTCGTAAGTCTGTGGGAGTAGATAGGTTTGTAACTGATAGGACTTCCTAACTCCATATCCAAAACATGAAGGGGATGAAATTTTGTACTTCTTCATCATCATCATCTCCCTGGTTCGTATCTTACATTCCTACTAGTAGGTGGTTCTTTATTCAGTTTTTGCATCTGATTATTTTTAAAAATCACATCTACTTTAATGTATTTGATATATTAATACCTTGTTTGGTTTTCCCTTAAATTTTTTTCTTCTTGTTGGATGGTATTATTATATTTTAATTTGTTTCAATGATATTTATTGGATCTTTATTTTGCTGGTTTCAATGTCGATATTCATCACCTTAAATTTATCATGATGCCTTTATTTTTCACAATTATTTTTTTAACATATGCATCAATTATCAAGGTTTTTTATTGTACATATTTTTTAACCTGTCAAGAATCATGATGGTTGAAATCAAATATCAGTCAATATAAATTAATTATTTCTCTTCAGTATATATACTATTGATATACTTTCTATGGTTCTTGTTCAAAAATCATAATATTTGAACCACCACTTTTATTAATATAAATTCATTTAACAGGATGTGTTTTTTCTATCTATAAATTTATATCAGGTTCTTATTATATGCATTATAAAACATGTTTAAATATTTAATATTCTCTTTTATTTTCAAAATTAGTCATTTTCTTGAAACAGTTTCATGCTTGTGATGGGTTTCCTTCATTGATGCATCTTTCTCATTTCTGAATCAAATAAATCATATTTGGTGCCTCTTATCAAAAGAGTAAATAAATAAATATATAATATTCATATCCTCATCTCAGCTTGCATTACAACCCCTATTAAACAACCCATCTGAGAGTCTATTTAAGAAAATTCATTCATAAACATAGGAGACTGAAAGTCGCATGTTGGTTTCTATTCAGAGAGAAGGTAGTATGAAAGATCATATTTTTTTAAGAACAACCGAAAAATGTATTCTATAGTTACCATATAATATATTAACTACTTCCAAATACTTTTAATTTCTTTTTTAATTTTATAAGGTATATTTTATTTATTTTTTTTTCTAAATCTATACATATTGATAAAATAATTATAGTTATGTTTTCGAGTTTGGTGTAAGGAATATATTTCTATTCATTGATATCAAATTATGTTCCTTAATTCTTGAAACAGGGAAACTATTTATTTATTGAGGTTTTGAGAATATTTAATTTTTATGTAAATTTTTTGTTATTAATATTTATATTGTCCAAATTATATATTATATAAAAAACCAAATTTTAAATATGTTTATATTTTAAACATTTTTTTGAGTAATGGAATTCATTTTAACCAATGTTTTTATTTGATTATTTAAAATAAATTATATTATATATATAATAAATGTGGATTTATTTTTATTTGAAAATTATTATTAATTAGAAATATAATAGATATTTTTTATTTAGTGTTTATATTTATAATATTTAAATAAATTATGATTTCATTTATAAATAAGATAATTTAATATCATTACAAAAATTTTAATGATAAAAATTATGTTAAAGCACGTTTTTCTAATATAAAATGATTTATATATTTCTTTATATTTAATGAAATTTTTTATATCATATTCATTATATATTTTATGTGTTAATGTATTAAGCAATCACATTATATGTGCAATTTCAATCATAAACATGAATGAAATTCCCAATTCTAGATATGGTTGTCATTTTATTCAATGAAATGTGATGAATTTTTATGTATCAGTTTCATTATTCTCATATATATATATATATATTAAATTCAATATATATATATATATATAATTGTTTTTTGAGTTTGAAATATAAATGATTATTTAATTATCATTTCAGGTACATAATAAAATTCTTAGAAATGATAAGATTCGGTTGTTTAGAATCAATATAATGATTTCCTATAATTTTTTTATATTAATATATATAAACATATGTATATAAATATGATTCTAGGAATTTCAAAGTAGAAAACTAGTGAGAAATGTATATAAATTTAATGCAGGCTTAATTTTTTTAAAACATTAGCATATAAACGTTGTAAATAGAGTAGCGAATCAGGGAGTGAACAAATACCTCATAAAGTGGGTAACCCCAAGATAGCCTTTAATGTCTCATGTTGCACAACATTTTTATTTAAAAAATAATGCATAAATAATTCTAAAAATCCCAAGATTATTTTTAAAACAATATTTTTATGTTAGTAATTTGAAAAGTATTGTATTATATTAAAATAATGTAATTTTATTTATGTTCTAAAAGGGAATATCAAAATATATTTTTATGTTAAAATTTTAAGAGTTTTCAAATGTTTTTATCAAAGTTATTTTCAATGAAATTTTTTCTAAAAAGTATTTTAATGATTAAAATATCACTTACTGTGAAATTAAATGATCACCCTTTGTTTAAAAATGATTTGTCACTATTATATTATATGTCCATATTCAGAGGTCATCACATTTGGAGTTATAATTCATGGAAGAATAGTGGGAACTTGATTTATGTTTGTTCAACTCTAGTAACTGTAATGTGTTTCTAATCCTCTAGAACTGAGACTGGAATGGGTCCTAGTTTTTGTTTAGTGTTGTATAAATATTCATTTACATCTTCTAAAAAAATAACACATCATTTCAATAATTGACTCTGGAAGAGCTTGATTGGGCTCTTATAATTGGTATTAGAGAAACATTCTTGACAACATTGGAGATGAGATGTTGACTTTTGAGGAAAACAAAATATACATGATCGATTTTTCATAACATAGTTATTTACCCTATATATTATTTAATTTTGAAGTTGAAAATTCAGAATTATCTTGAGTACAATACACAAATTTTGAGGGAATAATTCATTTAAGAAGCGGAGAACGTAACAACCCATGGTTTAAATAATTTATTTATTTATTTTATTAGTTTTTTTATTAATTCAATGTTCTTTTTAATTTTAATTGTAAATAAATATTATATTATTATAATGACAATTTATATATATTAGTATTGATTTAACACTAATTCTCCAAAAAAGGTATTATTTTTGAAATATTAAATTACTAATAATAAATATATAAAAATACATGTTATAATTAAAACAATAAATAATGTTTTAATAATTTATTTTTAAATTTTAGTTTTAAGAAGTGCTATTTTCAATTTTAGAAATTTAAAACATTAGTTTTGTTTTATGGATTAAATAGATTAATATTTAGTATTTAATAATAATATGATTTTTAGGAAATTAATGATTATTTTATAAACAATTTTTTATTTAAAATAATATTTTCTTATTTTCATATTTTTATAGAATGTCATAATTTTATGAAAAAACTAAACTTTTATGTTTTTATAAAACTATACATGTTTATAAAAAATGAAGAAATGAAATCATATAAAATTTGTAAATATGTATATATATATGAAGTAATTATTATTAAACTATATATATATAATTTGAAAAGAAAATAGATTATATATATATATATATAATGATGAAACTAATTGAATAATAAAATGAAATTTTATTATTGGATGAAGAAATCAGGATTTGAGGGTTCGTGAATACGATGTCTAGGTAGTTGGGGGTTCGTCTACTTCGGGTGTCCAAGAGAGATCAGAAGCCAAGTGGTGATCATGGACTGAGGGAATTAAAGATGGATCGTTGACCAAAGAATGATGTTCATCCTTAGAAGAGGTATGATTTAGATGTCTGAGGGAGTAGATAGGTTCTAAGCAGCATGGACTTCCAAACGCTAGTTCCAAACAGTGAAGCAGATAAAAATCCATTCTTTATCATCATCTACATCCTCGTAGTTCGAATCAAATAGATCTACTAGTATGTGTGCCTTTATTCGGTGTTTTCAACCATATCTTCTTGAAAATATTATCCATTTGATCGTGTTTTATGTATTAATAAATAGTTTATCATACAATTAATTTTTCTTAATCTTGTTGGACATGCATCATATTTTTAAATGTGTTTCGATGACTTGGATTGGATCTATATTTTTTTTGATCGAGTGTGTCTATTCGTCACCGTAAGCCTGTCACGAGTTCATTGTTTATCACATTTATTTTTTGAACACTTTCCTCAATTGTCAATGTTTTTTATTGTTCATATTTTTGAATCTTCCCAGCTTCATAATAGCTAAAAACAAATCTAAATAAATTAGAATTAATTCTTTCTCTTAAATATAATATAAATATATATTTAATTTTTCTTGTTCAAATGGTGGGTAATTCAAACCAAGCTATTTATTTATTGTAATTAATTGCATAATATATGTTTTTTGTTTTGTAATCTTTCAATTTATATTAGTTTTCTATTATGCACATTATAAAACAAGTTTAATTATTTGGTATTTTTTGTTTGTGAAATAATTGGTTTTCTATAAACTGTTTGAATACATTGATGGGATTCATTCTTTGAATCCAAAAAATCATTTCCAAATTAAATTTGATCATATTTGTTGTATCTTATGAAACGATTCAATAAAATAAATATATAAAACTCATATCTCCCTCAAAATTTGCACATCATCTCTTATTTGACAACCTATCTAAAACTATATTAAAAAAAATCATTGATAAAAAAAGTTGAATGTAAGTGACATGGTGTTCGATCGTTAGAGATATGGGTTTGTGAGAGAACGTTTGATTCCAATAACAACAGATTTATGTATTATGCAAATACCATGTAAGGGATTAAATACATTCAACTACATTGAATTTCAATTTTATTTTCATATCGGAAAGTATATTTATTTGTTTTCAAAATCGATATTTCTGGAGAATATAATAACAATAATGGTTTTGGTTTGGTGTAAGGAATATATTTTTCTTCTTTTATAAATAATTATGTTCCATAATTATTGACTTAGAGAATTATTTATTTATTTTTTCTTAAGAAAAATATTATTTTTATGCAGATTTATTGTTATTAATATTTTTATTGTAGTAATTCTATAATTTTTTAAATAACATAATTTTATTTAAGTTAATATTAATAAAACATTGCATAAAAATTTATTTTAACTAATGTTTTTATTTTTTTAAAGTAAATTTAATTATATGATATATATTATATAATTTTATTTTTTAACATGAAAATTATAATTCATTAGAAAATAATAAATATTTTTGATTAAGTATTTATTATTATAATTTTTATATAATTTATTATTACATTTATAAATTAGATAATTTAATATCATTATAAGAATTTATATAATAAAGATGGTGTCAAATCACAATTTTCTAATGTAAAGGTATGTTTTTTGTATTTTTTATGTTTAAAGATATTTTTTATTTAATGTTCATTATTTAATGTATGTCTTAATGAATAAAACATACACTTTATATGTGAAATTTAATTCATGAACATGAATTTCATTTGCATTATGAGATATGTTTATCATCTTATTCAATGACATGCCATGCATTTATATGCTTCATTATATTAAACTAATATATATATATATATATTTGTACTTCAATATATATATATAATGGTTTTATGGGTTTGAAAAATGAATTATTATTTCATTATCATTTCACGTACTTAAGAAAATACTTAGAAATGGTAATATTAACATGTTAGGAATCATTAAAGTTATCTCTAATAAATTGTGCATATATATGTATATATATATATACATATGTATATGAATATGATTCTAGGGATTTAGAAGAAGAAAACATAGTGAGAAATTTATATAAAATTAATGAAAGATTAATTTATTTTTGAAAATTGGAACTATAACGATATAAATAGAGTAAGGAATTGGGGAGAGAACCTATCCCTTATAATGTTGGTAGCCCCAAGACAGACTTTGATGTCTCAAGTTTCCATAATTTTATTATTTTAAAAATATTGCATAATGATTTCTAAAAATCATTGCATTATATTTAAAAAAAATTTTGAATGTAAGTAATTTCAAAAGTGTTCAATTGTTTTAAATGTAAGTAATATTAGTTATATTTTTAAAAGGTTATTTCAAAAATTATTGTTATGTTAATATTTTAAATATTTTAATTTTTTTTTAAAGTTATTTTCAAATAAATATTTTCGAAAAAGTATTTAAACAGTTTCAAAATCCATTACTAAGAAATTAAATGCTCACCCTTTTCAAAAAAATTATTTTTAATAGGTATCATAGAAGTTCAAATTTAGAGGTCATCACGTTTAGAGTTAACTCACAGGGAAGTATTGTAGACTGATGATTTATTTTTGTTCGATTCATATAAATGTAAGGTTTTGCAAATACTCTCAAACCTAGATAGGTAGAAGGACCTCATTTGTGTTTAGGGTGGTGTGAATAGTCATTTAATCCTTATAATAAATATTCACAACATTTTCAACCAATAAGTCTATAAGAGCAGACTCGGGCTGTAATAATGTGTAAATTGATCTAAAAAACATTTTATTCTATATTTACACTTAGTTGTGCATATTTAAATTTTTATTCATAGTATCTCCATTGATTATTTTTTAATTCGGGGATATGATATTTGAAATGGTTATTCATCTAAAATTACCTTTCTATTGGATATATGTTTATGATATTTACAATTCATCATTTATGTGGTTTACATACTAACAAAATGACATGTTATATCATGAATATTGTTATGTTCATGACATATAAAATTGCAGGTGATTTTATTCTTGCATGGGGATTATGATTGAAATGTTACAAAACTAGAAAAGTATTTTTGTCATGGTATCTTTTGTTTTCAGAATAGACTATATTCAAGGTTCATTTTTAGGAAATAATATGAAATTATTTTATTATAAAATATAAATTTTATTATTCTCGAGTTTTTATCGAACATTACATTTTTAATTTACATTTCATCTCATATTAATTTATGAAACATTAATAAAGTATTTTGTATGTCATATAGATCTTGTTTCTTCTTTTAGATTGTGAATGATTCACTTAAATATCATTTTATATAAAAAAATTCAAAAATATTATTCTCTGAACATAAGTTATTTTATAAATTTATTTCACATGTAATTTTACAGTCTTTTATGTTTTTAAAGGATATATCTTAACATATTCCTAATGGGTCACTTTTTACTCCCATTACAAAATGTTTGAAAATATAAGTTTTTAAAAAAATTAAAAAATTAAAAGATTTTCTTGATATCATGAATATTATTTTCACTGAAGGTTACATTATAGGACATAATTTATATTTTCCTAGAATTGTATTTTATCAATATTCTAATAAAATTAAAATATTAAAAAGTTATTTTCTACATGGAAATGTTATTTTCCTCAACACTATTTTTAATGATATTTTAATGGTATTTTCTTTAGCCGACATTAAAAACATGATGTTATTAATTATACCCTGAGGATATTGTATATTGATACCGTTATCATTCATTCTTGGGATGGAAAATTATTATCTCATACATATTTTCATGTAACATTATCCCTATCTATAGGTTAATAAAGTTATAAATATAATAATTTGTGTTTCATTGATTTATATGATGAAATGAAAGATATATATATTTAATTAATGTTATGAAGCATAAATATTATATATGATGACCAGTATTTCCAATATAAATAAATTTATAGTGATCTAGTTATAGATCAATAAAAAATTTTGTAATGGGATAGTGTAAACCGATTATTTTTCTCCTAATATATTATTGGAATATAATGTGATTGTAAATAAAAGTATAATCTTAATGGTTATTTCACGTGAAACCATTATACTTAATCCATGTTTAACCCTAATGGTTATTCCTGCTGTAACAATGATGGTTAATCCACTTATTACCAATAAGGTTATTCAATTTGTAATAGTGATATGAAAATCCACCATCATACAGACATGTTTTATTTATTCTTGTTTTGGGTTTTAAATGTTTCCTTTGACCAATATTGATATCACATGGCTCGTGGTTTTTTATTAAAATGACCCTTTGCATTGTTAAATATTTATTCTATGTTTTATAATTGATTATAGAGGTATTTATATGTTTTAATTAAATATGATATACTCATGAATTTTTATTATGTCATCTTACCCTTGTAGTCATTTTATTTTCACTAATAAAAGATATATTTTTAATTATTATGTTTAACCTGTCTGAGAGTTTATCCTCATCCTTATTTTTATTTATATTTTCCTAGGATATGAATAATTATTTTAATTTATTTATGACTATAAATTGTTTCAAATTTAAATAATATTAATGTATATTTTGAAGAAATAATAAGTAATCTCAAAATATGGGATTAGTTAGAAAAATACACACATGAAGTTACAAATATTATTTTTTTAAGATATTTTTCTTAATATTTTAAAAATATAAATATAAAAGTTACTTTGGTTTGGAAGTGATTAAATATATTAGTTTTATATTTTGTTTTTTGGATAAAAAAATTGGCTCATATTTATCAGTATCAAATCCATTAATGTAATGTTTATATTCATAGAACTAGATCCAGTATTTTGGGTTTGCGGTTTATAAAATTAGTATCATATTAGGATTTAGATACCATTATATTTTAGAATGATATAAAGTGAGGTTATAGTAATAATTATAGATACTATCATGGGTTTATAACTTTTCTATTTATTATATGTTTAGAGTCATACACTCCCATTTTGAGGTTTAATTTGATTTAATTTTAAGGTGACTTGTGATATTTTGGGAGATATTTTATTTGGTTTAGTATTTTCTAAAACTTAGGTTTAATATGACACATTATTAGAGGATTAATGATGGAATTATATATTGTATTATAATATAATATTAATGGGTTTTCTTGGTGATTTATGTCATTTATGGAAATGATTAGAAAATTTTGCAAATTATATTATCCATTATATATCAGTTTCAGTGTTCAATGCATAAAAAATTATTAAATTCGTTTTTAATACTGAAATTTTAGAAAAAACGGTGAGATTGTGGTAGAAATGAATTAAATTAAGATTTTATAACAAGAATTTATGTATATTTATTGATTCTTATAGTCTATGAGGTAATATTATTCCTCAAATCTTGGAAAAATATCATGAAATAAAAATCTAATTCGATCACTTTTCTTACTAAGAAATCAATGTGGTTTTAACCCATCACAGTTTTATGGTTTTGTGATGATTAACTTTTTCATGAACATGTTATCTATTACTCTATGTTAGTCCCTTATGATTAGATTTCCCTTTACATGTACATAATTTCGGTTCACTGTGATACTATACTATTTGGAAACCTAGTTCTGTGATATTCCAAATAACCAATGTACTTTCCATTCCATCTTTTATGAAAAATATTTATTATGACTTTTTTCGAGATGGATTATCAATAATGGTATTTTCAAATTTTATGCATTTAAATTATAATATTTATTTAAAATTGAGAGGAAACATATTATTAAAATGTGGATAATGTAATTTCCTGGTCATAGAGAAGAAAGACTATGTTTAAAAGTGTACATGATTTGCATAATCGAAAAAAAATAAAACCTTGAAACATTATTATTTAAATATGGCTATTTTTATCTAGACACTATATTATAATTTATACTTAGGGTTAGATGAATTATGAAATACATATAAATTTTATGATAAATATAAAGATATTTATTATTTTATAGGATATAAACACTCATTTTTTTAGTATTAACTATTTATACTAAAAATTTGTGTTCTTTCGAAATGGATTTTAATTTTTTTTCATATGAAAATTAAAAAAAATTAATATCAAAAGGTAAAACATATTATTAAATGAAATGGATAATAAAAATTTATGATTGATAAATTTAAACAATAAATTATTCAATCGTTCCAAGAATAAAAAAAGAAGAGACATCAGAATTCATAATCATTCGTGTTGGATGTATCAGAATAATTATACTTGTATTAGTTTGAGTCTAAGATTACATTATATCTAGTAGTAATGGCTGGATTTAGATATGAACAGAATTATTTATGGATTGATTTCTGGATAGGGATAGGTTATAGGCCTTTATCATGAGAAAGAAACATATTTAATTTAGAAAATTCATGGATAGCGAATGGTTTTGGGGAATCATCCATTACATCATAAAAAATTCCATAAATGCCATGACTGTATCATATTTTATTTATTTTTTCATATATTTTTGAGTGATAATCATTTTTACCTGTGTTGGATTACTCATCGATTGCGAGAAAAATAATCTGCAAAAAAATGATTCATTTCCAATGATTCTTCTATATTAAGTCTACCCTATACTCCTAGAACCCTTTACTATGAGGAACTACACCACTCTATTTCCAATCATGGTAGATGTAATTATATATCCATATTATCATGAGTCATATATAATATGTTTTGAGAAGACTCATCTATGATTTATGAATAACAAGTGCAAAATTTCTCATTCCTCAGTTAAGAGTGTATAGTTTTTTAACAATATAGACCATATTATGTTTCATTATCAAACTTCTCAATTTCATTATCTAAGAAGCCTAATGATTTAATTTTTAATAAATAAATAGATAAAATAAAATTTTTATTATAGATATTTTTTATATGGCCAATAATTTGATAATCTTGAAAGATGTATTTTTTTCTTTCATATTAATCTTTTATAGAGATAACATCATCTAATGCTTCCAATATAATATTATTAATCAATAAATATCAGAAATATATATAAATAGGAGAGTAAAATAATTATCAAATTTGGATTCCTCTATGGTCCTATAAATTTTATTCAATGTTTATATAGTAATTTTAATATCATACAAAATAATATAATTTTATAAGATATATTTTAGGCATTTAATTTTGATTCTACAATGAGCTAAAGTATTTTTGTAGAAAATAGATTTAAAGAGACATCTAATTCTTGAAATCAATGCATACCATAAATTTAAGTGAATGATATGATCCCCCAGGATCTATGCTTTATATAATCTAGTGGAATATTTATGTGAAATAATATTTGAACCATTTTGGTTTACAATATCCATCATCATGAAGGTAGTGTAATCCTATCAATTATAGAGTTCCTAAAAATCTTGAAGCAATCCTGAAGAGTCACTATATTTTAAATTAGACGAGTTGTGTCAATTTCCTCAGGATTAATTTTAGAAAAATATATATCATATTTGAAGATGGATTTAATTAGTTTTTCATCTGATTTTTATAATACTAGATAGGTATTTCACTACATTTTTCAGATTATCAGTATTCATCAATTTATAGGAAGAAAAATTTAACCTTTCAACTGCATCTTTCGTTCCATCACCAATTCAGAATGGAATTTACCCTAAAATCCAAAACACACCATTAATCAACCAATGTCTTTTGAAAAATCCACCATCTTAGAAGACTGATGAGTTTCATTCACCCCCATTGATGTAGGCTTACATTTATCACCCCTCTCTTACACCACCTTTGATGATTGTAATGAATTATTTGTCTCATCCACCATATCAATATTAGTTTTAAAATATCTATACTAGGAGGTCTCTATATCCACATAACATCCATATCTAAGTGATTTATCCAAATAAACCATCTTTTGAAATGTTTTCGCATCAACCACGTCATCCACACTAATGAAAGACTGATAAGATCCAAGGATTCCCCACATTATGAATATCATCTTCAAGACCATATCCTACATAGATAATTGAAGATACAAGAAATCGAGGGATCTCTATATCTTAATTACCCAATCCAGAAAGAGAACCTAAGTCACCATCACCACATAGCTCCAAAACCCTCAGCATCAATCTTCGCTCATAGAAAATGTTACCATTACTTTTTTGAAATTATATAGTACATATTATATAAAATATCTTTATTATTTTTATCATTATCTCAGTATTATCTTATGCATAATTTTCTTCTACTTTATGAAAAGATTGATTTGAAATTGAATCATGGAAAAAATTTAATTTTTTTGAATCCCCAATTTTAATTTAATTTATTTATAAATTAAAATTAAATTTTGAAGTAGTTTTAAAATATAAATAGTTCATTTTAAATTAAAATGATCAAAATATTAGTTTTAAAATTAATTTTATATAGTGTTTTATTATAAATATATTTTAAACATAAAAGTGGATTATTATGAGAAACTGTTTTCATCTTATTTTTACAGATTAACATGATATTAAAATTGAGAAATTGTATGTTTTGAAAATAAAAAATAGAGTCCATATTTGGAATTAGGTGGTCAATATATAATAAATAAGAAATTCTAATATTTTGACATTATGAATAATAATAATACTAAATTTTGTTACGATGATATGGGTAAATCAGGAAATTAAGTGTTCAATATAATTTGATATGGACTAAAAAATAACCCAAAATGTTTTATTAATTTTATTAGATGAGTCAATCTAAAAATTTATTATCTATAATTTTATTATATGACTATATGGTTCCATATTGATGTTATTATATCTTTTATAATATTTTAGTTACACCAAAGTAAAAAATATCACACATAAGATATTTATAATTATAATATTTTTAACATGAGTATAACCATAATATATATTCAGTTATAAATATAATATATTAATATAAATAATTTAACTTCATAATATTTATTTTTTAATATAAAATTGGGAAAAATATTATACAAAATTATTACATAACACTAATGCAATAATTATTCAATTAATGTAAAAATAAAATAAATAGTATTACAGTTATTAAAATTATTTTAATTTGAAATAATTAATATGAAAACAAAATGTATAGATAATAATAAAATTAAATAGTTTCATTAAATGATTTTATAATAATATTTTTTCTTATTTCTATAAAAATCAAAGTAAATGAATACTTTTTAAGTCGATATAGTTAATATTTTATAAAATCTATATTTATTAAATGGTATAAAATTACTAAAATTACTATCTTTATACATTTAATTGCTATATGGTTTAAAAGATCAATTACGTTTCTTTTTGGGATTTTTTTTGATTTATTGTAACAATCGTGGTAGTCAAATATTGAAACACATTGTTGTCTTATAAAGCATGAAAATGGTTAATAAATGATTCAAAAAATTATAAGGGATAAAATGTGATCCCAAATTTTGAAATTATTATAAGATAATATTTTGAATCATACTAATCTTATCATATAATTTTAAAAAAAAATATTTACTTGTCCATCAAAATTATTTTTTATTATTTTAATATTTTATCAAATTTCAATAGTGTCTCTCACCTCTCTTACAAAACGAAACCATTTCTTCTCATTTCATTAAACATAAGGAATAATTTTTATTTTCTAAAACCAAATAAAACAGAATCCAATAATTCTTATCATGTTCTATATGTATTATTTTTGGATTATTACCATCCTTAGGGGATTTAAGGGGTAATGTGGTAGATATTTTTTCATGAAGAGGTATAGTTATAGACTGATAATTTTAATTTCATTTATTCCAAATCCTCATTTAAAAATTATACAATATTTCATATATACATAATTAATCTCTCTTATAATTAGAGTTTTTTAATAATTTCATAACTTATATCCATTTCAAACCACCATTAAATGGTAATGTAATTAGCCATTCATGTGTACGATAGTATTATTCCTCATAAACTGAAGTAGTTCATTTTATATCACCCCCTCTCATAGTTTATTAAAATTTAGAATTTAATGTATATATATTTACATGATATTCATTAATTATTTTTTTATTATGTTAATATAATATAACACCATTTCTTTACCCTATCATTCACTAAAAAAGTAAAAGGTTGTCTTTCATACACGTGGACTACATAATATGTGAAGACATGTGCTTTTTTTGTTAATATGTAACATGGAAAATATTTATAAGAATATTTAATGAAATAATATTATATTTTTTGTATTATTTAAATTTTATGAAGATAAAATTATAGGTACTTTTTTTGATAATGTTTGTTTGAAAATGAAAATGTTATACATGTTTTCATACCACCAACTATATAAATAATTGTAACAATATTTATTTATCATATCCATAATTTATTTTTCTAAACAGATGTATATTTTGTTAAAAAAATACTCCCACGTAATTATTATTTATCAGGATATCATTTAATAATTTGTCTTTGACTATGGTCAACCTACCGTAGTAAATTTTGACTAATGAACAGAATATAATTAAAAAATATAAAGTGAACATAAAAGATTAAATTCTTGTTTATAACATATAACTAAGTGAAATAAATGGAACATAAAAATGAAATATTTTATCATGAAAGTAATAAAATAAAATAATTTATTTATTCATGAAGACAATAATGTCAGTGACATGTCAGACTCAATGTAAGAGATTGGAATTTAATTTCATTTCATTGAAGAATGTTTTAATGTTATGAAAATTAATGTGTTTTATATAAACCCATGTTAAATGTTATATAATAAAACATGAAAACATGGTGATATTTTATATTTCATTTTCAATTACTATATCAAAATGGATTTGACATGAATTTTACCAAGTGTTCAATGGTTTCTAAAAAAATCATTATATTTGGGTTATAAAAAATATTAATTGTATTTTTATGCCATTATTATGTTTGAGTTTAACTGAAAATTGTTTAACAATGTATTCCCATTTTAAATGTTGATTTTAATTTTTTTCACATAGTTCTTTTAGTGATCAATTTCCAATAAATGATAAGATCTTTGTAAGGGTTATTCATGTTAAATTCACAATTAATGGGATGTATTTATTGTGATATACACAAATATTTTACATTCAATTCTATGTAATACCCTTTTTACATGTTATATCATGATTCTATTTATTTTCAGGACATTTAACTTTTTTATTTGATGCATTCTGTTCTATATGATATGATGGAAATGTTACCAAAGTGGATAAGTCATTATGTTTAAATATATTTTATATTTAAAATTTTCTTTGTTCAAGGTTCTTTTTGTTAATATGAAATAATATTATTTTCATTGAAGAAATATATTTTATTATATTATTGTTTTTGAATGTTTTTATATTTCTAACTTCCATTTCCAACTTAACTTATTATGTAAACACCAAGAATTTCATTGGTAAGTGATACTTATTCAATATCTTCTATTATATCATGAATCATTCTCTTCCATATCAATATATTATAAAATTTTTTCAAAAATTATCTTTTATTAACATAATTTTAATTTTTTATATAACTTTACAAGGCATTTGAACATTTTGAAATATTCTTAAATGGAAATTTCTTAAATTTTTCCAATGGGACACTATTGACTCCCAATAAACAATTTCTGAAAATAATGATGATTTAAACATTTGAAACAGGAATGGACTTTCAATACATCATTAAAATTATTTTCATTTGATATTAATTTATAATATTCTATGTTTATTATTAATTAAATTTATTTCCACAATACTTTGTTATCATTTATTTATGAAAATTGGTTTACAAAATTAAAATGTTAGTTTACATAAAATATTATTGATTATCCTTTAATGGAATTTTTATTCATCATTATCAATCAACTATGATGTCAATTACAATTCAATAGAAATATATTTTATAGATCTGCTATTATTCATTAAATAGATAGATTTGTATTTATTTCAATGATATTGACATGGAATCTAATACTTTCCTTGGAATAATGAAGTTAAAAGAGAAGAATTATAGGTTTATTGAATTTTATAATGAAATGTAGGGTCTATTTAAAAACTAATTGTTATTGTATTGGATATTATTTAAGATTACGAATAGTTTAATTATATTATAAAGGCAATTAATCCTATTATATCTCTCCAATGAATTCATGAAAGGGAAAGAGTTAAAATATAATGTTGTAGTTCCAATGTGGTCATTGGTTTTAAATTATTATTGATTTTCTAGAAATTTCGCATTAATTTAAAATATAATGATGTAGTTCCAATGTTAATGGATCCTGGATAAAGTGACACAATCATATAATTTTTAGAAACTTTTAAATGGTTTGAAGACTTGGAGTTTCCAAGGTGATATCTGGAGAATTGTTATAGACTAATTAAATGACATAGAATGTCATTTGAGAATAATTATTTTAGTAAGGTAGATGATTGGTGAACTAATATACTTGTTATATACATGTATCAAAGGTGATATATTATTCCCAAAAAGATGAAAGTGTTTTTAAGGTTGGTATAATTAATTTTAATTTACATTCCAAAAAGTATAGATGAAGATGAATTGAAGAAAGTCCATGAAATTCATAACCTTCATGAATATACATTAAATAATGTTCAATGGGGACCATAAAAAATAGATGATCGTATAATTTTCATGGGGAGTTAAGAAGAGGTGGTCATTAATTTTTTGGATTACATGATTTACATAGATAATTTCTATGTGTTTATAAGAGATCATTTTATAAAACAAATACAGCCAACCAAACATAGTATTCAAGACAAACTCAACCAAAGAATATGTATGACCCATGAGTCAACCAATCCCATGGTAGTTCTTCCCAATAACCAAGCTAATAATCAGGTGTATATGGCCTTGAATTATGGCAATAAGAGTTAGTTGGGACCATATATTAGGCATGTAGAGTATGTAATAGTAGTTGACCATACATTGGGAATGATACCCACATTAAAGACTATAGATGATGTGTGTCATAGACCATGTGGGCATGTTGTGTTGGGTGTGTAGGTTCTAACCATGGATATTTTTCAAAAAATGTTATGAATAATATTTCTAAAATAACAGAGACCAACTAAGTTGAGATTCAAAGTTCGATGAATGTACGCACACTAATATTTCTCAATTTTAAAAATATGAAAATAACTCTAGAAGTATAATTTTATTTATCTCGTATTCATTAATTAACCCTGATCATGTTGAGATCAAGAAGATAATTCAATCTATTAAAAAATATCATTCAAGCATTCACTGTTTTTTTTTAAAATATAACCATTAAAAAATAAAAAATTCTAAAAGAACGAAAAAATGTATTTAGAGGTAATTATATCCTCCAATATTCTTGGATGATTTCATGTTTTAACAAGAATATAACATAATTTGTCTATATACGGATTAGGAATCCCCACAAAAGAGAATCTCGATAACAATGAAAAGACACCACCATTTTCTATATCACATATCCCACATTTGAAGAATTATAAAATGAGTCTCATGGGAATTAAAATCGTAGATTTGAATGAAAACAATTATGGGACATGAGACAATGAATATAAAAAGTGGAAATAAGTGGTACTACCAATAGATAGTGGAGCACCCATGAATGAAGATAGTTTTACCACTAATATATTTTTAAGATCACGTTTTTATTTAAAATAAAGTATCTCCTCATTCTTGTTTAAAAAAATAAGGAATGTATAACTACAACACTTAATGTATTTATAAATATTTGGATTCTCGTGGACCATTTTTGGTGGAACCAAGGATATACTAACTCATAATGTGTGATGAATAACCACAAACATGTGACTGGTATTTATATACCCTTAACTTTATTCATGAAGATGATAGGTTCCATAATGGTGTTCTTGTGTGCTATACCACCATGATGTTACTTAAGGATAAATATACATGTAATATATTGATAATTTATATAATGATAATAAAAAATAACCCTGACCATATTGATAGATACCTCGGTGAATGTAAGATTATACTTTCATGAGGAAAAGAGAAAAATGGATCTGTGAAGAATTTAATGACTTTAGGAGGAAATAGATTTCACCTTGATTATGTTTCAAGAAGTATAAGATCCATATAGAACCTAATATCATGAACCACACTCAACGTGGTATTCATGAAGATGAATAATTCCCACAGACCATATTTAGAGTGTGAATGCATGAAGCACAAGTACTCATTTTTTTAAATTCAAAACTCTTTTTTTGTGAAAGGAATGAATATATTAGAGTAAAAACTAAAATAAATAAATAAAAATAGACCATGGAATGATATAAAAATACAAACCCACATATATATATATATATATCTATGTGTGTGTGTGTGTGTGTGTGTTTGCGTGCATGCACACACACACAGACATAATGTTTTCTAGAATGTTCAATGTTATAATTCTATGAAGTTGAGGTCACATGAAATTGTATGTTATTATTAATTATGCGGAGGAACAATTTTCACTATAATAAAAATTTTATCAGGCATTATATTGACTAAGAAGACGATATTGAATATTTTTTCCTATGTGAAATATCAGAGAACCAAAACAACATTCAATGTAGATACAATATTGAATAAAAAATAATTTTGATTATACTGTGTAGATCTGATCCTCATTAATTTAATAATAATAAAAGAATTTATTGATTGTCTCTATATTGGAAGATGAATATTCATTGTGGTCTATTTCTAACTAAAGAACAATTATATAATTAAACTAAAACACGTTGTTTCGTAAATTTGGGTGTCAAAAATCAACGAATGAAGAGTACATTATCGGCCAAGTTGATATCAGTTCATTGTAATTTAGGAGAATAATAATTTAGTGATCATCATCTCACCAAATACATATATTTTTGTTAATCATAGATAAGAATAAAGTGAGGATTTTAATTTTATATTGTCAATATCTAAGGAGTGTTTCTTGTTAGCTGTGGTATATATAACAATGTGTGGAATATGTTTGTTGAAGAACTTAATGGAACCTTGATATCTAACAGTAGTCTCAATAAGTCTAATAAATTATTGATTTTACAAATATCATTATCATGAAGATGAAGACATTCTTTTTTTTATAATAAGGATTTTTACAATTGATATAAAACATTCACTATTAATTTACTATAGTGCATTGAATATAAATAGTTAATTAAATCTTTTTGTAACCACATTAAATGTATTACAATCCAGTGGTTGTGTGGAAGGCTAATTTTCATACCAGATAAAGTCTGTAAACTCATATTTAATTTTAAACATTATAAAAATATCATTTTCTATTTTTATGTATTTCATGTATGTGAATATAATATGGAGATGATCAGAACAGAATCAAGATCCTAATATGTTAAATAGGCACCTAGATAAAAAGTTGGTATTGGATTAAAAATTCTCAAAAACTAATTCAACACCCTCTTAGTGTTGGGAATATGAACATTTGTCTATTCATGTGGTATTAGATCCATTGTTCACTATTTATGGTTTCACTATGATGACGTTATTATCTTTTTATAATTTTTGGTTCTTACCTGAGTCAACAATGAATTGATGATTTGTTAAAGATTTCATTATCTTTGAGCATAATTCCATATTTTTTAACACCATTGTGAACAGGAAAATGAAAGATAATATAAATTTGGATAAAATTTCACTATTATATAGTAAAGATGATTTTTCTATAAATCCTTACCTGGAAAACATTGAATAAATATATGTCTTTGGAACTTAATAGAATTTGGATCAGGTTACCAAAATGTAAAAGTAATACCTTCTAACCTCATGTGATTAGAATGTGTGTGTTAGTACTTATGAAAATATTCTTAATTATGAAGATTTTATCAGTTGTGGGGATGATCAATAAACAACTTATAATGATATATCAGTTTTCAATCTATGAGATATTTTGTAATGTGTTTATATAGACACATTCTATGTTTTTGTGAAGTCTTTCAATTAATTCCTGAAGAAATCACTCATTAGGATGAAGAAGTAGATTATATGTAGAATGGATATCGAGAAAAGATGTCAGAATGATTGAAGCACCCCATATAGTTTTTTACAACATTTTAAATTATAAGGAAAATTATATTTTAATAAATTATTATTTAATCATTTACATGATACTTATAAATAAATAAACTATAGTTTTACATGAAGTTGAATTTATTACTCATAAAAATTTAGTTTTGTTTATAAATTTAAATAAAATAATCCGTTTTATATATTAATGAATTCTTAATTATATTAATATATTCATTTATATTTTCTATAATTTAAAAATAATTCAAAATTATATAACAGTCGCTTTTATGAAATTATATTATTTCATTTAATAAAAGTAGATATAATATTATATTGAAATATAATACTGCAAATATTTAAATAAATTTATTCATATATTGAGTTATTATCCTGATGTTTATTGATTAAGGATTTTTATGATTTCTTTTGGTGTCATTAAATTTTTTTGATTTCATGTTAATTATTTAGAAGAATATGTAATATTACATAGTCTTTAAATTGTATCATTTTTTTGATAAAAATAAATATTAGTTAATTAAAGATTACTGAGAGTTTATTATGTTTTAATATTACTAAAAATTAATTTTATGTTTTCAATATTATAATAAGTTTTGTAGATTTTCTGTGATAAATAAAAAATATATTATTTTAGTGGTAATATTTATTAATAACTATATATAGTAAACCCTCATTAAAAAATATTTATGGTTCATTAGGGATTTCGTTAAAAAGTTAAACAATTTGAATTTATAAAATATCTAATTAATAGAATAATTTTGAATGTTATATGTTGGAAGATAATAATTATGTAAGTTCACGATAATATTTTAAAATATGAAACCATTATTTTTTCATCTTTATTATTATATGGTAGTGATTAAAATTTATAACAACATAGGAAAACACTATAGGCCATGCTAGGTGATCCATCAAAACATTGTGGGACCCATGTGGGACAACCATATAGAGAGCCCAACCCAAGCCCAACCCAAGTAGTGGTAAGGGACCTGGTCACTATGCTTGTGGCATAGCTTGGGAAGATTAAATGTGAGGATATGTTACATAGGTTGTGAACTAGTGTGTGCGATATTTAGGAGACTCCACCTGCATAGGCCCATGAATAAGGCATGTTTTTATTGTTTTTGTGAATTAATGATATAAAATTATGTATATGGGAGTGAGAATATCTATTCTGATTCGATGTGGGATTAGGTTTTAAATATCATTTTACTCCTGACCATTGGATCAAAACCCCATCTCTCATCCAATCTATAGTGGAGTCCTCTCCTTCATCTGCATCATCTTTACCCCCACGACGAAACTACATCATCTTAAAATAAATACACCTCCCCCAATCCATGTTTTGTTTAACACCGACACCATCCTTATCTTCCTCTCTTACATGTTCTATTTTCCATATCATCTATGTCGTGTAACAAAACCAATGAACAAGATACCATTATATTTTGTACAAAAAAAATTAAAATACTCATTAAACTCGAATTGTTTTCATGATCTAGACCCACATGAACTCGGAATCCAAATTAATGATGCATGTATCTTCCCAAATCATTTAAGAAATCTTTTTTTTATTATTATAAAGCACTCCCTTTATAAATTGAAGACATTATGTATATCTACCTATTCCCAAATTGAAATCATGTTTTTATATTTCAAAATAAAATAATTTAATTAATAAAAACCCATTGATTCATCAGCATAACTTTACATGAAACCATAGTTTAAAATATTATTTGATAACTGTAGATATAATATACTATTTTCCGCGACACCCTAGGATCCTCGTCACGCTTTATCAACACCGACTAGCTAGTATCTGAACTTGAAACAATTTAAATATTTTAATTTTCATACACATGAAGAACCCTATTATTTTGGTTTAAAGAATATTGGTTCAGATCATAGGAATCCTCTATCATTTTTTCATCCCTTATCACTGATTTGATTACACCAATCCAAAAGGAACTCATTGAATTCAAAATTATAGAAACCAACCACAAGAAATATTATGGATGTGATTTTCAGTTTTCATTTATCATGTAAGGGGAATTATATTTGATTTGAGTAAAAAATAATATATATTAGTCTGTGGGTCTGGGTGTGGGTGTGTGTTTGTGTATTGGAATTCTAATATTATTTTATCAAATCATATAGATACATATATATTTATACATAATATATTTTTAAAAACTCAATGTTTATATATTCAGGATTTATGTTCATGTTATGTAATGATATGTATATATATATATATATATATATATATATATTTCTCAAACATTTGAGTTTAGATATTTTAAATATTAATTTTTAAATAAGGAAGTTGGAATAGTTTCAAATATATATTTTATTTTGAAAATTATGAATCTTCTAACAAATGATGATTTTATAGTATCATTTTACATAAAATTAGCAGTATTTTAATGGCCAGAATATTTTTTTGAATTCATAATATAAATTTGTTTTTATTTTAAATGGGATATTGATTTTCAAAATTTACATTTTAAAAAACAAAAGAAACTATTTTAAAAGTATAAGTCTTCTTATACATATGATATATATATATATATGTTTATTCAAACACACACACACATGTATAAAGATATGTATGGATGGAATGGTTTACATAAAAATATTACTTATTAAAATATTATGTGTTTTAAATAAATGTTTTTTTATTGTTATTATGCGATAAAAAATAGAATATTTATTATTTAATGTGAATATAAATTTAATATTCATATCATTTGATGTAAAGGGTTAATACATTTATGTAATTATTTAATGAATAAAAGAAATTATGAAAATGAGTTTTTAATATATGTATTTGTTGAAATTTTTAAATCATAAAATTTATCAATATTTTTCTTTCTAATAATTTATATTTGATGTGATTATTAAGTAAATTTTGGTTACATGTATTTCAATTAAAAATACATGTATTTTTTCAATGTCATAAATTTAGGAGATTTGGTTGTACAACATTTAACAAGTGATTCCACAAGAAAGTTAATATTTATATAGTTACATATAAATATATTTGTGTGTATATATTTAATGAATTGCTATGTTTTTAAATAAAAACATCATTGAAAAATGTATGTACATGTAAGGGAACATTAAACTATTTTTTATAAATAAAAATTGGAACTTGGACACTGAAAACGTGAATGGGGAGTGGGGAGTGAAACCATTCCAAATGAATGTGGGTAGTCCCACACAAATTTTAATATTTGATGGGGCCCATTTATTTTTTTTCAAAATAATGATTAATATTCATTTAAAAATAACTTGATTATTTTGAGTAATTTCTAAAAGAAAAAGTATTTTCAAATGGGTTATATAATTTATCAAATGGCATATCTTTTTTCAAAGGACATCTATAATTTTCCAATGTTTAATTTTTTTTAAATATATTACAATTATTAAAAAGGAAAAATAATTCTCAATGGGAGATTCAAATTCATGTTTTCAAATGATTTTAAATGTTGTTTTAAAAAAAATTTATATTTGAAATAGAGTTCTCAAAATTATGTATTCAAAATTATAAGTATTTGAAATGGATTTTCATTGGTATTTTGAAAATTATTTTAAAAATTATTTTAAAAATTATTTTCAAAGTTAGTATTTAAATGTATAAGTATTTTCAATGAGAATTTTCAATGTAACTAAAAAATCCCCTAGCTGTGAAAAGTTTTTAACCCTCTGTTTTTAAAAAATATTTTCAGGAACTTGTAGAGGATTCATGGAGTTTATCATTTATGAGGATCTAGCACAAGAAAAATTTCAATCAGTGCCTTTTTATTCATTATCATAAATATTATAATATTTAAGAGTGATTCATTCCTCTAAATAGTAGGTTAAATTATCCTCAGATATAAATAACTATATATTTTTAGTTACAAGTATTTTTTTTAAAATACCTATCATTTTTTGTACCAGGGGGTAAAAACAGGTCTGGGCATCACAGTTTGTATGAGAGTAATGATTTAGATATCGTTGGATATTAGGATGTTTGGATAAAAATATTTTATGATTCATAGAATATTATTTTATTAAACCCTTTTTATAACCATTCAATATGTGTAAATATAAAAAAGATATAAATCTACTTTTGATCTCCATGGAAACAAAGTGACCATTAAGAATAATTAATTCTAGTTTTCTAAATGATGAAAATGGTGTTTCATTATTTTCTTATGTATGAAAAATGAATGTAGAATAACACAATCACTTTAAGGGTAAAGTGTAATGACCCATAAATTTTAAGCATAATTTTATTTTATAAAATGTTTCTTTACTAATTTATTTAATAATTAAAAAAATTAAGTTCAATTCAACATCAATATATATGTTTGGATTAATAAATTTTTTGTTGATAAATTTATATTAAATATTACCTATATTACATTAAGGATTATGTATGTGTAATAATATATTTTTTACATTTTTTAAAATTGAAATATAATTAGGAAATTAATTAATAGTGTCATTTATGAAAATAGATGATTTATTTAATAAAAATAGATGTATTATTTTATTGAAAAATATTTTTTCATTTTCTTAAATAAATGTATTAAGAAATTGTGTTATTATGTATAATTTTAATGATTGCATATTTTATTTATACATTTTGATGTTATGAGATAAATTAGAAGCGATGTTAATTGTTTAGAAGAATATATCATAATACCCTATTTTGAAATTATATCTTTTAATAATAAATTGATGCATAAGTAAAATTAATACAATTATGAATTTAGAGTTTTATTATATTACTAATAAATATCTTTTTATTTTTAAAATTATAATAATTGTGCGTTATAATATGTTTTGAAAAATACAAATTATAGTATTATAGTGATAATATTTATTAATAACTATTTGTGTGAAACAGTTTTTGTAAAATATTTATGGTTCATTTGGGATATTTATAAAATGTTTTCTGTTTGAAATTTTAATGATCTAGTTCATAGAATAAATTTTAAACATAAATATATGAACTTACAACTTTTAGAATCCAATGATAAGATATTTTAGGGATAAAACAATTATATTTTTCATCATAACTATATTATTTTAGTTATAATATGGTATAAAAAATCGTGACTCCCTATAATATAATCTAGGGGATCCCTCAACAGATTGTCCAACCCATGAGGGGTGAAAGTGTAGCGAGATTAACCCAAGCACAACCGATGTAAGGGAAAGGTACTATGTAACCTCACATGAGGCATAACCTAGGTGGACTCAATGTGATGATACAGTATTTAGGTTTTGACCAAGTGAATCCGGGAGTCAGGTGAGTCTTCCTTCCAAGGACCATGAATACAACCCAATTTTTTTGTTTTGGAAAATTAATGTAAAAGAACATTTTATATGTGAGTGTAAATCATTGTTTCATTTTAATGTGGGACCAGTTTTTAAATATCTTTTCCAACACTAATATTAGATCAAACCCCCAAATTCATCTGATAAACCCTCCAATATTCTCATTCATCTTAACAATATATGTCTTCATGATGCCCTTACATGAGTATGGAACACATAATTCTTATGAAAAACATGATATAAGAGACACATACACCATCAATGTCTTTCTCCCTTTTCGGTTTGAGCTGTCATCTCTACCATACATTTAAGGAAAACCAAATTTCCAGATACATTTATACAGTATTCAAAAAGGTTCAATTTTTTAAACTAAGAACCATTTTCAAGATATCAACCCAAATGAATTCCAACTCAATTTTAGTGATTCTATATTCACTAAAAATAATTTAAGACATCAGGTATATATACCTTTCAACCAACATAAATATTTTTTTAAATTTGAAAATAAAATAACATCAATTTTTCATAAAATCCTTGATTAATTAGTTTACCCGTTAATAGTACAATAATTTAAAACACATTTTTTGAGAGCCATAGATATAGGATATTATCTTCTATAACACCCTAGTTTACCTAGAATGATTGATCAACACCCACAAATAGGATTCTAAACATAAATATATATATATATATGAATTTTCTAACATAGAAAAAAAAATTATTTTTGGTTTTGAGAACAACCATATCTGATCCATGAAATTCTCCTTCATTTGAACTCCATATCAACTAGTTTTATTACTCCAATCAATTAGGAAACCAATTCCTTCTATTTGGATAGAACCCACCTCAAAAAACATTATAAAAAACATTTTCATTATCCACTCTTCTTTTATGTGGAATTATATCATGTTTTAAATAAAAATGATTATTAATATAGATGTATTTCAATTTCAATTTTATTTTATTCATTCAATTATATATATATATATACTAAATATTATTAGAAACTCTAGGTTTTAATTTTCAATAATTGATTTCATGTTATATAATGAATATATATATATATATATATTATCAAGAATAATATAATATGTACTTTCAATGGATATTTAAATATAAGGAATTTTTAATATTTATAAATATATATTTTATTTTAAACATTATGATAATAATTACATATATAGATTTTATAGTATCATTTTACATAAAAATATTAATATTTATAATGTCTTAATTTCAGGTTATGATTTTATGATTTCATATAGTTTGGATTCAGAAAAATATAATCATTTCCCAATTTCATATTTTATGACATAATGAAATCATTTTCAAAGTATATGGGTTATTATAATTATGATAATATATACATACATACATACATATATATATTTATGGAATGTTATAAATAAAAAAATTACTTTTTATAATTTCATGTGTTTTATATAAATTTTCTGCATATGATTATTCTAAGAAAGAAGAATATTATATCTATTATTTTACATGAATAAAAAATTTCTATTGGTATTATTTTCTATAAAGGGTTCATAAATTTATTTCATTATATTATTCATAAATTAAATAAACAAATTATTTTTAATGACATTATTTAGGGTTGAGTTCTAAATGATAATAGTTATCACATTATGTCTTTTTCAATACTGTGTATCTCGTGAGTTTATGATAGATGTTTTTATTACGTGGATGTTAATTAATAATCCATCCATTTATGCAATATATAAATATAATGTTATTGTATTTAACAGTATTTAACAAGCTATTTTGTAATAATTTTAAAATTTTTATATTTATATATATATAAGTTTGTATATGTATTTAATTAGTTATTATGTTTTTAATGAACAATATACAATGAAAATTTTTTAAATATGTAAGGAAACATGAAAATGTATTTATATAAAATTATAACATTGAAAATGTAAACATGAAAGGGGAGTAGATACTGATCCCATTCATATGGAAAGCGGGAAGGCCAAAACTACCATCAATGTTATGCTTGCATAATATTTTCTGAATATCACTGTATTATTTTAAATCATTTTCAAAAGTGTAGGTATTTTCTAAATATTATTATAATGTTTTCAAAAAAGTATGTATTTTTAAATTCTTTCTAACATATTCTAAAACATATTTATCAATCAAAAGTATTATAATTTTTTTAAAGTCCTATTTATTCTCAATGATATTTTCAAAATCCTATTTTGAATGAATTCATAAAGGAAATTTCAAAAACTATTATATTTTTAAATGTTTTTTCAAAACTGAAATTTCAAAATTATAAGTATTTTCAATGTATTTTTAAAGTTATTTTGTAAAATGTTTTTACATGTATTTTCAAAATTATATCGAGAAGTATTTTAAAAGTTATTTTCAGATTTATTTCAATGGTATTTTCAAATGGTATATGTATTTTAAAAAATGTTTTTTACAATCATTTTCAAAACCCCTTACTAAGGAATTTATCTCACCCTATGTTTTTATTAAAAAATCAGGCTCATTTAGAGGTTTTGTGGAGATTACCTTGCATAAGAAGATAGAGAAAAGAAATTTCAATCACATCTATTATATTCAATGTTGTAACATTGATAAAATTTAAGAGTGTAATGGTTTATCAATATCCTAGAATGAAATATATCCTAATATGTAAATGAATGTATATTTTTATATGACAATTTGTTTAAAGAAATCAGTTTTTTACCAGATCTAGAAACATGGGTTTGAGGGAATATCATGTAGGATCATATGAAACATTAAATAGATGTATTTTCGTATGTTCTAAGAAATATAATTACGAATTTTCTATGAAATTTTATCTGGAAGGAAAAAATATTTCCCATTAAGGAAAATATAAAAACAACATTGATGTCAAGAATTCTCAATTGGATGAAAATTCAATGAATCACAAGGAATATGACTCTTTGATTCAAGAAAAAGTTATGTTGCATGAAGATGACGTTTAAATAATGAAGAAAGTTTGTGAAGAAATGATGACTGTTAATAATGATAAAAAAATCATGAACAACATGAATTGTTTAGAATTGTAAATTCACTGGACCAATCTTGAAAATACACATATAGACCCTTCAAAAATAATGGGAACTTCTACTACTGATACTAAATTATTTATTTAAAATTATAATATTTAAATACCTCCAACATGAGATAATAAGGTCATTAAATCGGTTTATAATTTATATCAAAAAACACAGAATAAAAAGGTACCATCCATAAAAACATGAATTAATGATTATAAATATATTATAATCAATATTTTAGGTTTTAAAACAAATTTTTCACAATTATGGATGATTAAAGGTGATAATAAACCTTTAAACATGATTGGGATGGATGGGAATGAATGTGTTTAATTTAGTTACCCACAAAGAGCACAACAATGTTTCAAAAATACCTAATAACATTATATATAAGAAATAAGTAAATAAATAGCTAAAAGAAAATGATAGTTATTAAATAGATTTGGTAATTTGGAATAATATTTTTTGTATAATCCACAAAATGTTAATGGAAAAAAGGAAACCCATTTCGATGCGTAATATGTGAGAGAATAAGAAAAAACATTCTTAGGTCATAGAGAATATATATGATGCAAACATATTTTTAATTCCTAGTAACATATATGATGTATATAATGTTAGTGGACATAAGGTTTTTATATTCTCATTATAATATATATCCAATGCTTATTTAAAATGAATATCATAAATGATTACTATGAAAAAAGAATAATACTTGGAATGAATATAAAAAAACTCTATTTTAGAACAATGTCTTGGAATATTCCATGACGTAATGATGAGAAAAAATTGGATTCCAAATACAATATGTTAAAGAATACTTATTCCTAAATAACTACTCCAATGGATGTCACTCTAAAGAAATAATGTAAAACATATAAACCTACTCCTATTGTAACTAATAGTATGATCATTATCTGCCTATAATATTTATAAAGAATGATGAAAATGAATTATAAAAAAATCTAAGACTTGTGAAAATGTAAAATAAAATATTACAAATAATGATAAAGAATCTATACAAGTGAGGTGCAACATGGAAAGTGATTCAATAAGAAATTTCCTTGAATTTATTACAACATAAAAGTAAATCATTAGGAAGTTGAAATTCATAAAAACATATAAAACTAATTTAAAATATATTTATGAAAGAATTATCACACACAAAAACATTGAAGAAGTGATAAGATCCACATAGACTCAATAAAAATCGATGGCCATGTGTGCCACAATGAAGAGTAAGGGAAAAAGAGAAACATGATTGATAAAATAATATCAACCATTCTATTCAAATTTATGAAGCAACGTGAATATATCATTATTCCTTAAATCGTTGTGTATTTTATTTTTCCATATATTATATGTAATTGATGGTAAATCATTATAATAGGTTGAGAATGTTAGTAGTAGTGAGTGATGTCAACTCCTGATAGAAATGCTGAATAATTCAATATCCTTGAATGATTCCTCAATTTTGTATTCCAAAAAATATAATCGAATATCATCTTCGATGATGTTTAAGAAGGTAATATTTTATTCTGGACCTATATGATAAATAATATACCATACTGTATTGATCTTATTTTTTGTATCTTGAAGAATAAATGTTTGGGAATATCATCTTTGGTAAAGTTATGAAAATTTTCAATCTAGATAGTTATAAGTTGATGGTCAATTCATGTGCATTCTTCAAATAGATCATAATTAAAACTATTATTAATGATATACACTATTATGAAGATGTTTAAAAGTGTTTCCCTTGAGGGGAGGGAAATAAATAAATTTAAAAACTCTCTAGAAATAATTATTTTGATTGGTATCAACCATCATATTTCATTAAAATTAAATAATATCGGGTCATTAGAAAAGGTATGTCTTTGTTAAACATTCACCCTTCAGTACTAAAGATAAATATCATTTTAAAAAGAGGGATAATTGAATTAATCAATTACATTAAAATGGAAATTCCCTAATCCAAGTTATCCAGTCGATTATACATGAATGTTTTATATGATTTTTTAATTTAGTGTAGGTGTTTCAAGTTTATTTTTCTTAACATGTTTCATGTAAAATTTATTTACATATTCTTTGATTGAATGTGATTAACACATGAGGAAAAGTATATTAGTTCTCATTTCATTAGTTATAATTATAGTTTGGTATGGGTAAAAAAAATTTGAACAAATTAAATACTCATGTTTTCTATATAATGATAAAATCACATAGCCATATAATGAAATGTTGGAGGACACATTCATAAAGTATGTACAGAAACCCCTTTCCCATAAAATTATATTTCATGAAAAAAATGGGGAGTGAAAATGAAAGGAATTTATTTAAATGTAAATGGAAGATAGAATTTATTATTTTCATATAGTGATCCATATATTGACACATTCATTTAGAAAGATATGTTATGGTATATCAAACAAATAGAAAGGGAGATATTGAAGAACCCACTTTGTCTATGAGTTTTTTTTTTGTTATCAATGATTTTTATTTATATTAAATGGTGATAAATGATATATGAAGATCTCATTGATTTCAATATGATAAAGTAAGTCAAATGTTAGTATATCATGGGTTTGGATCGGTAGTCTTATAATGTTAGGAAATCTAAAACTTTATAGATGATGTTGAGTTACCAAGGTGATGCCGATATATATGTTATGGATTTTATAAATCGAATTGGATGTAATTAATTAATATTCCTCATATAAATTAAAAATTTCAGTGAGTTAAACTTCCTATCAAATACATGAAAAAAATGTGATATATTATTCAAAAAATTATTAATGTAGATTTGATATTGGAGGAGTTATTTGTAATTTATATTCAAAAATCAGTTTAGAAAGAGTAATTGAATAAATTCCATTCATGTATTTATATTTATGAATATAAAAAGATATAGGTTTAATTGTT
Organism: Viscum album; assembly: GCA_963277665.1. Taxonomy (NCBI): domain Eukaryota; kingdom Viridiplantae; phylum Streptophyta; class Magnoliopsida; order Santalales; family Viscaceae; genus Viscum; species Viscum album. Next base: position 1,059,506,273 of record OY728143.1, on the reverse strand, counting down.
ACTATGAAAAAAATTAATTTTCATAAAATTTTCATGTGTATTGACGAATATAAGCCCATTAGTTTGTCGGATTTCATTCATTACATAGATATATATATTTTATTTATATGGGAGGACATTTTCAAAAATATTTCCACCTAATATATGTAGAACTTATAATATAAACAAGGCTTATATGGTACTAAAGAGTCATCCAAACCCATGGGAGGTCAAATCATGCAGCTAATCGTGGTGGCAAATGAATATGGCCAACTATTCAATAGAGAACATCCATGTCCCTATATAAGGCCACAAAGTTAATGGTGGAAGATTCACATACTTGGGAATGAATATCATATAAAATACTATAGAATACACATGTTGTTGTCCATGTGGTTATTCTGTGTATTCTATCCGGGTGCTAAAATTGGCCTTGGATCGAGTGAATGGTGAGCACAATATGAAAATAATATAGGATCCCAACCATTTTTAGATTTCATTTCAGATGAATATGCATGCACTACGGTTTCTCTATTTAAAAATTATAAAAATATCTCATTCCTTATAATTCATTTGATCTTAGTTTCATTATCATTTTTAACCTATCGAAAGATGTTTGATGTTTTAAATGTTAGATGTTCTTCATACAAAGAACCTGATATCCTCAATCATGCACAAATCTACAATGTAGTAAAATGTTAATAGAAAATTGTTTGAAACATTCATGGATTTTTTTTGTGATCCTCATAATTTCATGAACTCAAATAGTAGGGCACGTTCGAATGACAACAATGATTCAATTTCCCTCGAATCTTACTATATGAAAGGATGAGTTTTTTTGTTTTCTGAATATTTATATTTACTAGATTTTGATGGTGTGTCACTATGAAGGAGAATAAAGATCAAGAATTCATGAATCCACCATTTTTTGTGTCACGTAACATATATTTGTATAATTCAAAACCAAGTATCTCATGTATTAAAATAAATGATATGAAATGAATAAATAATGGGATTTTAGGTGGTGAATCTCAGCAGTGCAATGAAGTGGTACTTCTTAAAAATATAGAAGCACCCATGAAAAAAGGCATTGATACCACTCACATATTTTAAGAGAATTTTTTGATTTAAAATTATGTGTCCTCACTTTTCCGTTTCAAGAATAAGGTAAAAATAATTGGATGAATTAAAGGTTTATTGAATATGTGGATTGCTGAGAACCATTCGTTTGTGTATAGGAGATCTGCACACAACATGTACGAAGAAGTTCCATGAACATGGTACTGGTGTTTATACACCCTTTTCATGATTAATAAAAATGAAAGGTTTTGAGACGAAGTTCATGTGTATTAAATAGACATTATTTTAAAATATAATTTACCTTATGTGAACTTTATTGATACGCAATGTAATGATAAACATACACTATTTGATTGTAGAGAACCAGATGTGCACCAAAGAATATACATGAATCAGGAAAATAGAAAAATGATAATGTGAATATATTTCTGATTTTGAGAAGAATAAAATAAAAAAATGAGTTTATTTCATCAAATATAAGATATAAAAATCACATAATATCAAAAACCACACTCACTACGGTTTGTGTTAATAACAAGAGAACTCTGAGATAGGGGTAGCTCATGATTTCATGAAACACATATACTCTAGATTTGAGATGACCAAATCATCTTCAGTTCATATAAGAATTGTATTACAATAGAATAAAATATTAATGAATAAAATATCACATGAATTAATACATAAATATTTCTGAAATAATTGTACGAATGTTTTATGAAACTAATGAATGAAGCTGAGATCACATGAAATAGTGAGTTCTTATTAATTATGTGAAGATGATATCCATTTAGAATAAGGGAGAAACATTTTCTCAAGCATTTGATTTACTAGGAATATGATATTGAATATTATTAAATGTGTGAATTATTATAGAATGGATAGTGCATTTTTTATAGTATTGAATAAGAAATATTTCTAATTTTATTATGTTGAGAAAATATTCATCTATTTAATAATGATTTTTTAATTTTCAAAATATTTTGATAAGAATATTTAGTGCATTATTTTTATCAATGTATTTGAAAATGATCACTAAATTACAATACATATTTCATTTATCTATATATTACATATCAAATATAGAAGAGGAAGTTACTTTCCAATAAGATATTAGTTTATTATAATTTTTTTAGGAATCATTCAGTGATTATCACCCCATTACATATTCATATTATTGTGAAGGATATAATTATATGATAGTGAATATTTTAGTGTTCTATAATGAATAAGTAGTAATAGATTCTTTCTAGCTACTAAAAATGTAACAAAGTGATGAATAAGATAATATTTTATTTATGTATCACTATAATAACCAATATTTTCTTCAAAAGCTGGAATTTTTATTATTGTTACAAATAAACTTATCAAGAAGTTGATGGCTGTCTTTATAAGGAGTATAAATATCTATCCATGATCTTTAAAAAATTCACTCTCAAATAACTATAGTTAATTTCAAGTTAAATTGTATTAATAAAGGTATTAACCACTTTAAAAGGACTAAATTATAGTGTTAGTATGATTGTATCATGGAAATACCATTATAAGGGAAAGCTACTCAAATTGTGTAGTGAAACTTGTAAAAATATCTTATTTTCACATTAAATCATTTATATAACTAAATACTATATGGAAAATATAATATGGGGATTAGGATCCTAATAATTACACACGGTAATGGCAAAAAATGTAGTGATTCGACTAAAAATTCCCCAACACAGATTCACCCCACCATTCAATGTTCTAAATATCCCAAGCTGGTCCTTTTAGTGGAATCCAAGCCTTTTTTCACCCACAATGTAGTCTCTATGTTTATTTTATTATATCTTTATGATTTATGTTTATTTGTTGAATCAAAATTATGTGATGTTTTGGTAATGATTCAGTTATCTCTTTGAAGATATTTATATTTACTATGTCTAAGATGAATAGAAATAATAAAGTGAATAGAATGTTTGAAGAATATTCCCCTTTGATATAAATAAGAGGGTGTATCTTTATCTCAATTCCCTGATAAAAATTAAGACATTTTGAAATTTTAATATATAAATCATGTAGCTCATGTTTACTCCATGGAAAAATAAAAAGCTTAATACCTCAAGTGATCATGAGTTTAAGTGTTAATACTTTGGAAAAAATATTTAAGATGAATTTTTTAGAACAACCAGAGATTATCAATAAAAAATTCAAAAGATATATCATTTTGTTATACGAATATATTTTTTTCATGGTTTTACTACAAAAATAACCAGCCTTGATTCTGGATTCTTTCAATTAATGTTGGAAAAAGTCAGCAAGTTGGGTGAGAAATTAGAAAATATATATAACGGTTTTCAAGAAAAGATTCTAAAATTGTTGAATATATCTAGATAGGTTTGTAAAAACCCATTTTTATGAAATTTTTTAAACAAATAAAATTCATTTATTTTCTTATTTTTTTGTTATACCTTGTTAATATTACGCTACATGCAATTCATATTGAGTCAATAAAGTTTTCCTTTTGACTTTTCCATTCCTTCATATTTGGGGAAAGTGTTAAGTAAATAAGGTTTCATTATGAATTTACCATTCCTTCTTGTTTTTAAAATCACAAACCCCATAACTTAAGAAAAATTTTATTTACTCTATGTTTCACTTCTATAAAGAAAATTTTCCCTCCCCATGGAAATTTATCCTCACCATGTTTTTCATTATTCAATATCTTGTCTATGTGTATAATTTGGTTTCATATCTAAAACCTCTAAATCATATAATACTTAGATAAAGATAATTCTATTTTCAGGATCCAAATTTAGACTCTGAGTTCTCTAAATTCAGACTCTAAACTCTTATCAGTTTAAGCTTAGAGTTATCTGAATTTAGACTCTGAACTATTTTGAGTTCTGACTCCGAGTTCTCTGAATTTAGACTCTGAACACTTCTGAGTTCTGACTCAGAATCCTAATGAATTCAGACTCCTAACTTTGTAAATTCTGACTCCAAATTCGCATGAACTCTGAATCTGATCTATTTAAGTTCAGACTCTGAATTCTCATGAATTATGACTCCGAACATAGTAAGTTATGACTTCTAATTCTCATGAACTCTGAATCCGAACAACGTAAGCTCAAGTTCCGAATTCTCATGAATCCATATTACGAATTTCAATGAAATTTTGACTCTGGAATTCTATAGAGTTCGGGTTCCGAATTCCTTAGAAAATAGAATCTGAATATCCTTGATTTATAGACAGTGAATATGTTTTTGGTTAGAATCCAAACATTTAATTTCTTACATTTCGAGTATTTGATTTTGGAAATGTAACCATATTTTTTCTTACAATTTTATTAGTTATAAAATTATTTCGTGTATTCAGTTACTAACTAACCATTTTTTGAGTGACACGTGTACATGTCCCTCCAAAATTCAGGGAACAATATGACCTTTGGAGGAGGGAGTTGACCGTTGGAGTTGTGCCTATAAATAGAAGATCATTTGAAAGATCTCAATAATGTTCTATGACTCTAGAGATTACATGTTATTGAAGTTATTTCTAGAGAGAGACTATCATGCTTACTTTTCACTGAAGTCCTTGTTCAGATTTTCTTCGTGCGACTCCGAATGTTGCTGATTACATTCGAGAACTTCCGGGGATAGGAAGAAAGAGGTGTCGAATACCATAATGATCGAGGAACTCCTTACTAAGGAAGGCAGAGCTTCTGACTACTGTAAAGTTGAGGGCTTGAGGGGATATAAAGGAAAATTATGATCTTCTTATCGAGGGCTTACTCTGGTGTGGGTAAGACAAATTTTCTTGAAAATATAAATCAAGGGACCTTTATCTAAGGTTGTTGGATTCCCTTCTATTTGTGTTAAAAGACTCATTACTTTTTACTTGTTGGTTCCAAGTTTTCTGCTGCATTTTTTATTTTTGAGGATAGTATAACTATCTTATACTTCCTTATACTTGTACTTTGATTTAGTAAGATTCTATACGCTTTAAGTTAGAATATTTATATTTTTAACCTTTCCTTAATTTTTATTTTCCGAAACCATCTTTCCAGAGTTTATTTCTCGGCATCACATTTCCTGATTCAAGAATGTTTATAAAACTAGAGGTTTTGTGAATTACCATGTTTAACTTTGTTAAACATGACCATCTTTAAGAGTTCCAAAAGAATTTTTAAAGAATACAATTCACCCACCACCTCTTGTTTGTTGTGATTTATTACATACATCTTTCAGTGTCTATATAATTTAGATCCTACATTTGGTATTATAGAGTATATCATACTCCACATACGATCTCAACAATTGGTATCAGAGGAGTCCACCTCATACCCTGAACCAAATCAACAATTGGTATCCGAGCATTGCTTCAATCTGAATTAATCTCATTATTAGATTAAGGAGATAATTCATCTTCTTCTTATTTTTGGAATCAAATTTTTGGAATCATTATGTTCAGATCCATATTTTCCTTAGAGATATTGTTGTTCTATATTTTTTTGGCAAAGAAATATTTTCCTTATTTACAAAATTTCATTACTAACAGGTTTGTGAGTAATGATTTTCTTTAAGATGGTAGGAATAAATGTTGGTTCCATTGAAAACATAAATCCAACAAGACCACCTATTTTTTATGGGAATGATTACAAATATTGGAGAAATCACATGAAGAAATTTATTATCGATACTGGAGTAGACAATTTTTTCATGCTTACTGGTGGGTATAAAATCTCTTTTAAGGAAGTTATTACTTTCACAACTCAAGAAAAGCCTGAATATCAACTGAATTATAAGGTACTCAATACATTTCTTTGTTCTATGACTAGAAATATATATATCCAAATTCCATCTTGTGAAGAAACTAATTGTATTTGGAATAAACTGGAAGTTACAAACTTTGAAACTTCCACAGTTATTGAAACTATAAGAGCCATGCTCAGAGATGAATATCATGGTTTTTTCTTTCCTTATGGAGAACCCATATGTAAGGTGTAACAAAGATTAATGACTATTGATAGTAGTTTACAATCTGTTGGTGATAATAGATTAGATGATGAAGCTATTGTTGATAAAATCATAGACATCATGCCAAATGATTGGGAATCTAAGAGAATGGTTATTGATGATAATAGAAAATCACTAAAATTACACTTGATGAACCTTTTGGAACTCTTCATAAACATTATACTAGAATAAAGAGAGTTGAAAAAATCATTCAAAAGAAAAATGGAAGTGGAAGTGTTGCTTTTACTACAACTTCTAATCATATGAAATCAAAAACTCCCTAGAGATTCACAAGATCCAAATATAAGAAATTTGTTATACAATCCGAATCTAGTGGAAGTGAATGTTCAAAAAATGAATTATCCAATGTTGCTCGATGGATGAAAAAGATAGCTGAATAGAATAACTTTCAATCCAGATATAAGAAGAAATAATGTAATGATAGGAATGATTCAGATGTTACATGTCATTAATGCAAGAGATATGGACATATAAGACCTAATTATCCTATGCTTAAAAGAAAGGAAATAAAGGAAAATTATTCTGAGAGAAATGGAAAGAAGTACTACAAAGCCAAAGCTTAGAATGTTTTGAAAGCTACTGACACCTACAGTTCTAGTGGTGGGGACTCTTCAGATGAATCATCAGATTACAAATCCTCTTGATAGAAGAATATTGGTTTAATATCCAGACTACCTATTGAAAATCATATATTAATGGATAAGGTAAAAAATGATGAATCAATGACCAATGTTTCTTTAAATGAAAATTATAGTAATGATAAGTACAATGAGTCTTCGAATGAAGAATCCTCTTCTAATGAAGATAACACTCTACCTACCTTTGAAGAAGTGTCTAGGTTTTTAAGCTTCTTTAGAATGAAAATTATAAAGTAAACAAAAACTTTGATAAGGAAAATTATAGGATTTCTATACATACTAAAGAGATATCATATCATTTTCATGATCCTAATAATAAAACCCTTCATTTTGAATGTATTTCAAAACAAATATTGAGGAAGTAAATTCTGAGAAGGATAAACATTCTTATGATATAGATAATGTAATTTCTATGAAAAATGTTATTTAGCCTAACTCTAGTTCTAAAGCTAATGTTTGGAAAGATTAGAACTTAGTTATTAGACTAAAGTACTAAATGTTTTCCTTGAGGAAGTGTTTTCCAAACATTACCTTATGTATAGAAAATTTTTATAAGATATATTCTCAAATCCATCCTCTAAGGAATAATTCGGGTTTTAGTTATACTAGTTCTAAACCGATTTTTAGTAACAATATTTTTGTTCCTCAAAGTGCTCTATTCTGCACTAACTGTCAGTGTGGTGTACACTAGGAAATTTTTTTTCTTAAACAAAACCCAGCCTTTAGGATTTCATAAAGCCTATTTTTCTAAGAAAATGTGGGTTCCTAAGATTTTTCATTCTGAAATTTCTGGATCCAGAAATGTTTGGGTTCCGATAGTCTAACTCTGTCATTTTTAGGAAAATAATGAAAGTACCTATATCAATACTTTGTACATGGATATTGGATGTTCCCGGCATATGACTAGTAAAAAACAATTTTTAAAAAATTATCATGAATAAATGTGGAAAAGTAACTTTTGAAGATAATGCTAAGGGAAACTTTATTGGTATAGGTAACATCGTTCTTCTTATAAAACATTAATTTAAAATGTTTTGTTTGTTAAGGGTATTAAGCACAACCTAATTAGCATAAATCAATTATGTGATGAAGGTTACCATTTGAATTTTAGGATTGAAAAGTTCATAGTACACAATTCCAAGGAAAAGTTTATTCTTTATGCCAATAGGCAACCGAATTTTTACACAATAAATGTAGAAGACCTTAAGAGCCAATACTAACCATGCCTTAGTAGAATGGAAGATCATACATGGTTATTTCATAGAAGGTCAGGTCACTTTAACCATATAAACCTATGAAAAATCTCAAATAAAATATTAGTTAAGGATCTACTAGAGCATATATTTGATTCTTCAAAAGATTGTGATCCTTGTCAATATGGCAAGAAACATAAATCAAGAATTAAATCATTTGGTGAAGTATCAACTACTCATTCATTACAGTTAGTGCATATGGTTCTTTTTGGATCAACATAAATTGGAAGCATTGGAGGCAAATATTATATATTTTTCATAGTTGATTATTAAACTAGATTTAAGTGGGTCTATTTTCTAGCAAAGAAATCTAAAGATTTTTCTTATTTCAATAGTTTTAGATCCCATGTTAAAAATGAGAAAATCCTTCCTTTGATAACTATTCATAATGATCATGGTGGAGAATTTCAAATTTCAAATTTTGAATTTTTTTTAGTAGAAAATGAATTACTCATAATTTCTTAGCACCTAGAACACATCAACAGTATGGTGTTTTTGAAAGAAGAAACGAAATTTTTAAAGATATAACAAGAACAATGTTGAGTGAGTATTATGTAGCAAATATTTTTTGGGAAGAAGCTGTAATCACAGCTTGTTATACTATAAATCGAGTTTTGATTAGACCTTTTCTTAATAAAACTTCTTATGAGTTATGGTATGGTATAAAACCTAAACTTTCCTACATCGGGGACTTTGGTTTCAAGGTATTCATTTTGAATAGTAAAGATAATCTACACAAATTCGAACCAAAATCTGATGAAGGAGTTTTCTTAGGCTACTCTACAACTTCTAAGGCTTATAGAGTTTTCAATAAAAACACTTATACTATTGAAGAGACAGTATATGTTAAATTTGATGAAACATATCCTTTTTTTAATCAACCCCATCCTACATTATTGGATGTGTTTTGAAAAACTGATTATCAACCTTTTTTAGAAGATCCTTATGATAAGGAATATTCCGAAAAAATGTTTCTGAAGCATTTACACCAGATGATTTCCAACCCAATATTGATGAATAGGTTTTACAAATCTCAAATCAGTTGTTTCTTAAGAATCAACCCAGTGATAGTATCATTAGTGATGTGAATCAACCTGTAAAGACTAGATGTTCATTAATAAATGAGGTAGAACATCTATAATTTCATTCTCAAATAGAACCAAAAAGTACTGATGAATATTTAGGTAATGATTGTTGGAGAAAATCTATACAAGATTAGATGAATGAATTCGAAAGGAATAAAGTCTGAACCTTGATTGAAAGACCTAAGGAAACTTTTTCCATTAGTGTCAAATGGGTCTTCATGATTAAGTTTAATGAAAATAGAATCATAGTAAGAAATAAAGCTAGATTTGTTACTAAAGTCTATAATCAACAAGAAGGAATAGACTATGAAGAAACCTATTCTCCAGTAGTTAGACTCGAATCTATTCGTATTTTACATGCCTTTACATCATTCTTCAATTTCAAACATCTTCAAATGGATGTGAAATGTTCTTTCCTTAATGGTATTGTACAAGAGGATGATTTTGTTGAATAACCTCCTCATTTTGAAGATTCAAAACATCCTGAACATGTTTATAAACTTACCAAAACTTTGTATGGACTTAAGAAAGCCCCTCGAGCTTCGTATGATATGCTTACAAGATTTTTTATTCAAAATAATTATGTTAAGGGAAATGCAGATCCAACCATTTTATAACGAAATATTAGAAAAATGTTTTGATAGTTCAAATTTATGTTGATAGCATTATATTTGGTTCAACGCCGCAATCATTAACTGATTTCATTGTGGATATAATGAAATATGTGTTTGAAATGAGTATGATCTAGGAGTTAACAGTTTTCCTTGGTTTTCAAATTTCTCAAAAACCATAAGGAATCTATATATCCCAATATAAGTATATTAAAGATCTTCAAAAAAATTATGGATATGACACACTAAAAGTATTAGTACTCCCATTGGTACCTCAAACACAATAGATTTTGATGAAGCCGAGAACCTAGTAGATCAATCATCATTTAAAGGTATGATTGGAAGTCTACTATACTTGACATCTAGTCGTCCAGACATAATGTTTTTATTATGATTATGGGAATGATATCAATCCAATCCTAAGGAATCTCATTTAAATGCAGTGAAAAGAATTTTTTGCAACATAATGGGAACCATGGATTTATGAAGTTTTTGTAACTCTAGAAATGATTTTATTCAAAAAAGTTTTTTGGATGCTGACTTGGGTGGATGTCAATTGGATAGAAAGATAACATTGAGAACTTTTCATTTCATAGGTGATTCATTAGATTCTTGGTCATGCAAGAAGTAACACTCAGTAGCACTTTCCACTGCTGAAGCTGAATATGAAGCAACTGGAAGTTGTTTGTGCTCAAGTGTTGTGGATGAAACGCACACTCACAGACTATGGTATGAGTTTTACTAAAACAATAATTTTGTGTGATAATACAAGTGCCATTGTTTTAAGTGAAAACCCTGCATATCACTCTCGTTCGAAACACATAGATATTAGGCATCACTTTCTTAGGGATCACACAAAAAAAAGATATCATTCTTCAATTTATTGGAACACAAGATCAACTTGATGATATTTTTACAAAATATTTAATCTCTCATAGATTTTAATACATTAAATAGATGTTAGGAATGATAACCATAAGGTATTCTTCCTTGTTAACATTCTGTTGAAACCAATCTCCTTACGGTAATGAAATCCTTTTCAAAGGGGGAGTACATTTTCTTTTTAGTTAATTTTTTCTTCGTAATAATTTTTTTCATAGTTAGTTTTTCAAAATTTTAGTAATGAAAATTTTCGTATTTAGTTTTTAAAAATATTTGTAATGAAAATTTTCGTAGTCAATTTGTAAAAAAAGTTTTTATTGAAATTTTTTTTCTCAGTTTTTAAAAATTTTCTTAATGAAAATTTTCGTAGTTAGTTTATCAAAATGTTTCGAAATTTTTTTTTCATAATGAATATTTACGTACTCAAATTTTTTTAATGATGATTTTCAAACACAATATTTTTCGTAATGATGTTTTTCAATTTCGAATATTTTTTTGGAATAAAAAATTTTCAGAATCTAATGTTCTTCATGGATGTTTTTCCCTCAATGAGAATAATCTTCCTTGTAATCCAAAAGGTGGTTTTCCTTTCTTATGTTTTCGTAATCACCATTTACTGGCTGGTATTTTAATTTGGTTTTAAAAAAAATTCATATTTTTTTTTTCCTTAAATCCAAACGTTTTTTTCATAAACCTCAAAAGATCGGATTCCATCAAGTTTTACTTGCAGCTATCATATCAACTGTCAGATCTAATTAGAAGTATTTCTATCCATTGTATTGAGTTTGGAAGATGAGTTGTCACTTCCAAAACATATATAAAAGACCATAGAAGGTTTTTCCCACATCGGTCTCAATCTCTCGCGTGCTGATGTTATGACCCTCTACATAATCCCATTCCGAATTTCTCAGAGTTTTCTCAATTCTGATGGTCTGAAGAATAATCCACTCAGAAAGACATGTATACTGTCAAGCCAATTCTATAGTGGCAGGTGTATAGAGAAAGTTTGGTTCATCATAACTTCTTTAAAAAGTATGATTCTATTATTTCAAATAAAATTAATTTCAATGGATGGGAGAGGGTTTGCATATCGAAGACAGAGGCTCAAGACTTAGTGTATCCAGATTTTCTTTTTGAGTTTTATGAATCAGTCAGTTACTTTAAGGAATATGGAAGTGATAAGTTTTCCTTCAAAATATATGGAAAGACCTATGATCTTTCGTATACTAAGGTTTCCAGCTTAGTTGGTGTTCCATATGAAGATGAAGTTGAGTTCTGTTCCCACAAGTTGCCAGATGTCATAGGAAGATTTGTAAAGGTGAAAGCTATAGAGTGCCTTGGTCTTACAGATGTAAAGACTCCGAAAATTTCTCACCTCTCTACAACTAATCAGATCCTTGAATTATGGGTTCAAGGATTTATCATTTCCAGAAAAGGTTATAAGGACACATTGAAGAAGAGTGATATGTACATACTAGATTTTCTGGTGAACCTATGGAATGTTAATTTGGTTATGCATATTCTGATTTCGATCGAATATCAAGAATAAAAATCTGAAGGCTTAGATTATCATGTACCTGGATATTCATTCTAAGTTGATTGTTCGGTGTCTAGAATCTTTTAAAATCCCTAGCAGTTCAAAACCTAAAAATTTCAAAGTCATGCTACTCAGTGAGGATAATATTAAGAGGATGAACATTGGATTTTTTAAAGACTCCATAGAATTTTATGACCTACCAGAGGAGGAAGATGAAGTTGTTCCAAAGATGTAAAAAGTGGCTGAACCATCCCAAAAGTCAGGAAAGAAGAGGAAGTTGAAGGATGTAAAAGAATAAGAGAAAATCCCAAAAGATAAGGATGCTCAATCCACACCTCTAAAACCTAAGAATCAAAAAATCATACCTATATGAGTTTGTAGCAAAATGCACGGAGGATAAGAAAAACCAAAAGGAAAGCGAGACATAGTTTGTTTTCAATCCTGTTGAAGCAAAGTCTTTGAAAGAGAATACAATAGATGAGCTCGAGAAACAAGCTAAAGAAAAGAATCATAAGAAGTAGTTGTCTGAGACTAAAATTGTTCAATCCTATATGAGGGATATTGAGAAAGCATCAGATAATATCCATGTACCAGAATTTTTCTTGGTATAGGCTTCACCTAAGACTCCGGGTAAGAAATTTCTCACTCTGGAAAAAGCCCAAGACAAAGAAGTAGAAAACTTTGTGGAAGAAGTGTAAGAAGCTGCAATTAGTAATGACATAGCTGATTTGATTAAGAAAATGGAAGACTTTCATGAGAAGGACAGTCCATCTGATAAATTTTCAATCAAAACCTCTCAATCCAAATCTTCAAAGATTGCTACTCCTAGAATTGATTATATGTTTGAAGATAAAGTGAAGAATCTATCAGATAAATAAATTTATAATCATCACTTCATTAATCTTGAGGAAGATGAGGCAAGAGATGAGAAAGAATATATTGATGAAGATAGAGTTGGTCAACTATCTGACTGTGAACACAAATCTTCGAATGAGGAAGCCATTTCGAGAAGTGATAATGAGAAACAGGTGGTTATTGATACACCTACTAAAGCTATTGTAAATAAAAAGGAAGATGGTGGATCTTCTAAAGAGGAATGCTTATTATATAGAGAAATAAGTCTCTCCAAACAAAGTCTCAGATTCTCAATCATCATCTCTAGGACATGATTTTTCTTTGTGCAGTATTTGAAGAAGCTATTTGGAACTATTCCGATATTTCCAAGCATAGACTCTAGATTCCACATGCATCAACACACACTAAATCAAAAATAAGATTCAATATCCATAGTGATCGATAATTGTGTTAATCTTGAGGCAGATTTCAAGAATTTATTCATTAACTATGATGCCCACCAAAGGTCTTGCATGAAAGTGGTTGGCTGGTCAAAGAATATAGTAGAAGATTTAAGAGAACTCATTGAGTTTCAAGATAGTGTTAAGGGGTATTTTGACATAGAATATGGTAAGATCAAGGATCTTATAACTTGTTTTGAAGAAAAGATAAATCTTAAGAAGAATAATCGGATTCAAGAAGCAAAATATTTGAATGGAAAGTTGTATTCTCTTGCTCAAGGCTAGAAGAGAGAAAGAGATCTTCAGATTGAGATAGAAGAAAAGCTTGTTAGGTAGGAAGAAGTCCTAAAGGCTCGGGCTGAGGCTCTCAAGGCTCTGGAAGATAGAATCAAATCCTTAGAGAAGAAATATGAGGATCGCAAACAAATTCTTTAGAGAGTAGATGAAGATCATAATCAGCTCAAGAAGATGAAGACAATAGTGAAAGAAGCTGATGCCCAAGGAAAAGGAAGGATGATAGACTCAATCTGATCTTTTGTTGTATTTTTTCCTTGTACAAATTATTTCAAATCACAATGAAATTTTTGGATGTTTTTCTTTTGGATGTGTTATATTAATCTTTTAGGTACCATAATTTATTTTCCATTCCCTCAAATTTTCTTGAAAATCACAAAGGGGGAGAAGGGAAATAAGAATACTAAGTAAAGATGAACTAATCCTATGTAAGGGGGAGTTTATCTAAAGGGGAATATTTATTACAGAGATTTCCATACTCAAGATAATGAAAAATCTCATTCCAGAAATATAGAATTTGATCCATAGTGTTTCAAAGCCAATGGGGGAGTTAGTCATATTCATCGGTGCCCATATGTTAAGGGAGATAAGTTGTATTTTAAATGTCTATAAAAATATTTTCTATGTACTTTTATTCTTTTTCGTAAGTATGATTTTTCTTTCCAAAAAAGGTTATTTTGTTGAGTCAATAAGGTATTTCTTATGACATTTCCATTCCTTCATATTTAACGATATTTTTATGTCAATAAGGTTTTATTTATGACATTAACATTCTTTCTTGTTATTAAAATCACAAACACTTTATCTTAAGGAAATTTTCCTTTAATCTATGTTTTACTTTTATAAGGATAATATTCCTTCTCCAAAGAAATTTATCCTCACCATGTTTTCATTGTTCGTTATCTTGTCTAAGTGTAAAATTCAATTTCATATCTAAAATTTTGGAATCATATAATACATAGATAAAGAGAATTAAATTTTCAAGATTCGAATTTAGACACCGAGTTATCTCAATACAGACTCTGAACTCTTTTGAGTTCTTACTACGAGTTCTCTGAATTAAAACTTTGAACTCTTATGAATTCTGACTTGGAGATTTCTGAATACAGACTCTGAACTCTTCTATGTTCTGACTCTGAATCCTAATGAATTCAGACTCCGAACTTTGTATGTTCTAACTCCGAATTCCCATAAACTCTGACTCTGAACTTTTTATGTTCAAACTCCGAATTCTCATGAATTTTGACTCTGAACATTGTATGTTCTGACTCCGAATTCTCATGAACTCTGACTGTGAACTTTGAAAGTTTAGGTTCCAAATTCTCATGAATCTAGAATCCAAACATCCTTGAAATTCAGACTCTGGAATTATATATATTACGGGTTCCAAATTCCTTAGAAAATAGAATATGAATATCTTTGATTATAGACACCGAATATGTTTATGTTTAGACTCTGAACTTTTATTTTCTTACATTCCTAATATTTGATTTTGGTTATGTAACCATATTTTTTCTTACACTTGTATAGATTATAAAATGATGTCTTGAATTCAGTTACTTACGAACCGTAGTTTGAGTGACACGTGTACAGGTCCCTACAAAATTCAAGTAACAATATGACTGTTGGAGGAGTGATCCGACCGTTGGAGTTGTGCCTATAAATATGATCTCATTTGAAAGATCTCAATACTGTTCTATGACTCTAGAGATTACATGATATTGAAGTGATTTCTAGAGAGAGACTCTCATTCTTAGTGTGTACTAATCACCATGTTTATATATGATTCGTGCGACTGTGAATGTTACTGATTACATTCGAGGACTTCCAGGGATAGGAAGACAGAGGTTCTGACTAACTTAATGTTCGAGGACTTTCCTACTGAGGAAGACAAAGGTGTCGACTGCCATAAAGTTGAGGGCTTGTGGAAATAGAAAGACAGACCCTGATCTTCATATCGAGGTCTTACCCTGGTGTTGGTAAGACATACTTTCTTGAAAGTATAAATCAGTGTACCTTTATCCAAGGGTGTTGGATACCCTTATCTTTGAGTAAAAAGACTCATTAATTGTTACTTGTTTGTTTCTAGTTTTCTGATGAATTTTTGACTGTTGATGAAAGTATAACTATCATATACTTCCATATACTTGTACTCTAATTTAGCATGATTTTATAATCTTTAAGGTAGAATCATTATCTTTGTAAACTTTCATTATGTTTCATCTTCCAAAACCATCTTTCCGGAGTTTCTTTCTCAGAATCAATTTTTTGGATTCAAGCATGTTTATATAACTATAGGTTTTGTGAATTACCTTGTTTAACCATGTAAAACATAATCATCATTACAAGTTCCAAAGGAATTTTTAAAGTATACAACTCACCCCTCTTGTATTTTGAGCATTATTAGATACTTCATTCAGTTTCTATATTATTTTAATCTTATATTTGATATTATAGAGTATCTCATACTCCACATACAATCTCAACAATACAGGATTAGCATGTAATATATGAAACATTGAGTTTCTATGAATTTTATTTTTTAATTGTAATTATTATAAAAAATAAAACTATAAAACAACATTTTGAATCATGTCTATGAGAAATAATTAATTAGTTATGAAAATATATCTTTCACTTTTACGTAAAATTATTTTACCAATTAATTATAAAATGTAATCTGTTTTTAAGGAAATTTGTTCTAAAAAAATATACACAGTTATGTTTTATACAAACATACAAACAAATAAATACAGTTGGATTATATTAATGACATATATAAAAATATATGTAATAAAAAAATTTATTTTTAAAATTTATTTTATGTTCTTTCTATATTATATATTAGAGCAAATCCAATCTCATGCACGAAAGAAGTAGTTTTTGAAAAATTCAATTTTTTACTTTTAATGGTGCTCTTATTTTAAGAAACATTTTTATGATTTTATAATTTATATTTTGAAAAAATAATTCTATAAAAAAGGATATTAAAATTTTCTTTTTCATATTCTATGATATTTTTCTGAATGTTTCATGTTTTTATGAATAGTATAAAAATTATTGAATTTTAATTGAAAACAACATTTTCATCGAAATAATTGATATTCATAAATTATAATTTTGGTCTTTTATAATTTATAATTTGATTATTTTTTTAATTTAATCCAATGAATCTCATTTTTATCATTTTCACATTGAATTTGGATATAAAAAACAATCCAAACTTATGAACATTTTTACTTAAAAAACCAAATGTTTCATCACATATACTTGATTAATGGTTAATTAATTTCTAAATATTATGTGGATTGAATTTTGATAAATGTTTTTAAAATTTTAAATTATAGGGCCATCTTTAATAAATTTTCCCCTTTTAGTTTTGGACATTATGAATAGTGACATTAATAATTCTTATTATCATGGTAAAGAGAAAATATCTTAAATTATGGGTAAAAATAATATAATAAATAATATAAAACTACCATAAAAAATTATCCAATGTTATTGGATGAACTTATATAAACAAATAAACACATAAATATATAGGTATAAAAATTTAATGGTTCCTTTTCTTTCAAAATGACTTGGATGTTAATAATATCCAAGAGAGTGAGAAAATGTCACACTCTTACTTTTAATAAGTATAATATTTTTAATATGTTGTAAAATAGAATATACAATCAATTATTTACATTATTAACAAAGATAAGAGGTCTAAAAACATTATTTAAATTTATTTTTACTCTATAGAGAAGAAATAAATATTATAAATAATTACACAATAATGATCCTGTAATTATTCAATTAATGAAAAAATCATTATTGATATTAGAAATATTAAAATAAATACAATATTAATAAATTAATATAATAAAATAAATATATTGGTTAATAAAACAAATAATAAGCATATTAAATTATTTTTTTCAAATTTATATTTCATTTTCTATTTTCATGATGTCAATATAATCAATAGAATCGAAATTAACACCAATGATATTTTTTAAAAATAATTGTTTATAAAATTAGATATATATAATAATAATAATAATAAATAAATAATCACAATGTTTATAGATTATGATCTCAAATGACATAAACATACCATTTAATTCTCAATACACACTTCTTATGTAAAAATATCCAACTATTAATATTTAAAATGTTGTTATCATACTTAAAATTAAAATATGATAACTAAGGATTAATAAATATTATATTTTTAAAAATAATAAAAAAATATCAAAAAAATATTTGATTCTTACAATACAAACCGATATCAAATTTTTTCAAGATAAATATCATTTTGGGGGAATTTAGATTAATATTGAATTTATTATAAATTAATAATTATGGATATTCCAATGTACACATCAACATCATTAATAAAGGACACATCCTCCCTCATCTCATTTCACCACATAGTGTATTCTATCTCAACATACCATTGAAAAATAATCTTCCACACATTTTGGTCCACATTATAGAGGTTTTGGTATTCCAAATGGACCATCTCTATAGTCTATTAGAGGAATCTGAAAGAACCATTTTGAAGAAGGGTTAATCACTCTAACTATATACTATCTTTATCTAATCATCAATACCACCTAGAAATATATTTTATATATATATATATATATATTTAAATAATAAAATCATAATCCTCAATTTTCATAAATGTTATTATTATTAAGAGGACACCATTATACAACTTCATTCCCATCAAATAATAAGTTAATGTATCCCTTGATCGTATGTAAAACTTATTGTATCTTCGTAGTGATACTATTAATTTTTCATCACCACGGTTATGAGTGGTTATTATAATTTTTTAATGTTAATATATTATATTTCTATCATAATTATACTTTTTTAATGATAAGATCATATCTATCATTTTTCAACATAGATTTTTGAAAATTATAATATCGCTCATTCGTGCATATGGCTTGGCATCTCAACAATACGATGTGATTTTACTTGTATATATACTTCAAATTGGGGGTAATAATAATTACTATTTGGAATATATATGATATATATATAATAATTATTATTTCAGAAATTATTGGACCATGATCAATGTATAAGGAACAATAATTCCAAAGGTCCTCATACTTTGTAAATGTATATGATATCACATAGAACCATTGTTTTAATTAGGAATAAATGGGTTATAATATATCATAAAAAAATAATACATGGTATGATTGATATATGGTTAATTAATACATTTATAATAAGTCCATAATTTTTATATAGGATCTGTGAATGTAGTTCAAGAAATATGATACTACAGTTAAGGAATTTATTCCTCACATTTATTTATGTTGGGCACATACCTTATATACTACTTGTTTGTTCTATATGTTATATATAGTTCCCATTAATGCATTTTATGAGCCTTATTATGAATATTGTACTATTTTAAATTCCATATAAATTCCTTTTTTATTATGCATATGATTCTTCTGATTTGAATCTTATAAGAGTCTATTTCCAAATCACATCATCAATCATGATAATTTCATTTTAAATCTCTATTGGTGAATATTTATCTTCCACATCCATGTTCTAAAAAATAAAAATAAGGGTTCTATTATTCTCCTATGAAAATTTTAAGTTATTTAAACCCATATTTTATTTTTTATTAAATGGATTGAATGGAATTTTTTTCATTTTACAACCAATGTACATTGTGACTTTTTCATAAAAAATAAATAAGGTAATTTTTAAAAATATATAGACTGAAACAATTCCTCCCTTTCCACGATCCCATAATTCCATTAGACATCCCGTAAAAGATTATAAGATTTTCTTGAATGAAAACTATCTCTTTTAAAAGTTTGGTTCCTGTTAATAAAATGATTTCATATTTGAAGGAATATTATTCTTAAAAATAATTTCAATTAATTTTTCGAAAATAATTTCTCTAATTGAAAACAACATTATGTGTTGTTTCTTATGAATTATTGGGTATATTACCCAATTATATAATTAATAATTATTCTAGAATATTTTATGTTTATTATGGAAAGGTTTTTATGAAATACAATACTATTTCATGCGTTATTTATGATTTAATGGTGTTTATATAACTCATTTATTTACAAAAGTTCCAATGTGATGAATGATTTATGGTAATGTGGAACACTTTAGTTTTTGTATTAACTAATATAGGGGACTTAAATCTACCAAAAATTAATTTCCAAATTAAGTATATCTCATGATATATTTAATTGAAAATAGTCATTGTGTTGGATCTTTATTGGGAATCAAGTTTTTGTACTTGACCTATTAAGGGAAATATGTGGTAAGGCCTTCTTTGTGAGTCTTGAAATTTAACTTTGACTTATGAAATAGTATTATAAGGACTCGAAACACATTTATGACCTCATAATATGGTCTCATAATGACTTATTATGATGTATACTTTTTTCCATGTTAATGTTTTATGTCATATTTTGCATTTATGATCCATGACAGGTTGAGCATGAAGATTTTGTGTTATTATCATGATAACATACCCATATTTCGTATTCAATTATTTCAGAAGAAAATATATTGATATCTTTTATGATTACCCTTAATAATCATATGACCTCAGCCTTTTCTTAGTTATACATTCAAAAGGATATAAAGAATGGTTTTATGTTTGATATAAAAAAAGGGATTTTATTGGAAAGGCATATGTTGGGTTTGATACAAATATTTTATGAACTGATTTTTTATTTTACTAGAATTATATAGGAACTATATTTGTATGTTCCTCATGCATGTATTTTTATAATGAAATTAATATTAATATAATAATATGTAATATGTATTTAGGAAAATTTTGGGTCTTCATAGTTAGTATCATTTGAAGGGTTAAGTTAACCTTTGGAAACAAGGCTGAGAAAAACATAGTAAGAAACCATTGGTTATGTCTATATTTAGATAATATATTATAGTTTTATCAATGATTATTAATGAAATAGGTTATCATAAGGATTTATAGATTTTTTTCATGATTTAAGACATTTTATAAACTACATTTCCTGATTCCTCAAAATGGTTGTAATTTATCACAATATAGTTTTTGGGTTTTAGTTAATGGATGGAAACTGAAAAAAAATATGTTAATGATGAATATGATGGAAAATGAAATGATTGTTCATCTAATGAACCAAATATCCTGTGATCTAGAATTCATAGAATTGTTTTCAATCTAACATAACTCCCTCAGGCTATGAATCATATAGTTTTTAAAAATGATCAACATATGGAACAATATGCTACTGAATCTTTCATGATGAAACATCCAACATATTTTAGTGGATCTTCTAACCCACTAGTGTCAGAAAGATGGCCTGAAATAAACGAAAAAATAATTTATGTTCTTCAATGATTACGATATGAAAAATATTTCATATATACTTATCTTCTAATAAGAAAAGAAGATAAATGATCCAATCTCATCGAAAAAATGTTCCAAGGGAAGGAAATTTAATCCATTACATCAGATGATTTCATGAACATATTTTGAAACATATAAATAACTCATATTCTTTGTATAAATATGGAAAAGTTGTTCCTTGAGATAAATAAAAAGTATTATGATGTTTTTTGTACCTACGAGTCAAATTTCACAAGACTTGTAATATATGTTTCATGTATTATTATCCAACATAAAAGTTGGATAGAACTATTCTTCAGCGAATTAAAAACATGTCTCTAAAGGTTGTTAAATATGAGATACCTCATTAGGAACATTGAAATTGTTCTATGTGAAATTATGGTGGAAAGGATTATTTTAGATAGCAATAATTCACATGGCATTTATTATAAAACAATGGCCAAGTCTCATGAAAACTGAAATAAATAGCAAGGTAGAATGAAATTCAAGCCATATACATGCATGAAATGTGGGAAGAAACTTATATAAATTTATTTAAATTGAACTCCTAGGTGCCTTAAAATTGTAATGTGGCATCCTAAAACCCAAAATTGTAAAAATCAAATGAACATGCAGGTTAATGTAATGGTTGAAAGGAAGACACAAACTGATGTACAACAACAATCCAATAGTTTAAATACATGGAGTTTAGAAATTATTTAAATAATATCATGAATATAATGGTTTTTTATGTTCAACAACAATAACCTATAAATACCAAAGGAAAAGGGAAATCCCATGATATAACAGTTGGTGAAGTGGGTTAGAAGAATGATGTAATTAAAGTCACACATATCATCCCCTATAAAACAAAAAATGTTTTATTTGATTATGGATACACATAATCTTTTATATCTAATGACATATCTAAGGGTATCACAATATCACATAAAAAATTAGATGATGGGTTACTTTTTAAGACACCTTGTAACACCCCATGGTTTTTAAAAAATAAATTGAAATGTATGAAACTTTGTTTTAAGTAGATATTTTTAACTATCCATTAAACATAGTGTTTCCACTTCTATATTTTGAATGTCAAGAAACAGTCATCTACGATTGTGGTCATTATGTTATTTGGAGTCTTATAGAACCAACTAGTTTTTTTTTAAATAGTAACTTGCCAATATGAATAGTAATATTACTTTTTTAATAGTAAATCATATTATAATTTATTTTCATAAGTATATAAGATAATGACAAGTGAATTAATTTTTTGTGGTGTTAAAAAATTAGTTATAGATTTAAAAATGTTATTTCTGAATAAATATTGATTTTATTTAAAAATTACATTAATAATATTTAAAATTATTTTAAAAAAATTTTGTTTATTTTTTGAATGCTACATGTCTAAAAATAGTTCGGGTGATTTTTTTTTATTTTTCAGAAATAGTTGAATTTTTGTTGAATAATAAAAATACAGTTTGAGTTTCATTGTGTATAATGACATCATTATTGATGTAAGAATTATGTAATAATTCTGGTCGATTTGTATACAGTAAAAAATGTTATTAGGTGTCCCATGTGTCCAATACATTGGGAAAATACCATGGGAAAGACCATGGTTTTTCTATTACCACTATTGAGGTGTCCCTTTGAAATTAATAAAATATTCCCTCACTATTTCTATAAATACCAAAACATCCTGTCATTTCATTCATTCCAAATTCTTCCAAAACAAAGATCCAGTCTTCTTACCACACTATTAATCTTCTCATGGTGTCATTAAGCCCCCAAAATCCCAAAAGTCTTGTATTATATGTTACTCTACAAGGTAATGGAATCAACCACCATTCCATTTTTCAATCTTTCATTTTATGTTATTATTTTAGCGTTCCATCAGATTATGTTGGGATATGTAATTCTATATCACCCTTACTATCCATATTATGTATTAATGATGAGTAACACCTTTCTTCATCGAAATAATTTAAGAATTTTTACGAGACGTCGTTAGGCTACCAAATTTTTGTAATGGATTTATCATATTTTCTTTTAATCCATGATTCCATTCATGACTTCTTATTTTCTCACCTTCCCTTATCCAAGAGGCATGAATGATCCATTATCATATATATTCTTGATTTAATCATGTTTATGTAATAATCACAATTATAGTCCTTCTCCTCTTCTACATATTCAATAAATTAAAACACCATCTGTGATGTGTCAATTTACCGATGTAGTGGATAATGTGATTTCAATTTCATTTACTTCCTTCTAGACTGGTCATGGTACCATTTTTACAGTTGAAACAGATTATAATTTCTGTATTATAACTTATATAAGCTTTTTTAATAATTTTTAACATATGATATTAATATATAAAACCAAATGTGTTCTTTACGATCGAAGAATCTACAAAATGACTTACTAATATGCATATTGATTTAACATATGAATCATCCATATATCAGGATTCAAAATGAGAAAAGGTATATTTTATGGTTCTATGAACATGAATATACAACTACATTTCAATTCTGGTGTTTCATTTCAAATCGACAAAAGATCCATTATGAACCGATCAAGGAAATCATGAAAAGAACGTACCCAAAATGATGGAAGCCACAAAATAATAACAATTAAAAGGAGAAATGATGTAACGAAATAATAATATACAGTATTATAAACCTTAATATTTTTCATTAAGATATTAATAATACTATTTTATCCGTCATAAAATAGTTTGAAAACAAATTTTAAGTAATAAAAACCTAAGGTAAGGGAATTATTAACCTCATTTAAAAACATTGGGTTAACCTTCTAATTCATTATTTATGTGGAATTAAAATTTTTGTATTATGGTTTTTTTATGTAATGTTGAATTATGTATATTTACAGTTTTTATAGATATTCCTACCCTCAATTATGTCTCACTTAAATTATATGAAATTTATAAGGGGTTTTTAATAATCTCTCTAAATTATTCTTTACAAAATTCTAAAGAAATGTATTTATGAAATTATTCATGTTGTATGATTATGTACTAGTTTATGATCATTATTTATGATGATTTTTGGGACATATATCTCCCCTTATTGCATTGGATATGTGTAAGTTGTAGGTCGGTTGTATGGTTATTCCAAATGTAATTCATTTTTGTTACACAAATTGTAAGGTAGCTGTGAGGGTTACAAATTGTAAGGTAGTTGAGAGGGATACAAGATTATGTATTAATTACCCAAGAAACCTTTATGATTCTATATATTTTCTTATATTTGTGTTCATATTTTGGAAATATCATGTTTCACATATTAAGTATATATGGGTGATAAGAATGTCTTTGGAAAATTATTTCATACGTTACAAGTATTCATGGACTAATGTCCTCTTTCCTTATTTTTCTATCCTTTACTGAGAATTTTGTGCTCATCCAGAGTTTTTAAATGTTTTTCATAGATTATAATGATTTGAAGGATAAATAAGGACTCTAATTTAAATGGTTGAAGAATTGTCAATGATATCATGTTTTATTTAAAATGTTTAATATTTTGGAAGAAAAATGTACTATTTTTATGCATCCTCTATGTATTATTGTGTAATGTTATAATTGTGTTATGTCTCATTTATCTGAATCTCTAAACAAGAAAATATCCTCAATGTTTTGTAATTGATTTCTTGACTAAATTCTAGATTATGTAATGTAAAAAAGAGGGGTCCTTATAGTTTGAATTATATGATGGTTTAGATAAAATTAGGTGTTAGGACCATGTTAATAAGAATACCATAAATTATTTTTACTCTATGATTAAATTGAAATGTTATTGCATTTAAATATTTACATGTTTCTTTTATTTGTATATGTATGTTCAGAAGGGTTATCTGTAGAAGAAATTGGAAAGCTGAGGAGGATAGGCACCGACAGAACGACATCCTTCTAAATACGAAGCTTGGAATGGTAGGGATTGGAACCGAGCATTTTGTGAGTGTAATGGATCAGTTAATTATGGAAATATAGGGTGGTGTAATCCATTCAAACAAACAACTAGAGGTATCACAATGAAACATGACAATAGTGAGTCATTTTATGAGACAACACCCTCATGATTTCAATGCATCTTTTGTCCCAGTAGTGGTTGAAGGAAGGATTAAAGGCCTTGAAATGATATTCAATGTCAAGGGATGTTCATATAAACAAATGGTAAATCTAGAATTTATCATTTTTATGGGGAAGTTAATCAGTGGTGGTCAATAGTCAAGAATATCATGGATGGAGAAGATGTTGATTCCTTAGAGTGGGATGAATTTAAAAGTGTTTTCCTTGAAAAATATTTTTGAAAGGTGGTTTGACTTAGGATAGAGAAGAAATAACTTGAATTTAAGAAAAAAGAGGAAAATTTATTGGCTGTGTATGTGTAAATCTTCACCTGACTAGAGAGGTATTCTATAAATCTTATTCTAGATCTTGATAAAAATCAACAACTTTTACTCAGGATTAATGACAAGGTATCGAATGGAGTTGGTCACCCGTGAATTCAAAAGTTTTGAGAAATATATCTGGTGTGTTGAGAGGGTATATATGGATTTTCTTGATGTTCACATGGATTTTAAAAACAAGGATAAAATGTGGTCC
Organism: Viscum album; assembly: GCA_963277665.1. NCBI lineage: Eukaryota > Viridiplantae > Streptophyta > Magnoliopsida > Santalales > Viscaceae > Viscum > Viscum album. Next base: position 1,059,480,592 of record OY728143.1, on the reverse strand, counting down.
ATATGGAATACTCTTGGTAATAATGAACCAAAGAGACCTGATGGTAGGAAAACCTAGTTTCCAGTTTGTGAATTTGGGGGAAAGAAGCACCCTGGGGAATGATTTACCAAAAATGGGAAGTGTTTTGATATGTTAATCTTATATTTATGACCCACGGTAGTACTGAAAATTAGACTAATACTAATCCTGATAATCAAAGTTTTATTTGGATTAAATGTGGTGAGATGGGTCATTATGAAATTGACTACCCTTAGAGAGTTCTGAATGATTCAAAGAAGCCAGACTATAAGTAGAAAGGTGTAGTGAGATCCTTTACGAATACATCAGCAGATGTCAGGAAATCCAATGAAGTTGAATTAGGTAATTTTTTTGTTTACATTGATTTTTGATTATGTTTTGTTCGATACGGGGTCTACATATTCTTTTATTTGTAACAAATTTTATGGTAAATTTCAAATATCACCTCAATAAATGAGACCAGATCTTTTTGTTAAAACACTAAGGGGAAATATTAGAGAAAATATAAATTATAAGAAAATTTTTAATTATGTTCTATGGAAATTATTTACCTTCAAACCATGTTGTTTTACCCTTACATGATTTTGATTTCATTCTAGGAATGGATTGACATCTTGTTTGTCATATAGATATTGATTTTAGAGCTAAATAATTTAAATTTTATAAATAGTTTCTGTTCGTATACAAAAACTGACTGATACAATTGATAACATATAATGAAGTTGAGAAACTGTTGAAATATGGAAATTAATGTTATCTTGATTATATTGTTTAAAATAATGGAACTATTCCGATTAATGATCTTCCAGTGGTAAATGAATACGTGGATGTTTTTACAAATGATTATATTTGTGTTATTATGAATCAATTGATTGAGTTTAATATTGAATTTGTGATTAATGATAATACAATTTAAATACCCTCATATCATGTGGTTCAAATGGATCTTATTGAATTGAAACTACAGTTCCAGGATTTTGATGATAAAGGATTCATTCATCATAGCACATCACTATAGGGTTCTCCTTTACTGTTTTTTAAAGAGAAAGATGGTTCCATGAGACTTTTCATTGATTATAGATCCTTGAATAACATCACTATTTGGAACAATTATTATTTTCCCCATATCTACAACTTGTTTGATCTACTCTAGGGTGGTAAATATTTTTCCAAGATTGACATGAGATTCAGATACCATTAGGTGATGGTAAAAAAGGTTGACATCCTGAAAACAAAAGGTTTTATTAGATATGGGAATTATGAATTAGTTGTTAAGATGTTTTTGTTAAATAATCCATCTGATGTATTCCTACATGTTTTGAATAGAATGTTTCAGGAGTTATTGGATAGGTTTTTGGTTGTGTTTATTGAGGATATTCTGGTATTTTATAAGAGTAATAAAGAGCATGAAGAATATATAAGTGTTTTTTTACAAACCTTAATAGAAAATAATCAGTATGGAATATTCAGTAAATGTGACATTTGGTTCCAACATATTTATTTTCATGGGAACATTGTAAATAGGGATGGAATAATAGTTGATCCTGTGAAAACAAGAGTGGTTGTTGAATGGTCAAGACCTACAGATGTTATAGAAATTCCTAGTTTTATGGGATTACAATGTTATCACTGAGTATTTGTTAAAAATATTGAATGTTTATCTATCCCTCTAACTATTTTAAAGAGAAAAGTGGTTAAATTTATCTATATATAGAATGTGATGTTTTTTTATAAACTGAGGAAAATATTGGTGAATGCTCCAATATTGGCCTTGCCTTCTCGAAATGGTGAGTTATTCATCTACAGTGATGCATTAATGAAGGGACCTGGTATTGATCTTATATAGATAATATATCTTTAACTATTAAAATATTAGGATTTCACAATCAATTACCATCTAGTAAGATAAAACCAAGTGACATATGACTTGAGTCCAAAAATTCATTCATCATTAAACATTATACATTTAGAACATGATCCATGGATTAATGATTTGATGTATTTTGGTTTATAAGTTGTTGGAGAAAAAAATAAATAGGTTTTTTTAGGTTTCACTATAGTCATCATTATTATATTGAATTAATAAAGTGCGTAATGAAAACCTTGAGCTAAATAAAATGGTATAATTTCTTAAAATTGTTAGGTTTCTAGAATTTATCCTTGATAAATACTATATTTTAAGTTATGGTAAAATGTTGTGTGTGCCTTGTGATTCAAATTTGAAGAAATATCTGTTGTGTGAATCTCATAGTTCTCCATGTTTAGTTAATCCTAGATGTACCAAGATTTACAGAGACCTTTGGGAGTATTTTTCATGGGACGGAATGAAAAGGGATATTGCAGAATTCACTTTGAAATGTTTGACATGTCAACATGTTAAAGTAGAGAGGCAATTACCGAAGGGGATAATTTATCCTTCTACAATACCAATGTCAAAAAGGAAGAATATAACCATGTACACTGTAGTGGGACTACCTATGACATTTTGAATAAACAACATGATTTTGTTTATTGTTGATAAGTTAACAAAATATGCACATTTTGTTTCTATTAAAGATGTAATGACTTGGGATCATCTTTCTCCACTATACCAAAATGATATTATCAACATAAATGGATTTCATTTTTCCATATATTTGATCGGGATCCTAGGTTCAATTATATATTTTGGAAGGGCCTTCAGATGTCATTCGGCACAAAATTAAATTTCTGAACAACTTTTTATCCTCAATCAAATGGGCAGTCAAAACGTACAATTCAAAAATTGGAGTATATGATTTGAGCTTATTATCTGGACTAACAAGGAAGTTTTTAACAATAAATCTCTTTGGTATAGTTTGTTTATAAAAATATATTTCATTCCTGTATACAGATGGATCCTTTTGAGGAATTAAATGGGAGGCAGTGTCGAAGTCTATCTTTTTGGGATGAAGTTCAGGAAAGAATGATTATGGTATATGAATTAGTAGAGTGACCATGGTTTCCTTAAAAAACACTCCCTAGAAATGTTTGGTGAAATTTAGTAAGAAATTAAAGCTAAGACTTTGATTCATTAGTCCTTTTGATATCCTGGAGAAAGTTGGACTAGTTGCATACTGAGAATATTTTCCTCTGAGTTGGACTCAGGTACCCAATAATTTTTCATGATTTGATTTTGATAATGTATGTTCTATATTCAATTCATGTCTTCATCCCAAAAGCAATTCATCTGGTAGAGAACATTTCTTGTGAAGTGAATCCAGTTTAGATTCTTGATCAATGGGAATATGTACTGCATATAAGGTAATCCACTAGGTAATGGTTTTGTTGATAAACAAAATTGTTGAAGAAGAATTACGGGTGTTTATAAATGCAATGAGATAAAGGTATCATCACTTGTTTAAAAAGTAAATAAATTTTTGAGGATGCAATTTTTAGAAGGTGGGGATAATTTAACACACCATGTTTTTTAAAAATAAATTTAAATTCATGAAACTTTATTTTATGTATATATTTATAACTATACCTTAATCATAATATTTCCACTTCTATGTTTTGAATTTCAAGAAACGGTCATCTACAATTGTGATCAGTTAGTTATTTGGAGTCTGATAGAACCAACTTGTTTTTTGGTGAATAGTAACATAACCATGTGAATAGTAATATGAATCTTATGAATAATAAATCATATTATTATTTTATTTTCTTAAGGATATAAAATACTGACACTTAAATTAATTTTTTCATGGTGATATAAAATGAGTTATAAATTTAAAACTGTTATTTTTGAAAAAAAAAATTGATTTTATTTAAAAATTAAATTAATAATATTTAAAAAATGATTTCCAAGAAATGGAGTTAATTTTTGAATTATACACATTGAAAAATCAATAGGATGAATTTTTGGGATTTTTCTCAAATAGATGAATTTTAGGTGAATAATAAAAATACAGTTTGAGTTTCAGTGTGTTTAATGACATCATTAATGATGTAATAATGATTTAATAATTCTGGTTGAATTGTGTGCAATAAAAATTGTTATTAGGTGTCCCATTTGGCCAATACCATGGGAAAATACCAGGGGAAGTCATGTGGTTTATCTAATACCACTAATAAGGTGTCCCTTGGAAACTAATAAAATATTCCATCACTTTACTATAAATACCTACCCATCCTATCATTCCATTCATTCCAACTTCCTTATCAATGAATATCTGGTCTTCTTAACTTCCTATTAGTCCTCTAAAGGTATCCTCAAGGCCCTAATTTCTCAGCCATCAGGATTCATAAGTTACTCTATAAGGTAATGGAATCCACCATCCTTCTATTTTCCAAGCTTTCATTTTAGTTATTCTTTTTAATTTACATTGGATTGTGTTTGAATATTTCATTATATATCCCCCATAATTTCTATTTTATTTTATAATGATTAGATAACACTTTTCTATAATCAATATATTTTAGGAAATTTTAAGCGACACTGTTGCACATCCAACATTACAAAAGTGATTTCTCAAATTTTCAATTGTTTCATGATTCCATTATTTTCATATTATTTCCTTAACATTCTTCATCTCAGATGAATGAATGATACAATATCCAAATTATTCTTAACTTCATCATTTTTATGGAATTTTCACCTTTATTTTACTTATCCTTTTCAACTTATTCATGAAAGTGAGACACTGTCTGTGATGTGTTGTTTTTCCGACATCGTGAACGGTGAGATTTCAATTTCCTGTACTTCCTTAAAGACTAGTCATGAAACCATTTTTATTGGTGAGACAAATAATAATTTATTTATTATAACTTTTAAATGGTTCTGGAATCATTTTTAAAACATGTTATAAATTTATAAAAAAAAATTTGATCTTTAAGATCGAAGAATCTCATAAATGACTTCAACAAATATCAATAATGTTGTAACTTATAAATCATCCTCTTATCAAAATTCAAAATGATTACAGGTATAATTTATGGTATGGGAAAAATGTAAATACCACTACATTCTAATTATGGAGTTTCATTTCCAATAGACAAAAATATCCATCCTGAACCGATCATGGAAATCATGTAAAGAACGTACCCAAAACAATATAAGGAAAAAAATAAAAATAATTAAAGGGAAAAATGATTTAATAAAAATATCATTGAAGGTATTATAAAAATGATTATTTTTGTGTAGCTTATTAAATAAAACCCTTTTAACCATTATATTGGATTATTAAAACAGGTTTTAAGTAAGAAAAATCTGATGTAAAATAATTCATAACTTGATTTCCATTCTTTTGGTTAACCTTCTACATCGTTAATTATGTGGTATTAAATATTTTTGTTATGGGTTTGTTTAATAAAATGTTGAATTATATGTATTTAAATATTATATTCTTATTATGTCCACTCTATTAATTCTCACATGAATTATAGGTTATTTCTAAGGGGTTTTTCTTTTAAAATTCTTTTTTTAAAATTCTTTTTTACATAATTATAAAAGAAATGTATTTATTCAATTGTTAATTTTTTATAATAATGTTATGATTCTTGATAATTGTTTATGATGATGTGTGGGACCTATATCTCCCTCCAATTCATTGGTTATGTGTATGTTGGATGTCGGTCGTGTGGTTAGTCCATCTGTATCTGTGATGGTTACTCAAATTATAAGGTTCTTGTGAGGGTTACAAATTGTATGGAAGTTGAGTGGGTTACAAGATTATGTAATTAATTCCCCAATATACCTTTATGGTTCTATTTATGTTATTGTATTTGTTTTAATCTTTTGGAAATCTCATTTTTTATAAAGTAGGTATATATGGGTTAAATGTATGTCTTTCAAAAATGATTACATATGTTACAAGTATTCATATACATATGTGATCTTTCCTTCTTTTTCTATCCCATACTGAAATTTTTGTTCAAATAAAATAATTTTATGTGTTTTTCACAGGTCACAAAAATATGTACAATAAAAATTGATTATTTAAATGTCGGATTAATTTTCAATGAAATCACGTTTAGTTTGAAAAGTTTTAAATTTTGAAAGAGGAGAATATGGTTTTTATGGCATACACTATTTATTAATGTGTAATGTTATGAATGGGTTATACCCCATTTATCTAAAACTATAAATATGAAAAGATAATAATTTTAAATAAATTGATTTCTTGACTAAATTCAAGATTATGAAATGTAATAAATTAGGTACCTTATACACATAATGAAACAAAAATCACATATCATGGTTATAATTATTATATGATTGATGTTTGTGGTAATGTACATCCAGTGAATCTCAAGATTCTTCCTACAGTATAATTCAATATAATAAATGGAATTTATTTCCTTCATCTATATGTACATTATATTAATTGATGTGGAATGGAAATCACAATCCAAATTCTAAATGAACCAATAATAATTTATTAATTCAAAAATTAATATAAAATTTCAATGTAAATTCATTCCATCTTAGGTTTCCTAAATCATAGACATGAAGGTTACATAACTCAACTGGTTGGGGATTAAATATAAAAAAATTACGAATAAACCTATTGAATCTGAATTTGTTTTATTTTTTTATAGAATATTAGCTAGGTCTTCCTATGAAATTAAAACTTTAGTTTTCAATAGAACTCTCAAATAGTGCTATGCATATTTTATATATTCCTTGTAGAATGGATCCAATTGAGTTTCATGAATTGTTGAAGCAATAATAGGAGAATCTGGATAAGGGATTTAAATTCACTAGTGTGTCACCTTGGGGTGCACCAACTCAATTTGATAAAAATAAATACAATAACATGTGTCTTTGTAGTGACTGTCGAGATCTTAAATAAATTAAAATAAAGAAACAACAGTGTATTTTCAAAAATCGATGATTTATTTTTTAGTTAATGAGAAGATCAATACATTTCCAAAATTGACCTTCATTGAGGTTATTATCAATTTAGGATCAAGAAGGTGTATATAGAAAAGTCAAAATTCTGAAAAATGTATGGACAATTTGAAATTATAGTGATACATTTTGGACTTGGTAATGACCCCACTATTTTCATGGATGTGATGAATAATGTCTTTAGAGAATATCTAGATCATTTTTAGTAGTATTTGTGTATGGTATTCCTGTATATTAAATGTTAATGTAAGAATGTTAATATAATTTGAGTATTGTGATAACTACCTTGATAGATGTCAATATTTATGAAAAATTTAACAGGTGTGGATTTTGGATTCAAAAAGTTTCATTTCGGGGGCATATAATCTAAATTCAGGGTATAGAAATAGTTAAATAGAAGACAAAAGTAACTGAGAAATAGACTATACCAGCAATTGTAATTGAATTCATATTTTTCATGGGTTTGTCGTATATTATTGGATATTTATGGAGAAATTATCTTGATTTTCCAATCTAATATCCATGTTAAATCGGAAGGTAGTGAGGTACCTCTAAATGAATGAATGTGAAGTATATTTTAAGGAACAAAAGAGAATATTAGTCACTTACCATGTCCTCATAATACCCTATAGTGATGATAGGTGTGAAATTAATAGTGATGAATCCAAGAATGTATTAAGATGATCTCTTATTAAAAATTAAATTGTTATAGTTTATGCCTCATCACAACCGATGGTCCACGAGAAAAATTACCAAACTAATGATTTGAAATTACCCATGATAATATTTTCCTTAAATATATAGAGGATTTACCTTCACATAGAAATGTGTAATATATAAATATATAAATATATATTTATATTGATCACAAAAACATATGGTACATATTCACACATAAAGAGATGGATATTTTACCAATATGATGGTTGGAAAAAATTAAATATTACGATTTCTCAATACATTACTACCCTGGGAAATCATACAATGTTGAAGATACATGGGGTCAAAACGACCATACTAAATTATATATTATGAGTACCAAAAATACTCTATATTTATACATTTCCAATGTATGGAATTGTAAATCATAAATAGTGGGGTGAAATCTTATCAATACAAATGAATATTAATATATATATATATATATATAAATGAATATTAATGTATAATATTATAATACATAGAGATGCAAAAGAAGGTGAAAAGTTTTCTATAGTTACACCATGTTTGTAATGGAATAATAATGTTTTGACCCCATTAATGTGTTCTGCTTATACAATATTTGCTGAAAGAGCTATTGGATGAGACTCGTAGTTCATAATTATATATTTATCTTTGATGCAAAAATATGTATACATACCTCAATGAATATTTATGGTGGGATTAAATTAAGAGACATATTTTCGAGTATGTTTCTCTATTCCAGGATTCCAAACATGTTAAGGCTGAGAGAAAGAAATCTATGGGGTTGTTACAACGATTTTTTATACCTGAATTGTAATTGGAAAACATATCAATGTATTTTGTTGTTGGACACCACAAAACCTCAAAAGGATCTAATTCTATATATATGGCAGTTCATATTTTTACAAATACATCACACACCATTTATATAAGAGAGGAATTATCACCACATAATCATGTCGATATATACATTAAGAAAGTAGAAAGGTTACGTTGAGTAAAAAAATTCATTGCATCTGATAAAAAACTATGGCTAACCTCAAATTTTTTAATACATTAAAAATTAATTGATATAGCATTAATTTTTAACACAAATTATCAAACTCATTTGGATGGTTAGTGTGGAAGAAAATTTAAAATTATAGAGTATATGTTGAGATAGTGTTCTCTGTATTTCATAGGTGGTGGTGATAAACACATTCCTCTATTTTAGTTTTCTTAAAATAATATCATCCACTCAAGAATTAAGATGCCACCTTATAAAACCTTATATTAGATGAAATGTTTAGTTCCAAAATTATGGGATGAAGTTTCATAAAAAATGATACTGGGACATGTGATAAATCAAAAAATGGACAATAAGGTTATAACCATCCAACAACATATTTAAGAAGCCCAATTTCCATAAAAAATTTATGTCGATAATTGTCAATGTGATCAATAAATTAAAGTCTGTGATATGATGTTTCTAAGAATTTAACCATGGAATAATTTTATGTGATTTTATAAAATAGTTAAACTACGTCTAGTTATATCAGTCCCATTAAAAATATTAATCATATCGGGATGGTTGTATGTTCGTAGGAATCCCTCCAAATCTCTCTCATGTAAATGATGTGTTCCATGTATTTATCTGATGGAAGTATATATTTTACCCATGACATATACAGAACTCAAATTTTATTCCCCTTTATTAGTATAATTCATACGAGCAATAAGCATTTTAAATTATAAAATGTAAATAGAATGTTATACCAAACCTAACCACTCACTGTGTAAATGATTTTTTTATAAACCACTGGTTAGATGAATCTACATGGGATCTAGATGATGTGATGAGGTAAATTTATTTTCATCTATTTGTATTAGAGTTTTGAATTTTGAGGTTTTAAATAATTTTATTGGGTAGAATTTCACTCTCTGAGTTTGTATGATCATTTTATCCAAATAAATTAAATTTCATTGATTAATTCTTTTTAAGCTACCCCATGTTATGCTTTCACTACACACAACTTCGTCTTACCTTGTGTTACACAAAACACGAATATCTAAGAATCACTATTTCATTATCATAATTATTTATACAATAAAATTATTAATTAACTGATAGAATGGTGGGTATGAATATAATTAACTGAATAATGAAATTCTGGTTGTCACTTGTATATATAATTCTTCCTCTAATAAATTATAAAATGTAATTGTTTTTTTAAAGGAAATGTTTTTCTGATAAACAATGCACAATTGTGTTTTATATCAATAAATAAAAAAATTGTTGGTTTATATTAATAATATATATATATATTCCATTTATTTTTTTTACATTCATATTATGTGTTTTCTAGATTGGATATAACAACAAATCAATTTTTATGCATAGAAGAAGTATTTTTGTAAAAATAGTAGCTTTACACATTTTGATGAAAAATCTAATTTAAAACAAAATTTTAACACTTTTATAAATTACATATTACAAAATAAACACATTATTTGAATTCAAGACTCCAAAATTTAATTTGGTGGATTTTTTGGTGTTTTCCTGATAAATTTCTTTTTTTTATGAATTGTAAATAATACTAAATTTTAATTGAAAATCAATTTTTCATAAAAATAATATATAATTTAAAATTATATTTAGGATTTACTGTAATGTAAAATTAGATTAATTTATTTCGGTTTACTAACATTAATTCATTGGATTTAATATCACTTTGAATTGTGATATTAAAACATTCCAAACTATTTGACTTCATTAATTTTAAAACCCATTGTCTCTTAACATCTATAGGAAAAATGTATAATTAATTAATAAAAATTATTGAATAGAATTTTTAAAAATGGATTCAATATATTTAATTATAACCTCAATATTTATAAAATATTCCCCATCTATTTTTTAAGAATATGAATTTTATGTTTAGAATTTGTTATTGCCACAGTTAAGGGTAAATCTGGTTAATTAAGGGTAAAAATAATACTATGATTTTTTTTTAAAAAAACTGAAAAACATTCCAAAATGTTATTATATAAAATTAATTCAACTAATAAGATATTAATATTGAATTTTAGTAATTTAAGAGAAACATTTCCATGAAAATTACATAGATACAATGAAAATCGATGAGAGTGACAAATTGTCACACTCTAACATTTAATATGTATAATATTTTTAATATATTGTTAAAAATAATATATGAATGACTAGGTATAATATTATGTAATATAGCAGTTATCTACCACATGGAATTTTATTTTTTATTTTTAGTGAATAAATAATTATCATAAATGTTTACAGATTGATGATGAAGTAATTAATAAATTTATGAAATAATTAATTAAATGATATTAGAAATATTGAAATAAATATTATTTTAATGAATTAATATTCTTCTTGGATTATTAGGTTAATATGACATATTATTAGTGTATTGAATTATTATTTAGATGATATCTTAAATGTTTTCTTAATGTTAATAAAATGAAAAGTATCAGAATATGAAAATAATGATATTTTATTAAAATAAGATTTTATGAAATTACATATTAAAAATTAAAACCATAAATAATGAAAATGGTTTAAATTACAGTTGTTAATGTAATTAATTGATGACTTATGGTTTATTTTACACATTATAAGTAATACTATCCACCTTTTAATATTTAAAATGTTTTTACCGTAGTTTTAATTAAAATAAGAAAAATAAGGATTAATCAAAATGATAAGGCTATTAATAATAAAAAAACATTTTTAAATTATATTGGATGATGATATTATGACCCTCTATCGTCTTAGGTTCAAATATATTTCCATTTGGAGGTATTTTGATTAAGATTCATTTTATTATGAATAAATATGTTTGGAGATCCCAAAAGTAACCCTCACCTTCATCATAAAAGCACACATCCTTCCTCATCTAAATTCACCAATTTTATTATAATATCATCACCAAAATCTTCCAAATTATATGATCCAATTCCATATCAAAATTATATAGGTTTGAGACCTCCCAAAGGACCAACTCGTGTGTCCTCTATAGGATATCTAAAGGATCCTTTTTGAAGAATATGTAATCTCTCTAACAAATCACTATCTTTTTAAACTATATTATGCCTAATATAAATATATAATATAAATCATTATATATTAACATAAAAATCCTAAATATTACTAATTTTTTTGTAATAATAATACAACTCAATTATATATTCCATTTTCTAATAAAATAATTAGATTTGTACGTATGGAATACCATCTCCACATAGTGATAAAATTTATTTTCCATCACCATATTTTAAGAGTGGGAATTATGTTTTTTTAAATTGTTTTATATTATATTTTTGAAATAATTATACTTCTGGAATTATAATATTATATCTACCTTTTTACCACATAATACTTTAGGTAATGATAACATATCTCTTGGGTATGTATGGCTTACCATTTCCATGATGTGATGTTATTCCTTTTTCATATATATAATCCACATGGGTGGTAATAAAAACTTGTTTTATGAATATATATGTCATATATAACATAATAATTAATCTATATGTTATGGTTCCAAGATCATGTTATAAAGAACAAAGCATTCTAAAAGAAGCATTCTTTATAAATGAAGCATATTGGAAATAGAAAAATGTTTTTAATTATTAATAAATTGTTTATAAGACGGTATAAAAAAATCATTCATTATTGATATATTTTAACATAATACATTTCTACTAAATTGATATTTATTATATATGAGGTTTGTATTTAAACTATAATGTTGATACCTTAATTAAGGGATTTTTGTCTCCCTTTTATTTTTTGGCACACACGCCTTATACAATACTTTTGTCATCTATATAGTCTATATACTACCCAAAGAATGTATTTTATGTGACTTATTCTGAATATTATGTAATTTTATTATACATATATTTTTTTATTTCATGGGGTATATTATTCTACTAATTATAATGTGTTTTGTTTTTTTTTCTCAATCACATATTTATTTTGGATTGTTTCATTTTAAATGTCAAATGGGGAATATTTATGTTTCTCATCCATGATTTTTAAATATATTTCCAAAAATGTTTGATTATTATCTTATGAATTTTTATTGTTATTTTTACCTATTTCTTATTTTTTCAGTTTTGTTTGAAAAGAATCCTTTTTTATCTTCCAAATAAGTTACTTTGTGAATTTTTTATCAAAACGTGGGATTAGAATGTTTTATTTATATTATAAGAAATTAATATATTTTACACTACTATGATTCAAAAATGAATTGATTCTCCCCTTCATGTATTTTATGTTTACATTCATAGATAACTTTCTCATTAAAATTTGGATGATTCAATAATAAAATTATTTCATAAAGGAAATGATGCTTTCCTCAAAAATTATTTTAGGTAATATATTAGAAATCATATTTCCATATATAATGAAATTATATGGTTTTAATTATTCATTAATGGGGATATGATCCATGGATATTATTCATAATATTTCTCAATATTCTTTGTTTACAATAGAATGATATTTATGAAACCCATTTTTTCATGGGTTATATATGACTGAATGATTTTTTTAAAACTCATTTCTTTACATGTGTTATGATGTGATGAATGATCCAGGTCATTTTGTATACATATTTACTGTATTCATTAAATTGTGTTTGGGACCTATATATCCCTCCAATTCTTTTAGTAATGAATTATATCTCATGATATAGTTAATGATTTTTTTATGTTCTTGATATTTAATGGGAAATTTGTCATTGTGCTTTATTCATTAAGGGAAAAAATTGATAATGATTGATCCCAGATTAATGGTTAATAACAATGAAATATGAATTTTTTTCTATAATTATAATGATGCCACTAACATTTCTAAATTCAAAATATGTTTTAATAACAAGTTATGATAATTTTCATTCTTATGGTTCATTTTAATTTTAAATACTATAACTCGTGTATATAATCCATGGGAGGTTGGGTATGAACTTTCTCTTGTTTTGATCGTCATCAAATTCAAATATTTCTTATCCTATTATTTCATAAGAGAATAAATTCATATCTTCTAAGTTTACCCTAACAGAACATCTGAGCTCACCCATTTCATAGGATTCTTTTCCAAAGAATATGAATAATGGTGTTATATTTTATATGCTAAAATATATATAGTTATGAATAAATAAGTGGGGGATGGTTTATATATTTTATGTACCAATTATTTATGTTTCGGAGATTAAAAAGGAACTTGACATTTACTATCATTAGGTGGGTATTTTTTTAACGAATTAAATATTTATCCAAAAAATGTATTATCTATTAATAAATTCTATTGTTCATTATGAGTTTGGAGCCTCTAAAACATTATAGAGTGAACAATCAATAATACCCTCAAAATTGTTCAATTATGTTACGGAGAAAGGGGACCTTGGAAAAATGATCCATGCACATTTTGAGAATGTGAAAAACAAAAATGATATTAAGAATTAACAATTGGATAAAAATTAGAATAATATCAAGGAACAAAAATCATTAATCCAAAAAATGATAAGAATGTGGAAGATAAATTTGAAATACTGATGAATTATTTATATGAGATGATTATTTTGAGTTTATATCTGAAAATCATCCTGATTATGAAATTTCATGATTTGGAAGTTCAGTTGACCAATATTTTCGAGGACACTATCAATCTGTAATAAACTAAGGGGATATTTTATTTTTCTACTCCATTACATAAAGAGTATTCTTAGAGTGAAATTCATTTAATATGTGATAAAATGGCCATGAAATCAGAGAATAATCATGTACCATCCATACTAACATGTATTATTGATTATAAAAATGTAATCATAAATTGTATAGGTTTTAAGATATATTTGCAGTATGTATGGATGAGTAAAAAAGATATAAAACCTAACCCCATGAATAGAGTGTATATGATAGACTATGTGGAATATGGTTCCCTAAAAAGATGGAAATTTTTTAGAATGAAGGCCCACCAACATTACATATAGGAAATCTCGAAATAGTTCTTTTTGGGTCACTGTTGGTGCTATAATAGATTTGGGTATTGTCCATTATATTGTCATTATAATTTTAAAACTTTTAAAGCATGGAATCCCATTTCATGTGGGAGTATGATAGAGAATAAAAGAACCAAAAATCGGTCTAATTGTTTTTTTAATTTAATTTGATTTTTAAATCTTGATATCAATTGTGATATCTACACTGAAGGTGTCTAAAAGTATGGTACATGAAAATACCAACATATATACAATTTTTATAAGCATAAAATCCCATATAATCTTACTTTGAGTGAATAATATACATTGGGATGAATGATGTAAAATATTTAAAAAAACATCCCATAAATATTCCCACAAAAAATATAAGAATAAAATGGATTCAAAATCCAATATGTTGACAAAAAGTGCATCCCAAAACTAAAAATTTAAATTGAATTCAGAAGAATCCATGTGAAACATCAAATCATAATTCCACAATTCTAAATAATTTTTTTATTTGGATAGATGAATTTTAAATAAATTGAGAATTCAATGATTCAAAATCAATGTATTTTTTAAAATTAAAATAAATTATTTCAAATGATGAAAATTATGTTCTGTGAGTCAGGTGTAACATGGCATGTCAAAATATTAGAAATCTACATTCAATTTTTCTTTAAAATTGATAATTTTTAAAGATGGTAAATGTTTCACAAAGAGATAAAAGTGCCTGAAAGTATTATGATGAATGGAGGCTCAAACACACAGATATTAAAGAAGTTATAGGTCCCTATAAAATCAGTAGGAATTGATGGACAAATGTTATTGTCTAAAGATTAAAAGAAATAGATCAACATAGTTGAAAAAATAATCTATATCATTCAATTCACATTTAGGATTTAGGGATATCCAACCATATTCTATTAATTCCTTGTGTATTTTATTTGTGCTTATAATACATGGAATTTGTTTTGAAGTTATTTCATAGGGTTATAACATAAAAAAATGTGTATAATCTACTCTAATTGTTAGGATGTTGAATCCCCGAACCTAGAATGATTCCTCATGTTTTTATTCAAATAAAAATATTATATCGGTTAATATTTTTGGATGTTTAATAATATGATGTTATATTATATAATTATAGTATAAAGAGGATACTATCTTGGATAGATCATATATTTTTTTGATGAAGAAGTGTTCATGAAATCTACCTTGTTGATGTTTTTAAAATTTTCAATCATTACAATCTCATGATAATGATACAATAAGGTAAATTCATTAAATTGAACATAATGAACTACATTCTTGAAAAGATCAAACATTATGAATATACTAATAAGTTTTTTCCTTTAGGGGAGACGTCATAAGAATGTTGAAGAACATACTAGAATATTTATTCCTATTGGAATATAATTGGTCATGAAATTTTTTTAAATTGGAACTCAAATAATTCTTTAAATTTGGAAAAGTAAGGAAAATGAATAGAATAACGATTTAAAGAGGACTGTCGAAGAAGACAATGAATTCGAAAAAGGAATGATTGAATAAGAAAAGGGGAACATCCATCATAGATAGCCACTCCATGTAGTGGTCATCTTCCCAAAGCACGTACGATCTGACCAGTTTATGGGATGTATATAACAAAACAAGACACTCAAGAATACTATCATTTTTAGAATAGAGGCAGATAAAATCTCCCGGCATACCATTTTCTAGCAGACCCAGAATGTTAGTGGGTGAGGTATAATTGATGGCGCCCTTGAATTATGTCTTTTGGGGGATTAAGGTGGTGTTTATGGACTCTAAAGTCCAAAAACACATAATATTCTATTGACCGAATCATTTATGGGTTAAATGCTTTTTCCTTCAATATACACAAAATAATTTTTGCGAACCACCGATCTATCTCCTATTCCAAATTATAAAAATACCCAAAGGAGATCCATGAAAATCAGGAGCCATATGAGTCTTTTTGGATGTCTTTAGTGATCTATGGTGCATAATTAGAGAGCAACAAAAAATATAGACAGTTTCGATGATTCCCTATAGGTACAACCCACTACATAGCATTAAATAAGAAAAGAAAATACTAAGTAGAAGACTATTAACCTAGTTCCCTTTTGTAAATGAGCATACCATAAAGATAAAAACCAATTCCCCTCTTTAAATTGGCACCCCACATAGACCTATGCTACATTGATGGAACCCTGCACCTTGTAGAATATTTGTAAGCAGACAGATCCCAGTGCCACTTACTACCATGGTATGCAGATGAATCTCTGCACCATGTAATACCATGGTACACTGATGGAACCTAGTCCTTTTTGAAATAATTCTACATGGACAAACTCAGGTCCACTTACCATCATAGTACGCAGAAGGCCCCTACACCATCATATAAATGCACTATGTGGGGAATCCTCTTCACAAATTTGGAAATGGAATGAAGAATGGAGTATTCATGGGAATTTTACTCTCTGGATTCCCTCATTCCCTTCCGTTCCCATTGAATCATCTATAGCCCCATTGCAAACTAGTCCAACAAACCTAGGTCAAATCCCCTTCAAAATCCACCAGACCCCTATAATAAAATTATTGAGTGAATTATTTCACCCTTCTGGGTTTTCATTCCCATTATAAGAAGAGTCATATGGGTAATACATATTATAAGGTAGACACCTAAAATGTCCCTAGGTTTTCATTCCCATTGTAATGTATAGTCTGACATCAGGATGCTAACATTTACCTCTCTGTTCTAGGGATTAAGGGTAGTCATTTCCCTTTACAATTCACAAGGAACAGTGATAAATAATGTGAATTCACTCTTTATTCCTCCTTTGATGAGTAATGCTTCTCACCTTTCCCATAACCAATAAAATGGAACTCCATATGAGGAAATCCACTAGAATCTATTCAGGGATGTGTTGTCTCCCCATCCTATCCTTCCATCATCCTCCACATCTTCTAGCATCATATAGGGGAAATACTATTGTTTTCTGGATCTACTTATTCCTCTTTTTTCTCACACATACCATGACTCACATGGTCATAGATAATAGTGGATATCATAGTATCATCATGATCCACATGCCAGTTTCACTATGAGAACTCTAATTCCTTCTCCTTGGAGGATACGTAGGATGAATTTCCACAACTTGAGATTAAATGTTCCTTCCCTATGGATATACGCCCCAAATCATTTCTCCTATTATGGGAATCTTCCATGCGTAATCTTTATATTTTTGAACTGCATGGACATTGATTCTAAATTTGATGGGATACATAGGGAACCTCACTGAAGATCAAGCCCAACAACATTATATTCACATTGGTTCATATATATCCTTGTTGAACAATGATAAAATGCATGGGGGTCCTTATCATATGTTCATAAAAGGTGTCAGGTCCAATAAAGCGATACTGAACTATCTGGGTTTTGATATCTTCCCCAAGGATACATAGGATGCCCATATTGCGGGTCGATCCCAATAGTGAAATGATTCCCACCCGCCTCGATAATGATAAAATCTATCAAAACATTCTATATAGTTTAAAACTTATATTGTGTATGTGAATAAGTGAGGAATTCCTTGTCTATCCACTAAGAGGGATATGTTAAGGAAGGAGAACAGATACATACAAGAGATTTAAGACTCATGCTTATTTTTGGTTGATCTTGAGACCTCAGATTAATATTTGAACACATGATTGGGAATAATACAAGGATTCTATAAAGTATGAACATTAATTAAATCTATAAGGGAGTCCCATTATAGGAACTAATTCTCCCCAAAAGGGTGAGATGGGCCCGAATTCCCATCCGCTTGACCAATGTGAGTCTATTAGTGTCATTGGCTAAATCATCCAATGATTGTATTCCATTGGAATGAATATAAATTAATTAAATATAAATGGTTAGTTGGGTACTTTTGGCTCTGTAAATAAACCTATTGGATACCATATGACGATGTCGTACCCATCATGGACCAATTCCACGAACACTTAACCCCCTGCAATCATCCACCTGGACAATAGTACTGTGAAATACCCTTCATATGATAAATGAGATAAACTGCCCAATACCCGTCAGAACACATACACACACACACACACACACATATATATATATATATATCATATCTAGGGTATGATAAGATTCAGGAAAAAACAAAAATGTTGAATACGATGTCAATCATTAACCAAGGTGTCAGCGTTACACCACCCCAAGGCACTTTCTCATCCAAAAGAATGGGGGCCAAGAAAATTAATCAATTATTCATGTAGTAATCAGATACATCATTAACAAGGAGGATTTTTCTGTAAATGTTACATATATTATAGGTCTATAGAGCTACCTAAAATATAATGGCATCCTGGCAGTTCGACCAGACATGTGTTTCTACAACTACATAAGAGGTCAAACCCCAAAAGATGAAAAATACCACAATCAACAACCTAGAGTCTTCATAATTGGGTATCAAATTCACTAATCAAGTAATAACATAAAAAATAGTACTCTCCCCACCATGGAGGTAGAATAGAAAGTCCTCTATCTGATAAAGATGAGATTTTTGCCACTTCAACCGCGACCATCATTCCAGCACAATATGGCCCCGGTAGGCCCCTTCAATCACTTTAGGACCATATGTTAGGAATATGACAACTAGTACCTCCCATATATTAGGGAGGTTGATGAAGTCAACATTGATGAGTTCCTTTATTCTGCATATGGGTGTCACTCAATTTCCCATACTTGAAGTCATTGATACCAGCATCATGTGGCCTAGTATCCTCATTCTAAAGAGGTTACCACATTGAGGGCTCCAGCTAATGTTCATCAAACATGGGTACCTAAGGATGCTCTCCAAGGGAGGATAACAAATAATCAAGACTATATCATCACCCTATTACCTAAGGAAGAGTCTCATTGAACAAAAATGGTTGCACACTGTGAGCAGGCGTAGGTTCATTCTCCCTTCCCTGAAGCTTGACGTGAAAATATGGTAGAAAATAATGAACAGACACATATTCATTTCAATGATCATTGGACCTACCACACAAAAAGGGTGTAAAAATATAGGAAGATGAAAATAAATTCAAATTTTCATGAATACAATCATTAAAATTGAATAGAAAAATACATGCAGACATACATCCCTACCAATAAATATGAAGTCCTCCAATAAAATTTGGTGGCAATCGAGTATGGGAATACTTAAATTATTTCCCCCTCAAATCAAGCACTTTATTCAAATATAATTTTTGGAAATTCATATTTATGGATATCAATATATGAGACAAATGTAGTGTAAAAATAGAAAATACAATTTCATGTGGAAAAATAAGAAACTCGTCATCAAAATAGAATGAAAACTAGAGAAAATAGATAGCATATCCCAGCTAAAAACATGAGGTATACTCATCCTTCTACCCCATCAGATGAGAACATTGAGTACCCCGTTGACAACCATAGTTGAAAAGTGTTGTCAAATACTCATGATTTAACAACATAATTGTAATTTATCCCCTTTTCCAACTAAACATTTTTCACAGAACATCCTTGAATTAAAGGGGGATCAGACATTGATTCTAGGTAGTATCATTTAGACCTAATAATATGTAATTACGTATGTGAGAAAATCATTGAGATATGCCCATGACCTCTTCATAAAAGAGGGTGATTTATATATAATATAATATAGTCACTTCAGATTAGACCCATACCCCTGCTCTAGTCCAGGTGGTTCGATGGGCATATTCCACAATATAAGGACAACCAGATCAGGAAACAATACATGTTCCAACGGGGGGACACCTATCCAACATGGTTTTCGCAACAGGGAAGGCATATATCCTTTCCCAAAATCAAGATGCTCATTTTCATATCCCGATAACATCATGTGAACCAACCAAGACACAAAACATAAATGAAATCCATTACCAACATCATGTGGCCCATTTTTCCGAGAAGATTGCACCAAAAAATTAAATGTTCTGAAGGGAAATAAAAAATGAAAAGTGCATTCATGATTCTTCTCTGCTAGAAGCTAGAGATCTTGAATCCAGAAAAAAATTAATAGAGTCTCAATATCATATCTATCCATTACCAAATTATCGAAGTGGCAGTAGTTGGTTTTAAGGTCCTCCTCGTAATGTTTCTAGCATCATCTCTGAAGTCCCACCCCAGAACACCCATGGGTGCTTATATTGTGGTCATGAAATAAATAATAATCAGAACCTACCTCCTAAGGAGAATCATTCAAGCCCTCTCCCTAACCATAATATTAGACAATAAGAAGGTCCACCCCTTTATTTCATCTTCCTTGATGTTCCTCCCCAAGATTTACACTGCAAAAAATCTCCTTATAGTCGAACGCGAAGCTAGGATGGTTGTCCTCTCCATGATGGCTGTCACATAAAAGGTTTTCCCTGAAATGACATCAAGAAACTAGAAGATCATCCCCCAGTTGTATCTTATTCTAGTAGTCCTCCCTAGTATGTTAGCTATTGATATTCTCCCTGTATCCAAAAATCATGCTATAGTGGTATTCCATTTTATGAGGGAGATCATTGTGAAGGCCCTCCACGTAGTGTCATCATGTGGAAAGAAGGTCATATATATGTTTTGGTCTTCCCCAAAGGTCCTACCTAATGTATACACCATAAAATTTCTCCCTATGTTCAATCATTGATCCTTATTTGTTGTCCTAACAACCACGACATTTTCTATGAAGGTCCTCCCCAAAGTAAACATTAACCCCAGTAATATAGAACTCCCCTCGATGATTTGTTCACAAAAATGCCCTCATTTTATAAGGCTATTGTAATAATGGAGTAAGACATGCTATATACTCTTTATATGACATGATTCATCCATTATCAGTGAAGAAATGTTTTGGGTCAATGAACATCTTCTGGGAAACAAAAGTACCATTCATATACCGATGAGACTCCTACTACCCCACTGAATAGATTAAAAACATCAAGAAGAATACAAATTAGTGAGAACATGTAAATGATTATCTAGACAATGATAAAAAATACATGTTGCTTTTAAGAAGAAAATTACCAATAGTTGACATACTAGATATGTTATGGCCCACAACCACATCATTGTTCGACATACTAATAGAGTTGTCCGAGTAGTGGATATATAGAATTTGTCCCAATATCTAGAAAACTCTCCACCATATGATAGAAAATTTTTAACCCGATCATGGGTATGTAGACCATTTCAATATGTTGGGAGAACATCACCGTCATATTTACCTAGAATCCCTTCCATCTACACGATAGACACGATCTTAGAGGTGGAAGAAGGATCTAAAACAAATATTCCTCCACATTTTTTACAATTTGTGTTGCCTTATTGGATACACATTGCTTGGTGTTCTTATAAAAGGTTGAGGAGAGTATTGATTATTACAATTCTCCCCACATTATGTTCAGTAAAACACATTTTGAAATGACATCCTGTTATGTCATTACACCAAGATAATGGTCGTATGAAATCCATGTCCAAGAATGTCAACATTCTTAATGGGAACCATCTTTTAGTAAGTATCACAAGCATCAAACTTAATGTGGACAATCCATTGGTGAACACGTGAACCTAGAAACTAATAACGTATAACAATATTATTTCCTAAGGTGATACAATCAACAAGAATTTCACATTTCCTCCGAAAAAATAATTCACGTGTAGACCCACTTCTATGTTTAGATCACCATAGAATGGTAATACATGAAATCTAGAAATCAGAAATAGTGGTATTAATGGCTACATAACCAGATCACTCATAGATCATAGTGATGGGGGAATTTTTTGCACAAAATTCCCTCATGATACCAACAGTCCCAGGACGAGGCACAGTAACAGGAGAATAAGAGTAATCATTGCCTGTTGGGCTGTGGAAATTATTATCTCAACGGCTTTCCAAGCAGACATCAGTATTTTCATTCAAAGGGAGGATAAATAATATGGATGCCACCCGCTCCCTCGCATCTCATGAGTCATTTATCTCATAATTGAGGCATAAAAAAGGGTCATACAAGGGTTCCCATTGAGTTACCCTCCACTAACAAACTCGAAAAAGATCCCAGAATTGGATAAGAAATCCAACATAGGACACAAAGACCCCTCTAACTATTTTTTAGCATGCACGACACCCACCATGTGTTGCGCATCAATGAAAATAATTGGTATCAATAGTACGAACCACACAAAAATTATGACAATGAAGAAAAACAAGGAGTGGATGGTTAAACCAAGAATCTAATCCACATTGAGCCTAAAGATTTTCATACATAGAACTAGAGGGCTGCCAAAATATTTGGGCACTCCAATTATCAATCCCTCTCTACCTCTAATGAGAGTCCCAAACAACCAAATGAACGAAAATAATTTTGTACATGATCCACCTTTTATCAATGGGAATGAGTCTCTAACACACTAGGATAGATTTTCTTGGTAAGAGGAATAAACATATGATTTGAGGAGAATCAACAATGAACTACTCTGAAGAAGTCATCATATTAGACATGTTCTCATAGTATATCACCAACATACACATCCAAAAGGTGTTCCTCTTCCATAAGGTCTCATCCCAGAAAATGAAACAAGGATAGAAATCACATCCTATATAGTGCTCGAATCCTCAATCTACCTAAACCCAATACCAGCAGGATATTAAGATTTCCCTCTCTTTAGAGAAAGAAATCAACGAATTCCATCAAATCCACAATTTATTCCAAAATCCATGAATTCGCCTCAAGTACATGTAACAACAACATGACTGAATTTTCACCCTGATGCACCATCACAAGCTCTACTCCAAAAATATATGAATCAATGGATCAATAATACCATCGAGTCAATGGAAGATCGATTTGAATCCATGGAAGGGTGGAGTGGACTAATACACTAAGAACAGAAATCATACCCCGATTTGGTGGGTAACATTACAACTTCACCAAATCTCGAGAACCCCATATTCCATATATTCAATGGATAAAAAGAACCTGAGTAATATCTTATGATTCAAACCTTTTATTGTGATCCGATGAAGGGGACACCAGATAAACAATGAAGCATTGAAACTCTGATTCATTGTCATAACCCTGCATGGATAATCCTTTGTACAGTATACAAGTTTCCCAGATCAATCAATAATAGTATGGGAGTATCTATGATGATAGATTTTATTAGTTAAATGTTTCCAAAAATAATAATTAGTGACCTTATGAACTGAAAATTGTGGAAGAATGAATGATTTCTTGATTTTATAGTTACATAAAAAGGTCTGACCTAATCTCTAAACCGACCGCTACTCCAAGATGAGATGCTTGTTATGTGCATTAATAACCTATGCACTGAGATGTGAACACCGCTCATCCTTGTTAAATACATGAGTGGTTTTCACAATATCTCTACCATTTCACAAAGGATATAAGTATCCATTCATCGTAATGACGTCAAGCCTCAAATAGCCCGGTAGGCTCTAGGAAAAAACAGTGGGATGTGATAAAGTCACTTCCGATTTTATTAATTCACCCCCTACACCAGCCTCTGATCAGAGTCTTACACTGAATTGTGTAGGTCCCATTTGATGTCAACCGCAGCCCCCACCTCTCCAGGATTAGATAAGGGGACTTACGAATAAAATAGAGGAATTTAGGAATAAATATTATTAGTTATAATATAACCATGTTTGTGGATACATTAGTGATTACATGAATTTATACATTCTCCATCTACCATAGCCAAAGAGGGATGATGAATAAGGTATTGATGACTAGAAAAATTATTTTCCCTTACCCCAAATATGAGGAATCATAATTTCATAGTTTTTATTCTTCAAGAAACGCCATCAATGAATTATATATTTTGTTCAAGTCCAACTAGGACCACGTCCAACACAAGTTTCATGTGCTTCAACCACTAACCCGGATGATGGAGGTGAGTGGGAAAATTTCATTAAAAAGGTAACATATGTTATATAGTGGGATGAATTAGAAAATTGTCAACCAGTCCCTTGTAATTCTCTAAGCCCAATCGAAAAAACTGATTACGCCCCAAAATGCTTCTGATGCAATGCAATTGATGCCTACAGTCCCATAATCCTCCAAGAAGCTATTAGACCATGTACCAAAAGAAAACCCTATCTCAAGGCCAATTATATATATAATAGTATAATATTTTATTCCGTAAAAAACATGTCAAAGGGAACTACCCCAAAAAATTGAGAAATGGGCACCACCCCACCAAATGGCACAACAAGTACTATACCACCAACTGACCCAAATAAAAGAAGATGATATAGAAAATTCCTCATCAAATAATGATCTTATCTTCCACTACATTAATGTCATTTTATTATAAACTTTATCTAATGAAAAGTATGGATATGAACCTTATTTCCCCTTATCCAAATGGGGAACCATAAGAAGAGATTCTGGAATCCAATGAGACCTGGGAAGAGATCATAATGATTAAAACCAAATTTATACCCCACACTGCTGTTCAAGCTGTGAATGTTAGAGAAACTCCAAGAAGATCCCTTAAAAACCCAACTGGAACAGAAATAATCACATTCCCTTACCATATGACACTCTTCCCCAATCATCCTAGAATATTCGTTGGAGGAAGAACTAATTTCTTATCTCCCATGGCATGTGCTAAGACCTGCCCTTCCAAATTCACAATGTAATAAAGCACGGCCAGTTATTTCCCTGAGAATAGGTCCATCTTCATCTAATGATCAAGATCCGAAAGATGAAATGAAAGAGCATCCCCATGTAGGGAAGTTCTGACTATTAGATCAGATATATAACATTCTAAAACAATTAGTTTCAATACCTTCCAGGATTTCAATCCTGGGCGCTCTGAATTTGAAAAATGATATCAGGGAAGACCTTATAGAATCCTTTCTAAGCATCCTAATAGTTTAAATCCAATTTAACTACTGTGAATGTGTATCAAATAGGAATGAATCAATTAAAATTCCATGATATCAACTCCTTCAAGGATTTAGATGATGATTTTTTCATACAGGTGCAAAAAAATACCTTATATGTGTTTGAGAATATAATTGATGTTGAGATCTGAAAAATATTCACAAAAAATATCCCAAGAGTTAATCTCATTCCATGTCAGAAAATTTTTCAGTTGTCCTGCAATGAGAAGGCCCTAGAAGAATCATCATGTGATGATATCATCATCATACAACCAGTACATAAAATGTCTCACTAACGGATAGAGTATAACATTGAACACCGGTATGTCACCTTTGTGTATAGAGAGTCACACTGTATTGAAGAATGATTATATGATTAGTAAGTGAAGAAACCTTAGTCAATGGGATTTATTGGGTCACAACACCAAATGGTTTTGAAGTGGTACCTAAAAACCCCTTCAGATGGGTTAGTGAAGAATACATACATCCCATCAATGAGTTGGAATTTAAAAATCTAAATTAATCCATGTATTCAATATTTCTCATGATTCATGCCATGTTGACTGACCCTTACAGTTAAAAAACATCCACTGGCTGTCAAAAAATGGAAAATGATCGAATGGAAATGAACTCATCCCCTATACAGTGCTTTAGATAATCCATACCTCATCCATTAAGGAATAAGAGGAACAAGTCATTTTTAATTACCTCACTCCATCCTCTCCAGAATATTCCATGATCTCATTCAGATCAGAAGAAGTCCCCCCATCATCAAATTGGAAATTTTTTGACTCATATATAAACTCTAGAGAGCTCATCTCAATAATTGTTTTCTCTATTAGGATAAGACAATGATGAGGAGGATGATGAGGAATATGGGGATGTTTAAGAAGAAGAAAAAGAATAAGAAAAATACCTTACAGATTCCCCTCCAACATTTGAATTGTGTGTCTCTAGCACTATTGATGAACTCAGAAAAAATAAATATGGGTATTAATGAAGACTCATGAACCAATCTAATTAGTGCAGTCATGTCTTCTGAATAGCAAGAGTTATTCACCATCTTCCTAAGGTAGAATCAATTTTTTTTCAATGGAACAACATAGAAATAAAAGTACTCAATCCCAAAGTGTCCACTCACCACTTAGTCATGCAAGAAGATCATTATGGTATGATAAATATCTTAGAAGGACTCACCTGACACATGTTGCCAAAATAGTTGTTTTAGTTGACAAGATAATCAATGAAAACATAATTTTGGAGTTCCAATATTGTATCTAGATATCCAATATTATACCCATAAAAAATAAAATTGGGAAATCAATATTTTTCAGATACTTCAAGAATATTAATTGGAAATGTCCAATAGAAGAATTCCTGGTCTGGGCCACAAAATTTTTGATCGATTCAACTATTGAATATCATGATCTATCATTCATTTATTGATATTCAGGTTACAACAAAATATGAACGGACCATGAAGTTGAAGAGTCCATTGCATTTAGGGCTCACTAGAGAGTATTTTGATAATGTTAATTCTCATCAACCGGAATAATGTTGTCACTATATATCAACGTGCAATTCATCACATCTTCAATCATTATTAGGGATGATTTTAAAATGATATGTTGTTGATCTGGTGGTTAAATAATAACAAAACTTAGAAAAAATGGAATATCTTGAAACCATATTCAATAAAAAAAATGACACAACAATCTGAATTTTAACCCCTATAATGTGTATTTAGTGTTTCCTCCAAGAATTTCATAAGATTTGTCGTATGCCACGGTGGTATCGATGTTGATCTTGAGAAGATGAAGCCTATTCTATAAATTTCATCTCCTCCCAACCACATAGTGTCAAGTGTACATTAAGGAAATATGACCTATGTTTAGTGCCTTATATCTAACATTGAAGGAAAAGGATCCCCTTCACCAGTTTGATGAAAACGGTTGTCAAATTTCAATAGAAAATTTATTTTTAGGGATTGTTCGAAAATCTCAATAAATATATCTTGGTTCCACTAGTTCTAATGATTCCCACTGAAGGAATACCACTCTTTCTGTCTACGACTACCTTGGAGAGATCCCTATAATCCTACCTCATGTAAAAGAATTAATCTAACACTGAGAATAGTCTCATTTTCTCAGATGAACCATGATCGACATTATGAATCATTATTCAAATATTGAGAAGAGCTACATACCCTCATATTTATGGGCCAAAAGCTAATATACTACCTATAGAACCATGAGGTCAATTTTATATCTTCTAGAAACCCAATCAAGTAAATTCTCATCTATACAATGTTGACTAGACGATTTTCATAGTGGTCAGTCATCCTGCTGCAGTTTGATAAACAATATATTCCTAATAAGGCCATCAAAGTCTAGTGTAGGAAAATTTTCTATTGGAGAACCATTTAAAAGAAATAAATC
Organism: Viscum album; assembly: GCA_963277665.1. Lineage (NCBI taxonomy): Eukaryota > Viridiplantae > Streptophyta > Magnoliopsida > Santalales > Viscaceae > Viscum > Viscum album. The sequence continues at coordinate 1,059,452,613 of OY728143.1, read as the reverse complement.
CATTGTATGTTGAAATACTCTATGATGAATTGTACTCTTCTTAAATTTAATTACAAAAATCGGAGATTCATATTGAGGGAGAATCGAGAAGCATGATAGGGAAGAGGATAGAAGACCCCAATCACCACAAAGTAGAGATGGGAGTCATACTCATATGTCAAGAATATGATAGTCTACCATATTAATTCAATATCTAAGATGGGTTCACAAACAATGAAGAAGAGTATGAATCCCTTATTGCGGGCCTGAACCTGTCACATCAAGCACCAGAAGAATACTAGGATATAAAAGGTTACTATGAACTAGTCATGAGGCCAGTCAATTGTGACTATGCTATCATGAAGGAGGATTTATCCCTTTGACGGTAGACATAAAAGAGATAATTGATGAATTAATATCATATCCAAAATTATTTCATATACTCCAGTCATAGAAATAATAGTTTGATGCAAAGAAAAATGCACCCACCACCCTAGCTGATTCAGAATGTGTTGAAATGGTCATTGGAAATTCCCACAATCAGATGGTCCTAACATTTTTTAAGGAAAACAATGACAGAATTGATGAGATCAGTAATATCTTTGAGCTATATGGACCTACCACTGATTTGATGACTCTCATTTATTATTACCTTCAAAAGGGATACCTCACACCATATAGAGATGATAGGGGAAAAATCTAGAGAAGAGTAATTAACCTTGTTCTGTATGATGGAAAAAATCAATTAAAGGTCCCCTATATAAGGTTCAATGATGGTTCCCTTTTCAGATTCATTGATGGAGAAGATACCACTTCTGTTATGATGTTAATGCATTCTGATGCTTGTGGGGAACCCAATTCTCTATCTGAGAACCCTCATCAAATTCAAAGAAATGGATACTACTAGCCCAGTGTGACGAAATGATAATCTAAATTCTCTAAAAAGTTCCTTTCCATTCAAGTTCATACCAATTTCAACCATCAACCCCCTAAGCTAATTCACAAAGATATGTACTCCCGACCATTTTCAATAAGGGTAATTGATGTCATGGGACCATACCCTCCTACCACGGTAAAAAAATTGGAGTATATCCTCACAGCGTCTGACTTCTTTTCTAATTGGGAAGATGTTCTAACCCATAAATAGGTTGGGGAATGAAGCATTGTATTCTTTTTGAAAGACAATATCACCAAGAAAGTTGGTTTCCCTCATACAATGCTAATGGAAAATGACACCAATTTGTTCTCTGTTGAATTGTAAATATTATATTAGGAGTATGGAATCAAGGCCAAACATTCTTCCCACTACGATGAAGTGTCCAATTAATAGATAGAGGCCTTCAAGACAACCATATATAACATAATCTAGAAGATTGTAAAACGGGAAACGAATCATTTTTAAAAAATCTCATCCATGATCTATGAGATTATAGGGCCATTACCTGCACTACCACCCATGTCACCCAATACTCGTTTGTGTATGGGATAGAGGGAGTTCTACACATCGATGTTTTATTACCATCTCCTTGTGTTGCTATAAATGATAATGTATCCACATACGAGGAATCACAAAAGTATCTTAATCAGTTGGAGTGACTGAATGATAGAATATTTCACACCTTTAAATATTAAAAAGATTAAAAAACCATAATTCACAAGACTTCAACAAAAAGGATCTCCCCATATCCTTACTCTAAGGATAAATGGTGTCACTTCATAGAAACCTTAAGGTACATCGTAATGACACTCCAAAATAAGTCCAAAATGGGAAGGAATATATGTCGCACACAAGGTATTCTCCAATATAACATATCCCTTAATTTAAATGGGTGGGTATTTAACCATAATTCCCACCAATGAAAATCTCTTGATGAAATATTTCATGTATCCAAGAGAAAATTATCCTGATCGCATGATGAAAAACTACATGATAAAGCTTCCTTTTTGTAAGATATTAATCTTCACTGTATGAATATTCTAACTAAAATACATTAAACTGCATTTAATCAATCATCATAATGAAAAGACATTAAGCTATAGGACATAACATGAAATTCCATTCACGTTGAGTGATTTACATCATAATTGTAGGATGTTAAACTTCATGGTATCTATAGTCCTAACAAAGAGATGTTAAAATATATAGGGATCATTATGTTTCAATCAATGATTCATCATACAAGATTTAGATATTTTCCAAATAAATATTAAATTCCCCCATTCTTATAAAATATTCAGATATGCATGGGTACCCTTTTTTTTAGAACTGTGTATGTCTTTATTCCTCCCTACATAAGATATATAGAGATTCCTCGATACTAGATCATAGTCCTGTGAAAAAATGATACAAAAATGGCTCTGTTGTATCTTCAACTACATCTACATTTAAATTAATGTCCATTGTATTCCATATTTATCACAGTGAGCATAGCTCAGTTTAGCTTAAGAATGGTGGTAAGGGTTTCCCCCATAAGAAGAAGAGTAATGGCACATGGTAGTCCCATTACATCTAAAGAGTTGTTTAAAATTTTCTCCTCTCCCTGTGTATGGACCAATATTATATAGGTAGAAAATGTGTAGAAATTTGTGTTTCTTAATTCCTTCTCCCACAAGATACATAGTGATACCCGGATTCTACATCATTTTCTAGCCTCCATTCAAAAAATGCCCCTCTCTATGCAAGGTTCAGACAAGTATAAGAAGTATAATTTTATATCTACATGTTTCTTGATTCCTTCACCCACAAGAAACATAGTAATTCACATATACTACATCCTCATCCAGCCAACATTCAGAATAAAAATTCCCCCATCTCCACAAAAATTTTACCTACTGATGGAGATCCCAAGACATGATTCCTACAAAAATTATTTACTAAATGATCATGCTCTCTTACATTTATATCATATCTATGTGGGGGAATGCATACATAAAACAAATCTTGTTTTAGATATTTATTTTGTACCTAGATATACCCTTTCCATCCATCAAACTATATGCCCAGGAAAATAATGGATCACCATAAATTTTCCATGCCCATCGAAAATAAAATGCCAGTGTCCTTGGGATACATTTGTTTGGATATTCCCACAATTTTTCATAAGCTCCTCATATTTTACCCATATAATGTCATATCATCCAAAAAAATCATCCTCATAAAAATATTTTCCTCCTTTTATATTCCCATTGGCTTTCATGACCCGTATCACTCCTCCATTTCCGAGGATCCTTGGGATCATGGTTTATAGTTTATTACCTCACTCATGTTCGTAGAATGTAATAATATTCCAACCTGATTATATCATACGTACTCATGGTCTGTTTGAAAATTCATCCCTATAACATGAAATTTAATGGTCCTACCAATACCTCCTCAAGTCATTGTAATAAATTACATGGAATAAAAATGTTCTCACTTGATAGAAAATATCCCTCGGTATATGTCTCCAACCATGCCATATCATAGAACTATATATGAATTTATTCTTACCTATGAAGGATACATACAAACACCCATTTATTCATCTTGTCCCATCCATCCCACTTTAAAAATTCCTTCTCTCCATGTGTATAGTTTAGACCTACACATGGTATATTCTATAAGAAACTATATGTTGTTTGATTCCAATCATCACATTCAATATGTAGTGTTTTATGGATCTTATGATATATACATGTCCATGGAATGTATAAAAATATCCCCTCTATATAAAATTAAGTCACATAAAAACACTACCAGATATAAAATTCCCATTTCCATGATTTTCTCATCCATTATTGTTGGACTACACCCTTTTTTTCATTGTTTGTCACATCAATCATAGATCACATGAGATTAGTGACTTTGGTATGGTATTCCTCAAAAAGTAGTTAAAAATTAGTCCTCACATATTTTATTCTGGTGCCATGAACAAAAAAGGAATTTTAATGTCCTCCCCTCCATATTGGGAAACCCAAAGTCCTTACCACAGGATGTTAATCTGTAAGGAACTCTGAGAACTACGTTTTCCATGATTCATGTGCATGCATGATATGTAGAGATTCTTGGATGACATATCATAGTCTCAACAATATCTAAAAAAATGATTCCAAAAATTCACTGCTGCCTACATATGGACAAGAACTATGTGGAGAGTCTAATTTTGGGGCACATGGATCCTCAAAATTGGTATCACTTCTAAAAAGTAATTGAAACTCCCCACCCTACATATGGATTAGATATACATAAGGACATTCCCATTTTCATGAGTAATCACAACCCAAGTGCTTCTATTATGTCTAGACCAATCATTTACATTCGCCAAAATCTATGATTTGAGTGATTTCAGATCTTTACAAACCTCCCTATCCATCAGAAGTGGATGTTCAGTGTCCCAGGGACAGCTCTGTTTGACTATACCCAGAATTCCCCAATGACTCTTCATAAGTTCCCCAAAATAAATGCCTAACAACCAAAGGAATTTTTTTTATTTGGAGTGGCTTTTCGTACATCCGTACTCCTATGGCTTCCATTCCTCATAGCATTTCTCATGATCTTAGAGCCCTTCGAACCATGGTTTATTCTTTTCAACCAATTTATGTTTTAGATTTGTTGTGATATCCTTATTCATTTAACCTTTAGTTACATGGAAATCTGTATCAATTTACTATTCGAATGGAATTAGAACATCATAATTCATGATAACCAATGCTCAATCTTGGGTCTTGATAGGTCAAATAATATAGTTCACCCCATCTTCGAATTCCCAAAATAAATCCACACATGAAGGTTCATTATGCATACCACCTCACTGGTGAGAATGTATACAATACAAAAATTCCCCCACTCATATGCATGAACCATATATTCATATGAATAAAAAATAAAACTTAAAATAACTACGTCTATCTTGACGAATATCATCATATGATACATAGTGACACTAAATCTCACATATCGGGTCCAACCATGAAAGAAATTTCCCCCTCCTTTTCTACGTAAGGTTTAGACATGCATAGGGATCCTCCTTACACCTATATGGAGAATAATTTTTCCACTTATCCAAGGTAAATCATGGCATGAAATTACACCATTAATGTTCTTTCATCCCCATTTAAAAAAACCAAAATCTGCATCAAGAATGGTCTAAATTTCCATAATCATCCATTTCTATTCGAAATGTACTGTTAGTCTCCTGCGGATACCGTTGTTTGACTATGAACCCAATTCACCAAAAACTCATTATATGTTTCCCTAAAAAGTCCAATCACTAAAAGACAAATTTTTACTCAAGAGAATATTTTTTTACCTCTGTACGCCCTAATAAAATTTGCGTCCCTCCTCAATATTAGTTTCAGAATCCCACAACTTACCCTTTTATTCATCTCTCCCCTTTCATTTTGGAAAATGATATAATTATTTTGGTTATAATACCATGTAAAGTATGATCTAATTACACCATTTTTATTTTAATATATAATTATCATGTTTCCTAGTTGATAGTATTGAACTGCACCATGTTTTAACCCTCCACTAGACAATAAAAATACATGTAAGGGTGGTGTCTCACTCATGGTCAAAATTGATATAAATGCACTCATAATTTTTATACATAACTAATTTGAAAAGACACCCATGGTTTCTTTGAGACATCTAAATTCCCATTAAATTACCTTGTCATAAGAACTATAATGTTAGTGTCTCAAGAACACCTTTTTTCTTTTACCCATAATTCCCCGAAAACTCTAAATAAGTTTCCCATAAAAAGGTCATGCCAACAAACGAAAAATTCATTCTCAATAAAGGATACATTTACTTCCATATATATAATGTATTCCATGACCCATATCATTTCTTGTATCCATAAACCAGGAAATCATCGTCAATAAAAATACCTCATTTATGTCGTAAAAATATGGGCACCTCCTCATCCAATGAATCAAAAATTGGGTCCATTTCCATATAAATTAGGATGGATATTTTTTGACCTAAAAATAAGAATCAGTAGTGGTTTTTCAACCTAAAACATCAGTTTCATTTAAATATGTTTGACTTAAAACATCAATCTCGATCAATGATAATTGAGCTGAAACATCAGTCTCGATCAGAGTTGTTCGACCTAATACATCAATCTCAGTCACATATATTCAACCTAAAACATCTATCTTGGTCAGATCTATTTTACCTAAAACTTCATTAATCATAGTCAAGTTTCATATACATTACACATCCCATGAAATAAAGTTGGAAATATTCTGGATGAAAACCCCTAAAGGGAGTCCCGAATAAATGTCAATTACAGGATCACTAAACCTACCATTTGTAAGGGTTAGGAAAAATACCGAACAATGAAAAATATAAATATACAGAAACCTTGTTAGGTCAAAAACCATTAACGTTGAATCTATGAATAAATCAACGTTTACCACTAAACCCACATTAAAATAGGTTTTGGAAAAAATATGGTGATAATAGAAAAATACAGAAAGTTATTATGGTATTTCATGTAACCCTAACAAAAGTAAAACAATGCTCTTGGGGACCCCCAACTAATGAAAAAAAATATAGTAGGATTTAATTATTCTAAATTCAATTCTTCTAGATCATGATTCAGATGGATATCTCATGAAATATAAACCTCCAAAATGTATTCAATTATATTTTTTTTGACAGCATGGGTAAATATAAGGAATAATAACTAGTGATAAAATCGTTTTCATTTCATTAAATGAAGATAAGAGGGGATAATCCAAATTCAAGAGTCCCTCCATAATTTTAAAAAATGGAATAAGATAGCATAGGAGATTATAATGAATCTTGATTATCTCTTCCTAGATTTGTTGATAACAGCCTGGAGTGGGACATCAAGTGCTTGTGGTAAATCATACCATTGTTTAGGTTCATCTTCAAATGATGGACAGACTTGTTTCATAATGGACAAGATATCTCCCCCCTTCTATTTAATAGAATCAAAATTGAAACTTTTTTATTACATTTTTGCCATCAACTTTACCATATGAGCCTCACACTCCCGCAAATCTTTGGTATGGGTAATCACTTAGTCATGAGAACTTTATTACATATATTTTATATGGAGAAATTCCTCAGTATTATCCCAACATGATTTACATTAATGGGGAGAGGTGTTGAACTAATCAAGTATACCTTCACGAGTAGTTAGATCATCCCATGTTATGATTATCTAGTATATGAGAAAGTGTAGGTCTCGATAATCAAATCTCCTTGAACCAAAACTGATAAATAACCATCGAAGGGTTTCCTCCTCATGATTATTTTCTTACAAATTATTTTTATCAATAATTGTACCAACAAGGATCCATTCCCATTCCCACATAGTATAGTGACCCCATATAATATCTGGACTCTGGCCACGTTCACTTACTGTCATAGGGACATAATATGGAAGCGCAAGAACAGCCAATGCCATCGCTCTAATTTCTGATTCCCATATAGGTAAATTTACTTCCCCTATATATGGATCGTCACCAGAATAAAAATGTTTTAAATTGTGCATGGATTTAGGAATTCCAAGTGATGCCCCACTTAGATCGTATTTAGTTAAACTACTGACTATGCTAGCCAGAACTGTGCGGTATGAGTCACTCACCAAAGGGATAGCTTATGGGAGGAAAATCTCTTCTGAATGCATGATATTGTGTATAAATTACCTTCTTATAGTAGTACAATTAGAAGGTAAAAAATCTGGCATTTTTAGGGTATATCTGGAAGCAACAAAATGGAATTGAAACTTTCGAACTCATCTTTCCAATACCCAATCAGGATAGCAATCCACCCATAGATTGCCATACACCAAGGATATGTATATATAGGACATAATATGATGAATAATAAATTCATTATTAGAGTCCTCATGCATCATCATAAACCATAATGGTAAATGTATTATTGGATGAGATTACGTATTCACCAGGGTGACTATAAGTAGTTAGACATGTTGCAGAAATATGAATTTCCTTGATAACCTTTAAAGAGTATACAGCTCACAGATGGTTAATCTATCAATATGGGTGGTTAAAATTACGTCCTACCTTGAAATAATGTAAGAAAATTATTCCAACTAACCTCTCAATTAATTCCCCCATTACATCATGAGGCACAAATTACAGTAAAATGGTAATGCGAGAAAAATCACTAAACAATTCAACCCTACTATCAATATTCATGGTTTTGGGATGGAACATGGAAATACTAAGTAAGGATAAGAGGTAGTTAGAATTAATATCTAATGTGGTATCATGATTCCCAATGAATGAAAAGTAGCCTTTCATATATAAGTATAATAATTGAAATGACCTAATATGATGATGTAGGGGATATCCCTCTTGTATTTGTCCCATCAATTCATAGATACCAGAACGGGTAAGGATGGCTAGGTTGATGGGTTGTCCCTCTACCTAAGTGGATTCCATAATTAATAGAGAGGATCTGACATTAGTATATACATCAATGTAAGGTAATATTCTTCTACATAGGTTCATGAAAAGGAAACAAGCTAATCAGTGATTAGGAGATTCATATATCCAAACATCATAACACTAAAAGGTGTATCATCCCAACTCGAGGGTAGCACAATAAGATCCAATAATGAGCTATGACTCATAGGATAGTTGGGATCAACTATGGAAAACTCTCTTCCTTCACCCATTCACCTACAAAAAATTTCACTTTCTAATACACCAATTAAATATGTAATCTAGTGTGAAGATTTGGACTGAGTTGCCTCTCCACCATGATTACTAATTCCCCCTCTAATGTGGGTACTTGTTCAACATTACCCCAAGTGTTGGCCTTGAGTGAAAATGCATCATATATATTTCTACGTATGGGACGTCCTCTTATATATTAAATATCCCAAAAACCTATCCACACTTCACCATGGGACATGTGAAAGGTGTTGTTTCTTCAATAGCAGTGACTGCGAAGCTTATGATGTATCTCACGCTGTGAATAATTGGAAATTGGGAGACCTACACCACTTGGTATAGGATAATATCTTTTAGTGGATCATGGGATTCCATGATGTTCTGATGAACCTTGAACTCACATTCCCACTCATCATAAAAGAACCATATGAACCAGAGATCCAATTCAGGGCTCTACCCTCCACTAGAATCATTCTGAAAAAAGAGGCTAATGGGTGGGTAGTCATGGGTAGCTGATTCCAATGATGTTTTACGTAATCGATGGTTACTCTATTTTCACATGGATTCATTCACGATGATTGTGTCCTTTTGAACCAAGTCATATGTAATTTCCCCAATAGTAGAAGATTGTGCTTGATCCCATCCCCTGGACATCTCTAGGAAAACAATATGAATGTCTTAATCTATAGACAAAATATGGACATCATCTTGAAGACCATAGTTATAAAGTAGAAAGTAACTGGAAAATGGGTATGTGATGAGATCTGGAAAAATAAGTTCATTCCTAATAATGTATTGAGGGATCATGAATGATAGATGATAATTTTAAACATTATCATACATAGATACCCTTCTTCCAACTGTATTCATTAAATAAAGAACCAAAGACATATAATTCATAATTCAAAAAAGACCATGTAAAAAGGTTACTCGAACAACATTTTGGAAAATTACTAAAACAATTAGATATTTTGAAGGCATTTGAATGGTTTGTGGAAGGCACAATCCATGAACAGAGTGTTCATGGAAGACCACAATGTGTAGGCCTACAAAGCATTGTCCAGTGAATTCAAAGTTCAGGGAACAAAAAAATTGTGTAGAAACCCTGACTATTCAAAATCATGAACTCACCATTAGTTGAAAAAAGATTATTAGATTGCGGAATTCAAAGAGCAATTTGTGGGAAATGGGTTCTCATAAAATTAGGTAGTTCGCAAAATCTATAAGGATGATATAATGAAAATAGTGCTTTGATCACTATTAAAGGTGGTAGGAAATAAATTTCATGGGGACCCCAAATATAGGAATGGTCCCCTTCAATGGGTCCACCATTATACTACAAAACAGATCATGTTCGGACAACATTCTACATCCGAATAGCCTAGTCTTCATCCCTGTCTGACCCCATTCAAATGGGGGGAATTTTTTGGTCCCAATAAATTTGGAAAAGGGATGTCAAATACTCTTGTAAATTTGGTAAATGAAGGAAAACAAAAGGAATGATATTTTGAATAAGTGTACTGATGAAGAAAATGAATTTAGATATGGAATGGATTGACAAAAAAGGGAAACATATTTCATGGATGGATGTTTTTTGTGGCATTCTACATCCCAAGTAACCCTCTAACTGACCATTCCATTTGATTGATATGGATGCACTAGACCCCCTAAAATGCTATCATTATCATAATGGATGTGATAAAATTCACCACCCATACCATTTTCACATATTGTTGGATAGTGATCCTGAACGGTGCAGTAGATGGTTTCCTGCAAATGATGTCGTTCATGGGAACAAGCTTCTTAGTTGTGCCTCCATGAATTGAAACCCCATAAACATTGGTTTATTGAGTCATCCAAATATGGGGAGATTATTCCTTGAGAATTTGTAAAATATTCCGGGTGACCCCTCCATCAATCTCCTCCATGAGACTATAAAAAATACCCTATGGGGAGCCAAGAAAAGGAGGATTAAGAGGAGTATTTCTGGAGTATATGAGTGATCTAAGGAATGAAAGAAATGAGTACAGAATATAATAGACTCTTTCTATGATTCCCTACATGAATAAAAAACTACAATGAATTATATAACTAAAAACATTTCTAAATTGTAGACGGTGACCCTAGTTACCTTTATGGGTCATCTTCTCACGATGTGATGATCCAATTCCCCTTCTTTTGTCAGAATCCTACATAGACATATGTTACACCAATGAAACTCTTCAATGCATTCAAAATATTGATGAGGATGGATCCCAACACCGCATACCACCATAGTACATAGATGGAACTCAACACTGTATACCTCCACAATACACGAACAAAATATGGTCCAATGTAGATAAATTTTATGTCGACTAGACCCGAGTTTTTGTACCATAACATTACAAAAATGAACCCTACAGGTGCATAACAACCTGCTATGTAGGGAAATCCAATCCCTGATAAATAAATATTATGTACAATGGGGAAATCATGGGTAATCCACCCTATGACTAGCACCATTCCCTTTTGTTCCCATCATAACATCCATATCCCCTCTAAGAACTAGACAAACGAAACTAGCCAAAAAAATATTACAATTCCACCTGACCCTTATGACAAAAAAATTGGGCACATCATTATTTTTTACAGATTTTACATAACCATGATTAGTAGTGTCATGTGGGTAATAACTATAATATAGAGGACCCCCAGAATGTCCTTATGATTACATACCCATGGTAATGTAGAGTCTGACCTTAGTATTCACACATGTACATCCCCATTCTAGATATTAAGGGTAATCAATGGACATTCCCTTCAATGTTGTTATGTGATAAATAAGTGAAAACCACACTTTTTTCTCCTTGATAAGGAATAGTCCTCCACTTTCACATAGCCAATTTTTCACACTCTATCTGAGATATTCACCAAACCTCTCTTCAAGGAAGTGTTTTTTATAAGGCCCCGACCTTAAACCTTAATTAATATTGAATTAAATGAATAATTCACATTGAGGATCATTTCAGGTTTAGATTTTTAGAGAATTAGGACATAACTTTTACATCTCAAAAGATTACAAAGTAGATACTTTTACTAAGTTTCCATAAAATAAAAACTCTTAAAAAGAACATGTCCAGTTCCATGTTTTAGGATGCATGACTTTCCCTTGATCCCATCCTTGACCCTATTCCACGTTAAGTCCTGTGAAAAATATTTCAAAAACTAGGGATGAGCATAAAAAGCTTAGTAAGGGATACACAAAGAATGAAAACTATTAGTTTTTCAAAACAACAAGTAAACCATGTATACTTTATCAAAGTAATACTTTTCACCTTTTCGAAGTAGTAAAAACTCTTCACTGAATAAAAGCTCATTACTTACCCTTCTGTAAGAAAAGGATTACCATAAAACCCATATAAAGATCACGTAACATATAAAGGTAACTTGGGACATAAACATACTTAAGTGGAATAACCATAAGGTCAACTTCCACACATATCACTTAATGGAATAGCCATTCGGCCAACTTCCATACATACTTAATGGAATAGCCATACGGCCGACTTCCATACCCAATGCATTGGAGGTTATAACGTAACCACCCATCCTAGTATTCACGGCACCACCCGTCATATCGTTTATCACTTAACCACCAGTAAAATGTCCAAGTACCATTATAAAATTATAACACATAAAACCAATATAAAGGAATGATAACATTTCCACATTTGAATCACAATATATCATTTAAATATATTGAAAAAATATAATCCTTTATCAAAACCATTTTCAATACCAAAATACATAAAAGAGTATATGGTATTTGTTTTGTTTTAAAAACATTACGGCTTGTTGAGGAAGCCAAAGATCAAATAATACTCACGGCGGCGGAAAAGGTCGTTGTCACCATGTACGTTAAAAGAAACATACCTTTTTGTCATTTAGTAAAACACTTCGCAGAAAAAGATTCCTTTTGTATAAAAGTAAAAGTAAAAGGGGTTTATACACCATAGAAAAGGAAGTTGTGTATAAAACAAAATATTCCTCAATGAAAGGATATTGAGACGAAGTCCCTTACAAAGACGATATCCTTGGTTTAAGGATAAATCAATTACATAATTATGTGTGGCAAATGAATACACCAAATATAAGTGAATATTAAGTGTAAAACAATCAGATGATATTCACGAATATTAATAGAATGACGTATTCAAGGAGTATAAGTTTATCCTAAAGAATAAAGTTTGGGTTAAGAAGATCCCTTGCAAAAATTTGACAGCCTAATAGCGTCACTGCAAAATTCAGAAAATGAGTTGATGAGAGATAAAAAGGGTATCTCATCACATGGAAATAAAATTTAAATCAATAAGGATATAGAAGAACATATCCCAACATAATAGTATGTGAATTAAAAGACATAACAAAAGAAGTATTTTAAAAAGAGGAGGGTGAATGGTTCCCTTACCGACATGGGTATCTTTCGAAACATACACCCCGTGAAAGAAGGACAATATAACATCAATGTAAATACTCATAAGTAAAAGTATATTACACAATGTGTAAAATAATGGGCAGTACATAATCCACTCAAAGTAAATTGTGGCAAATGTAGCATAAATCTCATGGGAATAAAAGTGAGATGAAAAATCCCTTACGAAAACTCGGCAGCCTAACTGCGCCACATAAAACATACAAAAATGGATTGATGAGATAAAATATGATATCTCATCATATTAACATAAAGTTTATATAAAGGCGAATATAAAATAACATCCCCCAACATAACAATGAGGAGCTTAAAAGAAGTGACATAAAGGAGAGTACTTAAAAAGAAAGAGAGAGGTTAGATCTCTTATGAAAATTCGGCAGCCTAACAGCGCCACTCAAAACATCCAAAATGGATTGATGAGGGGGAATATGGTCTCTCATCATATGAAAATAAAACTTACAGTAAGATTAATATAAAATAACATCCCAATAACAAGAAATATGATCTTTAAAAGGAATGACATAAAAGAGCGTACTTAAAATGAAATAGAGGAGTAGGATCCCTTACCTCGGGTCCGAATTGACTCGATCGTTCTTTAACATCCTGAATAATAAACTTGAGTTAATTTATACTTGACTAAGAACCTTTTTCAAGTTTATTATTCCTTTTATATCAATTATTGACATGTTATAAACATTATGTAATCATTTAAGTTAATAATGTTTGTTTTTTCGATATTTGGTTCATAGGTCAAAAGTGGACTTCTTACAATTACATGTTGTTCGTGTGGTCAAAGGTTCTTTATATCCAGAATGACATTCCTGATTTGGATATCATATATATCATATATATCCAGAATATACATGTATTTATAATATTTCATAATCATTTAGAGGTAATAAATGAAATGCACCGTTCATGGAGACGGTAAGCCGTAAGTACGCATGAACGCTACTTTCATTTCTATGTCATATTAATGGAATTAAAACTAAATGAGAGATGTGTGTATTTTTTATTACAAATTTATATTTATCCTTTATATGTATCATACATCAGATATATCCATTATATGTACTTATAATAGTACATTACATTTGAGGATAAAAAATGAAATGCACCGTTCATGGAGACGGTAAGCCGTACGTACGCATGAATGCTACTTTCATTTCTATCCCATACTTTAATGGAAAGAAATAAATAATGATATAAAGTTATATTATAATTCCAGTATAAAATCATATATAATAACTTTAAATCCATCCTTTATACATCCCACATGTGGCATTAACGAATCAAATCACTTTGAGGTGGCGGTAGTCCGCACTTTCTAAAATGAAGATATCGTGTATACCCATAATGGAATCCATAAAGGTATGCCACAAATGAAAAATAAAGAAGCTTAAGTAAAACATAAAAATATCATATATCATATATAAACATAGTGACATCTTAATGGCCACCTTTGAAGGTGTTATTTGAGTGTTGAACAATCATCGTTTCGTGAGGCAGAAATTTGTCATCCACAGAAATAGTATGTTCTTTAACCATTATATGAAGGTGTGTGTAAGTGTATCTCTAATAATTATTATAAAAACATCCTAGTATATTTAAGATACTGGATTTGTTACAAACGAAATTAATAAAAATAGTTTAGGGGGTTGGAGAATAAAAATAAAACAAAATAGCACAAGTGAAGACGTTACCTTAAAATTGGGTAACTCCCTTTGGTTTGAACCAAAAGGATCCCTTTAAGAGTTTCCTGCCTAAGTTAAGGCTTCTAGGGTGAGGAGATGGATTTGGAGAGAAAAAGTGATCAGATATTGGCCGAACCAATGGTTTGAGAGTTGTGGGTAAGGTGGTAGAGGTGGGGGCCTTTTATAAGAGGAGAGGAGGGGCACTCTTGGTAAAGTATAAAATGTTACTTTATTTTCAAATGGTTTTCGGATTTTAATGGTCCCACATTGATTTGTTTCGAAGCTAAGGTGATAAGGGTTCGAAATCCACCCATACAATAGGTTTTTGACATGTGTAGGTCCTTGATTTTGCATTATCTTTCCATTTTATTTAAATCATTAAATAATGAGGTCATCGCTGCATCATCATGATGTCATAAATAATTTAATATATTTAATGTCTAAAAATTATAAAAAAAACTATCATGATGTAGGATATCTTTTTATCTTTCTAATGAATATTTATAGTAAAAAATATGACTTTTATTACCCCATGTAAAATTTTTTTTAGTAAAACATCTCATGTTTGTGTCATTTTTACTTTCACTTTAAATAAAAGGCATAAATGTCATTATCATACCCACGTGGCTCCATGGGGTACTAAAAATAGTCCCATGGATTGTCTGGGTCGGCCATAACTCATCCAATAGGGTTAGGACAAGTGTCAATATATTTTCATTTTATTATAATATCATTTTTACTTTAAATCACACTAATTACCTTTAATCGCGATTAATAAAACGTAAAAGTAACTTTTCATCAAAAATTATTTTCATCCCATTGAACCACATTTTACTTAATAATGAAAATAATTTAAATTGGATTTTTGAAATTCAAAACACAAAAGTGGTAAAGTCCCATTTAAACGAAAAATCAAATTTTGTAACCACCACTTACGGTTTCACTATTCATCAAAAATTGATGTTTTTTAGAAAAAAACCAAAACATCCCCCAAAGCTATATTTGATATTCTGAATTAAAAAATGAATTCCATTTTACAAAATTCAAAACATAAAAGTTGTGTTAATTAATTTAATAATTAATTCCCGCTGTCAAAACAAATAGCATGTTTTTATGAAACAATAAGTATCAAAAGATTGACACCAGTTTAAGGCAAATTTCAAAGTAAAATTAATTGCAACGACCACTATTGGATTAAATTGTAAAAATATATTCTAATTGCACTTAAAAACCAATTCAAAAGATTATCTAATCATATAAATAAATTATATTAAAAAGAGGTTTTGAATTAAAATACAACATTTTTCACTATTCATTAAAAATTGAACTTTTTCGGAAAAATACCAAAAATTTAAACTAAGTTAATTTTGATGTCCCAATTCTAAATAAGAATTTTATTTTGTCAAATATAACACGTAAAATTGTCAAAAAGTGGATTTAAAAGAGGTTCGCCTTTAAAAGGTGGTTAATCGACCTTTTAATGAATATTAGAATGTCTACGCTTAAAATTGGATTCTTTCGGATTTTTAATCTTCTAACATTTATTGTAAAGAGTAAAAATATTTGACAAACATATATAATCATTTTGTAGTTATTTTTGTTCATTCCCTCCATTACAATGGCAAGGCATTAACTACCATTTTAAATAATATTATTTTATTATTAGAGTGCAACGTAAGATTTCCATGAAACTCATTGTTGCGTATTGGGTATGCCATCGAGCATAGCATCCCCTTTAAAATAATATTAATATTTTATTCAAAAATATGGATAAATATAAAGATTTCATATTCTTTATTTACCTGGGGTGTTACATCCTTCCCCCCTTTTGGGAATTGCGTCCTTGCAATTTTAAAATTGAGCTTGGAAACATCCCTGAAAGTCCCATATCAGAACAAGAGTCGGTAAAAAAATTACTTTAAAATAAAGAAAGATAAGTACAGAGGTCACCCGATTTAACCCATACTAGGATTCCAAGTATGAAAATATGGACATGGAGGAAAAATAAAAAGGTTCATGTTCTGATGGAGAGTGATAGTAAACATGTTTAGGAGAAAGTTAACCATAAGAAAATAACAAACTTGTGATGGGTTAAACGGTTTTCGATTCCCCAGTAAGAAAAGTTAACAGACAACATTTTTGTTTTAAATTACTCTTCATTGAGGAATTTGTTTTTGAGCCTAAATAAATCAAAATGAAACATACTTACTTGTCACGTAGACTTCCAACTTTTACTATATTCCGTAATCAAACTCATATTTTCTCCAAAAGACGAGTATTTAGGAAGACTTGTTCACATTAAGAGTACTATAATCAACTTATAGAGAACCACCAAATCCACAAAAGATAACCATATATTTCCCATGTCTTTAGACTTTAACCAAAACCAAAACTAAAAAGGTTATTACAAGATCAGAAAATACAGAAAAGGATAACCCTTTATAAAAAGAAAATCTATTCTTAATCTCCAAAAATATTCAAACAAAACCCAACGTTCAACGAGGACCATTTGATAAACAATTTGACCATAAAATTCCTCAAAGTAAACCAAACTAAGATTGAAACCAAAATATTTGAAGGATTTAGTCACATAGTCTTCCATGTTAAATCATAACATTTATCTCCAAACAACATCAGTTTCTCTTAATGTCTCGTATTGAAAATTAATTAACCTAATTACATATCCTCCATGATAGGTTAATAAATTTCCATAGATAACCCAAAATCAACTTACTCTTAATTCATAAAATCATCTAACTAAAAAGAATCATTCAAACAAACTAGGTACTCCACGTAGTCCAGTGGTAGGTGATAAATACCAGTCGCACATTGGTTGTGGGTTCGATTCCTGCAGCTTTGTCCGACGCGACGGGTTGTCACACGGTCTGCGTGTTGTCCTTTTTATAAAACTCCATAATAACCCTAACATGTTTTAACCTTAATAGTTTCCTTATACCTCTAATTTTCATCCAAATTCGTTACTGTCTCAACATCTTAATTCATGTAATCTTATTTTACCACCATAAAATAAAATAAAACGATTCCCAAAATGAATAACATCATACCTAGATCATGGCATCCACTCGGTTTCATCGTCATCTTGATCACGTAGGTAGATGTACCATGCATTACAATAATGATTTAGAGATCCTTCAAAATCATTTGCTTCCTCCATCCAAATACACCTTGTACAACATGGGTCATATGGGTGTTCACAGAAAAACAGTTTTGGAAAATAATCATGTATGACATATAATTCCAAAACATCTGATAAAACATGATTTCTATGAAATAGTCGGACAGAATTTGAGTTGAAACTTTATATTATTGGTCCATTTAAAATACTATAAGTATGTGCTGAGAGACTATATTTTAAAATCAAATATAAATAGGTTGCGTAAGGGTCTCCTTCCTCAGCACCATCTTTAAAATCATAATATGCTTCAAATTCTAGTGATAAGGTAAAATATTTGAAAATACCTTGATAATATTTACCTTTCTTGAAAATATGAGAATACTGTGAAAATAGTATTTGTCTAAAAACAACCCATGATCCATGATGATAACGAGGTATAGTGGAGGTGTTTGATATCTCAAACAACTGCTTGCAAGTGAGTTGTATGCTAGAAAAAGTTTCACAATCATCCGAACAAGACTTTGCAATAATTATTGCAAGCATGTCATCAAGAAGAGATAGGAATGTCGTTTGAGATCCTTCTCCTTCCATTCATAATCGACATTACTTGTCCTAAAAAAATATAAAACATGGATTTAACTGAAATAATAGATATAGAGACTAATCACGTGTCTAACAAAAACTCCTAATCCATAAAGTTGTCTAAACCGACCTTTGATACCAACTATAAGGCCCCAGCCTTAAACCATACTTAATATTGAATTAAATGAATAATTCACATTGAGGATATTTTCAGGTTTAGAGTTTTAGAGAATTAGGACATAAGTATTACATCTCAAAAGATTACAAAGTAGAAACATTTACTAAGTTTCCATAAAATAAAAACTCTTAAAAAGAACATGTCATGTTCCATCTTTTAGGTTGCATGACTTTCCCTTGATTCCATCCTTGACCCTATTCCACGTTATGTCCTGTGAAAAACATTTCAAAAACATGGGATGAGCATAAAAATCTTAGTAAGGGATACACAAAGAATGAAAACTGTTAGTTTTTCAATACAACAAGTAAACCATGTATACTTTATCAAAGTAATACTTTTCACCCTTTCGAAGTAGTAAAAACTCTTCACTGAATAAAAGTTCATTACTTACCCTTCTGTAACCAAAAGATTACCATAAAACCCATATAAAGATCACATAACATATAAAGGTAACTTGGGACATAAACATACTTAAGTGGAATAACCATAAGGTCGACTTCCACACATATCACTTAATGGAATAGCCATTCGGACAATTTCCATACATACTTAATGGAATAGCCATACGGCTGACTTCCATACCCAATGCATTGGAGGTTATAACGTAACCACCCATCCTGGTATTCACGGCACCACCCGTCATATGGTTTATCACGTAACCACCCGTAAAATGTCCAAGTACCATTATAAAATTATAACACATAAAACCTATATAAAGGAATGATAACATTTCCACATTTCAATCACAATATATCATTTAAATATATTGACAAAATAGAATACTTTATCAAAACCATTTTCAATACCAAAATACATAAAAGAGTATATGGTATTTATTTTATTTTAAAAACATTACGGCTTTTTGAGGAAGTCAAAGATCAAATAATACTCACGGCGACGGAAAAGGTCGTTGTCACCGCGTACGTTAAAAGAAACATTTATTTTTTTCATTTAGTAAAACGCTTCGTAGAAAAAGATTCCTTTTGTATAAAAGTAAAAGTCAAAGGGGTTTATACACCATATAAAAGAAAGTTGTGTATAAAATGAAATATGCCTCAATGAAAGGAGATTGAGATGAAGTCCCTTACAAAGACGGTATCCTTGGTTTAAGGATAAATCAATTACATAATTATGTGTGACAAACGAATACACCAAATTTAAGTGAATATTAAGTGTAAAAAAATCAGAGGATATTCAAACATATTAATAGAACGACATATTCAAGGAGTATAAGTTTATCCAAAATAATAAAGTTTGGGTTAAGAAGTTCCCTTGCAAAAATTTGACAGCCTAATGGCGTCACTGCAAAATTAAGAAAATGAGTTGATGAGAGATAAAAAGGGTATCTCATCACATGGAAATAAAATTTAAATCAATAAGGATATATAAGAATGTATCCCAACATAATATTATGTGAATTAAAAGACATAACAAAATAAGTCTTTTAAAAAGAGGAGGGTGAAAGGTTCCCTTACCGACATGTGTATCTTTCGAAACATACACCCCGTGAAAGAAGGACAATACAAGATTGATGTAAATAATCATAAATGAATGTATATTACACAATGAGTAAAATAATGGGTAGTACATACACCACTCAATGTAAATTGTGGAAAATGTAGCATAAATCTCACGGGAATAAAAGTGAGATGAAAAATCCCTTACGAAAACTCGGCAGCCTAACGGCACCACATAAGACTTACAAAAATGGATTGATGAGATAAAATAGGGTATCTCATAATATTAAAATAAAGTTTATCGAAAGGGGAATATAAAAGAACATCCCCCAACATAAAAAAGAGGAGCTGAAAAGAAGTGACATAAAGGAGAGTACTTAAAAAGAAAGAGAAAGATTAGATCTCTTATGAAAATTCGGCAGCCTAACGGCGCCACTCAAAACTTCCAAAATGGATTGATGAGAGAGAATAGGGTCTCTCATCATATGAACATAAGAATTAATGTATGAGAAATATAAAATAACATCCCAATAACAAGAAATATGATCTTTAAAAGGAATGACATAAAAGAGCGTACTTAAAAAGAAAGAGAGGAGTAGGATCCCTTACCTCGGGTCCGACTTGACTCGATCGTTATTTAACGTCCTTAATAATAAACTTGAGTTAATTTATAATTTCATAAGAACATTTTTCAAGTTCATTATTCCTTTTATATCAATTATTGACATGTTATAAACATTATGTAATCATTTAAGTTAATAATGTTTGTTTTCTCGATATTTGGTTCTTAAGTCAAAAGTGGAGTTCTTACAATTACATGTTGTTCGTGTGGTCAAAGGTTCTTTATATCCAGAATGAAATTCCTAGTTTGGATATCATATATATCATACATATCCAGAATATACATGTATTTATAATATTACATAATCAGTTAGAGGTAAGAAATGATATTCACCGTTCATGGAGATGGTAAATCGTACGTACGCATGAACGCTACTTTCATTTCTATGTCATATTAATGGAATTAAAACTGAATGAGAGATGTGTGTATTTTTTATTCCATAATTATATTGATCCTTTAGATGTATCCTACATCATATATATCCATTATATGTACTTATAATATTACATTACATTTGAGGATAAGAAATGAAATGCACCGTTAATGGAGACGGTAAGCCGTACGTACGCATGAACGCTACTTTCATTTCTATCCCATACTTTAATGGAAAGAAAAAATTAATGATATAAAGTTATATTATAATTTTAGTAAAACATCATATATAATAACTTTAAATACATCCTTTATACATCCCACATATGGCATTAACGAATCAAATCACTTTGAGGGGGCGGTAGTCCGTACTTCCTAAAATGAAGTTATCGCGTATACCCATAATGGAATCCATAAAGGTATGCCACAAATGAAAAATACAGAAGAATAAGTAAAACATAAAAATATTATATATCTTATATAAACATAGTTACATCTTAATTTCCACCTTTGAAGGTGTTATATGAGTGTTGAACAATCATCATTTCGTGAGGCAGAAATTCTCCATCCACAGAAACAGTATGTTCTTTAACCATTAGATGAAGTTGTGTGTAAGTGTAGCTCAAATTCATATTATAACAACATACTAGTATATTTATGATACTGGATTTGTTACAAAAGAAATTAATAAAATGATTTTAGGGGTTTGGAGAAGAAAAATAAAACAAAAGAGCACAAGTGAAGACGTTACCTTAAAATTGGGTAACACCCTTTGGTTTGAACCAAAAGGGTCCATTGAAGAGAATCCTGACTAATTTAAGGCTTCAAGGTTGAGGAGAAGGATTTTTAGAGACAAAATTATCAGATATTGGTCGAACCAAAGGTTTTAGAGGTGTGGGTAATGTGGTAGAGGTGCGGGCCTTTTATAAGAGGAGAGGAGGGGTACTCTTGGTAAAGTATAAATTGTTACTTTATTTTCAAATGGTTTTAGGATTTTAATGGTCCCACATTGATTTGTTTCTAAGATAAGGTGATAAGGGTTTGAAATCCACCCATCCAATAGGTTTTGGACATGTGTAGGTCCTAGATTTTGCATTATCTTTCTATTTTATTTAAATCGTTAAATAATGAGGTTATCGCTCCATCATCATGATGTCATAAATAATTTTATATATTTAATGTCTAAAAATTATAAAAAAAATATCATGATGTAGGAAATCTTTTTATTTTTCTAATTAATGTTTATAGTCAAAAATATGACTTGTATAACCCCATGTAAAAATTGTTTTAGTAAAACATCTCATGTTTGTGTCATTTTTACTTTAACATTAAATAAAAGGCATAAATGTCATTATCATACCCAAGTGGCTCCATGGGGTACCACAAATCGCCCCATGGGTTGTCTTGGTCGGAAATAACTCATCCAATAGGGTTAGGACAAGTTTCAATATATTTTCATTTTATTATAATATCATTTTTACCTTAAATCACACTAATTACCTTTAATCGCGATTAATAAAACTGAAAAGTTACTTTTCATCAAAAATTATTTTCATCCTATTGAACCAAATTTTACTTAATAATGATAATCATTTAAATTGGATTTTTTATATTAAAAACACAGAAGTGTTAAAGTCCCATTTAAACAAAAAATCAAATTTTGTAACCACCACTTTGCGGTTTCACTATTCATCAAAAATTGAAGTTTTTCAGAAAAAAACAAAAACATCACCCTAAGCTATATTTGATATTCCGAATTAAAAAATTAAGTCCATTTTAAAAAATTCAAAACATATAAGATGCATTATTTAATTTAATAATTAATTCCCGCTGTCAAAACAAATAGCGTGTTTTTATGAAACAATAAGTATCAAAAGATTGACACCAGTTTAAGTCAAATTTCAAAGTAAAATTAATTCCAACGACCACTATAGGATTAAATTGTAAAAATATATTCTAATTGCAGTTGAAATCCAATTAGAAATATTATCTAATCATATAAATAAATTATATTAAAAAGTCGTTTTGAATTAAAATACAACATTTTCACTATTCATTAAAAATTGAACTTTTTCAGAAAAATTCCAAAAATTTAAACAAAGTAAATTTTGATGTCACAATTCTAAATAAGAATTCTATTTTGTCAAATATAACACGTAAAATTTTCAAAAAGTGGATTTAAAAGAGGTTCTCCTTTAAAAGGCGGTTAATCGACCTTTTAAAGAATATTAGAATGTCTAGGCTTAAAATTGGATTCATTCGCATTTTTAATCCTATAACATTTATTGTAAAGAGTAAAAATATTTGACAAACATATATAATCATTTTTTAGTTAGTTCTGTTCATTCCCTCCATTACAACGGCTAAGCATTAACTACCATTTAAAATAATATTATTTTATTATTAGAGTGCAACGTAAGATTCCCATGAAACTCGTTATTGCGTATTGGGTACGCCATCGAGCATAACATCCCCTTTAAAGTAATATTAATATTTTATTCACAAATATAGATAAATATAAAGATTTCATATTCTTTATTTACCTAGGGTGTTACATTTTTTCCCCAGTCTCTCCCACCATCATCCTCATCCACATTCACCAACATAGAGTGGAAATGGTGTGGTTCTACATATCTACCGAATCCTATTTTTTCTCACATCGAGCATGAACAACATGAGATTATAGATTAGTTTAAATCATATAATCTACATGATCCACCCAATAATTGAACAAATAGAACTTTTATTCCAACTCTAACCATGTTACATAGGACGATTGTCTAAGGATCGATGTCAAAAGGGCATTCCCCTTGGATTTAAGCCCAAATCATGCCCCATTAAATTGGTATCTTCCACGCATAAGCCCTATATTTCATAACTACATGGACTTTGATTACTATTAAATGGGATTATTATAAAAAAACTATGAAGATCAAGACCAACACCATCATATTCACATCAGTTCATGTATGTCCATGATGCACGAGGATAAACAACTTGGTCAGGTCCTTTACATACAAACATAAAAATTTACATATCCCATAAAAATATAGAAATATATGGGATCTTATTCCTTTCATGTTGATACATAGGAATCTCAACATGCAGGTTCTATCCCAACAGTGAAGTGATTCCCATATCCCCTAAATGACGATAAACACCAGTGCGACATCCTATATGCATTAAAACCTGAATTTTCTCAATAAAGAACTAAGGAATTTAAAATATGTCCAATAACAGGGAATCATTAAGGAATAACATTTGATAAATACATAGATTCTATACCCATTCATGTTTATGGTTGACCATGAGACCTAGGATTAATCCATGAAAACAATATTGGGAATAATCCTATGATTCACAAACATATGAACATTACTTAAATCTATAAGAGAGTCCTGAAATAGGAAATAATTAAACCAAAAAGGGTGTGATGTGACTGAGTTCCCATACTTTTGACCAAATTTATTCCTTAAGTGTCTTTGAAAAAATCATCCAAAAAGGGCCTACCTTTGATAATTAGGTCCATGAATCATGGATAATAGGTTCATTAGGTGTGTCTGGATCCATAAAAAACATGTTGGTGACCATCATAGGACGTCGTACCTGACACAAAATGATTTCACAAAAACGTAACCCCATGTAATCATCTTCGAGACCAACTTAATTGTAGAACCTCCTTCATAAGATAAAACGTATATACTACCTAGTACCCCCCAGACCACACAAACACACATATCATTTCTAGGTTATGAAATGATTCAAAAAGAAATAGTATCAAATATTATTATTCTATAAATTTCATGGAGATTGTGACATTGGAAATGGTATTTAGTTCTTAAAAATTATTCATTTGATACTCAAGATAAATATCATTATAAAAAGGTAGAGTAATTGAAATATTCAATTCCATAAAATATTTATGTTATTTAAGTCCACGTATCCTTTTTGTTGAACATGAATGCTTTAGATATAAATTTTTTGATGTGAGGGTAGGTGTTTTAGGTTTATTGGTATAAAAATGTTTCATATCACATTTTATATCTTCAGAAAGTAATGGATGTGAATAACCCTTGAAGATGATAATAAAAGTTATCGTTTAATGAGGTATCATGATCAGTTGGGAAGTTCCAAATTTTATAACTAAATTAAATCATCATATTTTTTACACCAAGACCATATCAATTAGACATAATGTGAAATGATAAATGACACATTGCTAATGTATTAATTGAAACCCTTGTCCTTGGAACATTATAATTTCATTTCAATAAGGTATTGAGAAAGAGAAATGATTTTACAAAAAAGTAAAGGGAATAGAGAAGATAATGATTAATATATAATGAACAACATATTTAAACAATCATTTGTAAGTATCAATTTGAGATATTTCCAATAAATAAGAATTGGGAGCTTAAAGATCCCACTTTTTGTTTGAGTTGTATTTGTTGTCAATGATTATCCTTGGTCTTCTATGGGGATCTATGATCTTGGAATATCATAATTATGTAAATATAATTAAGTAGTTACAATGTCAATAGATCATGGATTACGGTCTATAGTATTATAATTTGATTAAATATAAACATTTTTGGAAGGCATTATGTTTCCTGGGTGAATCTAGGTGAAATTTTATGGATTCGTTAAATGACATTGGATGTCATTCTTGAAAAATTATCCATGTAAGTAAAATAATTAATTAATTGATATTCAGGTCAAATACATGTATCAAAGGTGATATATTCTACAAAAAAAATGTGAAATTGGATTTTATGTTGGTGGTTTTCATTGGAATTTATATTCCATAATGTGTAGATGAAAAATAATTGAAAAAGGCCATGCATGTATTTAATTTTCAAAGGATAATTAATGAAGTATTAATGGTGGCTATGAAAAAATTGAATTTCATATCATTTTCATCGAAATTAGTGTATATGTGGCCATGATGTCTTTGGATACCTTGGATTACTTAAATAGTTTATATGTATTTATACTGGATTATTTTATTAAGAAAAACTCTCAATCACACATATTAAACAAGCCAACCACAACCAAGGTTTAGGCGAGACCCATAAGTAAAACATTCCCATGGGAAATCAACTCAAGCCACCAAGCATGGTGGTAGGTGTATATGAACATGTATTGTAGACACATGGATCTATTGGACCTATGTGTAAGACCTACTAACATGTTTCCAAATCCATACAGTTGTTGGGAAAGAATCCCATAGGAAAGGCCATAGATTGTGAATGTCGCGGCCCATGTGGTTGTGTTTTTTATGTATCTGAGTGCCTACTTCAATGAAAAATTGTCGAATAAAATGGAATATATTGAATAGTAGATATTCCCAATCATGTTGTTATTCAACATGGGATAACTATTCATGGGGTACTATTCATACATTTTAAAAATACGGATATAATGGTTGTCATATGTTTTCATTGGTATCATCTGAACAATCGAATCCCTCAATTTTCTCAAACCTCTAGATTATCAATATACTTTATTTCATCAATATTTTCTACAAACCAAGAACTAGACATCATCGATTATTTGGATCCCAAGAATGTAATTAAATTTCAGATGAAAATGGATTCAGACAAGAATGTTTGGTTTTTTATGATTTTCAAACAATTAAGAACTCGAAGAACAAGTTATTACCAAATGTAAAAGATACTCTAGAGGTAAATTGATCCTCCAAAAAATAATTATAGTTTCTTTTTTCCACATGCAAGTCGTTTCCCTTAATGGAAATCCCACGATGTGACACTATAATAGAGAATCCTGATCATGAAATAATTAAACAACATTTTTCACCATCATGTATTCCAATCATTGTGAATAAAAATATGACCCTATAAGATATTAAATGGAAGTATCTATGTGAAATAAATTTCGGTATTTTAGTATGTGAATCTCAACAGTGAATATAAGTGGTGAGGACAATTAATAGCTAATCTCCCATTGTATAAGGGTGTGATGTTGCTTGCATATTTTGAAAGCTATTATTTTTCATTAAAACATATTGTATACACATTCATATTTTTCGGAATAAATACTAGTGAATTAAAATCCTTAATATTTTTGTGAATAAGGGGAATCTTGTGATCAATTTTGGGGATGTAAAGAAGATCCATGGACATCCAACATGCAGAAATATCATAGACATGTAACTTGTTTTTTTAGACCCTCATCATGATTATTGGAGACGAATGGTTTTTTATACCATTTGATGGTAATTACACACCCACTCTATTACTTGGTGATAAACCATACATGTACTCTTCTGGTACAAGAAATAAAGAGAATAAAAAAACTTACATAATTTTCATTACGAAGAATCATACACAAAAAAAAAGATTATAATTTCATGAAGGAAAAACAAAACTAGTTCTAAAAAGGTTTTAAATGATTTTGTGAATAAATAGGTAGCACACTGATAATTATGGATGAATAAGAGGATCCAACATGGATATATTACTATGAACCACACTCACAATGGTTTTTGAAATGAACAATAACACACATAAACAAGGGATAGTATATGCACGCATGAAGAAAATGAAATCATGATTTTCAATAAGGAAATATAATTTTGTTCAAGGCATGGTGATATTAAAATGGAAACAAAAATCAATATAAGAAAATAGAATATGAAATATTATATATATGTGTGTGTGGGTTTGTTTGGTTTTCATGAATGTTCTATGGAACAATTGTTTAATGTTTAGATCACATGAAATAGTGAGTTCTAATGAATTAACTATTTTTGATATTTCATTAGTAGAATGAAGAAGTATTTTATAGGGAATTTGATTGACTAAGAATCTAATTTTGAATATAATATTTTTTAAAAGATTATATATTTGAAACTACATTCACTTTTGATTATGTATTAAAGATAAAATAACTATGACAATGCTATATCAAGTTGATCTTCACTGATTTTAAATAAATATTTACTTTTTGGATTCCACTAATATTGAACGATGAATATTCGGTATAGTGTATTTTTCTCTAAAAAAATAAATCAAGACAATAAAATAAACTATTACTTACATTTTTGGTTCATATATCAAAATTAGAAGAGTAAGTGACTATACCAATTCATATCTTATGATTATAATTCAGGTAACGAATAATTGATTCACCATAATTCCACAAAACAATCATATTATTTGGAATGATTGTACGAGAAGAAGGTACAAATTATAGTTTTCTATTGGGAAGATGTAGAATATGTTTTCTACCAACTGTAATGCGGGTATTACTGATATAAGAATCTATTAGATGAACTAAGAAGCAATGTGACATCCAACAATATGCTCAACAGGTAGAAGATTTAATTTCACTTACAAATGACCTCGTTAATATGGTGAAGAATATATTCCGATGAATTATAATGATCCATAAAAGATATATAAAAACATGTAATTTCTATTCATTATATTGTATTTCAAGTTAAATGGTATTTCCTACTTGATGTAACCACATTAAATGTATTACTTTATATTTGTTATCTGTTTGGATTATTTATATACCATTCCAATGACAGGACACTCTTATTGAGTAGTGATCCAAAAAAATGATGTTCTTTCTTTAGAGATGTCATTTATATACGAATATCACATGGAAAATATATTAAGAGAATCAAGATCCTAATAAATCATTAATGTGAAAAAAATTTGTGATTGGATTAAAAAGTCCCCAACACTAATTCACCCACTTATCATTGTAAAGAATATCCCTCAATATTCCTTTCATATGTATCGTGATGTATATTGGAAGTGTAAATTTTATCATTATTTGAAGAGTATCTAGGATGTTTAATCAATATGTAACTATGATAACTAATACATTTGTAACTATGATGGTAACTCTATTATAACTATAATGGTCTTTCCATATGTAACAGTGATTTGAAAATTATACATGATACCAACATATCTTCATGGTTATTTGTTTTAGTTATATATGTTTTCCTTCATCATGATTTACATCAAAATGGATCATGATTATTGATTCTAATAAACATTTACATTGTTAATGTATTACAAATTATTTAGTGATTTATTATATATGCATTTATAGTTATGAATTCCATTATGTTGGAATCATTCGTTGTGATTATATCCACATATTGTTATTATCATATTATTTTCAGTAGTAATATAAAATTTTTAAAACATATGACTGCCATTACTAAACATTTAAACTCACCCTTACATTGAATCCAATTTCCCTATGTTTTAGAAGATTATGGTAATATATTGATGACTATAAATTGTTTTATATTTAAATATATTTGTGGAAGATATTAATTAAATAATAATAAATATAATTAAATCGAATTACTGGAAAAATATTACCTTGATGTTATGTGTGATTTTAATGTAATAATTTTCTAATATTCATCAACTAATCCTAAATGTTCATTGGGTATGTAAGTTATCCAATATCTCCATTTGTGTTTTAATATTTTAGATCAAAAAATTTGGTCACATTTTTTAATATGAATGAAAAATATTTAAATATTATTGTTTTGAAAGAGATCTAGGAGTGTGGGTTTTGGGTCATTTCTAGTTGGGTTGGTTTATATACCAAAATAGAGATGATCTATTAATTGATTTATAATATTATTTATTGGAAAGTATATAATAAATTAATTCATACCACAAATAATATCATAATATTTGTTCTCTTTTTCTATTATTAATGAGTGGATTTCATTATTTTATATGTCTAAGAACCAATCATGTTAAAATAATACCCTTGGTGATGTGGAAGTGAGTATTGTTTGTCAAGAATTTATTTTAAAACCAAAAAATGTAATATTTATTTTGGTGTTTTCTTTAATGGTTTACATAAATTAAAAATTACATAAAAATTTTATCTTAAATGAGACATGTAATTTGTTTCATGGATATGATTATTATTATTTATTTCCTATCTGTTAGGATTTTATGAAGGCATAATACATACTAAATTTTTATGTAGAACATAATTCTTTTCCAAAAAATCAATTATCTTAGAAAATTATTGAAAACTAATTTTTTGATCATTATAATTCATTGATTTTAAAAAATAATATTTATTTTACCCAAATAATTCTATAAGTTATTAAATTAACACATTTGAATTAAAAATCCTCATATATAGATAAATATTGGTTTTATTGACACTGACTTTTTTCTATCCCTTATAAAAATTATATTTGAAATTGTAAAAATATTTTATCATTATTATTTAGATATATATTATTTAATATTAATATTTTTTCAATATATCATTTGTTTCAAGGAATCATGAAGTCATCAAAAATAATGTCTTGAATGAAACTATATACTTCGCAAAAATAAAATTTCTGTTTCATCATATAAAAATATAATTTTTATCAAACACCTTATCAAATCCTTTAAAATGTAATAATGAAAATTAAAAATATAATAATTATTTAATTAAAAAAATAGAAATATCAAAATAAATTGTTTTACGATCACGAAACATAACCTCTTACTACACCAGTTTATACACTATGAGTATGTTGTATGATTGTGTGATTTATATGTGGTTGTTCATTGAACATGGGTTCGGTCGGGATCTCGATGATATTATACATAGAACATTAACGTTTTCTCCCTTTCTTTAGCGTTTTAATCTCATATTGAGTTTTTTCATTGAAAACTAACAGGGATTTTATCTCCCTTAAAATATTTGATAAATTGGCTTCACATGCCATGATTTTACATGTTGGGACATTGCTCAATCATTTTTTATAAATTGGAATTTATCAAAACCATTAATATTGTAATCATAATGGACATTATTGAACAATTAAATTATTAATGGTTGTATGATTAATAGTTTAATAAAACTTATAGACCATATAACAGTCCAAAATTACCAAAGTAGTGCACGTATTTTCTATGACTACATTACATAATATTGAATTTATACACTCAAACGAAGAATTTAAATTATATATGTTTTTGTCATTACATTAATCCTCCTTCATAATTCTCCCACTTGAAAGTTTCATTTTATTAACTAAAACCATTAGTGTACATTAATTTCATTAACTCTCCTAGTTACCATATATCTTTCTCAAACATGTTGTTCTTCCAAAACAACATTGACCAGGTGAGTTTTCATCTTTCATAAAATCATGTATTTATGATCAAAGATGATATCCTATTTCTCTCCATTTGATAGATCTATCTCATACTGTACATAAAATGTTTTAGTGTATTTTGGGGGTTTTTATCTACTTCCTCAATAGGGATACATGAAATACATACTGTACTTAAGATTGGTTATGTGGGTTCCCAAGTCAATTGGTCGTCGTTCTAATGTGATCAGTTATATGAAATGGGATGATCTTGGAAAAATATTTCTCTTCTTCCCAAATCTATCAACCTTATTCAATTCTTATTTATTAAGGAACACTATATCTCAATCCTCAAAATAAATTTATTTTATATTATTTTTTATATAGATTTTTTTTTCAACATTTCAAGGATTTCATATGACATTGAATGGTTAAAACATTCTCTACCATTTCTTTTCTAAGATCAGGTCACATGATCTCCCACTCCACAACCCCGTTCCACCATTTATAATATTGAAACATCTTCCAATATAGATCCTCATAAAGTCCTATTTGAATTATATAATAGAAATTATTTAATTTGAGATCTACAATGGGGGGTGGTTTTGATCCCAATATCCTTGTACATACACTGAAGAAGATATCAGAGTATCCTATCTAGTTTTAATGGTTATGAAATACTAACTATCCATCTAAGGTT
Source organism: Viscum album (assembly GCA_963277665.1). Taxonomy (NCBI): domain Eukaryota; kingdom Viridiplantae; phylum Streptophyta; class Magnoliopsida; order Santalales; family Viscaceae; genus Viscum; species Viscum album. Next base: position 1,059,420,647 of record OY728143.1, on the reverse strand, counting down.
GATAATAAGTGATAAGGAATATTTTTTTATCCAATTCATAATGATGCTTTCTCTAAAATTACATTGTAATCCTAGTATATTGGACAAATATGAAAGAGGTTGGATTCTTATGATGTATAACTACTAATATTATGTATATCATGGAGATTTGGTTAAGAGGGAAATATCCATTAAAAATAAATAAATATGAAGTTTTTATAAGGTGATCGGATACCACCCATATAGTGTTATTTCCATTAGAGGTCATGTGGAGTTCTATGATGAAATTTATGTTTTTACCATTTCTATATTAGAACGAGAAATGGTTTCATCATACCCTTAGGAATATTCCACTCATCAAATAACTTTCTATAATAACATACAATGTGATACAAATTCTTTATTTTCCCTCCTCAAGTTATCCCACAAGATGTTCTTCTTGAAATTCATATTCATGTTAGTTCTTAATGGGTAAATAAAATGGATGAGTTATTTGAATCATTCCAAATATCCCTTGTTGGTTATATTTTTTGATGTTACACTTAAGAGGCTCCCAAACATATAACTCTACCATTATCAATGTTAAACAAATGAATATTAACTAAATATGTCTGTAGTAATTTATCATCCTTATTAAAATCCTTGAACCTCTAATTAATAGAGTTTTGGGATGTCACATTAGAAAGGTAGGATGAAGATCAATTTATAATTCCCATATCCATCCACTGTCTGTGCAATAATATTAGGTCCCTTGAAATTCCCAACATGTATAGGGTTAAAAATCCCTTATACTATAATAATATTCCACATTTTAACATCTAAATATGGTAATGGATTGAAGAATCAAAATCCTTTATAATCTCTAGCCACATTATTTAGAGAATATTGAGGTCATTTTTTTGTGAATGTTTACATTAAGATTCTATGATCTATATATGTGAAATACATATATCCATAAAGAATATGTTATAAAATCATTTGTGTATATCACTAAATCTAATTCTAGATCTTGTGTTGGGTATTTATTCTCATGTATCATAAATTGGAGATAAGAATATACTACCATTTTCTAATATAGGAAAATTACACAACCCATGACCTATTTGGATTCATCAATGTAGGTTATAAATACTACCCCACAATTGGGAAATGTGAATAAAAGTGTAGTGATTAGCCAATTATTCAACACTTTAAATTGTTATTCACATTCATCAATATAGAAAAACTTAACTCCCTTCAAAGTTTCCCATGTATATGTAATTGAAAATCAAGTGATGTTTTTCCTCAAATCGACAACAGTACTCAAGAAATCAAAGGATGCTACATATTTCTATCATATATGTTGCTATTTTCAATACCTCCATTTCTATTATATTTTAATGATATACAAATATAAATTTATTATTGATAAAATTCACCATGAAATATTCCCGTCCTATCCAAAAATCCCATTTACTCCACCTTTCAAAAAATCCAATTTTCATAAATTATGTAGTATAGATTTTAAATTCCCTTCATGTTCCACCGTTCTTTTAAAGTAGATAAAAATATTATCTCTAAAGACTATGATTTTTTTTTGGGGTAATCCTTCATGACTCTATTAATTATTTCCATGATTATTTATAGAATATTATCCTGTCAAAAAAATAAATATGAAATCGTAGTTCACATACCTTGTCTAAAAAGAAGTATTGGGGATATGTTCCTTATTCTCATTTACATGATAAAATAAAAGATAAAGACAATCATTTGTGATGTATTGGTATCTAGAATGATGATTGAAGAAGTCATAAATAAATTTAAGATGATACTTGATATTTATCATTATTTTTTTACATTCACAACAATAAATATAGAGAAACATTTTCCCATAGTTCTTCTTAATGACGAGGACCGGTACACCTCATTGAAATGAACATGGGAATACAAACCCTTTATATATAGTCAAATATAGATACTTGTTTACATATTCTTGTTCATTAGAATATATTCTATATGAATTATTATATATTTTTAATGCTTTAGGTATACAGTCAATTGAATATTTAACCTCTCAACTAGGATGAATACAAGTAATATATTTTGGAAATGCACTAGTGAATTACCGAAAAACGAGATTTCATTCCATGATGATATTTCCCTCAGTCACAATCATTTGAGAATGATAATCTTTCTCATAATTCAACAATTCCCTTCCTTGAGATTATGATACCAAAGGGAATACATCATCATTGTTTCATTTGAATTGAATCCCATGTCAGTCAATGATATAGAGGGTGATTTACATCTTGTTTAAATTTATGTTAGATCTATATGAGGATATCCAACAAAACCTAAATTTTTATAAATCATAATAAATGGAGTATCATAAGTTTTGATGGAAAATTTAGATGATAAATTTTCATAGGTGATGAGTTATATTAATTTGATAAAATAATTTACAAAAAAAATTCTTCACTGATTACTCATCTTCAATGTTTTGAGCTGCTGATTGAAAAGTTATAATAAATTCTTACATTATGAAAGAAGGAACCAGACTAGATTCATAAAAGTATATTTAATATTATTTTATGATTAAATAAAATACCTATCATTATTTTTTCTTGGGATGTACCTCAGCTGTAGTGATGAAATAATCTATCTCTTTTTTCTATAGGATATAGAGTGTGCTTATATCAATTATAATTAAAAACCCATGTCTTATATCATCGATTCATATATTGCCTTTTTTCCTTGGAGTTTAAATTTTGAACAATAGGATAAGGGATGATTATAGAAATCCATTATCCCATCCCATTTATGAGTTTTTTCCATCAGCAGTATCTAGATTGGTTTCATTCCATCCTAAAACTAATAAAAATCACTTAACACTTTTGGAAATTTCATGGATTTTTACTCCCATTATTTTAAATTTTGGATGTTATAATTTCATTAACACATTGGATATTTCCATTAAACTGTTAAAATTAAGGATTATTCTATGATTTTTATCTCAAAACTCAAAAAAATTGATATTCGATGATCCCCCTTTAAATATTAATAGAACATCAGACAATATTTTTATATATATCATTGCAATCGATGGCTAATTATATTCATGGAATCAACATTATCCCGCCAATGAATTGGTCAACATTACTATATAAGGAACTAAATAATTGAGTGATATATCCTGAAATACTACTGATGTTTTCCTTAAACACCTTAATGGATTAATCATCATTTTTTTATGGTAAAGTATGTCCCCATTCATTTTAACATATAGAGTAAAATAAAAATATTTGTTTAAAAACATTTTTTTCGGAATTCCTTATAATCCATCACTTTAATTTTCACCCCAAAATTCATAATTTATGCTGGTATTAAACCCTATTAATTTTATACATCCATAATTAAAATTGCTATAATTACTTTATCTTTCTTATGGAATTTAAAGATATAATGGATCTTTTCAATGTAGTTAATATATTTTCTATGATTAATGCATTAAAAGATCTACTAGAATTCATATTACATTATCGCGTAATGTTCATAATTGATTGATGATATTTTTCTATGGGATTTTAATATCTATACTAACTCATTATTATTTTCAAAACATGATTTAATTTATCATGTAGTTTAATAATGTTTATAGTTCCATCTCCAATTATGTTGGGCATCTCATTTGGCAGTCATCACATGGCCCCTCACATTTTTTATTTACCTCCATCATCGTATTTCTATCAATTAAATAGAAATAAATAGAAAAATAAAGATGAGTATTTTTTAAATATTAAAAACATATATGGGAGGACATAATTAGTATGGGGTAACTCACACATGATATATATTCCTTAAAATAAATACTCTTAGGTTTCAATATATGATCTCCAAGATCTATTTCCAAATATAAAATTTTATAGTCATTTTTTACCTTAATAATGGTTTGTAAATAACAAGAGAATCCAAAATATTATATCCCAAGAGAGTGAAAACACGGATTGAAGATAGGCCTATTGAAGTCCACTTGGTGATAATTGAGTCTTGGTCATTGTTTTTTTTAGGGTTACTACACCTAGGTTAAAGTATTCTAGATACATATCAATTTTTATTATCCAAAATAGATATATTTATTATAAACAAGACACACTATACATTACAAAAATTTCTGGATTTTTTTAGTATTTTAGTTTTATTCATAAGGCTTCCAAAATATTTTTCTAATACGAATACAGAAAATAATAAGAAATTGTTTTGATATCAATTATGACATCACTTATATTCAATACACATTATTTCTTTATTTATACCATAAAGATAATTTTAATAAAACCCCATAATATCGTGAGGAATATTTTATTTGAAAATTAGACATATAATAAAATATAATAAATTAGGTTTAAAAGATAATTATTTTAAATCTCTAAAACACTCCCTTATATTCCATTAGAACCTCAAAAAACATTAGATTTATAGGGTACTTTTATAAGAAATGATTCATCTACAAATTCTAGAAAGGGAATAAAAAATAATATTATGAGGTACTACACTACATGTTAGTCATGAGGCTAGTTAAAGTAATTTAATATTGGTGAGAATCAAAGACATGAACATCAAAACCTGATATATAATGATAACATGAATGAAACATAGAAATGTGGGAACAATGTAAATAATGACTTCAATAACAAAATTCAATGATAACAACCAAAAAATTAAACCATATTGTGCTTAATATAACCTCTCATGAACCATACATGGTATCTCATGAGATTAAAACCTCACATAATTCATTTAAAGAAAATATAATTTTGGCCCACCCATAACATTCGTATAATGTACATGCATAATTGTGAAATATATATCATGAAATATAATGATTTATTTCAAAAACATTAACCCCACAATAGAGTGGTGTTGGTAATAAACATATAATTACCCAATAAATTTTGGATTGGTATATCTAAGTGGATACCATTAACTAAAAAGGTGGATGGGTGTACACTTCACAAACGATTAGCATGTAAATTCATGAGATAATTTTGGCACCATAAGAATGTTACATAATGATTAATGGAAAGGGTTAATTAGAGTGATTGGTTTCTATAATCACATTAAAATAATATGTAATGTAATTATGATAGAAAAATTTATAACCCAATATTAATAATTGGGAATCAAATCCCTAATTTAAATAAGTTCTTGAAAAAATAGGGGAAGGAGAGAATCAATTACCATGATAGGGAACTTCTAAACTATTGGGAGGATCATCTTAATAGTGTGAGAGAAACTTGTGAGGGATATAGAGAGTAGATTATAGAGATAAATCATTATTAAATTGTCTTTGTTAATGTTTAATGGTATGTTGGGTTGGTTTATAAATAAAAATGGAGAGAAATTCTATATTAATTTGAAAACATTGGTTTTAGACTCTATATATTAAATTATTACAATTAACTAACCATAGAATGGTCTTTTACAACGGAATATACCAAATATGGGTGGACATATTTATTTTATAAGGATATGAAATGAACACATTAAAATAATACCCTTTTGATTTTATAGTTAGTCATGTTTATAAAAAAATATTTTTAAACCTCAATATTTTATATTGTTTTGGTTGGATTCATTAACTGTTTATAAAATTATTCAGATGATATCCAAAACATGTTACATTAAAAAATAAACTTAATTTTGATCATAATATATTTTTTATTATTTATTATGTATATTTTGGTATTTTATGATGTCATAACTCATATAATATTATTTTACCGTATTTAATTTTTACCCAACAATTTTATAGTATATAAAAATTTGGAAAAGTCACCATTGGATAATTTTCACTTGTTCATTCCCAAAATAATATTTACATTGAATAGTAATTCAATATATTTTATAACTTAAACATATAAATGTAAACAAAAATTTAATGAAAAATATATTTTTTTTTACTATAATAATTTTTACAGTGTTATAGAAATTAAATTTGACTTTAAAAAATTATTTTAATATTTAGGTTTAAATAATTATAATTTATGAAAATATTTTATTAAAATACAATTTATTTTGAAATATATCAAACTAGTAACAAATATTATATTCTATTGAATCTATATATTCTAAAAAAATTAAAATTTTGTATCATAATATCAAAATAAATTTTTTTCTTGATAATTATTAAATCATTTAAAAAGTTATAATATAATGTATAAATATAAATTTATTTTACAAAAATATAAAAATTATACATTAATACTTTTAGGGTCTAGATAAAAAAATTCATTTTACAATAGTTCATACCCAAAGAGTAAGATGGATGATGTTGATGTTTCCTGGGGGAGGGTCATCCAACATGGTTTGTGTCGTGACCTCATTGAGCTTGAACTTCCCTAATAATTGGTCTCACTTAATATTTATATGTTTAATAATGTCTGGAGATTATTCAAGTATAATTCTTTGATATTCTATCTACCTTATAATCTCTAATAAATGGGACATGTAGGGTACACTTGTATTATTCAAGGCCACGACTCATCCTTTCTGTGACAATTGGACTTTAATAAAACCCTTAATATAGTAATCCAAATGGTCATTTTAAAATGACATTTCTCTAAATATTAATAATAATTATTAATGGTATTTTAATATATGAAAATCACATTACTGTCCAAATTAATGAAATTAGTTCAATGTTTTTTCCATAACCAACATACCCAAAAATTCTATTGTTCATTAAGAAAATCAATTTCATTAAAAAATGATTTGTTCATTAAATTACTGGTGGACAACAACATCTAGGAAGAGATGTTATTTGTTTTTAATTTGATCATTAAATTTATGGTAATAATAATTTATTCAATTAATATACATTACATATAAGATAATATAATTATTCATTAAAATTGAATTATTATTTATATTTATTTTGATCCATCAATCAAAAATTTGAAAATGGCATTCATCAGCAGTTACAACCTTCTGTCTCAAGGAATGAGGTAATTAATTTTTCTATATCATCCTTTTATAAATAAATATAAATAAATATAAGTAATTTATATGATAATTATATCAATATATATATTCTATATATGATTATACATTTTTAAGGAACGATTTATTGAATAGTGAAAAATAAAGGAAGATTAGATGAGTCTGAAAGATGGAATCTTATTACAATATTCTTCAAAAAAATAAAGTAGTTCCCCAGGAAAATCATCCCACCATGTAACTCCGAGGTTGACTCCCTTATTGGAAAGACCATCAACTACTGAATTAGCATCACAAAAAGCATGTGTGAAAATGTAGTTGGTCTCCAAAAGTAGAGAAAGAAAACTCATCCAATGAGAAGTAAGTGTCCAGGAAAGATGCACCACAATCTTCTAGATAGCTTGAACAATAGTGGATGAGTCACTTTCAATCCAAATATTGTTCCAACCTTTTTCCTTATCAATGTCGATAGTGTAGATGACCCCAACCATTTCTGCTTCTAGAGACGAGGTTGTACCACATCAACCAAATAAGCATCCATGACAGTGCCCAAGATGATATCTGAAGATAGAACCACATCCTGTAGGTCCCAGATTTCCTTTAGAGGCACTGTCGACATTCACATTGATCTATCCTGGAAGAGGGTCATGCCAGAATACTTCAAAAGTGCATTTAGGAATCCAATAAAGGCCAGCAATCTGGAGTCAATGGAGATTTTCAAATCATCGACGGTGTTGTCACAGTAGTCTTTCTGAATCGATGTATCATCGTGAATGGAAATGAGAATATAATCCTTACCTGTATTAAGCTTAAATGATTAATTATTGTGAATAATATTATTTTTATCATACCATATCACATATAGGAGCTTAGCTGCAGTGATTAAGAATAAATTTTTAATTTTCTATGAAGCTTAAAAAACAACACAACACTACAACAGGGAGTTGATGGAATTAAAGAGTAACCATCTTTACCCAAAGATGTCAAAATTAGTGCTCAAAAGATTTGAAGCTATTGCATAAGACAAAACCAGATGGTTAGTATCTTCAATATGTCGGTTGCAAATGTGACATTTAGAGCAATGTTGTATCCCAAAATATTGCAGGAAAAATTCAATAGGGACTTTGTTATATGCAATGTTCCAAACAAAAATAAGCCTTGAGGGCTAAATCCAAGGCTTTATATGGGATTTCATCCAACATAGTCTAGAGTCAGGATCTATGAAATTGGGATTATAAAAAACATTAGAGTCAAGGATACCATTACAAGCGGGTTCCCAGTTGAGGAAATCATCAAGTTTGGAATATAGATAGTTATCAAGGACACTTCATATGGTGTCAGGAAGGGGTATGTTTTTTGGAATTTTGAACATCCCATATAGTAGAATTAGTGTTTTTAGGGAAAGAATTGGGTGGAAGCATGGAAACTGATGAATCACCCGTCTAGTTTTCAAACAAAAAATTCAGGGATGAATCTAAGATTACCATCCATATAGAGTTGTTCATAATGTTGGTATATGATTTTTTAGTGGATGGCCATATGGAAGAATTGATTTAGTTCAAATTTGTACTCTTTATCTTAGCACTGAATATTTTTTTTGAGGAAATCAATACAATCATAATTTTTGTTAATCAACCTCCAAGTGAGTCTTTCTTGACAAGCATCATTAAAGAGATTCATATTTTTTATTCCAATACCACCATTTTCTAAAGGTTTACAAAAAACAGCCCAAGGTTTGGTCAAAAGATTCCTTTCAAGCATGATTCCAATCCAGACAATTTTTTTAATGAAAACGTTAATTTTTATCACAAAACCAGAAGTCCATTTGTAAACCATCGTTGAGTATACCATTTTAGATACAATAGTATATTTGACATGATAGATTCTTCCAGCCATTGAGAGGTACTTATCCTTCCACAAGGAAAGTTGTTTTATAATTTGATCTACAATGGTGGATAAGTAGCTGGACATAGGCATTACCCAAATGATTGACACACCCAGATAGGTGAAAGGAAAATATCTTTCCTTGATGCCTAAATAACTAATGATATTACGTTTTCTAATAGAAGAATGTTTTTTCACAAATAACACAAAGGATTTGTCCCATCTTATAGTTTGACCAGAAATTTCGTCCTAATGAGACAGAGTATTCTTGAGACATTGGATATTTATTTTACCCCATTGTAAGAATAGTATGATGTCATCATCATATAAAAGATGTGTGGGCATAGTTATGTTTTTGGAATCCTGAATTGGATTAATATTTTTTTTGATCCAGATGGAAAGTGAGGAGTATGATTAAGTAATCTTTTGAAATCTCAAAAATAATTGCAGAAAAGGGTCACCTTTTCTTACCCCTTTGGTGAATTTAATGAAACCCTTGGGTGTATCATTGACAAGGAAAAAGATGATGTTCAAGTGGAATAGAGATTTTATCATACGAACGATATAGTAATTAAAGTTGAAATGTTTGAGGACTTTGATGAAAAAACTCTAACCAATGGTATAAAAAGCATTCATAATATCTTGTTTATTTAAAAAATTACCACCCCTTGTAGTTTTGTTAAGGATATTGTTACATTCAGATGTGATATAGATACAGTTTTGAATAGACCTACATTTGATAAAACCGAATTGTTTCCAGGATATAGATCTAATTCATTTGTTATTATGTTTATTAGAAAGATGATTTTAAATAATTTTATAAACTATGCTAACTAGAGAGATAGGAAGGAAAAGATGAATCTCAGAGGCATTGTCCACATTAGAAATTTAGGTGAGAACTTGGGAATTTAAAGCATAAGGGAGAACCCCATTTGAAAAGAAAGATTTCAAAAGATTCTACACATCCTTTTGAATAATCTCTTAGTAGAGCTATAAATATTCATTATTGAATCCATTTGGACTTGGGGAAATATCAGAAATAAGACTAAAAATAGTATCTTTAATTTCATGAACAAGAGGGATGCTTAATAGAAAATTATTATCCTCCACAGTCACTAAAGTCAGAATGATACCAGGAATGAGATCATTGTTGACATCTGAACCATTGGAATTTTTTTAAGTAAGTGACTACATGAGTTTAAATAGCTACTTCATTGTCAATAATAATTTTTTCATCTCTAAGAAGAGAAAAATGTCTATATTCTTCTCAAACTCTTTGAAGAGAATTATAGAACATTGTATTTCTATCACCAACTACAAGCCATTTAACTTTGAATATTTGATTTCGCATGTTATCATTATGGACTAGTAGTCAGTTGAGCTTAATGGAGGTATCAATTTATTGTTTAGAGTCTAAAATGAAATCAAATCTAGTGTTGGAACATCATATTTGCACAAGCTCCCCCTCAAGAGAAAAGATATTCGTGTCCAGTTTCTTAGATTTTGATCCACAAGAGACTTTAAGAGACTGTTTTTGGTACATTAATTTATGGACCCAAGAAAATAAATCATTGTGAGTCCTCATGATTTCCCAAGAATCCTTTATGAATCAAGTACAACCAGGATCTATGGACCATAAATTATTAAATAGGAATGTATTAGCGGATTTGGTACCTTTCGTTAAAAGATTTACAAGAATAGGTTGATGGTTTGAGTTAAGTCCGGTTGAGGTGATTCTAGAAATGGTTTCCCATTTATCAAGAGTAAGGATATTAGTGAAATATCTATCATGTTTGTTAGAAACTAACCTATTGTAGTGTCACCTATACCAAGTTTACATAGCACCAATCAGATTAACATCAATAAGGTTTAAATCTTCCATTGATGATGTAAATTTTCATGAAAAGATAGAAATGTGTGCTGGCCCAATTTTTTCACTGAATATTATAATCACATAAAAATCCCCAATCACAACCCAAGGCATATGGATATTATTAGATACATCTTAAAGGTATTTCCAAAGGGATCATCATTCATGGTGTCGATTCATATCATAAAACCTAGATAAGAAAGAGTGTAAACCATCAAGGATAAAATCACATGTAAACATAGGTTCAGTAATTTTAATAGAATTAACAAACAGAAATGAGGAGTGATAGAAAATCTAAAGAGACTCATAAACATTACCAATTTTTCATGCACCTATGAAATTATATCCATAAGCATAACAATAGATACATTTTTAGGAAAAGTTGATTTTAGGATCAACAATAGCAATAATATTTGGTTAATGAGTCGTAAGAAATATTTTAAAAATAGTATAAGTTTCAGTGTTAGAAATACCCTTATAATTCCAAAATAAGAAATTCAGTTGAACCTTCCTTTGGTGTTAGAACCCTTTTTCTTTGGGCCACCCAAGTGTTCTCCCCTCTTTCATCTTCAAATATCTTGAGAAGAGGTTGGACTAGTTTTCATTCCCAGTTTTCACCTATAAGTGACATCAGTTTCATTAGATGTAAAATTTTATTTAAAACTTTGATCATTTTTAGAATCATTATAAATCAAGGATGTCTCCATTAAGCTGTCCTTTGAGAGAATTTTGGTGCTTCTCCTGTGATCTAAGCCTGTAGTTAGGGGAATTGATCAGGGCAGTGTTTTGAGTATCCACTGCCTCTGATTTATCAAAATTAAAAACCTGAGTTATTTAATATGTATTGACATTAAAAGGTGTGACCATCCAAATATTTTTTGAAGCCTCTGATTGTTTTTAATCATGTATATTAGGTAATCTATTAGAACCAGTAACAGGTGTAGTTATCTGGGTTCACATTACCAGCAGTTTATCAGCATTGGGGTAACCATGTATTTCCATACCAAAAGTGTCCATTTGTGGGATTGGATCCATCTCTACCTTTCTATACGATATCTCAGGTCTTTAAGATGTAGAATACGGTGCTACTGCTTTCCCTTGAGCCTTTCCAGTATCTATTGAATTCGTCCCTTCTGTGTTTTCAACATCCAAAGAAGATTGGAATTTGTCATACGTTTCCAGAACATGCATACCAATCTCATCTATGATTTCTCATTCTATATTTTCATTTTATTCTTCTTAAACCATCTCCACCTATCTAATACCTGAGGCCTCACCTCAGAGAGTGGATTTCATTACCCATATTCCATTTTTCTTCCTCTGGGCTTCAGGCTTCTCAAATTCTATCATCTTGTCTTTTTTCTTCCTTCGAGCCAATGTATATTCATCAACCTGTGGATGATCAACATGATTTTTCATAACTCTAGAATTCAATAGGGAGTGTCCAACAATCTTACATAGCTCGAAAATGGAGGGTTATTCTCATATATGATCCAAACATTTGTTATATACTCATTCCTCAAGAATAATTCTACTAATATTTAAAAAGAACATTCATCCAATATAATATCCATTGAATTTAATTTTTCTTTACCATGGATATAATCCCATGATAAAATACTAATTTATCTCTAGAATATTATGAATATGTTGATGAAATTTTTAGGAATTTTTCTTATTTACCATTGGTTATTTTATGATTAAATGATTATAGAATTTTTTTTCTATGAGTTATATTATGAAGATATGATAAATTTATTATGTTTTTCTGAACAAATAATCATGGTTTTGATTATTTAATGGGTTGGATGAAAAATATATATCACTCAAATTAATTGGTTGGTATTACATATTTTATTAGAAAATATTGGGATGGATATTGATATGATTGATCAACATTGTGAAACAAGTTGACATTCTTGTTCCACTAAGTACATTTTGATGATATATGTGGTCCATAATGGGTAACATGTGATCATTCTAGATCAATTATAATATGGGAAACATGTTTTGACTTCTAATCCAAAATGATTTTATGGTCTCCATAGTTGAAATTGAGATAATAATTTGTTTTCATACCTATTGTGGTGGAACATTCTATTATTATGATTTTATTGATTTGATATGAACTAATGGATTGTGATTTATTTATAATTATTACTCACTCATATGATTCATATATTTTTAAATGATAAATCATTATTCAAGGTACTAGGGGTAACTATTTACTATTGTTATAGTTTTATTATAATAATACCTTTCATTCAAGAATTTAAATGGTTTAACATGAAGTATTATATGGATAGAGATGTCTTTATCTTTATTATTGTGATAATGATAGTGAATAGGATCATGTTTGTCTAGAAATAATTAAGGAAATAGTAAAAATGGTAAAGGCTATTCAAACCAATATTAAAGAATGTCAATGAAGGATAAAGAGTTATGCTAATAACTGAAGGTAACATTTTGAATTTCACATGGGAGATCACATTCTCTTGAATTTTTACATAAGTAATGGTGTTATATATTCGAGTGAGATTGGAAAAACAAGCTCTACGTGCATCAAATCATTTGATATTTTTGGAGAATTATAATTATGAATCATCAATTTTAAATTCCACCAAGTCACTCTATTATAAATGAATTGTTATATATATCATCGTTAAGGAATTATATTCACAACCAGGTGCATGTGATGAACTCTGAATAAAATAAAATTCAATGTTGATTTATCTTACTGTGAAGATCCTATAAATATTGTGACACTAGAAAATATGATTTATAGAAATGGATGACATGAAAGGAAAAGTTTCTTTAGGGAAATATGAAAATTGAGGAATCAATGTCATAACTTGGGGTTGTTATGAATAAGACCCTACCTCATTTTTTTAGATATTAATATCAATAAAAATATCAGAAAATTGGATTTTTATGGAGGGAAGAACACAAAACCAAGCTTAAATTACAATAATGGATAATTTTATTTTAATAAAACATTAAAAAATTATATGGTTAATATTTTAGTTTGCAAATAAATTTATTTTTTTATGAAGAATATGTATTTTTAACTTACAAGGTCAAAAATAAAACTAACGAAGAATATTTACCATTTTATATTTTAAAAAAAATATTATAAATAATTTTATATTTAGTATTTAACTATTCCTACATTTATTTATAATAATTTCTTATAATGTGTTTAATTAAACTGAATTTACTTTCTGTTTGTTAGAAATAATTAAAATTAAATTTTTAGGTAAAGAAGGATATTTTTCATAAATCTATTTTTAATGAACTAATTATTCATTTTTAATTTATTTATATAAACTCATATAATTAATGATTTTAATATAATTTAAAATAATATATCCAAAATATTAATTTTCATCAATAAAATGATGATCACTACACATATAGTTAAGTTAAAATAATCTTATGCAAGAAAAACTCATTTTTAAAAAACTAATCTTTCATCACACATTGAGGGTTCATTTATAAAAAAAATCTATTTAAATGATTTAAATTTCATAAAATTGATTCCAAATTTGGAATAAAATATTTAATATCATGTAACAAGTACAACATAATTGTTGGTAATAATTAATTGTAAAAACAGTAAAAATTGTTTACCATGGTTATAATCAAAACAGGTTTTCTAACGATTAAAATTACCTAGATATTTTATTTAACCCCATTATTTGGTTTCCATTTGACCTTAAACTTATCAGATTGGAATATTAATTTTTGGATCTATCATTTCATGTATCTAGAATACAAATATTGTGAAACAATTAAGAATTACAAGTGTTCCACTCACCTCAATTGTAGATGTTCACCTATCCCCTCACCTACTTACACCACATGTTCCATTTTTTCACAACAAAACCATTCAAAACTCTCTCCCAATATTCCTTTGAGACATTATAGAGTTTTTTCAACCCATAGACCGACCAAATGGTTCATAAGAATATATCCAAATGAGTAATATCTATGGGAAGATAATCTAATAAAGAGATATCTTTCATTATTACATTACCATTTACTATAGTCAATTATGAAAAAAAAATTAAAATATAATAAATCTATTATGTTAAATATATTATGACCTAATTATGCTGATAGAATAAAATTTATCCCTGCCTTTCTATATGAAATAGGAAACTAACCCATCACTCATGTATATAACGGACTACTACCACGTGAATAGAAATATTTTCCCCCACCCCCTCACATGGATTGTTATACTGATGGGACTAATGAATATATATGATAATTTTGATGTAATATTTATTCATGAAATTTAATATATCATCTTCTTAATTCCCTGTTAAACCATTTCAAACTGTTAATGTCCCTCAGATGTATGTATATCTTACTAATTTCACAAGGTGATGTGATTCTTTTTACAAGTCCAATGATCATTAATTATTACAAAATATATATAATAAAATATTTTTTTATAAAATTAATATTATTATGTAGCTAATGAATCTATATCCTATGCGTGAAAACCATAACCTTCATAATGAAACATACATGATAAAACTAAGGACATTACACCTAGGAAAATTTTAATAATCAATGATTATTAATTAATGAGTGACAATATTTTATAAGTCGATTATATATGGAATTATTTTTTTGGATATAAATTTAAAATAAATTATTAATAAGTTTAGAACCATTAAACATGGGCTCAATGTGTGTTTCTAAATTTGGAATATTGATGCATCTGATTTTGAATCATTTTCCATTTCATTGTGTCAAAATTTGAATTATGTGCTTATTTGTTTTTATATGGAACATATACTGCTCATTTTTTTGTATCTAAAATTAATGTCTATTTATTGTTATGGCTTATGTTTCAATTTTTGTTTACTCATTTAGTGATATATAATTCAAATGTTATATAATATGTATAGATTTATTATACAACACTGATTTTTCGAATTGTACTTTTTTAATTTATTGAATCATATAATATATCCATCATAAACTCAATATATTTTCAAAACCAATTTTTATTTAAGGATATTCCAAATTTTCATCTATATTTTACACGTTTTGGATATGAGAACCATCAATTTTATATTCCTTAATTAATGATTTATTACATAAAGAAAAAGAAAATAAATCCCAAAAGACTATGAATCAAATATTCTTTTGGAAATTCGAGTCATGTAAAAAAATTGAAACATCCAAACACTGAAATTATTTATATCATTTATAAAAAGATCCTAAAATTCATCATTTATCTTAAATATAATGGGATAATCTGTGAAAGTACAAAATAATGGGATGTACTATAAAAACCTATAAGGGAATAATTGAATCATTACATGGTGAATGGGATACACTATAGTCAATTAGAATATCATAGTGTCATGAACGAGGTGGAAATAATAATCATTTTCATCAAATAATGATATAAGTTGATAACATAAAATAATCATGTGAATTTTAAATAATATAAAATAAGACATTATAATCATTAGTCAACTATATCCACCAATAATACATCACAAAATATTATTAGGATAACCTTCTACGCATCATACATGGAATATCATGAGATAAATAATTTCCATTTTAAATGATTGGAAATGTAATATGGGACCACCAATCACATTTATATAATATGCATTCATATGATTTATACATATAATATACATCATAAGGATTTACTTCATAAATTTTAAAACTAAAATTAAGGTGTGATTTATATAAATTTAAATTCCTAATCAATGAATTAAAGGTTGAACTAGGTGAATACCTTTGAGGTGAAATATAATGGTTATTCACTACATGAATTTATGTCATTGAGAATCATAGGAAACTTTTTAATGGAAAATAATTTTATATTAAGATTATTTAATGATTTAAATTATAGTAAGAGGATTATTACATCACATAGATAAAATAAGGATTGTAATTAGGATTTCTGAATTCATATTTCAACATTAAAAATTGAAAAATAATTCATTAATAAAGAGGTGGAGGAGAGGATCATGTACATAGACATATTAAATACTTAGGTATATTGTGTAATGAGAGATGATAAATAATATCAAATTATTAGAACAGAAGTTGGATAGTTAAATAATATGTATATGGTAAATAAAACATAATCAATTGAGAATCAAAAAGATAAACAGAAAGCAGGATATTGAATTGAAAATAGGGAAGAGATATCCATTACCTTAAGAGTATTCATATAAAATCATGGTATGGTATTATTAAGAGAAGGGTGGAACCATTTGAGGTCTATAGAGAGGAGTATATAAAGTAATTTCACTGTCGAATGGTTGTTATTGAAGTGGAATTAGAGTTGGGATGAGTTTCTATGGGTAAAGAGTTGGTAATTCATTATTAATTTCCAAACACATATTTTTTTCTTCTATATGATAATTTATTCAAAACCACAACACATATCATTCCTTTTCCCATGGTTTCTTCAAAATAAGTTTTTTTCACTAATTTATAATTATAAGAGCTGAAATAACTAATATAATACCCCAGTTATGTTGATGTGATTCTTGTTTATAAATAATATATTTTAAAACCATAAAATATAATATATATTTTTGAGGAATAATTAAGGCGTTATAAATTTTTTAAAATAAAATCTAAAAAACATTATTTTTTAGGGAAAATATATATTTGGTGATGGATTATATTTTGGGAATATTTTAAACTACTGTTGGTTCATTGTGATTTTATAATACCTAATTTATATTTTTACCAAATTTAATATTGACCCAATAATTCGACTGTCTCCAAAAATGATGAAAAATGTACTGTTGGATAATTATGATGTGATGATTTCAAAAGAAATTACATTATCCAGAAAATTATATTTTTATGATATTTTACACTTTATAATCAAAAATATTTATTTAATTCAAAATATTATTTTTTCCAAAATTGTTTTATAGCCCTAAAAAATTATTTTTACATTTTAAAATTATAATATCATTTATATATAATAAATATCATTTAATTGTAATATTTTATTAAAATTTAATTTATTTACAAAATTATTTGACTTATTAAAATATTTTTTTAATGAACATATATAAATATATGTAAAATATAGTTTTTCGTTTATCTTATTAGATTAATGTTTTTATCATACTATTTATTTAATTATTTAAAAAGATCAATAACAAAATACATAAATATACACAATATTTAATTCATAATAAAAAAAATATAGAAATTCAAACAATGAGTGTATAGATTAAATTACATGTATTATAATGATTAATTCCATTAGGTTAAGGTGTTCAATGCCGTTTTTTATAAGGGTGGTCTAGGCTATATGATTTGGGCCAAAATCATGATGAAATTAAATTTCATCGATAAATAGTTTTCATGGTCCTTTAGTTGGTGGATCTCATATTATTCTTGGTCAAGTGAAACTTCTCCTGACTCTATCCCCCCCCCCCAAAAGGTCGGATAAATTGTATTCCTAGGGTATTATCCATCTGGTTGAATCCACCAATTCCTTTTTCAGTGTCAATTAGACTTCAATATATGCATTAATATATATTAATCAAAAGATCACTGTGTAATAGTTATATTACCCATGGTTATAATTCATAACGGTCAATTTTATGTAATAGTATATAGAATGTAATGGTTTAATTTAACTAATATATTTCATGCTTTTTTCTATTACATCATTTCTATGTAAGGAACTTCATCGTTTAAAAATGAAAATTAATTTATAATATTATGGTATGTTACATTGTCCTCCCTTTAGACGTTTGACCCAAAAACGATTCATTTCAAACAGTAAAATATCTGAGCATACTTTTATTTCTTCATCTCTTAAGGTTCCCATGTTGCATCCCGAAATTTGTGGTTCTGCCAAAATACATTGGCTTTGTGAGTATAATTTTTTAAATAGTAACATTTATATGATATATGATCATCACTAACTACTCATTATATATGAAAAAAATCTCTTATGGCACCACTTGTGGATTAAGTACATTTTATGGGTATAGTATATGCATCATCAAGAGGGATAAAAAGAGCATATCATGTACTTGAGAGAATTTAAGTGGGTGTTCTATTCAATATTCTACCTCTAAGATGAAATCAATGATATAAAAGGGAATTGTGTATCTAAGACTAAGCTTTCTGTTCCTCCCAAACATCATATGTTTTTTCTATGGTGATAGAAGAATGAACTCTATATATTTGACCTAAGACTCTAGTTATCATCAATAATTATCAACATACCATTTCTATAAACTTGTGAATATTTCATATGATGATGAATCGATTAACCCTTCTTTATCATTTCATGACTATGTTCAAATCCCATTAGCTTTTGATCTCCAACATCTTCCTAAAATGTCTGAGTTTAACACCTCTTCCCATACATATCCACATAAGTTGTTATTTCAATGCTATAATAGAAACCATTATTATATAAAAACACTTCTACAAATAGGTTTTTTCCCCCAATAACTTGGAAATTCAATTCAAAACGATATCCCCATATCCTCTTATGTTTGAATTATTCTTTTAGATTGAACAACTAAATTACTGTGATAAGTAGTGTTGAAGAACACGTTTCAATCAAAAACATTCTGAAGGATTCTCCAAAACCGCAAGGTTATCCATAGATATTGATTATATACGATAGTGTGTGTAACTCGGAAAATTATTAACAATTAAATTATATATATCTTGGAAATTTTTTCATGAAATAAATATTATTTTACATTAATAAAATGTGATGAATTAATTATAAGATCAACTATGATCTAGATTCCATTATTTACATTAGCTTTATTGGGGAGTCCTATGATGAAATAAACGGTTCTGTTTTCTCATTTTCAATATGTTAATGGAAATGGAATCATTATACACGTAGAATAATTTCATTCCAACATGAATTATTGGCATACCCTGAATTGAAATACTAACTCCACAATCTCCCTCTCTATGATATTCCACATTATGTTTTTCTTAAAATCTAAATATGTTATACCTCTTCTTATAAATAGATGAGGTTGATCTTTGAGCATCATCGTGATGTTCCATATTCATTTCAAGTGTTTATGGGATATATATCCAAGTTTTGAACCATTTTAATCTATCGTCCAAAATATTAAACATCAATGTATTCAATCATTTTTTATTAAACCATCAACTCTCTAAAACATCTTGTGTTGGAATTGGGTTTCTAGAAAAAAACTCTTATGTACTTTATGATAACTTGTATTCATAGTTTTGAATATTAATAAACCCCTTATCACATCAAAATTATTCACCTATGTAACATAGTATGTGATAATGCCCTAATATTATTTATCACACTTAAAGGTCATACCATTTCCCCACCATGATGGATACCCAAAATTTCCACGAAAATTTTCTTAAATATATGTTCTACTGTCAGATAAAATCATTTTAGGGACACAAATGATTCAGGATATAAGGGGTTGGGAAGTATAGGATAGCGAGGAATCTTCTCATGGTATACTCACTTGGTAATATTATTTATATTGTATTATGAGAATGACACCCTCCAGTAGGAAATAATAATTAATATGTGACATTAAATGTTACAATTTTTTGTTTTCTTTATTTATTATTTGAATCTAAATTATTATTAATGATTTTTATAGGTAGTCTACTTCGACATATTCACAAAAACAAGGATGATATTTGTTCATGGTGAAGTAGGATACATCAGGCAATTAATCTGTAATATTGTACTAATTAATAATTGGAGAAAGGATGTATCCTCACTATTATTTAATGAATTTTTATATCTGATGTCCATTTATTGAAATGATATAGACTTCTTAAATCATTGTCTATGGTAATCTATAAGAAAATTAAATTTCTAGGAATTAACATAACAATACATTTATCATATTGTTTGATGGCACTAGAATTAATCATTCTTGATTAGATATATCATAATAAAGGGATTATATTTCATAGTGAGAATTCATTTGATATATTATTTTTTTTGGAATTAAATTCATTTTATAGGGGTTTCTTGTAATGATTTTTCACTATAAAATTGGACATTACACTACATTGCCTCATTCCATTGAGAAAGACGTATAGAGGGGAACAAAATATGTTTATCCAGAATCTCAGTTAAATTATATTTATTTTTTTATTATTCAACATGTTGAATAAATATTATTCCCACATATTAATTAATGATTATTCTTGTTTTCCTGATTGAATGTATTCATTTAATAGTTATTGGAGAGAATATTTTCTGAGCTAAACATTTAATAATTTTTTATTTTTTATTTAGTGAATATATATTTTATTTATTTGTTGGTGAATAATGAAGTGATTTTTATTTATTTATTTAATTGTAATTATTCATGGCCTAATAAATATTTTGATAGAATGGAGGATGTAATTTAATGATCTGTTGATACATAATAAAAATTTAATATTATATTAATAAAATTTATTTAATTTTAATGTGATTTTTTAGCACATGCCAAGAAATTATAATATTTTCATTATTTCTATATACATGGGGTACTGTAAGTATTAAATAAATATTAAATGATAGTTGTGAAATTATATATTTCTAACCATAGTGGTATATATAGAAAATTATATTACCTTTCATGATATCCAATTCAATTGTTTTGTTCTGCACAACGAATATAGAGTATTCTCTTTAAGACCTAGAGAGCTCCCTTATCAAAGAACGATCCCATGAATGCGGAGCGATCCTCCTCCACCTTTCACTCTCATGTTTACAGATATAATGGATAATCATTTGGAAGTTATTCTCATGGCGTTCAATGGTGAACAACACAAGCAATAATGATCAACCAAGCGATTACTCCATGATTTATATGGAGACATTCATATATTTGATGAACACAAGTGGATCACTTCTAGAGGAAATTTATCTTGATTCCTACAATGCAATGGTGGTACAAGGTGGATCCATTTTTAGATCCATAAATTTATAAGTAATTTCTCACAAGCTAAATCATTATTTTATTAATTTAATTTTAAAAAATATGAGATGATATTACATTCTCATTTAGATGTTTTATTTATTTTCTATATTCCTAAATTCAATTTGGGTTATCATGTAATTTATCATTTTCTAAATTTTGGATTTATCATTAATCATTAAAAAAAATAAAAGTTGATTGTTACCCTTCACATGCTTATATTGTGTCCAAAACCATAAAGTTGATTTATAGTGTTCAGATAATTATTTATAAATCTTTAAAGAGAAATGATTGATTAAAGAAATTGTCTTGAAATTTCAGTTTAATAGTTCTTCAAAACAAACTGTGATATCTTCTTCTTCCCATTCATTTATCATAAATATAAAAAATAGTTATTTTTATAAATGAAATAAATTTAAGGATATCATCTAAAGGTTCTGAGGAATACTACTATATAACACAATAGTACTCATAGTTTAACCTAGAGGTACATGACATGTACTATTTTCCAATTAACCAAGAATTAATATGGATATAATTCAACGGTTATTCATGTATTACATGGGGTGAAATAAATTATACAACACATTTTGACCAAGAAATCATGGTCTATGGTCAACCATTGTACTCACTGTGTAACTATTGTACATTGAGTGTAGTACATTAGTTAGATATGTTCCACGTATCTTATTACCTAGCCTACCTGACTAGTAACCATGTAATTGAGAGACCACATTACATTTATCCAATGTAAAATCCTTATACTCCAAATTATTCAATTCCATGGTTACACTATGTGTCCCTAGGAATGTTTCATGGATTGATGGTGAGAAAATATACATTATGTGTAAGCACATTGTAAAAGACATGTAATTTTACCAAATTACACATAATTAGGGTTAATTAATTATACTGAAAATCAGTATCAACATGTACATACGTGTTTTCATTAGGTTTATAGGATATTTTAAGTGATTGGGTTTTTAATATATATATATATATATATTTGTGTGTGTGTGTGTTTAATCAATTTCTAGGTAATGATCCAATCTCCATATCATGTATGAGTCATAGAATTTTTATTACTCTAAGTGTATTGAAGAAAAATACGTGACATGAAAACCATGTAATATAAGTAATCATTATGAGGATATTACACATCATGAATGTATATGATAATTAATTTATGATATATTCTAGAAGAGTATACAATATTCAATTATAATACACATTCTCTAGTTTAGGTGGGTACACACTATATTTCCTCCATGGTACATTTATTATAATACATATTTATTTTTCAATTAATGTATTTAATTTTTTTAAAATATTGATGAATGAGAATTTAAAGAAAAATTATATCTGAGTTAAGATAAATGAATTTCTCAATTAGAAAGATAATTAATTCATTCAATAACGATTTATCCTAAAAATGTATTGTTAAGAATTGAATACTAATTTTTTTAATTTATTCATTTTTCATAAAGAATATAGATGATCATGATCATATATGGGAACATGGTATGTGATTGGGGTTATTCAGTTTATTATTGAATTAAATTGTTGCCTTGTGTTCCATCTCTCCTCTTAGTATATAAGCGTCTTCATGACCATCATTTCTATTTATGTAAAACCCATCACTGACCTATGTGTGAGTAAAATATTTTGTAATCGATTGATCTCCCAATCAATTGGAGGTAATTAAGTTTTGGATTTGAGTCAAAACCAATCCAAGAGAGATACTTAGGTGGACGACTGGAATGTTGAGACATAAACCATACTTTATAAATTATGTTTCTCCCCTAGATCGACAGTTAGTTTATCATATTCTAAATAAACATAACATTAGTAAAATCTCATCATTATAAAACATTATTATTTTATTTCAATAAATTTTAATGGTAATTACATGATGATTGTTTTCTTGTGATCACATAATATAATGTATTAATAAGGAAGAAAAATAAAACTAAAATAAATTGTCGTCTGCATAAATATTATATATGACATGGTCAATCAACTTTGTAAATCAGCTTAATATGAACATGAATGTAATAAAGATAATAATTATAATCTTACAAAGAAATATAAAGTAATTTAATTATATATATTAAGTCAATATAAGATTCCCCCACTTGAGTTGAAATCACACCATAATTTAATGTTCTTGAAAGAACCAAATTTATGGTGAATTTAGTTATCAAGTAATTTTAACTTGACAAATTAGGTTTACATAACTTATTTTACATCAATGGTTTACTTATAAAGAAGAACATGGTGTATCGAAGAAGAAAAGGATGAGGAAATAAAATTTAAGGAGTTTAGGATAAAGGAATCCACTCAACCGATCAAGTAATTATGAATTAATTTAGTTGGCATTGAAAATTACTATATAAAACCGTTCATATTTTCTTACCAAACTAATTTATTGCAATGACAAGGGGAATATCGATCCCTGGATGTATAATTTCTATGAAATAGAATTTTTTAATGAAATCGCGAGGTCTATTGGGTTCTAATAAAATAGTTGGAAATTTATAATAATAATACATAATTATTTTCTAAATTTTATTCGATAAAGTACTAAATTTATGTTCATCGTATTTGTAAAATAAATAATAAAAATGAATAAAAAACTTTACTTCAATATACACATGATATTGGTGGAATTTTTTCTGTCACAAATTTCAATGAATTGTACATGCACTTATGTATTATTCTACACCATGAAATGAAATTGCATGTGTTAGAAGAACCTATTCATGATGTTCCTCACAAAAATGAAATTAATAGAGTTTTCTATCTATGGGAATCATTTTAATGATGCTACATATGTTCAAAAGCCCATGCTATCTTCTATGTACAATGATAATATGAAGCAACATGAGGACATGGATGAATATAACAAGATTCCTCAGTCTCAGGGTCTCTATCAATATAAGGTGAGATAATAGAGTTATAAGATCTCCAATGCTAATTTTACAGCTATTATAAAATATTTTCTGAAATATGGCCTATTTTAGTCCACATTATTATATTATTTGAATTGTTAGACATTAAAATGGTTAAATTACTATATTTGTTTCACAAATATTTCATGAATTACTCACTACCGAAGACTATATCATGTTTTATTATTAATTATAATAAGGTAAACAAAGATAAGAGTATATTGAATTTCTTACATTGATTATCCATTTGGATAAGGATATGGTGCCTCAAAAACCTATGATTCTTATGGAGAATATAAAAATGTGGAACAATGAAAATAGGCCCATGACTCATAATAAGTCTAAAGCTCTCGAGAACTATCTTTACAAGATGTTGATGATTAAGAGACACAATAAGGGAAAGGAGGTAGTATGTTTTGAATGTGGAAAGTAAGGACCCTATAGAAGAAAATCCACACTAACGAAGGGAATTAAAAAGGATCATTCATTGTTCATTGTAATCATCCAATATCTACACATTGGGTATTATATATATCATTTTATGCTTCCATCTATATCCAAATGGAGAAAACAAGTAGATTCATAAATATTTCTATAGAAGAACTGAATTTTCAAGCATCCAATCGTGTGAAGTTGGATGGTCTAGGAATCTATGACTAACCCATTTAATTTGAAATTATAATTTTATTTATTTTAAGGGATTTTCAATATGTTCCAATTTTTACCAAGAACATAACTTCTGTATCATTCCCAAATTAAAATGGATTTGTTTTCATGCTTTTGATTAATTTTTTTCATTTATAATGAAAACATAAGTTACGGTATGGTGAACTTAAATATGGTCTTATATGTATTAAATTAAAAAAAACTATGTATTGCAAAAGGTAATAATTAAAGTTAACATGAATCATATAACACCCAAAAATTGGATCACTATCATGGTCATGTAATCTAAAATCATTTAACAATTGTTTATGAAAATGTTTATTTATAATCTTCTATGATAAAACCACTTGAAATATTTCATTAAATTTTTCAAGTGTAAAAATGATAAACCACCATTTAGTTGAAAAGTAGAAAGAGACATTGATCTTGTAGAATTGGTGCACATTGATGTGCGTAGACCATTTCATGTTGAAGATTGAGGTTGGTATTCTTACATTCTAACTTTTATTGATGAATTCAGTAGATATAGATATGTTCACGTGATGATATATAAGACTAAGACTTTTGATAAATTCAATGTTTTCAAGAATAAATTAGATAATAAAATGGGAATAAGAAAATGAATCTTTAATCAAATCGATTTGGATAATATCTTAACTAAGAGTGTGTAAACATTTTATTAGAGCTTGATGTTCTATCCCAAAAAACTCCACCTTACACACCAAAATGGAATAGTTTTTTATAATAGATGAACCAAACAATATTATAGATGGTAATTATCCTGGAATATTTCAGAGGGTCATATTCTATAACTACCAGAAGATTGCCTCCAATAGGCCAAGGTCTAGTGAATAGAACCCGGTAGGAAAATTCAAAAAATGGGAGGCATTTTCTGTTGTACCTGTACACCCTCACATAACACTAAGACAGAAATTATGAAATATAAAAACACTATGTAAAAATTACGTGAAAAAAATATCCCATAACTAGGGTATAGTATTGAATATAAGGGAATGTAAATACGGCCAAAATCCCACCAAAAGAAAGAATCTACAGCCACATGACAACTGTGCAATGTAATTACTATAGGGACTGTCATCAGAAAAAAATTTCAGAACACACCCTGGCATGTCTGGTAACACATGGCACTACCTAGTTATTGACTTCATGGGACTCTATCGATGATTCGATCATCCGAACAAGACACATGATGTGATGGAAAAGCCTATGTAGGGTTATGTACAAAAATACTCAGTATGATACTCTGATACCACATAAGAATACAAAAAAGAAGATACCACAATGGAAATACCATGAAGGAAATACGAGGAAGGAAAACCACCACTAAATACCAAAAAAGTATATAACAAAAGAAATACCTTGAAGAAATACCAAAAACGAATACCAAATAGGATTGCATAGTCATCTCCACACAAGTATATGTCTATAAAAAAAATATACAAATAACATCCAGATTTACATGATCTAATAAGGCACATAGTCCCAACAAGACACATAGTCAGTATTAGACATACAATCTCTATAAATCACAGAGTCTCCATAAGACACATAGTCTACATAAGACACACAACCTCAATAAGACACATTGCCTCCTGGTCATATCAAGGAAAATAAATGTTTTCTCTAAGTGAAATCGTTATAGAATAACTCACTCCTCGTTCCATTAGGTCATAAGAAAACACCCATAAAAACCCACTTAGGATATCAAAAAAATGATTCTCTCCTCATTAGGGTCCCAAAACTATTACAGGATCGTCAAACAGATGTCTAGTTTGAATGTTATGACCGTGTATGAATTTCAAAATGTGGCTCAATGGGCTGTGGACCAACCATGGGGGTCTATCACTTTGGTCACCTACCCAGTCTGACCACCCCGTGGGAATTAGAGATGCATCACCATTCCACCGCGCCCCCTCTTCCACAGTCGTTCCACAGCATGGCCGACTGTGGCTTATAGATGACTTCTTAAGTCAGCTCCAGGTTTACCAAAACCGGCCTGGTCCGACCCAACCCATCAGGTTCAACCTCACCTTCAAGGTTGACCCAAGCCATGGGTACTGCCACTATCTAGTTGGGCCAAACACGCTCTGGCTATGCCTGACCAACCTCGTCATCTTCTACCGCCATTCCTTCCCAACCAACTCACTCGACCTATTCTACATCTCTAGTTTTTATAGCTCATGAGGTCGCCCATGGCAACCGCCGCTGATCCACATGGCCACACCTCTATGTCATGCATCGACTATGTCCCACATGGTGCCTCTTCCATTGTTTGTGGTGTTCTGCCTCATCCCATGCAATTCCAGATTTACATCATCGTCATTCATCATTGGCCCCCCTACCAGTGCCAACCTCCAACACCCTTCCTTCAACTATCCTCCATTTCTTCTCTCGTTCTTGAATATTTGAAATGAAAATACCTCTCCAATCCTAGAGTCCCACGATACACTAATTCGTACTCTTTTCCATCATGCCTCTAATCCATGAGTCTGATCATTTTCCTATCCTCCCTGTAATTCGATCCAAGATCAGATGAATCCATTGGAGATGAATCCCAAAAGAGTTGGAGAGAAAGAATAGGAACACCTAAAGAATGAACCTTTTCATTTGTTCATATCAGCTTCAATTTTTTTCTCATTTAAACGATGAACGATGAGGAAAAACTAATATCATCTTAATCAAACAACAACAACCCATCCCACAACAATGATCAATCTGTGGATCAATCTATTTGTGGATTGACCCATTATTTTCATGAAAATAAATAATGGGGAAAATAAATTAGGAATCCAATTCTCTACTTGGGATATGGATCATTCATTAATGAGCATTGATTTTCATTGGTGATCCATCAAGAATGATCTCCTATCTCGGTGTTTTTCATTGCTTCCAAGATAATTCCCTAAGGATTCACTCTAGATCACATAGTAATTTTTTAGGTTTATGGTCCTAACACTTAGTCCCTACTTATCTCTTCATTTTAAAAAAAATAGTGACCTAACATTAAAATAAAATTAGCTCACGTTTTATTTTATTCATTAAAACATCCAAAAAATATTCTTCAAAGTCAAACCACATAGACAAATTTTAGGCCTCACAAAGGGAAAACACAACATTATAAACTTAATGGTGGTCTTGAATTTTAGATTTGAGTAACCATTTATGAGTTATTAGGATTTTAATATAAAATAAATCAATTTAATTATTTTATCTATAGTTACGTCTATGGTGACTTTTTCATCATATGACTCTCACCAAACAATGTTATATCACACCAAGGTTAATGCATTTATTCTGATCTCAACAATTACCCCATATTTCTAATATGGGAAACCATTTAAAATATTTTTTTTTCTTTTCTAGGAATTCCATGCATGTGTGATGTTCAAAACATAACATCTACATTGATTTGTTTCATGCACACCGGGCCCAAAAATCACACATCATCTTAATTCATGTTCATAAAATTTTTCCAAATGATTTATTGGAAAAAAATAAAGAAAAATTTGAGTTGTTACATTCTCCCCACCATAGGGATTTACATCCCTGAGATGCCAAAAGACGGGATACTCAAACAAATGAATGTTCTATGATTGAATCAGAGTATCCCACTACCATGTGCTATCAGGGAGATTCATTTGTTTCCCTGAAACATGCACCTGAGGAATTTTCTACACACACGATATCATCTCTTGTCAATAATCAATCTTAACTAGGTAATAAGAAATTTTCTCCATATCATCAATGTCCACCTCGCCCCATCGAATGATGCGTGTTGGGTCAGGTAGATACCTCCTCATCTATGACATGTGGAAGACATCGTGTACCTTTTCGAACTGTGGAGGAATATCTTTTCAATATTACACCACTCCAACTCTATGTAGTATCTAGAAAGGTATAATGAACCTCCGAGAAAGTTTTCTACCCTGGACAAATCTCTATAATCCATATCGAGGTGAGACCCTAAGTAACATGTTGTCTCCATCCATGAACTCCAATGGACTTTAACTCCTATCTGAATAAGACTTTTAATGACTATGTGTAGTCTTCATATGCTCCAGGATGATCTACACCTTCTCTATAGTCATCTTCACTAACATCAGGCACATATGTCCTGACACTCTTAAGTCTATCCTATACAGTTGTGACATGAAAGGTCTATCGTACAAGACCCAGAATGGTTCCATAACGATGGTGGAATGATATATATTGTTGTATGAAAACTAAACCAGGGGTAGGTGATCATCCCAACTATGGAAAAAATCTTACATGAAATCCCATTGCATGTTCTCTAGAACATTTATGTTATTATTTATCTGGTCATCCTCCTATGGGTGAAATGTTATTCTCAAGTGTAACTAATTCCCAAATTCCCCCTGAAATCCCTTCCACAATATAAATTTAATGAGAGCGTCATGATTTGAGACTTCTGTGGATGAAAGTAAATAGAGCCGAACATTCACCTAACATAGTGGGGTCCAAATCTCTCTGTTGAACTCTACTCCCGAAGAGTAAGGAAGTGGGATAAATTAATGAGTCGGTCAATGATCACCTAGATGGTTTCAGGTATACTAGACATATGTGGTAAAACTATCATAATGTTCATCGGTATCCCATCCCACTTTAATTTCAGAACCTCAAGGGTGGGGTGAAAACCACAAGAATCTGGTGCTCGACATTCACCTACATACAAGTGAGGAATCCAGAAACAAATTCTACAACTCCCTTCTTCATCCTTGACCACGAAAACTAACACCGGAGGTCCTAGGACATCTTTTCTACTACATGATGTACCTGCAAAGGGGATGTATGGAACTCCCTCAAAACCTCCTCCTACAATGTCACTGGAACAATTGTGCGGCCTTTAAAATAAATACCTTCTCTAAACCTTTCGAATATTCATCAGGGGCAATTCCTATGGATATATGAGCACAGAGTGTCTCATAGTCGTTATCCCCAAGTTGTTCGTCCCTATCTCACTTTATCAGTTGTGGTTAAAACCCATCAACTAGAGGTGATATTCTCCATCATCATCAATAGAGTATGGCTGAAACGAGGCCAACAACTCTATTTACTCTTTCAACAAATGTGAACTAGATTTCATATTGAGATAATCTTCTACCTTGTACTCCTTCCTAATAGTGTAGAAAATCCCAAATTCATAGTCCTGGAGGAACTATAGCCATCACCTCTTTCTAAATATTAGATCCTTATGAGATAATATATACTTTAGACACTTGTGGTCAATGTAGACGATAAACCGCTCTCCCATTTGGTAGTGTCTCCATATCTTCAAATCCCAGACTACCACTACTAATTCAAGATCATGGGTCACATAGTTCTACTTTTTTGGTCTCAACTTGTGTGATACACATGAAATCAAATATTTCCCCTACATCATGACACAACCATGCGTGGTTCCAGATGCATCACACAACACAATGTACTCCATACCCTCCTATTGAAATCACAAGATTAGATTGGTTTTCAATTGACTCGTTAACTATTAAAAACTCTCATGGCACTTCTCTATCTATGAAAGAGGTTGTCCTTTTCATTTCAAAGCTGTAAAAATTTATTCCACAATGGAAATGTTTAGTAAAAACCTATGATAGTACACAACCAAACCAAGAAACCTCCACAACTAGATAAAACAATTGGTTAGATCCCAAATAGCTTATTCTCATTTTTTTTCTGAATCCACTTCAACATTGAACTCTGAAATGATGCGTCCTAGAAAATGGTCTCCTTGAATATATTAATGAAATTTCATGGGATTCCCAAAAATATGGTGCTCTAAGAGTGTGTCTATGAACATAATCTAGTGTCTTGGATGCTTCTCCTTGGATTCCGAGTATACTAGGACACCATCAATGACGCCCACCAAAAATTGGTTTAAGAAGGGAAAAACGATCTAGTTTATTAGTCCCACGAACACTGCTAGGGTGTTCATCACACCCAAAACTGTCACCATGAACTCATACTAGTCATAACAACATATGATGGTTGTATTGGATGTATCCTCATTTTTTACACACAGTTGGTGATTTTTATATTTGAGGTAAAACTTCAAGAACAATCATGCACCTTTAAACTAATCTAATAGGTCATCGATCCTCTGTAGTGGATACTTATTCATAATGGCCACCTATTTTTGAGGCTGGAAAGTCCACACATAACATCAAGAACCCTTATACATTCATGTTAAAGAATACTGGGGCTGTCCAGGGTGAACCACTTAGTCTCACGAATCCCTTCCTCTATAAGTTCTCCAACTTCACCCTCATATCATGAAGCTCTGTGGGAGCCATCTGATATGCAGGTGTAGATATTGGTGATGTCTTAGTATATAGATCATCATAGATGTCTACCTATATGTGGGGAGGTAAAAAAATAACTTCATCAGTTAATATGTCCATGTCTTCCTCCACCACTGTAGGAAATTGACACATATCATCAAATACAATGAAGGTGAGACTTTCCCACTAATGAGTAATCAGACTCACCCTTCTATGTGTGAGTCAATCATGTGATTATTTCATTTCATTTTATCTAATATAGAAAGTCACGGTTTCATCACTATGGACACACAACACTCTTTTCATAAAACAATCAATCTGAGCCTTAACTGTGGATAAAGACTCAATAACAAGAATAATGTCGTTAGTCCCAGACGATGCTACCAAGAGATTGAAACTAAAACTCTCACCTCCAAGAGTATGGTCACAATATTAAACCCAGTTATTTATCATAAAATATCCACCCATTGAATCCTATAATAATACCTATTGATTTAATGGTTTCACAAGAATCTTGGAGTCTCAAATAAGGTTTTCTGAAAGAAAAGATTGACTGGAACCTATGTATATAAAAAATTCACCTAAACTGAAGATAACACAGATTATACCTCTAATAATCCCAAGATCCTCAATGTCCTAAGGCTCCATCACAGATAGTTTTCCTCATCCATATCCATAAACTCCCTGAGCTTCTCATGGACAACCTGGGGGTGGTGTTGATAATAGATAGAATCTATAACAACCTCCTTCCACCCTTCTTCCTCCGTTAACACATCCACCACCCCAAAGTACACAATATTTGTACCTCTTCCTCTTCCTTGGTGCCCCCATGACCATCTCTCAATGGGTTTTATGAAGGGTTGTGAAATATCACTCAATATGTCTCTGACCGCCCTAGGAGTAACATAGTCTATACAACAACTAACTCGAGCTAGCCTGGGACACCCGCACCACTAATCTTGTGTCTTGGGATTTGCCTCAAGAACTGAATAACCTGATTGAGTCCATGTGACTATAATTAGATTCCTTCTATTGAGGTCCCAACAACATGGTGGCTGCTTGTATCCTCCACTACCAGTTCCTTCTCCACTAGAATGTTTTCAACTAACAGGGCGCTCTCATGTACCCCAATATAAGTAGGATTCTAAAAGATACCATGGATTCCCTTTTCTCTGGACATAATCCATCCTTGAAGGTATGATCCCTTAAGAATGGACCCTACGCCATATCAATTGAGTCACATGAAGGATCGGTAAATCTCAGCGAATGCTCCACCAATGTCTAACAACCCTGCTGTAGATACAAAAGCTCTTTTATGTGCACCAACTACAATGTTGAGGGAATGAACTATATAAAGAGATACTCAATGTGTTCCTAAGAGAAAGTCTTCCCATAATTTTTATATGCCACTACGCTCCACCAACACCCTATAGATACCTGAAAAAGACTCGTGGAAAGGACTACCATCGGGTTAGAAGGCGTCCTCATGAGTCAGAAGACATGGGTAACTAGCTCCATCCAATCCTCAGAATCTTCAGGGTTTAGATCACTAAGATACATGGGAGGTCACTACCTCTAAAACATGTTCAACATGCTCAATTATTGTGGTTCCTCAGTTGGTAGTTCTGGTAGTACCTGATTCTCGATGGGTAGTATAATATCTGGTAAAGCTCATATAGGTGTTATCTCTGAAACTATCCTCTCTTCAATTGCCTCATCTCTAGGTGGACCAACCTCAAGATCATGTAACCAAATCCTAGATGGATTTATTGAAGGAGGAATCATTTAATAAAACATGATGTTCCTTGGTCTATGTAGTATATCTAGAGATCTAATTCAAGAAAAACATGGAAGACATGGATCATTCCAATAAGATCCATGTACCACTGTTTTCGATGAAACCAGTGTTTTCATGTACCAACTCAAAAAGAAGGTGCCAGGAGTCCTACTGTATGAATAAATTGGCCACCACGCAGACATTGTATTCTCTATCCAGAAAGAAAAAGTCAAAACACATAACACTGTTTCAAAAAAAACCAACCCCCCAAACTCCTGGTACCAATGTTGATCCAATCTCCCTCTAATAACACTCTCCCACCACCCATCCTAGAGGGGCCCCTGACATGACTACCCTAAACCCACCTCTAATTGGCCAAGGTATGGTGACTAGCACCAAGTATGAATATCTGAAAATGGGAGGCATTTTCTTATATACCAATATGAATGCACACATCTCTAAGACAAAAATATTGAAATGTAAAAGAACTATGTAAAAACTTCATGAAAACTATAATATCCCACATTGAGATTACAAATGCGAAAGTACTAGAAATTAAATAAGAAAAATACAGAACCACCATATGAAAAGAGTTTCAAGCCACAATACCAAACTATAAGGTAAGATGAACCGGTACTGTCATTAGAAAAGTTTCCAGAACACACCACACCATGTCCGGTCTCATAAGGCACCAACTTGTCATGGTTTTATTGAAACTCCATTGAATATTTTATCATCTTCAGAAGAAATATAAAGACCTGGAAATTCCATGAAATTATTTTTTTAATACATGGAAACTTTATGAGTCCGCAGTTTCTGACGGAGCCTGATTCTGAGGCCTGGTGTGCCCAGAATCTATTTATGAAGTTTTGATCAGGTATGATTAGTAAACATACGTGCAGTATTTAAAATCTTTTGAACTGATGCATGGAATTGAAATATGAGGAAACTATTGAACTCGCAGCTCCAGTTTTTACCTTTGGAGACCATCACTGCAGTTGAGTTTTATCGTGGATGGAAGTTAATTTTTGGGGGTTTCTAAATTTATTAAAAAAAAATATGTGCAACATATTTTGATTTTGTGGCGGTTTAATCCTCCAAGGGGTTGTTTTAAGTGGGTCCCACTTGTGTATAACCTTTCTTTGGAGGATATTATGTGGTTGGGCCCACACAATCTCAAACCCCCCTTAACCCCCCCATTAACCCTTGGAAATCCCCATAAATATTTGGAGCCTCTTCACTTTCCACCTTACCTCATTATGGTTCCTAATAACCTAAGAAATTAATATTGCCAATTAATTAATTAATTTGAAAAGGCCTGAATTCTTTTTGGAATACATAGAAACAATAAAACAATGGGGTAGCCGTTATTTTATTTTGGTAGGTGATTATTGATGGTGAAACTTTGGGAGAGCTTTGAGGGAATTCATGGAGAACGACATCCTCTCCAATGAAGAACAACATCCTCTTCAATGAATAATTCTCATATTCACTGAGGAACAACGATTATGTCTTCTCCCTTTCCAACTGGGGAAAGAAAGGGAATATGTCTCCCATAATGAACGGTGCCAATGATGACCTCATCTTCTCCCGACGTCAACAGAATGAAGCCGCCTTCCCGCGACTCCACCGAGAGAACACTGATTACAAGGTATGAGTTTGTGTTGATTAAATTTAATCATCAATACTCATCATTTTTTATGGCTCGGCATTGGCCAATTTTTATCTTCTCATGCGGAGGGCGCGGTCCTAACCAACACAGCCCAACGTCCCTCTATTGGTTCTAGTTTGGTAGAAATCGGAGGCGGAGACGAAACAACATGGGGTCGTCTTACCGTTCCAGGAGTGCGGAACCACGGACAAGGCAGACCACATCAAAGGGGTGCAGCGCCATCATGCCATACTATTGAAAAACAGCAGTAGGGAGGGCCGTGGTGGATAAAGAAGCGCGACACTGTCACAACTCGCGGTGGAGCCGAAGGCTGCGGCCAGGTCAGGCTGCGGCGGTGGGGGTGTGAAGCCGTCGTGCTATGTGGAGAGCAGGATGACTGTGGTACCGTGGTGGAGGAGTGGTGGTGGCAATTCAGGCTGGCCACCGTGGAGCCAGATGAGCAGGACCAGCTAGGTCCTGCGGCCCCTGAACCAGTGTAGCGTGCAATTTTTGTTCGACAAACTGGGGAGGGATGCGACACCCCCTCCCTCGTGTGGCCTGCCAGGACGCCATAGGTCGGGATGCCAAATGCCCAACCGCACTCGGCCAGGCCTCCCTCAAGAAAGGCCATATCTTTAGGCCAGGCCATCCCCTCGACTTGGGTCACTACCACAGACTAGGTTGGACCCACAGACCGGGTCAGACCCTGGTTCAGACAGGGTCCGGTCGGGTCAGTCCGACTAGGTCGGACCGGACTCGGACCCGCTATGGTCGTTTACACCTTTTAGCCCAAATCTAGGGATACAGGTGTCTAATTTTGGTACCACCTATGGCAGAGGAATTTTTGGAGTGAAACGATTCAATCGGCATACTCTACTTCAGGTTTGGACGGGCACGGTTGTGTTGTTATGAGCCTAAAAACAAATCGGGCCCCAGGAACGGAAATGCCAATAACTCTCAGACCGGGCGTCTGATTGATGCGCCGTATGTCACATTGGGTTCCTTATGGTGAGACAGAACTAAGGGATACATCAAATCTAGACTTCATGGTAGTTGATGTATCGACACGTGGCTCGAGGAGCGGACCCTCCCAGCATCGAGGGTGTTGTGTGCGGGAACCCTATGGCTTGTTGTGATGACACTGTACCAGGATCATCCATGGGTTCGACAGTGATGACTACTATACCATAATCCTATGTGGGTGCGACTATGATGAGTTCTGTACTAGAATCCTCCAGGGATTTAGCTGTGATGACTTCTGTACAAGAATCCCTTGTGGGTTCGACATCGATGACTATTGTACCGGAATCCTCTCTGGGTTCAACAGTGATGACTCCTATACCAGGATCCTCCGTGGGTCCGATAGTTCTGACTTCTATTACGGGATCCTATGTGGGTCTAACAAAATAGCTAGTCCTATATCCTATGTGGGTCCAACAGCTTAGCTTGTCTTGTATCATGTGTGGGTCAGACATCTTATATGAATGAGTGACTACATCTGATCATCTCTATTACTCTACAAAAGATTTATAAATGTGTGATCCGAGTCTTGTATTTCAACCATTATCATCGTGGTGATTGAATTTGCTTCCTTTGTGGAATGGGTTTTTCTTGGGCTCGAGTGTTGGAGTCGGACTGTGTTACTTAGGTATATGTATGGGCATATACCTAAGTAGGGTTGGTTGATACTTCGTGATTGTATCTTTATTTTGTGATTTATCCTTAGAGGATTATGGGAGACCTTCGGGGGTCTCGGGGTCCCCTACTGAGTATTATTATACTCACCCTTGCATAGGATATGCCCACACCTCATTGTGTTGGATGTAGATGACGAACAACACTGGCGGAGGCCGAGAGTGCCAGGACTGGACGGTACCCAGAGGTGGACCTTATGACGAGTCGGTGCACAGAGGAGTCTGACAGATGTAGAGAACTGAGGAGGCTATTTTTACCTACCCTTCAGGTAGTATCCATGTTGGATGATCTAAGAGTTTCTTGTCACCTTCCATCTGTTTCATCTTTTCCTTGTAAATTACAGTTGGGCTTGTATTTCCATACCCTTTACTTTCTAGCACTTCTTCTATATGCAATATTTACGTAGAGTTTTACTTCTTGTTGCGTACTATGTTGTTTTTGTTTTTGTTTATAAATTGAATGCCTTCTCAGTTTCAGGATTTTCTCCTTTGGTGCTAGTCGCCAGCCCCCGGCCTTAGGAAGGCGGGTTTGGGGTAGTCAAGGCATGGGCCCCGATGACGGGTCATGAAAAACTGGTATCAAAGGAGTCGGTTATACCACATAAGTTGGACTATGATTCTTTTCATGGAAATAGTGTTATGTGTTTTGGGTGTGGTAATTTGTTTAGGGAAACCAATGTGGGTGTGGCGGCTGACATATCCATACACTGGGACACTAGCATCTGATCTCCGACTTAGTGCACGAATACACTGATTGCGTGTGTGTTTCCTTTGAAAAAGTTTTCATTGTGATTACATTGTGTCAGCTCACCAGCTATACTGTTTTAACCATGGAGAAACAGATTCATTTCAGGATGGCCTCACAAAGGCATCTATCTAGGGTTCCAAGTTACGTACGAGCAGTACCACTGCCCACTGGGCCACTGATACCACCAGCTCTAGTAGCATAGAGTGCATGTTGTCTGAGTGCATTTCACGAGTTCTAGTTCCAGTGGACACCTAGGATCTGTGGAGAGATAGACCGAATGGTAGATGAGGATTGGATAGAAGCTCTCATGAGAGTTTTCATATTAATAGGGACACCAGCCGACCTCATGGTGATCCTTTCCACGAGTATCCTGTATGCAGCAACAGAAAGATGGTGGAGCCTGATGCTCCAGGTGCATGAAGATTCATATTTACCCAGGACACACTTCGATAGTCTCTTCTTCTTAGAGTTCCTTCCATCCACCCTTCGTGCGGTGCGGATTCATGAGTTTCTTCATCTACAGAAGGGCACCATGAAAGTTGCTCATTACTCAGCATGGTTCAACGTCCTCTCACACTACTACAGAGATAGGGTACGAGACCTATTCTTTAGGGCTCAGACCTTCGAGTAGAGACTCAAGAATGAGATCAGGGATTCGATGATCCCCCTCAGCATCTCAAAACAGGCGGGGGTGCTGGAGCGAGCCTTTCTAGTGGACAGTTTTTTTTGCTGAGCAGACACTAGCAATGAGACCCACCACAGGGTGACACATAGCAGATACTTCTGCAGCTGATAGCAGACAGATGTCACAGAGGTCCAAGCGGATCAAGCCATCAGGTGGGTGACCCCAGGATACATGTTCAGTTGTGCGGGGCACATGAGACAGAGCCAACTATACGAGGAACATGAATTTCTATGCATGCGGCGGGCAAGGTCACATGGCTCGAGACTGCCTGACCTACGAAGCAGATGATCAGCAGACTTTAGAGGGACCTCTTTGGTAGAGGCAAAGGTTCAACCATGGTAGTCCGCTGGGAGTAGGCGGTCATGGTAGAGGAGCTGGCCTAGTAGTGGGTGGTGGATGATGTTTCGAGGCTCTATCACCACCACCACCAGGAGGTCCACCCCGACCAGAGGGAGCTGGCGGACAGAGGCATGCTCAGATCTAGGCAGTTGAGGCCAACGTCCGTGGCACACCTGAGATGATTCAAGGTACTATATGTGTCTACTCCACCCTTGTTGCAGTACATATAGACACATGTTTGAGTCATTATTTTATTGCCACTGCCCTCGTTTGGTGCTCGGAGATTTCGATGGAGTCGTTGGATCGATCCTTAAAGCTAGAGACTCATATGGGAGCAGACTCGATGATTATGCACTGGTACCGGTAGTGTGAGCTTACTCTTGGAGGCAAGAGCTTCAGCTGGGATCTCCTCGTAGCGGCGTCGAGGCTTTACGACGTCATCTTCAGTATGGACTGGTTATCCATAGTCCATGCTATGATTGATTGTATTAGGTTCAAAGTGTCGTGTATCCGCATTGATGGGACCAGGTTCACCTTCACCGGCGAGAATGGAGACTTTGTAGCACAGGATGGACTTACACAGAGGAGGGGCAGCTGATCACACTCCATTCAGCAAGTCTCATCCTCAGAGTGGTTGATGTACGAAGTCCAATTTTTCCTGTTGTGGTGGATTAGTACGTGGATGTTTTCCCTGACGATGTTCCAGGACTACCTCCTCACAGAGTGGTAGACATCTATATTGTCCTGAACCCCAAGAAGACACCAATATCTACTCCAGCATATAGGATGTCTCTCGCCGATCTTCGTGAGATGTGGGTACAGCTTGAGGACTTGTAGTGGAAGGGATTTATCCGACCTAGTGTTACACCATGGGAATCCCTGATCTTGTTCACCAAGAAGGAAGATTGGAGATTGCGACTGTGTGTCAAATATCATCACCTGATCCAGGTGATCGTGTAGAAAATGTACCGACACCCAAGGATTTACAACATCTTCAATCATCTCAGGGGATCACGATGGTTCTCGAAGATAGACCTTAGGTCAGGCTATCACCAGCTCATTGTTCGTGATGAGGATGTACAGAAGACTGCCTCCAGGTGTCGGTATGGCCACTACGAGTTCATGGTTATGCCTTTCGGCATAACTAATGCTCCAGTAGTGTTCATGAATCTCATGAACAGGATCTTACAACATTACCTCGACCACTTTGTAGTAGTCTTCATTGACTACATACTGATCTACTTGACTACTAAGGAGGAGCACACCTACCATTTACGGGTTGTACTGGTCACACTCCGAGAGCACCAAATTTATGGTAAGCTCTCGAAGCACTAGTTCTAGATCCGAGAGGTACACTTTCCGAGACATGTCATCTTTGATGCTAGAGTTGCAGTGGATCCAGCAATGATTGAGACATTACTTTCTTGGGAGCTAACCAGGAGCGTGACAAAGGTTCGGAGTTTTCTGGGACATGCTGGGTACTATCTGAGATTTTTGCTAGACTTCTTCAGAGTTGCAACACCTCTTTCATCATTGATGAAGATGGGTCAACCATTCGTGTGGTCAAAGAGATTCTAGTAGAGCTTTTAGGAGCTGAAAAGTTGGTTAACTAGTGTGCCCATATTGAGAATACTGGAGGAGGGCATAGGGTACGTAGTGTATTTTGATGCATTAGGTACCAGACTCATGTGTGTCCTGATGCAAGAGAAAGCAGTGATCGTGTATGGATCTTGGCAGTTGAGATAGAACGAGAAGAACTATGCTACCCATGACCTGGAGTTAGTAGTAGTGGTCTTCGCCTTGACGATGTGGTGGCACTATCTGATGGGTGGGAATTTTACAGTCTACTCTGATAACCAGAGTGTCAGATACATCTTCTCGCAGAAGGCTCTGAACCTGAGATAGCGATGATGGCTCGAGTTCCTACAGGACTATGACTTCGAGATAGTCTATACTCCTATGAAGGGGAATGTTGTACCAGATGATCTTAGCAGAAGATTAGGCATTCATCTTCTAGGAGATGCGATGAAGCATATGGACACATTGCAGATATCATTTGTGGATAGAGATGGATCAGCCTTTCTGCAGCCTCTCATAGTCCCTCCTCCACTTCTTCAGCGATTCAGAGAGGCACAGTGTGGGGACATTGACTGTGAGACGTGATGTGCTCAGATATCCATAGGGCATGCACCTTATGGATTTCTTAAAGGTGGGGAGCATGTCATTCTCTTCATAGGATGGACAATAGTACCAATAGAACTTCAGGAGGAAGTGTTGAGGGAGTTCCACACATCTACATTAGTGGTACATCCTGGAGTAGCGAAGATTTATCAGGACCTTCGACAACAGCACTGGTGGCCAGGAATGAAGAAGGCAGTAGAAGAGTTTTTCTCACGATGCCTCACTTGTCAGCAAGTGAAGGAGGAGCACCAAGTTCCAACATGCTTGGTTCAGCCCTTAGAGGTCCAAGAGTGGAACTGGGATGGGATATACATGGATTTCATGATGGGACTTCCATATACATCTAGAGGACATGACTCTATCTATGTGATTGTTGACTAACTCATCAAGTTGGCCCACTTCCTACTGATTAGAGAGAAGTGTTCAGTATAGATATTAGGACGTCTCTACATTTCAGAGATCATATGGCTTCAAGGTGTGCCATCAATGGTCGTCTCCGATCGAGATGATCATTTCACTTCTCGACTATAGAAGGGGTTGTATGAGGATTTCCAGACGCAAATTCACATGAGCACCACCTTCCATCCTCAGACGGATGGTCACACAGAGAGGACCATTCATACTCTGGAGGACATGCCTCATGCATGCGTCCTTCAATTTGGTCACAGTTGGGAGAATCACTTACACTTGGTAGAGTTTGCATATAACAACAACTACCACTCCACCATCGGGATGGCACCTTACGAGGCACTGTACGACTGACCTTGGAGATCACCTCTCTGCTGGACATACCTATAGGAGTCAGAACATGTAGGACCAGATATGGGGTAGGCTACGATGGAGAAGGTGTAGATCATCTAGGAGCGGATGAAGACTACGTAGAGTAGGAAAAAGTCCTAATGTGATAGGAGACAGAGACCACTAGAGTTTGAGGATGGAGACCATGTCTTTCTACAGGTCTCACCTCAATGAGATCTATGGAGATTTGGCTGAGGATCAAAGTTATAATAATGATTCATTGGACCGTTTAATGTACTCATTAGGGTAGGCTAGGTGGATTACCGCTTGACTCTTCTACCTCAGTTGCACCGGGTGCACGGCGTCTTCCACGTATCTTAGCTGAGGAGATACATGCACGACCCGTCCCACATAATCAAGCACGGGGATCTAGATATCAATGATGGGGAGACCTTCATGGAGGTTCCAGTGGAGATTTAGGATCAACAAGAGCGGGTCCAATGTGGATGATCGATTCCTCTGGTGCGCGTTTGCTAGCAACACGAGAACTTCTAGGAGAGCACATTGGAGCGGGAGGCTCAGATTCGTGCTCAATACCCTATTTTCTTTCCATAGTGTGAGTTGTAGCATATGGGGATGTAAAGCCCTAACGTGGGGAGAATGTAAAGACCTATAAATTCCGTTAAATTATTTTTTTAATACATGGAAATTTTACGAGTCTGCAGTTTCTCACAGTGCCTAATTCAGAGGTCCTTTGTGCCCGGAATGAATTATTGAAGTTTTTTTCGGATAAGTTCAGTAAACGTACATGCATGATTTTAAATATTTTAAACTGGTACTCTAAATTGTAATCTGATGAAATCGTTAAACTCGCAACACAATTTTTCACATAAGGAGACCTTCACCGCAGTTGCATTTTATTGAGGATGGATGTTATTTTTTGGGGGTTTCTAAATAAATTAATTAAAAATATGTGTAACATATTTTTATTTTGTTGCGGTTTATTCCACAAAGGGGTGGTTAGAGGTGGTTACCACCCGCGCATAACCACCCTTGGAAGGATATTATGTGGTGGGCCCCACACGAGCTAAAACCACCCTTAAACCCCCATTACCCCTTCGGACTCCCCGTAATGATTTGGAGCCTCTTCACTTTCTACCTTC
This sequence comes from Viscum album, assembly GCA_963277665.1. Lineage (NCBI taxonomy): Eukaryota > Viridiplantae > Streptophyta > Magnoliopsida > Santalales > Viscaceae > Viscum > Viscum album. Next base: position 1,059,378,059 of record OY728143.1, on the reverse strand, counting down.
CCTCATTATGGTTCAAACACACCTAAGAATTAATTAATTCCAATTAATTAATTAATTTGAAATGCTTTGAATTCTTTTTGGAATGCATGGAAACAATAAAATAATGGAGTAGCCATTATTTTATTTTCGTTGGTGATTCTTTGTGGTTGAACTTTGGGATATATTTGAGAGAATTCTTGTAGAACGAAATCCTCTCCAATGAAGAATGACATCCTCTCCAACGAAGAATGCATGTCTCCATAGAAAAATAACGCTTCCATATTCTCCCTCTCCAACTAGGGAAATATATGGAAGACACATCCCATGAATAACATCAGAAACGATGATGTTGTCTCCTCCTGACATCCACGGAATGATGCGGTCTTCCCGTGACTCCACCGAGTGAACACCGATTACATGGTAGGGGTTGGTTTTGATTAAATTTAATCCATGTTCCTAGTAGTTTATTATGAATCAACGTCGGCCAATTGTTATCACCTCATGTGGATGGCTCGGGACGAACAAACACAGCCCGACATCCCTCTGTTGGTTCTTGTTTGGTTGATGTTGGAGGCGGAGACGAAAGGGCATGGTGCCGTCGCACCACGTTGGTAGTACGGAACCACGGCCAGGGAGGACCGAAAAAAAGGGGTGGGACACCATCGCGCCGCACCATAGAGGAACCACTGCATGGAGGGGCATAGTGGATGAAGAAGTGTGGTGCCATCTCACTGCGTGGTGGAGCCGAAGGCCACAGCCAGGTCGGGCCACAATAGTGGGGGCGCGACGCTGTCGCGCCCCACAGAGATTAGGTGGACCGCGACGTCGTCTCAAAGCAGTGGAGGAGAGGCAGTGGCCGGTAGGGCGGGCCGCCGTGGAGCCGGACGAGTGGGACCATCCGGGTACCATGACCCCTGAACTTGCGCAACGCACTGGTTTTGTTCCACAAATCGAGGAGGGGCACAGCACCACCCTCCCTCGTGTGGCCGGCCGGGCCGCCCACAGTCGGGCCATCTCTTCGGGTGGGGTCATCCCCTTGGCGCGGGTTTCTTCCTTAGACCGGGTCGAACCCACAGACCCAGTCAGACCCCAGTTCAGACCGGGTTGGGCAGGGTCAGTCTGAATGGGTCGGACCGGACCCGGACCCACTATTTCCATTTACACCTTTTAGGCCGCATCAAGGGATACGAGTGTCTGATTGATATACCGCCTACGATGATAGAATTATTGGAGAGAGACAATTATTTTGGAATACTACACTTGAGTTTTGGATGCAGTTTTGGTATGACCATGTTGGTTTGAGCCTAAAAACTAACCGGGCCTCTGGAACAGAAATTCCAATAACTCTCAGACTGGGTGTCCGATTGACGCGACGTCTATCACGTTGGGTTCCTTATGATGAGATAGAACTATGGGATACATCAACTTGAGATATTGTGGTAGTTTAGGTATCAACACTTGGATTTAGGAGAGGACCCTCCCGGAATCGAGTGTGCTATGTGCGAGAACCCAAAGGGCTTGCTGCGAAGATACTGTACCAGGATCATCCGTGGGGTTGACAGTGATTACTTCTATACCAAAATCCTCTGTGTGTGCGACTTTGATGACTTCTGTATTGAAATCCTTCGTGGGTTAGACTGTGATGACTTCTGTACCAGAATCCTCTGTGGGTTTGGCATCGATGACTGCTGTACCAGAATCCTCTGTCGGTTTGACAGTTGTGAATGTTGTACCAGGATCCTCCGTGGGTCCGACAGTTATGAATTCTATTCCTAGATAATGTGTTTGTCTGACAGAATAGATGGTCCTGTATCCTATGTGGGATAGACATCTTAGCCGGTCCTGTATCCTGTGTGGGTCCAATAGCATAGATGAATCAGTGACTACATCTAATCATCTCTATCACTCTAAAAAAGATGTATAACTGTGTGAGATGAGTCTTGTATTTCCACCATTGTCATTGTGGTGATTCGAATTACTTCATTTGTGGAATGGTTTGTGCTTGGGTTCGAGAGATAGAGCCGGACTATGTAACTTAGGTATATGTTTGGTCATAGACCTATGTAGGGTTGGTTGATACTTCATGATTGTATATTTCTTCTATGGTTTATCATTAGTGGATTCTGGGAGACCATCAAGGGTATCAGGGTCCCCTACTGAGTATCGTTATACTCACCCCTGCACGGGATATGGATGCACCTTGTTGTGTTGGATGCAGATGACGGACAACATAGATGGAGGCCGAGAGTGCTAGGACTGGATGGTACCCAGAGGTGGACCTTACGATGAGTCAATGCACAGAGGAGTCTGACGGACGTAGAGCACTGAGGAGGCTATCAGTACCTACCCTTCAGGTAGGATCCGTGTTAGAGGATCCAGAAGTAGCTTGTCACCTTCCATATATTTTGTCTTTTCCTTTTACTTTACAATTGGTCTTGTATTTCCGGCCCCTTTACTTTCCAGCACTTCTACTCTATACAGTTTTTACATAGTGTATTACTTACAGTTGCGTACTATGTTTTGTGTGTTTTAGTTTATAATTGTAATGCCTACCTAATTTAGGGATTTTCACCTTTGGTGCTTGCCACCAGTCCCTTGTCTTTGGAAGGCGGGCTTGGGGTAGTCACGGCATGGGCCCCATGGACAGGTCGTGACAAGACAAGACACATGTAGGAAAAGAATGTGCGGGGATGAGTAAAACAATACATAGTAGGAAACCACAAAGCCCCAATGAAATACCCCAAAGAAAATAACACAACAGAAATACCTTGAATGAAATAAAATTAAGGAAATTCGACAAAGGAATACAACTAAGGAATACAACAAAGAAATACAACAATGGAATACCATAATGGAACCCACAAAGGAATGCATTGTTAGGTCCACATTGATACATGTCTATAAAAAATATACTAAGAACATCTAGATATAATAAATCCAATAAGACAAATAGTCCCAATAAGAAAAATAGTCTTCAAAAGACACACATACTTTATAAGACACATAGTCTCCAGAACACACATAGTCTTAATTTGTCAAACGGCCTCTAGGTCACATCCTATATAGAAATGTTTACTGAAAGAGTGTGCATTCTAGGAGAACTTAATCCACAATCCACTAGGACATAATAACACACAAACCATTACTCCCTTAAGATATCTCTAAATAACTATTTCGTTTTATGGGTCCTAATGCCGCTTATGGCTCGTCAAAAAAACATATGATTTGAATGTTACGACCCATGTAATATTTCAGAAAGGGTTCACTAGGCCCTGGACTGACCATGGATCACTATCAACTACTAGGGTCTAATCAGGGCCATCCTTGACACATGATGTCTGTCCCAACCCACATGGTCCAACTCGGTCTATTGGGTTGACCCAGTTGAACTAGATATCCTCGCCCGTCATGCCAGCTCAGCCCGCTCACCTAAACCGATCTGAATTCCTTGTCAGTCTGGAATATGTGGTCACCCACAATGACCATTGTTGTTCCACAATTCCTTCCCACCATGTAACAATGCCTCTATATCCCACATGGAATGTTACATCCCAATTATGGGTGATGCCCAAAGGTTCCACGAACCTACTTTCTCACATTACCTCAAGCGCATTTACCAAAATTCCAGAGGCAGATGACTATGAGAGAGGGCCATAGTGTGATAATGGGGAAACTATTCACTCATTGTAAGTGTATAAAAAGACAAAAAAATAGTAAACAATAGAGGAAGGAGTAATACCATACAACACAAATAAAAAGCATAAGACTGATAGTAATATAGAAATTGGATCACATATATAGTATTCATTTCATATGTCTCTAGGAAATCATCCAAAAAAGTCACAATTCATGAAATAAAATACTGAATCCAAAGTAAAAAAATTGTAACATCCATCGGCATCGAAAATATCATCGTGGTCCCATTATCTCCAACTGTAATAAAAATCATGTACTTGATGAAGAAGGGATCTTCCCCTCACCTATACCTACCACTATATAATATATTTGGGTCCAAAAACATGACCCAAATAGGGTATGATATGAATCCTAGTAGGAAACCACCAAAATATCTTTGCCTAACTATCTGTGAATATATATCAGGTAATGCATAGAAATGAAGCGATAAACATTGAAAAACTCAAAAGAAAACAATCCTGATGTTTTCAGTTACAAACATTTACACTTATTATTCATCACTTGAATCATGTAAACCTTGGTATCTAGGCTAAGATCGGTATCCCATAAGTAATAGTAAAAACATCTGTCTCATGAGACTATCTAAACAAACAAGTAAGACTAAGTCCAATCTTGTGCTTTGGCGTGGAATTCTCATCACAATCATTCAATTTTTCCAAAATGACCCTTTTGGAATGTTCTCCCTGTCTAATCCCCCTGGTCTAATATAACAATAATTCTTTTAGCGATGACCATTTGTCTAGATGTCACGGTCTAAACACTTTGGTCTAACATTTGACAAAACATTTACAAACGACCACATTAGAATATCACATGATCGATAACCCTTGTCCTACATAGAATCAATTATTTATTAACAATGATCTAGGTAGCTCTCACGGTATAACCCCTCTAGTCTATGACCACCTAAAAGCTCTTGCAGTAAATACATCTAGGTCAACAAAAAAACAATTAATACATAAATTACCCATCCTCGGGAATCTCTCATGGTTCAATTCCCCTTGGTCACAGATCCAAACTGAATATCACATGCATTTCATATAATCCAAAACCCCATCCGAACAAAATAAGGCATGGAAACAAGGAATACCTACAGTCATCCCAGTCCAAACAGCCTTGAATAAATAAACAAGGAAACACACCCTTGGTGTATCCCATAAAAAATGTATAAAACCTTATGCATAAGCAACGACCCTTTAACAATCAATAAAATCATATAAGTTGATTAACAAGGTTAAAATCTAGATCGAGTAATTCCCCCAACATGGTTATGCGGCATGCTAAGTATATATAATGCATAGGCAAACAACCAAAGGCACAAACAACCTACATTTATTTCATAGGATCAAAACTAATGAATGTCAACCCTTGAATCATCCTAGAATGGCGTAGATCTAAAAAAGGTTCAAAATTTTTATCCTTCAAATACGCATAAGAGGGGAGAAATAAGGAATAGTGGTTCTAGGGGAATTCAGAACTCACAAGTGGTATTCAAACGCACTTGATGACGTCTTAATCGAAGATCAGATAAAGATTCAAGAGGGGTTCAATCTTTGTTGTCGTTCTGTCACTCTCCTGCATTAATCGAGGGGAGAATATATATGTTGTGGACATTAGTTGTGACCCCACTCTGATTCATCAAATAAATAGAAATGTACATGACTTGTTCATTAAATGTACATTTCATTTATTAGCCTTAATCAAACCTCGCTTAAAGAGGATTTCCAGGTAACCACATGGCCATGTACATGGCTATTACACGACTAGTAAACAGTTGTACGTGGTACCTAGGTAGCGTGCGTGTACTCATAAGTACACGACCTATACTTAGAATAATATAATTTCTTAAGTTTCCATAAAAAACATCCCAAAATAAAGATCCATACTTTAAATAAAAACAGAATTCTTACAAACAACCCCCCCCCCCCTTAATGTAATTAGTCCCCAAATCACCCTTCAAAGGGTGGTGATGAAGAAACATCGAACAACTCTTTCCACTATTATCGTACGTTGGCCTCCCTCTCCCAATTCTCAACATATACTCACCCATTCTACCACAGTACCTGTACATGAGGAATATACCGGCCAAAGAAAAACTTTGTGATGTGATTCAAAATCCAAATAAAGAGCTCTTTGAAGGATTCATCCACCTCCAGCTAAAACTCCTCTGTTTGAAAAATATAATACAATTCTGAAAAGTGACGCTAAAGCTGATAAACATGAAATACATTTTTCCTATACTGGTAACACTTAGGTAACTGCAACAGATAGGAAACTAGACTAACTCACTCCAAAAACTCAAAAGGACCAACGCATCTCAGTGAAATCATCCCCAGTCTTCAAATATTCAGGTGTCCAATCCTTGGTCTGACATTTAAGAAAACTTGATCTTTGACCTCAAACTGTAGAGGTTATATTCTTCAATTAGTATAAGATTTATGGATAGATTATGCAGCAACCAGCCTCTTCCAAATCAACTCCACCAACTCTGGGGTCTCTTAGACAAGACGAGGTCCCAATATTTATACCTCTTTGGCCTCCATCTAACATAGGGGTTATCAAAATGTCCAACTGTACAAAGCCTCTTGTGGTTCCATCTGAATTGTTGCCTAAAAACTGTTATTGTTTTAAAACATCATTGGGGGTAAGTGTATCTCCCAAGATCCCCTAAAATCTAGGATGCATGATCAAAAAAGGTTCTCCAAAACCTGAATTGTGTTCTTGGATTGGCCATATATATGGGGTTGGTAAGCTATTCTCAGAAGTACATGTGTACCCAAAGCCCTTAGTAGTCCCTACCATACATTAGAAGTAAACTGAAAATCCCTTCATGAAATGATAGAGTGTAGAACAACATGCAAACATAAAATCTATTATATGTATAACCTTCAATGATCATCAACTCTGAAGGATCCCTTAATCAGAATGAAATGTGAAACCTTTTTGAGTCTGTCAAAAACAAACCATACAATATTGTTTCCTCATGGTGACCATGGTAAACCCATCACGATATTGTTTGAGACATTATTACACATCCACTTGAGAATGGGTAATTTCTGTAAAATCCATGTTGGTCATTGATGCCCTACCATAACATGATGAGAGGTATAACATATCATAAAAAACCAGCAACATCCCTCTTCATGCCTAGCCACAAATAATGAAAATGTAAAACTCAATACATCTTGGTGAGACCCGAATGAACTACTCAGACTGAGGCATGGAAATATCACAGCAGCTCCTCAAGAATGTCTGCTGACACCAATACGCATCCTGGAAAATGAAAAACCTCATCCACATCTATGGTACACCTAGGATTAGGGTCCTCTCCTAACACACTCTCCCATAGGAATAGGACATTAGCATATGATAGCTTCCTTATTCTGACCTGATACAAAAGAGTTGAGGTAACATCTACAGAAGAAATAAATGTCTACCCCTGTCTATCATGCACCCACAAATGCATCTTAGAGAACATATAAATAAGATACCACTCACTGATGGCCTCATAAACTGCATGTATCTATGTCCTCCATCTCAACACATCAACCACTGCATTTCCATTCCCCAACATGTAGAAAACCTCAAAATCCAAATAATGAAGGTACATACCCCAAATTCACTATATCAAATTCATATCTCACTATGTAAATATATACATGTGACTTTTTTTCATTTTATACCAAAAACTTGTCTCCTAAAAGATAATTTTTTCATCATCACAATGCGTGCACAACTGCATCTAACTCGAGTTCATGTGTCATGTAGTTCCTCTCATGTGGTCTCAAGTGCTGAGAGCCATACACAATGAATCATTCCCCTTGAATAAGTACTTATCCTAGCTCTAAATTTGATGCATCAGGTAAACCGAGTAACTCTTTTCTGGCTAAGGAAAAATTAGTATCGGTGCTGACGACAATCTCCCTTTCTTCCCCTAAAAGGATGAATCGTAGGAATCTATCCACAAGTATTTCACACCCATCTTAATCAGGAATATTAGTGGTGCATTTAAGCATGGGTAGTATTGTATAATGTGATTGTAGTTACCTGAAACTCCAAAAAAGTTACTCTGTTTACTTGATGCATCAGGTATAGAGCTAAGATAAGTACTTATTCAAGAGGAATGATTTGTTGTGTATGGCTCTCAGCACTTGGGGCCACATGAGAGGAACTACATGACACATGAACTCGAGTTATCTGCAGTTGTGCACACATTATGATGATGAAGAAATTATATTTTGGGTTCTTAAGATCCTCATAGGAAACTACAACACTCAAATTATATGGAATTACTGATACATATGTCTTTGAGATGACATGAAACAACAAATGAATATGGTCAATCTAGAAGTTTCATTTTAAAAGAATAGAATATAACGGATGCTCTCTCAATGTAATCATTGTGATATCAATATGGATAACATGGATATGTCGAATGTGTGATTACACCATGATATCAAGCAAAATGACTACCACAAAAGAATCAACGTAAGGATGGAACACTCGGTTCATCAGTACCATGAAAATTTTCGGTGCGTTCATGAAATAGAATGGTATAAAAAGATACTCATATAGACCATTCCTACTCCAAAAGGAAGTAATATGTATATTTGATGGCCTATTTATCAACTAATGATAACCGGATTTCATGCCAATCATAGACAATGCTCATGCTCCTTGAATCTGGTCAAAGATATTATCAAAACAGGGCGACGGATACCAGTTCTTGACTATCTGATAATCCACAAAACGTTTGATGGTACCATCCTCCATTATCAGAAATAGGAAAAGAAAACCCCTTAGTATAATTATTGGGTTAGATTAAACCCTTCATCTACAACTCCTTTAACTTCTTCTTAAGATATTATAACTCTTGTGTAGACATCCTATAAGGAGGAATTGACCCTAGGGCCACTCCTAGAATAAGGTCAATAAACAAATATACCTCTTGCTCTGGAGGTAAACATAAAAAGTCATCTGGAAAGACATATCTGAAAAAATCAACCACTGGAGGAAGTCCATATGCGATGTCCCTTGGTCATCCAGATATAAATTAGAAATATGAGTGGTATTTCCTCCTAACCCATGATGCTCGAGTCCAACTCTACTCACCTTGATATCTCATTATCCCTTATGGAAAAGGATCGGACCTCTTCTGATGTGGAACTCACCCTATAATGATTGAAGTCCAAATAAGCCAAAATGGAGACCAGCCAGTCCATTCATAGAATGGAACTAAAGTATGAAAATTATAAGACATAGAGGTCCCATAAGAAGTGACACCCACTAAAGTCCATAGGTCACTTTTTTCACAAATTTATACTATCCTTCCTAATCCTCAACGGGGTATCTAGAGTCCAAACATATAATGCCCCAGCCTTAAAACATACTTAAACTTGAGTTATTACAAGATTACACATTGAGGATCTTTTCAGGTTTAGAGTTTTAGAGAATTAGATCATGAAACTTGCATTACATTCCACATTTAAACAAGGTGGTTACATAAGAGACAATATTCATTCTTCCCATCAATGGAAACCTATTTAAAATAAAACACGGATTCTTTCTTGACACATCCTTGACACTATCGTCACATCATGTACCTTTCCCTTGACCTGTGAAAAGCATTTCAAAAAACTTGGGATGAGCATAAAAAGCTCAGTAAGGGTTATAAAAATATGGAAAGGAAACATGAGTTCATATATACATAAGAATGAAATCATACTTTACCCATAAAACATAGGCATACCAAATCATGAATAAATCATAGAAAACATAAGACATAAAGGTAACTTGAGGCATTCATAACATTCTTACGTAGGAAGTAACCCACTTGGTTACGTTTGGAATACCCATCACAGTATATTCCCTAAATCTCTTCGGAGAAACCTTAACGTTTCACTCCTTCGCGTTACCCAATGCATTGGAGAGCTATATCGGGCTCACCCGCCCTTAGTTTATCATGGAACCACACGTTCTTCATAACAATTCCCAAGAACCATAACATATTCGTATCACATAAACATGAATAAAGGAAACATGGAATTTCCACATTTCAATCACAATATAACATTTTAGGATATTGAAATAATGAATCCATTCAAAAAGAAACCATTTCCAAAACCATTTAAAACATTTAATAAAGAGATTTTTGAATCAAAGTGTCCCATACCACCTTGGAGATTTTAACATTTTAAACCATTAATATCCATATAAATAAATCCTTAAAACCATTTTGAAAACATGGATATTAATAAGAACAAATAATTAAAACATTTAAAACGATATTTTGGTTAAAGGGGTTTTACCAAAATTAGAGACACTTGAATACAATAATCGAGGAATAACATTTAGTCAGAACTTTATAATATCATGAGAATAAAAGGATTCATGATATAATACTCCAAAGGACAGTATATACACCATATAAGAGTGAATTGGTGCATAACAACAATGAACCCTCAATAGAAATGTCAAATGTGATGAAATCCCTTATAAAGAAGGTATCCTTAAAATAAGGACAAATAAATCTCAAAAATATGTGTGACAAATATATATACACCCAATATAAGTGGATATTAAGTGTAAAACAATAAAATATCATTCACACATATTCAATGGATGACATATTCAATGACTACAAGTTGAACCCAAAGAAATCGAAATTGGGTTAAAAAGTTCCCTTCACAGCCTAACGGCATCACATCAAAATGAGTTGATGAGAGATAAAAAGTGTATCTCATCACTTGGACATAAAATTACATCAATAAGGACGTATGAGAACATATCCCAACATAAAAATATGTAAATTAAAAGACCCAATAGAATAAGTCTTTTAAAAAAGAGGAGGGTGAAAGGTTCCCTTACCGACTTGGGTATCTTTCAAAACATACACCCCATGTAAGAAAGACAATAGGTCATTGGTGTAAATACTCATAAATGAAAGTATATTACACAAAGAGTAGAATAAGGGGCAGTAAATACACCACTCAATGGAATTTGTGGCAAATGTAGCATAAATATCACGGGAATAAAAGTGAGATGAAAAATCCCTTACGAAAACTCGGCAGCCTAACGGCGCCACATAAAACTTCCGAATATGGATTGATGAGATCAAATAGGGTATCTCATCACATTAAAATAAAATGTACAGCAATAAAAATATAAAAGAACACCCCCCAACATTACAAAGGGGAGCTTAAAAGAAGTGACATAAAGGAGAGTACTTAAAAAGAGAGAGAGAGGTTAGATCTCTTATGAAAGTTCGGCAGCCTAACGGCGCCACTCAAAACCTCCAAAATGGATTGATGAGAGAGAATAGGGTCTCTCATAACATGAAAATAAAAATTACAGTAAGTTTAATATAAAAGATCATCCCAATAACAAAAAATATTAGCTTTAAAACGAATGACATAAAAGTTTGTACTTAAAAAGAAAGAGAGGAGTAGGATCCCTTACCTCGGGTCTGACTTGACTCGATCGTTCTTTAATCTCCTGAATAATAAACTTGGGTTAATTTATAATTCCTTAAGAACCTTTTTCAAGTTAATTATTACTTTTATACCACTTATTACCATGTCATAAACATTATTTAATCATTTATGTTAATAATATTGTTTTTGCCGATATTTGGTTCTTAAGTCGAAAGTGGACTTCTTACAATTACATGTTGTTCGTGTGGCCAAATGTTTATTATATCCAGAATTGTATTCATTATGTAGATATAATATATGTCATATATATCCAGTACATGCATGCATTTATAACATTACATAATCATTTAGAGGTAAGAAATGAAATGCACCATTCATTGAGATGGTAAGCCGTACGTACGCATGAACGCTACTTTCATTTCTATTTCATATTTTATAGAATGGAATAATAATGATATAAATGTATATTATAATTCCATTATAATATCATATATAATATCATATTTCCATCCTTTATACATCACACATATGGTATTTAACGAATCAAATCACTTTGAGGGGGCGGTAGTCCGCACTTCCTTAAATGAAGATATCGCGTATACCCATAATGGAAGCCATAAAGGTAAGACAAAAATGAAAAATACAGAAGAATAAATAAAACATAAACATATTATATATCATATATAAAAATATTTACATCATAATGGCCACCTTTGAAGGTGTTAAATGAGTATTGAACAATCATCGTTTCGGGAGGCAGAATTTCACCATCCACGGAAACCGTATGTTCTTTAACCATTTGATGTAGTTGTGTGAGAGTGTAGCTCGAATAAATCTTATAACAACATACTAGTATATTTAAGATACTGGTGTTGTTACAAAAGAAGTAAATAAAAAGAGTTTACGGGGTTGGAGAAGCAAAATAAAACAAATGAACATGAGAGAATGAATTACCATTAAAAGAGTAACTCCTTTTGATTTGAGCCTAAAGGATTCCTTTGAAAGGATTCTGCCCAAAGGGAATCCTCTAGGATGAGGAGAGGGATGTGGAGAGAGTAAATGGGCAGGGTTTGGCCGAGCAAAAGGCTTGAGGAGTGTGTTAAATGAGGTAGAGGTGGGGGCCTTTTATAAGAGGAGAGGAGGGGCACTTTTGGAAAGTAAAGAAATATTACTTTATTTGAAAATGTGTTTCGGTTTCAAAAGGTCCCACATTGATATAATTCGTGGATAAGGTGATAAGGCTTAGAAATCCACTCATCCAATAAGTTTTGGACATGTGTAGTTCATAGATGTTACATTATCTTTCCATTTTATTTAAATCTTCAAATAATGACGTCATCACTGCATCATTATAATGTCATAAATAATTTAATTTATTTAATGTCTAAAAATTATAAACAAAATACTATTATGTAGGAAATCTTTTTAGCTTTCCAATTAATATTTATAATCAAATATATGACTTGTATAACCCCAAATAAAAATTGTTTTAGTAAAACATATCATGTTTGTATCAATTTTCCTTTTACATTAAATAAAATGTTATTTATGTCATTTCCCAACCAAAGTGTCTCCATGGGGTCCCCAAGTTGGCCCATGGATTTTCTTGGTCGGCCATGACTCACCCAATAGGTGTAGGACAAATTTCATGGTGTTTTCACATTCTTATAATATCATTTTTACCTTAAATTACACTAATTACCTGTAATCGCGATTAAAAACTTAATAAGTTACTATTCACCAAAAAATTATTTTAATCTCATTGAACCACATTTTACTTCTTAATGACAACCATGTATGTTGGATTTTTGAAAATCAAAACACAATGATGGCGAAATTTCATTTAAACGGAAAATCAGTCTTTATAAGTACCACTTAGTGGTTTCACTATTCATCAAAAATTGGAGTTTTTCAGAAAAATACCAAAACTTCACCCTAAGCTATATTTGATATTCCAAATTCAAAAATGAATTCCGTTTTACAAAATTCAAAACATATTAGTCACATTAATTAATTTAATAATTAATTCCCGTTGTCAGAGCAAATAGCGTGTTTTTATAAAACAATAAGTATCAAAAGATTGACACTAGTTTAAGTCTGATTTCAAAGTGAAATTAATTCCAATGACCACTATTGGATTTAATGGTAAAAATATATTCTAATTTCACTTTAAAACCAATTCAAAAGATAATCTAATCATATAAATAAATTAGATTAAAAAGAGGTTTTGAATTAAAATACAACATTTTACACTATTCATTGAAAAAATGAACTTTATCGAAAAGATACCAAAATTTTACACAAAGTAAATTTTGATGTCCCGATTCTTAAGAAGAGTTTTATTTAGTCCAATATAATGTATAAGAGTGAACAAAACTATATTTAATGATGGTTCTCCATCAAAAGGCGATAAGTGAACCTTTAGTGAAAACTAGGGCATATATGCCTAAAATTGAATTCTTGCTGTATTTTAAGCCTCTATCCTTTATTGGATAAATGTAAAAACATTTAAAAACATATATAATCATATTTTAGTTATTTATATCTATTCCCGCCAATACAACGGCTACATGTTAACTACCATTTAAATAATATTATTTTATTATTAGAGTGCAACGTAAGATTCCCAACAAACTCGTTGTTGCATGTTGGGTACGCCATCGAGCATAGCGTCCCCTTTAAAGTCATATCAATATTTTATTCACAAATATGGATAAATATAAAAATGTCATATTCTATATTTACCTGCGGTGTTACATCCTTCCCCCCTTTTGGGAATTGCGTCCTCGCAATTTTAAAATTGCGCTTGGAAACATCCTTGAAAGTCCCACATCGGAACAAGAGTTGGTAAAACAAACACTTTAAAATAAAGAGATATAAGTATAAAGGTCACCCGAGTTAACCCATACTAGGATTCCAAGAATGAAAATATGGACATGGAGGAAGAAACAAAGGGTCATGTTCTGATGGAGAGTGATAGAAAACATGTTTAGGAGAAAGTTAACCATGAGAAAATCACAAACATGTGATGGGTTAAACGGTCTTCGATTCCCCTGTAGGAAAAGTTAATAGACAACATTTTTGTTTTAAGTTACTTTTTATTGAGGAATTTATTCATAAGGAAACATAATCACTTATCATATTGACTTCAACCTTTATTAGATTCCTTACACAAACTCATATTTTCTCCAAAAGACGAGTATTTAGGAAGACTTGTTCACATTAAGAGTACTATAATCAACTTCTAGAGAATCTCCTAATCCACAAAATAGAACTCTATACTTCCCATGTCTTTAGACTTTAACCAAATCCAAAACCAAAAAGGCTAGTACAAGATCAGATAATCCAGAAAAGGATAACCCTTTATAAAAAGAAAATCTATTCTTAATCTCCAAAATTTGTCCAACAAAACCCAAAGTTCAATGAGGACCATTCTATAATCAATTTGTCCATAAAATTATTCAAAGTAAACCAATATAATATTGAAACCCAAATATTTGAAGGATTTAGTCGCATATTCTTCCAAGATAAATCGTAACATTTATCTCCAAACAATATCAGTTGCTCCTAAAGTCTCGTTTTGAAAAGTAATTAACCTAATCACATATCCTCCATGATAGGTTAATCATTTTAAAAAATAACCCAAAATCAACTTACTATTAATTCATAAAATCATATAACTAGAATGAATCAGTCAAACTAACCAGGGAATTCACATAGTCCAGTGGTAGGCGATAAATACCAGTCGCACATTGGTTGTGGGTTCGATTCCCGCAGCTTTGTCCGACGCGACGGGATGTCACACGGTCTGCGTGTTGTCCTTTTTCCAAAACTATATAATTCTTAAAACATTCCCCAAAATGAAAAAAAAAACTTCAAGAATAATCATAACATATTTTAACCTCAAGTTTATCTCATGCCCTTCATTTTCCATCATATCATATAATAACCCATAATTACCTCAAAAGTAAGGATCATATAAACCCTAATGGTTACCATAATAATTATTACCTGAATTTCCACATCGAGTTGGCCATCCCTTACATGATGCATTAGAAAACTCACCAAGGTTGAAGTGGTTGATCATGACTCCTTGATATTTGGTTTAGAACAACCAAGAGTTTCCTCATTGAATCCTCCATTTTATCTTGTATCTTAATCAGAGAACTACCACAGTTTCCTTCAAACATGTTGTCTCTTTGGTGCCTGCTAGATCCATCCATTCACTAAAAATAGAAATGTCAGTGTGAGTATATCAACAAAACCATCATGTACTAATGAGTAACATAGACAATAAGATATACTTACTCATTTACTTTATCTAAAACTAAGACTCTTTCTGAAATCCTAACCATTATGGTAATTGTCAATTATGCTTAAAGAATACCATAACCTCTAAAGTTATCTAAACCGACCTTTGATACCAACTATAAGGCCCCAGCCTTAAACCTTACTTAAACTTGAGTTATTACAAGACTACACATTGAGGATCTTTTTAGGTTTAGAGTTTTAGAGAATTAGATCATGAAACTTGCATTACATTCCACATTTAAACAAGGTGGTTACATAAAAGACAATATTCATTCTTCCCATCAATGGAAACCTATTTAAAATAAAACACAGATTCTTTCTTGACACATCCTTGACACTATCGTCACATCATGTACCTTTCCCTTGACCTGTGAAAATCATTTCAAAAAAACTTGGGATGAGCATAAAAATCTCAGTAAGGGTAATAAAAATATGTAAAGGAAACATGAGTTCATATATACATAATAATTAAATCATACTTTACCCATAAAACATAGGCATACCAAATCATGAATAAATCATAGAAAACATAAGACATAAAGGTAACTTGAGGCATTCATAACATTCTTACGTAGGGAGTAACCCTCTTGGTTATGTTTGGAATACCCATCACAGTATATTCCCTAAATCTCTTCGGAGAAACCGTAACGTTTCACTCCTTCGCGTTACCCAATGCATTGGAGAGCTATATCGGGCTCACCCGCCCTTAGTTTATCACGGAACCACCCGTTCTTCATAAAAATGCCCAAGAACCATAACATATTTGTATCACATAAACATGAATAAAGGAAACATGACATTTCCACATTTCAATCACAATATAACATTTTAGGATATTGAAATAATGAATCCATTCAAAAAGAAACCATTTCCAAAACCATTTAAAACATTTAATAAAGAGATTTTTGAATCAAAGTGTCCCATACCACCTTGAAGCTTTTAACATTTTAAACCATTAATATCCACATAAATAAATCCTTAAAACCATTTTGAAAACATGGATATTAATAAGAACAAATAATTAAAACATTTAAAACGATATTTTGGTTAAAGGGGTATTACCAAAATTAGAGACACTTGAATACAATAATCGAGGAATAACATTTAGTCAGAACTTTAAAATATCATGAGAATAAAAGGATTCATGATATAATACTCCAAAGGACAGTATATACACCATATAAGAGTGAATTGGTGCATAACAACAATGAACCCTCAATAGAAATGTCAAATGTGATGAAATCCCTTATAAAGAAGGTATCTATAAAATAAGGACAAATAAATCTCAAAAATATGTGTGACAAATATATATACACCCAATATAAGTGGATATTAAGTGTAAAACAATAAAAGATCATTCACACATATTCAATGGATGACATATTCAATGACTACAAGTTGATCCCAAAGAAATCGAAATTGGGTTAAAAAGTTCCCTTGACAGCCTAACGGCATCACATCAAAATGAGTTGATAAGAGATAAAAAGTCTATCTCATCACTTGGACATAAAATTACATCAATAAGGATGTATGAGAACATATCCCAACATAAAAATATGTAAATTAAAAGACCCAATAAAAGAAGTCTTTTAAAAAAGAGGAGGGTGAAAGGTTCCCTTACCGACTTGGGTATCTTTCAAAACATACACCCCATGAAAGAAAGACAATAGTTCATTGATGTAAATACTCATAAATGAAAGTATATTACACAAAGAGTAGAATAATGGGCAGTAAATACACCAATCAATGTAATTTGTGGAAAATGTAGCATAAATCTCACGGGAATAAAAGTGAGATGAAAAATCCCTTACGAATACTCGGCAGCCTAACGGCGCCACATAAAACTTATGAATATGGATTGATGAGATCAAATAGGGTATCTCATCACATTACAATAAAATGTACAGCAATAGAAATATAAAAGAACATCCCCAAACATTACAAAGAGGAGCTTAAAAGAAGTGACATAAAGGAGAGTACTTAAAAAGAAAGAGAGAGGTTAGATCTCTTACGAAAGTTCGGCAGCCTAACGGCGCCACTCAAAACCTCCAAAATGGATTGATGAGAGAGAATAGGGTCTCTAATAATATGAACATAAAAATTAAAGTAAGTTTAATATAAAATATCATCCCAATAACAAAAAATATGAGCTTTAAAAGGAATGACATAAAAGTTTGTACTTAAAAAGAAAGAGAGGAGTAGGATCCCTTACCTCGGGTCCGACTTGACTCGATCGCTCTTTAATCTCTTGAATAATAAACTTGGGTTAATTTATAATTCCTTAAGAACCTTTTTAAATTCCATTATTACTTTTATACCACTTATTACCATGTCATAAACATTATGTAATCATTTAAGTTAATAATATTTGTTTTGCCGATATTTGGTTCTTAAGTCGAAAGTGGACTTCTTACAATTACATGTTGTTTGTGTGGCCAAATTTTTATTATATCCAGAATTTTATTCATTATGTAGATATCATATATGTCATATATATCCAGTACATGCATGCATTTATAACATTACATAATCATTTAGAGGTAAGAAATGAAATGCACCGTTCATGAAGACGGTAAGCCGTACGTACGCATGAACGCTACTTTCATTTCTATTTCGTATTTTATAGAATGGAATAATACTGATATAAATGTATATTATAATTCCAGTATAATATCATATATATAATATCATATTTCCATCCTTTATACATCCCACATATGGTATTTAACGAATCAAATCACTTTGAGGGGGCGGTAGTCTGCACTTCCTTAAATGAAGATATCGCGTATACCCATAATGGAAGCCATAAAGGTAAGACAAAAATGAAAAATACAGAATCATAAATAAAACATAAACATATTATATATCATATATAAAAATAGTGACATCATAATGGCCACCTTTGAAGGTGTTAAATGAGTATTGAACAATCATCGTTTCGGGAGGCAGAATTTCACCATCCACGGAAACCGTATGTTCTTTAACCATTTAATGTAGTTGTGTGAGAGTGTAGCTCAAATAAATCTTATAACAACATCCTAGTATATTGTAGATACTGTTGTTGTTACAAAAGAAGTAAATAAAAAGAGTTTAGGGGGATGGAGAAGCAAAATAAAACAAATGAACATGAGAGAATGAATTACCTTTAAAAGTGTAACTCCTTTTGATTTGAGCCTAAAGGCTTCCTTTGAAAGGATTCTTCCCAAAGGGAATCCTCTAGGATGAGTAGAGGTATGTGGAGAGAGTAAATGGGCAGGGGTTGGCCGAGCCAAAGGCTTGCGGAGTGTGTTAAATGAGGTAGAGGTGGGGGCCTTTTATAAGAGGAGAGGAGGGGCACTTTTGGAAAGTAAAGAAATATTACTTTATTTGAAAATGTGTTTCGGTTTCAAAAGGTCCCAAATTGATATAATTCGTGGATAAGGTGATAAGGCTTCGAAAGCCACTCATCCAATAAGTTTGGGACATGTGTAGTTCATAGATTTTACATTTTCTTTCCATTTTATTTAAATCGTCAAATAATGATGTCATCGCTGCATCATTATTATGTCATAAATAATTTAAATTATTTAATGTCTAAAAATTATAAACAAAAATAATATGATGTAGGAAATCTTTTTAGATTTCCAATTAATATTTATAATCAAAAATATGACTTGTATAACCCCACATAAAAATTGTTTTAGTAAAACATATCATGTTTGTGTCAATTTTACTTTTACATTAAATAAAATGTTATTTATGTCATTTCTCAACCAAAGTGTCTCCATGGGGTCCCCAAGTTGGCCCATGGCTTGTTTTGGTCGGCCATGACTCACCCAATAGGTGTAGGACAAGTGTCATGGTGTTTTCACATTCTTATAATATCATTTTTAGCTTAAATTACACTAATTACCTCTAATCGCGATTAAAAACTTAATAAGTTACTATTCACCAAAAAATATTTTAATCTCATTGAACCACATTTTACTTATTAATGACAACCATGTATGTCGGATTTTTGAAAATCAAAACACAATGATGGAAAAATTTCATTTAAACGGAAAATCAGTCTTTATAAGTACCACTTAGTGGTTTCACTATTCATCAAAAATTGGAGTTTTTCAGAAAAATACCAAAACTTCACCCTAAGCTATATTTGATATTCCGAATTCAAAAATGAAGTCCGTTTTACAAAATTCAAAACATATTTGTCACATTAATTAATTTAATAATTAATTCCCACTGTCAAAGCAAATAGCGTGTTTTTATAAAACAATAAGTATCAAAAGATTGACACTAGTTTAAGTCTGATTTCAAAGTGAAATTAATTCCAATGAGCACTATTGGATTTAATGGAAAAAATATATTCTAATTTCACTTTAAAACCAATTCAAAAGATAATCTAATCATATAAATAAATTAGATTTAAAAGAGGTTTTGAATTAAAATACAACATTTTACACTATTCATTGAAAAAATGAACTTTATCGGAAAGATACCAAAATTTTACACAAAGTAAATTTTGATGTCCTGATTCTTAAGAAGAGTTTTATTTGGTCCAATAGAATGTATAAGAGTGAACAAAACTATATTTAATGATGGTTTTCCATCAAAAGGTGATAAGTGAACCTTTAGTGAAAACTAGGGCATATATGCCTAAAATTGAATTCTTTCCGTATTTTAAGCCTCTATCCTTTATTGGATAAATGTAAAAACATTTAAAAACATATATAATCATATTTTAGTTATTTATATCAATTCCCGCCAATACAACGGCTACATGTTAACTACCATTTAAATAATATTATTTTATTATTAGAGTGCAACGTAAGATTCCCAACAAAATCGTTGTTGCGTGTTGGGTACGCCATCGAGCATAGCGTCCCCTTTAAATTCATATCAATATTTTATTCACAAATATGGATAAATATAAAAATGTCATATTCTTTATTTACCTGGGGTGTTACAAAACATCATCAGAAGTGAAGATATAAATCCTGAGGATCTCTACAATATAAACAGATATAAAACTACAGGAATCCCCCATATAGAAAAGAGTAAAATATTCCATAGAGTAAAGTAGAATCATACCACTAACTGTAAAGGGTCTTGGATCCTACTCTTGCTAGGATTGCTACATTTCAATAGTTTTACCAGCACTATGGATCTGAGAACCAGCCTGACTACCCTGAGTTGATCCACCCAACTGTCACTGAAAACATGTACCCTGACTACCACTATCATAACCACCTCGTCACTCTAAATGACCGGACAAACTCTAGTTCCCAGACTGATGAGAAATTGGTGGTCCTTATTTTGAACGTGGAGTCATAATAGAACCCCTTTTACACAATGCAAGTGAGAACATCCAGCAAAAACACTGAATATGGTGCATCTTTACACAAGAATGGCACTCAATTTTCCCTTTAGGTAATGTGTTCTTGTATGACCAATCATCCTTCAAAAGTAGTATTACACCTATCTACCTAAGGAATCATCATTTGAAAACTCCCTACGACACTTCCTACTACCTGTCGATTGAGTACCAACCCTAGATGCTGAACTTCCTTATCTTAGAGTTCTAACTCCCTCAAATTGCACTTTATAATCAGTGATTGGTTCATTATATCTATCACTAAAGTCATCGTGAAAACATTAAATTGTGATAAAATTTCATACCTAAGAGAATCCTTAAATTGTGTAGCCAAAGTAAACTCATCGCCTCCTAGAACAGGTGAAAAGTGCTGAAGATCTGCAAAATGAGAGAGTAATACATCACTAAAATAGAGCCCAGCTCTAAATTTATGAACTCATGGGCCCCATTTTCCCTCAACGTCCCGTGGAAGAAGTAGTTATAGAATGTCCTCTAACACTCTTCCCTAATCATATCCGTATGAAATCCCTTTAGTGAGATAAAATCCAACCATATATTTTCAGAATCACATAGCATTTACGTCATTAACTTCAACCTCATTTACGGAGGCATTTCCAGATGCTCAAAGATAGTAAACATGGCCTCCAATCATGTAACATCCTGGTTCCGGGAGCCTCCCAGAGGTGCCCCGTACCCGGTAGGTCAGATGGACTCAAGCGCATGTCCTCGAATTCTAGAGGTTACCGATAAACAGCAAGGGCCTTGGGTGTGTCAGTGGGGAAAAAATTCCCTCATTGGAAGAGTCACATAGTGGAAGTAAAAAAGATAGTAACAAAAAAAGCAGGGAAACATGAAATAAGTAAACAGTGAAAGTAATAAAGAACTAGAGCACACATATATAAATGATGCATGATACCTATGTCTAGGAAAAGATCCACAAAAATCACAATTATATAATACAATACTAAACCCAAGTACAAAAGAAAATAATGTAAATAGCTCCCCAACATCATAAGACTCAACTTGATTCTGTGCTTCCCTGCTTCACATCAATCAAGTACCTGAAGTAGAAGGGTGCTTGCCCTTATCTATAACTACAATAATATAATCTATTTGTGCTCAAAAGCATGACCGAAATTGTCTGTGAGATGAATCCCAGGATGAAAAAACCCAAAGATTTGTGCCTAACACTCAATGAATATATATATAAGGCAATAACCAAAATGAAGCAATAAACAGGGAAGTACACATAGTAAAATTCCTAAAACTTCAATGGAATTAATTTTCATATATCAATTATGTAGATAATCAAAAGAAAGTAACCCTCTAGAATGTATTCATATCCTAACCCCTCTAGTTAAAACAAAACAAACACAAGAAAACCTCTGTGAAGTACACAAGGTCTAACCCTGTTGGTTCAGCTTTACCACAGACTCTCTAAAGAATCCCTCACCATCATTTCCCCCAATACTCTCATATTGGAAACTAAAAGGCGCTATAAGGAAGCACACAACATCCAATTACCACAATGGCCCGCATCAAAGAAACTAATGACACTTTGAGGAATCACTTACGTATATTCCCGCTATGATCTCGACTTGTGACATTAAAACATACATTCTGGGGATGCCCTATGTGTCCATTCCCCCTATGGTCTACTACACCATGTCCCCACATCCCTGTGTAAGTCAATCAAGAATAGCGATATATAAAGGCCAATTTATACCTTACGAAATTTTTGGCTAAAAACTATACAACATAACATCATGTCACATAATACACTCCATCCTAACAATACAAGGTATGGGATGCAAAGTAGCCTAACATGAAAACTAAATCAAACTGTCAAATCAAGAAAACATGGGGAAAACCTCCAGAGAATATAAAAATTAACCCAATTCTTAAACAATCAACATATATCCAAAGAACCAAGGCATAACAGGAAATAGTAAGGCTAAAATCCCCAAACACGCAATACCTCAAATAATGGTATTGGGATCTTTTGCACATATAACTCAAAGACTAACTACGGAAAGGCACAAAACACCTACCTCAGTGTTGTATGATCAACATACCATGGCGTCAACCCTTGTATTGTCCTAGAATGTGTAAGATCTATAAAAATATCCAAACTTTTAAACTGAGGATAACTCAAGAGAGGAGAGAAATTAGGAAACAATGTTAAAAAGAAAGATAACTCACCAATGCAATTCCAATGAAACTGATGGAGATCAATTCCGAGAAAGGATGCTTGATCGGGGGCTCTAGAAAGGATTGGTGTCGTACAGAAGATCTTGGTTGAAGAAGGAGAAAAAGAAGGCACTTCTGCCAATTAGACGTGACCTGGTCCATTTAATGAAAACATGAAATCACACGAAATGTACTTTAGAGGTACATGGAGTGTAATTGACCTTACCGTCCCCTACATTAGGCGGTCTCTAGGTCTCCACAGACATCTCTATGCTCGGCTGTTACACGGCCAGCACATAGATATGTATGAAAAAAGAGTACACGGTGTGTACATACATGTACATGACATCTAATTAAAAAAAATTCCAAAACTCCACTTTTTCTCAAAAAAACCAAAAAAGAGAAAAGCATACATGAAAAGAAGATCAGGGTTCTTACTAACATCCCTCTTAAAGAAAATCATCCCCAAATTTCCCTAGCATGGAAGCATAGGAGAATATTCCTCGAAATGATCTAGCCACTATGATCTTACATCGGCCTCCCTCTCCCAAGTCTCATCCTGTAATCACTGGTGCTGCTATAGAACTCGTACGAGAGGAACCGACCGACCATAGAGAACCTACACACTTTGATCAAAAATATAGATTGGATTCTCTTCAAATGAGGCATCCACCTCTAAATCAACATCCTTGGGATAAAAACAAGAGATGAGTCTAAGAAGTAACGTCGAAACTGAGAAATGTGGAAGACATCATGCATAGCCTGATACCTCTATGTTAACATGAACCAATAGGCAACCATCCCAACTCTCTCGAATTCCTAAAACTACCCAACACGCCTTGGTGGAAGAATGACATATCTCTTCATCCTCTTGTGTCCCAAACTCGTTGTGAAACACTGGAAAACATGATCTCTAACCTCGAACTCTAGAGGACATCTCTGTCGATCAACATAAAAAATTTGTCATGACTGTGCACCAGCCATCCTCTTCTGAAACAACTCTATATGCTCTGTGGTATCCTTGACAAGTCGAGATCTCAAAAAAGCTACCTCTCATACCTACAGCTAGCATAAAGGTGATCGGCATGACCTACCTTTTAAATCCTCATAAAGTGCCATATTAATAGTTTCTTTAAAACTGTTATTATAAGAAAACTGCACAAGAGGTCCGTGCTTCTTCCACGATCCTCCAAATTCCAGGATGTAAGCTCGAAGCATGTCCTCAAGCTCTTGAATCGTACACTCGGACTAGCCTTCTGTTTGGGATGGTAAGCTGTACTTAAAAGTACTTGTGTACCCAAAGCACTCTGAAGTCCCTGCCAGACCCAAGAAGTAAAATGAGAATCCCTTTCTAAAACAATAAAATGTGGAACCCCATGTAGAAGTACAATCTCGTAGATGTAAAACCTTACAAACTCATCAACACTGACGGTCTCCTTAATGGGAAAAAGTGAGCAACAATCGTGAGTCTGTCAATGACAACCCAAAATGCATCATTCCCATGAGGAGACATCGGAAAAACTGTCGCGAATTACATAAGGACATCGTTCCATTCCCATTCAGGAATGGGTAACTGCTGAAAAAGACATACTGGCCGCTGATACTCTTCCTTCACCTGCTGGTAGGTGGAACATCTCATGAAGAAACCCGCAAAATCTCTCATTATACTTGGCCACCAATATTGACGGTGTAGATCAAGATACATCTTGGTGACACCAGGATGAATATCCTAAACTAAATAATAAAAATCCCACATCAGCTCCTTGCGTATGTCTATTGACACCCACACGCGTCCCTGAAATCAAAAGATCTCATACTCACTTATGGTCAATCCAGAAATGGGGTTATCCCCCGACACACATTCTAGTAGAACTAGGCCTTTAGAATCTGATAGCTGGCTCATTCTCACTCGTTCAAGTAGAGTAGAGGAAAAAACTATAGAATAAAGAAATTCATGCCCCTATCTATCATGAACCTCCAAATTCATATTAGAGAATAGATCCATAAGCTTCCACTCACATAGGTCCTCTTGAACTTCCTGTATCTAAGTCCTCCTTCTCAACGCATCAGCCACTGTATTGCCTTTCCCAGGTATGTAGGCATGCTCAATGTCAAAAGACTGAATACACTCAACCCACCTTTACTGTCTCAAATTCAGGTCACGCAGAGTGAAGATATACTTGAGACTTTTTTGGTCTGTAAAAATAACAAAATTATATCCCAAAAGATAATGTCTCCAACAGCATAATGTGTGACCAACTGCAGCCATCTCGAGATCGTGTGCTGGGTAGTTCCTCTCGTGTGGCCTCAACGGCTAAGACCTGTACACAACAACCCCTAATCCCTACATAATCACTAATTCTATCCTGATACCCAATGCCTCGCTGTACACATTATAGCTATTTTCAATCTCTATAAATTCCAGTATTGATGCTGAAGTCAACCTCCCTTTCATCTTTTGAAAGGATGACGTACAAGATTCTAACCATAAGTACTTCACACCCTTCATAGTCAGGTCTGCCAGTGGCCCTACTAAGCATGAAAAGTACTCTTTGAAACACCAGTAGTAACCTGCCAGCTGTAGAAAACATCATACCTCAAATATGTTCTTCAGCAGCTCCCAAGAAACTACTTCTCAATCTTTCTCTGGGTCTACTGATACTCTTTCCTCTGAGATAAAATGACCCCAAAAGTGAATTTGGTCCATCGAAAAGTGGAATTTTGAGAGCATAACATATACCAGATTCTCTCTTAGTGCACTCAAAATGATCTCAAGATGTGTGACATGGTCATGTTGAGTGTGAGAGTACACCAAGATATCATCCACAGAGACTACCACGAAAGAATTTAAGTATAGATTTAATACTCAAATCATCAGTGCCATGAAGACAGTTGGTGAGTTTGTGAGACCGAACAACATAACCACATACTCATATAGACCAACCCTACTCTAGAAGGGTGTAAGAGTTATATCATATGGTAAAATGCACAACTGATGGTAACCGGATCTCATGTCAATCCTTGAGAACACCCGGGCTCTTCAAAGCTGGTCAAAGTGATCATCAATCCTTGGTAAAGGATATCTATTCATGAAAATCAAATAGTTCAACTTCGGATAATCCATCAAAATTCTAAGGGTACCATCTTCCTTCCTTGCAAATAGGATAGGTGAACCCCAAGGATATATAATAGGTCGGATGAAAGCCTTTACCTATAACTCCTCCAACATATTCTTAAGCTCATGAATGTCGGTTTAGCCATCGTATAAAGAGGAATAAACACTAGTGACACTCCTAGCCCAAGCTCGATAGGAAATTCCACCTCTCTCTTTGGAAGCAAACTTAAAATGTCTTTTGGAAAGACATACCTAAAAGGATCCACCACTGGATGTAATTCCATCTGTGAAGTCCCCGGGTCATTCCGATAATGACAAGAAATATGTGCTATAACTCCTCTTAACCCCTGATGCATGGGTCCCGCTCCGCTTGCCTAAACATACCATTATCCCTTTTGAAGAAATGATCTGCCCTCCAGTAATTTGGAACTCACCCTATGGTAACAACAATCAAAAAATTCCAGGAAGGGAACAAACCAGTCCATTCGGAGAATGAAATCATTACCTATATTCTCTAGGACAAAAAAATCCCATAAAAAGTGACATATATGAACCTTTAGAGGGAACTCCTTGCACTATCGTACACTAGCCGTTAATGGCCCCAACAGTGTGTCTATCATCAAGATATCAAGAAAAGAAATGATATTGAGTCCAAGGGTCTCCACAATAGCAACCAATATAAAGCTATGGGAATCCCCCATATTGGAAAGAGAAGAATCTAAAACTGAGGAAACTAGGATCGTACCATGAACTATAGAGGGTCTGGGACCCTTCTCTTATTGTGTCTTCTCCACTGAAAATGTTTGACCTACACTATGGCCCTATGACCCTGCCTGACCACTCTAAGCTGATCCATGATGTTGTTGCTGAAAGTCTGCTGACTGGCTACCATGGCCACGACCGCCACCTCAACCTGAACGGTTGGAAGGACTCTGGTTCCCAAACTAGTGAGAATCTAGTGGTTCTGCTTCGGAATGAGGATTCATAGAAGAACCATGTTCACCAACTACTGGTGATAAGATCTGATAGAAGCATTGAATATCACCCATCATGTTGTATGACCGGAACTCCACTGGGTCTCTTGGGCATTGTGGCCTTGTGTGCCCTCTTTTTCCATACTGGTAGCACACCACATGGCTAACAGACGAAGTATTCCACGTCCTTTTATTCCCATGCATAGACTTCCTATGGCACTTCCTGCTATCAATAAGAGGGATACCAACTCCGAATGTTGAACTGTCCATGATCACCACTCCATAATCCCTCATATTGCACTCCATAATTAGAATTTTGTAGACAATAGAAGTGATGGATTCCAACCTGATGATGTTCAACTAAGAACGGATTTCAGGCCTGAGACCATTCTGAAAAATTCATTCCCAAAATAACTAATCACCTCCTTTGATAAGCATGAATCTTTCTGGATCTATGAAGTGAGAAGATTACTCCGTAATAGAAATCATACCCTTCCCTAGACTCATGAACTCTCAGGATCGATAGGCCCTTAAAGTCTCCCAATAGAAGTAGTCATAGAAGACACACTGGAACTCATCCCTTGACATAACTGGATGGTGTACTTCTAGTAAGATCACATCCCACCATCTCTTAGTGGAGACTTGTAGCATGTATGTAGTGAGGTTCACTCTCTTCTTTGGTGGAATATCCAAATTCTCAATGATAGAAAGCATGGATTCTTACCATGACTATGTAGCCTGAGTTCCTCCTTCCCCGATGAAGGTGGGAGGATGCTACTGTTGGATAACGAGCGTCAACTCTACCATATAAGGGGAAGGATGCGGTACTCCTTAGTAGGTCTGCATAAACCTTAGAAATCCTTCTTGGAACTATGTGTCAGCACTTGTGTCTGGAATGATGGCTGGTGCCAAAAATGGAACAATTGGAGGATCTAATGGTAGTCCCTGATCAACCATATCTAGTGTCAGATAACTACACTGTAACTGGCAGACAACCAGGGGACATCTCAGTGGCATGGCTTTGCAAGGTCAAGCACACACCGTAGATCATGAATAATAGGGAGTAAAACGAAGAAGTGTATGAAGGGAAGAAGATAAATAAATCATTCTTGTTTTTTTTCAAAACATGGATACACGGCATGTATAATTCCTACACGGTGTGTTCCCTTTAGCCTTCACATGTTCAAGTGCATCTTCCAACTCAGGTCGTGTAACAACCCTTACAGACGGTGTGTTTCCCTAACACACGGTGTGTACTTGAATCCTCTTCCCCTACCCAAGTTCTTCTACACAACAAAGCCACATGGTTAAACTAGAACTAGACTACCCGACATGTTGGTGCTAGACATGGAATGTACTAGATGAACCTCACCGACCCATGTTGTACGTTACACGGCCAGATACAAAGGTTACCCTACCTGGCATGTTCAATCTTGCCATAGAATTTACAACATCTGTTTCCATCTATCCATGTCTTCATTCACATGAGTGGACACATGGACTATACAACACGACGTGTAAATCCGGTACATGGCATGTACCACCAAAGATTTCTCAACCATGTGTCTCTACTCACATATCCTGTCACACGGTTATAGACTGCACGGCGAATATATGTAGAACATGGTGTGTACATAATAAAAATATATCCTTCCCAAACAGAAGGACCCATGGAATGTAATCATCATTTCACGTTGTGTATTCTGGGTTTTTTCGGATAGTAAGCCTCAGAAACTACTCTGGAACCGAAAAAATTTCTGAAACGAATATTAATGTTCCAAATTTCGACTCGTGAGGGCCCATACTCCCCATAAATCAATGCTTGAAATCTTATATATGTTATATTTAAAAAAACAGAACAATGACCCACTAAATTCTATTCCATGAGGGCCTATAACACATCAAGAACCAAAGGTGGGTATCCATTCAAACAAAACCATACACAAACCAATACCTTATCAAAAAGAAGATATTCTATCAATGAATCTATCACAACAACATGCATATCTAGCACAATATCTATCAGAACAAACATGAAATCACTAATTCACCATTAATGTCATGGTAATAATGCATGACATGTGATCTTTAACAAGTTCAAATATGATTCATGAGATGGAATAGCCTCATGTAATTGGGTAGAAATAGAAATAGAACCTCAATAACATCAACGATAACAGCACAATACATATGAATCACCCAATGGTGAAGTCAAATCAACTGTAAAAATGAAAAACTAGAATAATCAAAATATACGTGGTAAATTGGATTTTACCGATACATGGGTTAGATACTCATGAGCGCATATTATTTCCAAGTACATATTCTTTCCTACCCTTATCTATAGAATCCAAACAGTTAGTCAAGAAGAAAATAATTCCTTTGATACCACATTCTAACATCTCGGTTTAGGGAGCCACCCAGAGGTGCCCCGTAGCCTGTTGTTCACATGGCCTCAAACACATTTCCCC
Organism: Viscum album; assembly: GCA_963277665.1. Taxonomy (NCBI): domain Eukaryota; kingdom Viridiplantae; phylum Streptophyta; class Magnoliopsida; order Santalales; family Viscaceae; genus Viscum; species Viscum album. The sequence continues at coordinate 1,059,348,537 of OY728143.1, read as the reverse complement.
ACATGCCAATGATTTCTAACTAGCAGTGAGGGCCTTGGGCGTGATAGTGGAAAATTTATGCCCTCATTTGTAGAGTAACAAATATAAGTAAAACAGATAGCAATAACAGAAGTTGTGAAACATGCAATAAGTAAACTACATAAGTAATAAAAAACTGAATCACAAATATATAAATGATGCATGATACATATGTCTAGGAAATTATCCAAACAAATGAAAATTTTGGAATATAGTACTAAACCCATGTACAAAACTAAACCAAGTAAACAGCTCCACAGCATCACTAGACTCATCTTGGTCCCATGCTTCCCAGCTCCACTACAATCAAGTACCTGAAGTAGAAGGGTGCTTGCACTTATCTAGACCTACAACAAATTAATCTGTTTGGGCACAAACGCATGACCCAAACTGGGTGTGAGATGAATCTTAGTTGGAAAACATCCAAAGATTAGGGCCAAATAGTCATTGAAAATATATGTCATGCAATAAACAAAATGAAGCAGTAAACAATGAAGTACACATAGTAACAGTCCTACAATTTCAATTTCATTAATTTTTATATATCAATTTTGTAGCTAATCAAAAGTAAGTAACCCTCTAGAAAGTACTCATAGACTAACCCATTTGGTTCAACCAAAACACACACAAAATATCCTATGGGAATTACATATAGTCTAACCCCTATGGTTCAGATTTATCATAGACTCTCTAAGGAATCACTCACCATCAATTCCCTTTATCGTATCGTATCGGCAACTAAAAGGATCTTTAGGAAATAACTCAAATTCCAATTCCCCATGTGTCCCACATAGAGGAACTACATACACTCTTTGGAAGCACTTACATCCATTCCCCCTATTGTCTCACATAATATTAGTAAAACAGACACTCTGGGGAAGCCCTTAGTGTCCATTCCACCTATGGTATACTGGACGAGGTTACCACAACCCTCTGTAAGTCAATCAAGCACAATGATATATAACGACCAAAGTATTCACCAAGAACTACTTGGCTCAAAAATCAATAGCTTAAGAACATGTCAGATAAAACACTTCATGGTAACAATACTAGGCAAGGGAAGAAAAGCTACCTAACATGCTATCTAGACCAAACGGTCAAAACAATTAAACATGGGAAAACCTTCTATAGCATAGTAAAATAAACCCTATTATTAAAAATCAACCTCTATCCAAAAAAACAAGTCATAACATGAAATAATTGGTCTTAAAACCACAAACACACAATACAACGAACAGGGTTATTGGGAACTTTTTCACATATAACTCAATGAAAGACTACAGAAAGGCACAAACCGCCTACATCGGTGTAGTAGTATCGATATTCCCTAGAATCAGACCTTGGATATACCTAGAACGCGGTAGATATATAAAATTTTTTAAAACTATCAATCGAGGATAACTCATGAGAAAATAGAAATCAGGAAATGAGGTTCAAGAAGAAGAGAGAACTCAATGATGAGATTCTCACACAACCAAAGGGGTTCGATTCAAAGAACGAATGCTCGATCGGGGGTTCGGGAAAGGATCGACACCGTATGGACTATCTCAATCGAAGAAGGCAAAGAAGAAGGCACTTCTGCAAATTAGACGCGACCTGGTCCATTTAATGAAAAAAAGTACATGGCATGTACATTATAGGAACACGACATGTAATTTCCCTTACCGACCCCACATTAGGCGGTCTCTAGGTCACCACACACAACTGTGTGCTCGGCTGTTACATGACCAACACATGTAAATGTGCATAAAAAGAGTAATGACATGTACATATAAGTAAACAACGTGTACTTAAAAAAATCATAATCTCTTGTTTTTCTAAAAAAACACTAGAAAATTGAAAAGCATACCTGAAAGGAAGATCAAATTTCGTAAAAATCACGTCTCTGCAGCCTATGGTCATCGTCCCCATGGAAATTGGGATGATATTGCTGCTAGAACACCCGTGTCATCTCTTCCATAGTCGAGGAAGTATGTGGTTCTTCTTCAAATGTTTGTATGATTTTCAAAAACCATTCATGAAACTGTGCATCATTACCTATGTCCAGTATAACAGCTGGTGACATTATGGGCATGATTGGATGATCTACTTGCAGCCCCCGATCTACCATTTCTAGTGTTTGATCATATCCCTATATATGGAGTAAAACATGAGGACTTCTTGGTTGAATGACTCTACAAGGTCATGTACACACATCAGTTTAGGATTATTATGGACTAAAACATAAATGTTCAAGAATGGAAAAAGGAATGATCCAGTAACAGTTTTAAAAAAGTGGGTTACACAGCATGTAGAACTAATAAATAGAATGTTCCATTATGCTTTATCATGGGCATGTACCTATGCCAATCTGGTCGTGTAACACCCTATACACACAACAATTTCTTCCAAAAACACTATGTGTACTTGAATTTTACCTACAACCCAAGTTCTTCTACACGGCTAGAACTACTTGGTTTTCTCACGGTGTAAACACTACATGGCATGTTCTCCCATGACAAAACATGTACTACTTAAATTTTATCCACCCGTTTCATTAATCACAAGGCCAGATAAACAGTCCATCACCACATGGCGTGTACCATGCAAATTTCATCAACCATTGTCATTTTTCACACGGCCGGATATATAGTCTCTACAGAACGACATGTACCTCTAATAAAATGTTTGTACAACCAAACATTTATCAACCCTGTGTCTCTTCTCACATTGTCAATTACATGGTTAAATAAAACATGGTGTATATATATGGTGCATGGTCTATACGTAAGGGATGTTGTTTCCTCAGAATAGAAGAACACATGCCATGTGTTAATAACATCACACACAATGTTGTATGGGTTTCTATGTATTATTCCTTTGAAACTTATCTAAAGACCATTAAAACATATATATTTTTCTAAGGCCGGGCAAAATCCAACCCATGAGATCCCATACTCCCCATGAATCAATGTTTGGCATTCTTTTTTACATCATAACATGAACAAATTCAACAAAATTTCAAACATGATCCACCAAAATCTTATCCAAGAGATCCAATTTAACATTACGAACCAAATCATGGAATCCATCCAAATGAAACATTATATATTCCAATTACCTATAAAAAATAGTAGGTATTATATCATGACATCTATTACAATATCATGGATATCTCACACAACAATAGGAAATCGGTAATGAATCATAAATGGCATGACAAAATTCATTACACGTGATCCATAGAATGTTACAATATGATGCATGATAAGGAATACCCACATCTAATTAGGTTTCAAAAAAAAGAACCAAAATTATATAAATCATAACAGCAAAAAACATGTGAAACACCCAATAGTGAAATAAAATCAACTGTAACAATTGTAAAATCCTGAAAAATTTCAATATACCAGGTAACCTGGCTTTTCCCTGTACATCGGTTAGCTACTCCCAGGCCCAAATTATTACCAACTACATGTTACTTTATATCCATGTTTATAGGCTCAAAATATTAAAGAAATTTATAAATGATAACCACCTCCAATATCACATTGTAACATCCCGGTTTCAGGTGCCTCCCAAAAGTGCCCTGAACCTAGATCGTCACATGACCTCAAGTGCATTTCCCCAAATTCTAGAGGTCGTCGACTGGTAACAAGGGCCAAAGTGTGATAATGTTAAAAAAATTTCATCATTGTCATATAATACATAGTGGAAATAGAATAATAAATAATAGTGGAAGCTGTAATACTATACAAAAAAAATAAACAGCGGAAGACTGATAGTAATATAACAACTGGAGAATATATAAAAGAAGAATACCATTTGTGTCTTGGAAATCATATGATCTTGTCACAATGCTTGAAATAAAATTTTGATTCCAAATATAGGAAAATGTAAACTCTAACTGCATCGCAATCCTCCACATAGTCCCATGTTATCCATATCTTACAACAATAATGTACATGACAATGAATTGTGGTTTCCCTTATCAATAATAGCAACCGTATGAATTGTTCTTGTCCAAAAACATGACCCAAATTTGTTTCAAGTTGAATCCCAGAAGGCAACCACCAAAAGATCAATGCCTAACTTTTAGTGAATATATATAGTAGATAGTGTGCACAAATGACGAAATAATCTAATAAATACTAAAATTTAACCATTCTTATAATTTTCAATTACATTCATTTAAATTTTTTATTCATCATTTGAATCATGTAAACCTTGGTATCTAGCATAAACTTTGTATCCCCAGTGTAATAGTAACAACAGACGTCTCAAAATATAATCTAATTAATCATGTAATTCTTAGTGAAGCTTGTGTTTTGGCTTGGTAGGATCATCACAATCATTCAATTATTCCAAAATTACCCCTTGGGATAGCTCTCATAGTCTAATAACACCTAGTTTTACATATAAATAATTCATTTAAAAATGAACCTTTTGTTATCTCTCACAATTCAACGCCTTTGGTCTAACATATAATTATACATTTAAAAATGACCACCTGGGTAGATCACATAGTTAATACCTAGTAGTCAACATGACATTAATTAATTTAATAACAACCCTCTAGGTAGCTCTCACGGTATAACCCCTCTAGTCTATGACCACCCAGAATCTCTCATTGTCGATACCTATGGGCCAACATAACAAAAATACATACCTAAATGACCATACCTTCGGAAGCTCTCATGAAAAAATTCTCCTTGGTCACACTTCCATAATTCATATCACATACATTTCGTATAATCAAAAACTCCATCCTAACAAAACAAGGCATGGAATCAAGTCAAGTCTACATGAATTCTGTACCTAATAGAAATGTATAATAAAACAAGAAAATTCACCCATGGTGTATTCCACAAATATGGTATACAACCTTATGCATAAGCAACTACCCTTTAACAAACAATCAAACCCTAGCAGGTGATAAAGAGGGTTAAAATCCAAATTATGGAATACCTGAAACATGGGTATGTGGAAGATTATGTATATATATTCTAGATATGAAATATGAAAGGAACACACCCCTACCTTTATGTCATATGATCAACACACTTGAACTCCATCCATTGAATTGTCCTTGGACATAGTTGATCTTTAAGAAGTTGTAAAACGTTCATCCCTAAAATAATCATGAGAGTGGAAGAATTAGAAAGAGAGGCTCCAAGGGAATTGAGAAATCACTATTGTGACTCCAACCCACCTGATAGAATCTCCATAAGAGCTCAAGTGGAGAATCAGGAATAGATTTAAATTTTCAATCATCTTATCTCTCTCCTGTACGAACCGAGGGGACATGAAATATGTTCTCGACATTAGACACAATCAGTCTCTAATAAATCAAATAAAAAAATACAATGGGTGTTCATTAAATGTACACATTTTTTATTAGCCTCAACATGGACCCTACTTAACGTCGTCTTCCTAGTCACCACACAACCATGAACTCGGCCGTTTCACGGCCTGTACACATCAATATGTGGCTCCTGGGTACACGGCGTGCACATAGAAAATTCACATTATTTCTTTTTTTGTCAAAATAAACTAGAAATAAATATCCATACCCATAAATACTTAACGTCGTCTTCCTAGTCACCACACAACCATGATCTTTTGTTCGTCGTACAGTGATCCAATCTCAAAAATAAAAACACCTTCAGGGTTGTTCTGTTCCCAAGCTATAATGATCTGGCGTCAGTTTAATATTACATCCAATATCATATTCCAATCGTATTCATATCCCCTCATAATGTGGAGAAGCAATCATGATGATCCAAAGACGAAGAACACCCATAACATAGGAGTGAAATACAAGAATTCTTGAAGAACAATCCATGGACTCTTTTCGCATCGACATCCATTCTTTCTCTTTATAAGGATAAATGAAGAGGATAACATAATCTCTGAATAATATCTCAACAATAACCCATCCTACAAAAATGATCGAACCACGAATCCATTTCATAGTAGATTGAACCATGTTTATCGTCGAAATTAATAATGGGGGAAAATGATAAACAAAACTCCTGCCCTGGGACATAGATCATTCATTGTCTAAAATTGATAACCATTTGAGATATGTCAAGAATGATTTTAGATCCAATTGTTTATCATTGTTGTCGAAATAATTCTATATGGATTCTCTCCAGAGCCTCCATATAATTTAAAGAGTAATGGGACTAACCATTAGTCACATCCTAGCTCTTCATTTAAATGAAACATTTTCACTATATCAATGTAATATTAAAATAAAATAAACACATAGTTTATTTTAATCATTAAAACGTTCATCAAATATTATTCACAGTCGACCCAGGTCAGCCGATGTTAGGACTGACCGAGTGAAAGCACCACATAAAAAACTCAACAGTGGTATCAGATTTCAAATATGATTCACAATTCATGAGTTATTAAGATTTCAAAATAAAATTGTTGTATTTATTTATTTTATATATAGTTACATCCTTGGTGAATATTTTTCATATCACCCACAAATACCAAAGTTAGGTCAAACTTGGTGTAATGATTTCATTCTAACCTGAACAGTGCCCATAGATTTCTGATCTTCGAACCAGTTCAAATGATATTTAACTTTTTCATTAAAGCCACATGAACATACTATTGAAAACATAACATTTTTTTAATTATTTGTTTATTTAATACCAAGCCTCCGGATCATATTCTGTCTCAGTTCCTGGTCTCAGAATTTTCAAAACTAATATCTAAAAATAAAATCAGGAAATATAGAATTTATTACAATATTTTTTTATTATGATTCATATATATATTACATTATCCTTTTGAGGATAGGAATTATAAACTGGGGTGTAAAAACTAAAATGTGTACCAAATAATTCCAAAAAATTTATTTCTTTGGAGTTATTGAGTGGAAATAATAACTTTTTTTATTTCATTCCTATGTCTGAGGTTGTGAGGAATATGTTAAGCCCTTATCAGGTAACAAATGAAAACCCCAGAGTAAAAAGTGTATCATTTTAGGGTATCTTATGGAAAAAATGAATACTACCTATAAAACCTCTTCGATAAGAAAGTGACTATCTTCAGACCAGATGTCTTTATTTACGTGATATTTTGACACATGATCACATTGTATTAACCATAAATATATGATTTTACCCTTTTACCATTGAAATAACAATTTAGGGTCACTATTCATAGTTAAAATAAATGAAATTAATCTTATTATTAAATCTGAACCACCGATTTCCAAATATGAAATAAAATTCTCAATATTGAAATTGAATTTTTGGAAAAAAAATATGTTTTAACATATGTGTGAAAAATGAAATGAAAAATAGTTTGTTGGTAAATGTGATTTTTAAAATAAAATTTAATATATTCCAAAATTATATAAAACTAAAATTATTATGAGATTAAAAATATTATTTTTATATGGTGGATGTTATTATATTTTCTAAAAAAATATAAAGTTGAATTTGAATTTGAAATTAAATTTTTTAAGGAATAGAAAAATGTTTTTTTGCAAAAAATGTAAACATTATCTATGAAATATAAAAGAGATATTCTCATAAGTATTTCAAAAACATAAATATAAGTTAATTATTACATTATAAATTTTGATGTGATGACTATTTTTTCAATTAAAAGTCAAAATACTGATAGAATTTAATTATGATATCCTCACACGAAATGAAATAAATCCCATTTTAAGGAAAACATATAATTCAATAATAAAATTAATTAAATATAATTCCGTGAGTAATAATGAAAATGAAATTATTTTTTATTAATTTTATTTCATGTATAATCTACCCATTAAAGTATAATCATTTTTCATTGATTGTTACATTATTCTATTAAAATAAAAATTCATGGTACACAAAAACGTTTTTATGAAAAAGCACCCCTTTTAACATTTATCATATTTTAATATCAAAAAATTAGAAAATAAATGAATAACTTATTATCCATAATAATATTGAAAACAATTCTATATATGTTTTAATCAAATTATGTAATTTTAATATGATCTATGTTGAATATAATTAATTTCATTTAAAAGATCAAATTTATTAAATAGATAATAAATATCCTATAATTTTTTGGTGTCAAATTCTACCCCTTATATGAATTTCACCCTTTCATATTAAAAAAACATTGATAATTCTATCTCATCACATCCCCAATATCCCACATAGATTCATCAATTTTTTGGTTTCTCCATAGATCATTGTCTAGATGAGTTCAATAGTTATACAACACATTATCATTTGATCCATAGTTTCAGTAGGTTACTCATTAAAAATTTATATTACTCTAAAGGTACAACATATTAGTTCACATTACTATAAAGATCATATATGAACTATATCAATAGAGTTAAAGTAATATATCAAGAACATCAGATTAGTTTGGTGTAATTTACCTGAGATAAAATACAACAGTAATGTAGTCAAGGATCTCAAAGAGTCTATTATATGTAAGTGTTTTATTTCACATCAATGAAAATATTGTTACCCTCATATAATGAAATATTTGAATGGATACAATATCAAAAACAATGAATAATATATATAGATTCTAAATGAATGAATAATTATTTTTTGGAATATTTGTTTTTATGATGTTTTGTTGGATGGATCAATCCTTGTCTTACATTTACTGATTTAGCTTGGATCTTAATAGCATTTAATCCTCTTCCCCTCAATATTATGGTCCTTAAAATCATTCAATTAATATCTTCAAAAGGATTTATATGAATACTAGATTGAACACTATTATTTTAAGAATATTTATCTAGGGAAAAATATTTATACTACAAAAATTTTAAATAAATGGGTATATATATCATCATACATTTTTAGGGATTTTTGTTCCTCTAAATCTTACCATATATCAATAAATGATATACACAACTAAAGATCAACTCTGTATTCAATTTCTTATGAAGACCCCACTAGAACATCATGGTAACTATTGATCCTCATAAAAAATGGATTTATTTACTCCATGTATCCATACCACTTACTGAAAGTATATCCTTGATATATGGTCATTATATGAATATTCTATTATAGAATAAAATGAGCTGAATTTTTAAAGTGATTTGTTAATAATCCAGTTTTTATTATGTCCATGATTTGTACTAGGGACTCCTATAACAAAATAAAAATTGATGTTTTACAATTTCCATTCTGGAATTGGTGATGGTTTTAGCATCACAAGAGGCTTATATTATTCAACATTAACTTACAAATATATTGGGAATTTTGATTCCTAAAATATAATATTCATTTTCATGTAGTCTCTTCAGAAATATTTTTTAATATAATCAAACATCTTCATAGTTCATGGGTTAATAAATAATGCTCAGAAAGTGCTTCATCCGATATCTCATTCTTTATTTGTGGAATTTGTGATACTGAAGCTCGATTCCTAATCATGATTATTCCAAAACTATTTTATTTGACTTCAGGAGCCCTTCATACCTTATTTTGTATCACCATGTACTGTGATTTCACCTCTTTAATCATCAAAAAATGTATGGTTGAAAATTTAAATATGAATGATTGTATCATTAATATTTTAATATAATTTATAAATAAATTCTCTATAAATCCTTAAACATTGGATCTATTTTAATCTTTAAAATGAATATACTAATTTAACCTTTGGACTCAGAGTATCATCTAGCTTATTAATCATCCCAAGGTTGTAATGTATCAATAAATCAAAACTATTAATATTATCCCACCATATACTTTGGAACATTCTCAAAAGTTTTATTATGAATGTATAATTAGTTGTTTTTGTATTTTTATATATATAAAACTTTTAATTATATAGATAATGAATCCATATTTTCAATGAAAAATTTATCAATTCCTTCTCCAAATCATAAGATGTGTAATTTTATTCACCAAATATAATCGTACTTAGAAATATCATACTCCTATTTAATTTTAACAAATAACATATCCCAACAAATTCATTATAAAATAACATTATATCAAAGACCCTTAATTCCTAAATGTTATTGTAAGAAAATGTGTAGTGGCCAATAATATCATTAGTTACATGAAATATTCATCATAATCCATTTTCCAATGGTTCATTGATATGTTATATATACACATGATTATTGTATTTGAAATTCATGATATATTTATCAAAAATTAGGTTGTACCCATAAAATCCATAAAATATATGTATTTTAGTCATTATGATTGGTTTATAACATTTTTAAATAACATATATATTGGTTGAATTGATAGGTATACCCTAATTTAAATTACCATGACATAATAATGTTGTTTATACCTCTTAAATTAAATCATAAAAAAATTATTAATAATGTTTCTTGAATTCTAGGGAATTCAGATCAATCCTCAAATGGTTATCATGATCTTCCGAAATCAATGTATATTTAAGAATATCATCTAAAAATACTACCACAAACTAATAAAGTTAATTTCAAATAAAGTCTATTCATTAGATCTATAAAGATAATATTGGAAATGGTAGGTCAAAATGTCATTACTATAAATTCATATTAAACATACATATCACAGAAGGTTATCATGGGTATATCCTGAATTATACATTTAGTTTATGATAACAATATTGATTTTCAATCCAAGAATTTTTTTTAGCTCTTAAAAGTGGATCAAACAAGTCATCATGATAGTATAGATGATACATGTTATTAATAGATATCTTGTTATTTTACTAAAAATCAATGGAAATATGAACAAGCACATATTTATAAAAAAAAAGAATAGATTCCCCTTGTTGTGTTTCACTCGGGTATATGAATCATTTTTTATGATTCTCCTAAAGCATCACCATTAATTTCAGTAACTAAATTGAGAATATTGTATAGGAAGAATTAAAAACTAGTATAACACAAGGTATGAAATATATTAAAATTTCTCATCAAGATTTGGTTAATAAAAAACACTATATTTAATACATCTACATATTCTTGCATAATTGGCAGATAATCAAACATGAGTTTCTCCCAAACCATTTGTGATAGGTACCCCACAAGAATAAGCATTAAGACCCACAAAATTTATGTGATTTCCATTTGATGTTCATGATTTGTATTGTACCTATAGACGATCATCTGGTGAATTTATATGAAATGTGGATTCTATTCTATAGTAGTTGATATGGGATATTTAAAGAGAGATCAATTCCATGTTAAAAAAAATTAAAATTCAATTAAAGGGTGATTAATGGGATTTATAGAGATCAAATTACCAAAAACTACTATTATATAAGAGTTATAAACATGATATGAGACCATCACACAAATTATATTTTCACTTAAAATTATACCTATAATTTCAAACGTTGTGGTGTTACAAAATTATTGAAAACATTATACATAAAAAAATTATAGAACTAGATTAAAGTAATAAAATTTTATTTCTACTATGAATTATTATTGTACCTCTCTCCACTTCATTTCAACATCCTACATTAGTATTTTGTATATCATTATCTTTCCCTTTTCTTCATATCTTAAGAGGGTTTGGATGGATATTTGCATCACTATCTGTTAGATTAATGCAATGGTTGGTTAAATGTTCATACTTATTAAAATTTTATTTTTATAATGGATATTATGTATTCATTTATGCATTATGTCCATCCATTTCATTGATTGGACTCTTGACATCACATGGGAATTAAATTTATTAATGACCTTATTTTCTAAAATTAATAAATTTACATGTATCATTAATTTAAATTCCCCCATTATTCATTCCACACATTATACCTAATATAACACAAACTATCATTACACATTGTGTTTTATTATTTAAATATCATTGAGGACCCATCATTATCTTTATATCCCTAAAATGGTGTAAACATTGAGATTCTCCCATTAATATTTATACCTTCAGAAAACATCAAATGATTTCTTTATATACAATAAAGAACCATATAGGAGATACCTTTCATAGAACTGTTTTTTAGCCACTAAATAATACGTAAAGAAATTCATTCATGTTTGATTATTAAACTGGAATATTTCAATGGAATTGAGGTGAAATATTTCTCATAAATAATGATTAATTCAACATACATCAATATATTCAAATGGAATTTCTTTTCCATTCATGAAAAGATACTTTAAAGAACTACATTTTGAAAAATTATCTCTTAAAATATTCCTATGTGATGGTATCAATCCGTAGTCATTACTCATACAAATAATTATTGTCCATTTTGTTTCAGTTTCACCTTCCAAATGATAAAAAACTGGCACAACTCTCCCATTCTCTAAGCACTATAAAACAAAAAATATCATATCATTGGTTCCGATCCATTAAAAAATAATTTGTGGATCTTAGAAACCCCATATGGATGGTAAATGATTCCTCAATAAAATATTAATGGTTTGATTCTACTTCATTAGTTCATTTAGAATCATAGTATGATTCATTAAATGAGAGAGTTTGGTAAGTATAAAAACAACATATTTTCACTTTATATCTTATTCCATCAAGTTTCACACTGGGATAGTCCTTACCTTTTAATTCATATTTACTGTTAACATAATTAATTCTAAATACAATAATGGAAAAAAACCCAAACAATATTTTGATTATCAACCACTAGTTATCTGATTGTGTAATCATATCATAAAAAAAATAATTCCAAATATGTCAAAAATTATCAAACATTATTATCATGATATGAAAAATTATGTTCATCCTATATCTCATTCAATTCATCTAATGTTTTTTTTAATTTTTAACTTCATTTTATTCATCACATAATATTTAAAAATTAAATAAACCCTTCTATTAAAACAATTTATGTGATACATGAATTTCTTGCATAGATATTCAAAAAAATTAGATGAATATTCATTACATATCAAAATAATACTCATTATATAACTATAAATATGTATTATCATCAAAGAATAGATATATAAAGAAACTTATTTCATGGAATATTATATATATTCACATAAAATTCATTCTTACATAATACATTATTTAGACACAGACCACTTAATACCTTTCATCATAACCCAAAAAAAATGAAACCATTGAATGTTTTATCTCAAATTATTTGTACGGTTAAACAAGGGAGATACAAATAGATGATAAAATTTAATAATAATAATATAATAATAAGGGTATTGAAAAACGATGATAATATACAACAAAATCCAAAATTATCATAGATAACAAATCATGAGTCATAGAATATGGCTCTTTTCAAAACTAAAGGAATGAATCATAGGAGTATAAAATCAAAAATAATTAATCCTGATATATTAGAGAATAAGCAATGAACAACAATCATTCATAGGTTTGTGTGAAAATATCATGAGTATAAAAAACATATTTAATTAATTTATGATCACTTCCAAATATCCTCATCAATTAGTTAGAAAAGTCACATATTCAATTAGTTTTACTATCCATAAACTTTTAATGTTTTTAGTGGGTCTACTATCGATAATTTTTCATATTATCTAATTAGAAATCAATATTTAACCAATGATTTTGAGTGAAATTTAATTTTAATTCTACTTGTTTCACTGTATTAGTCCTTTGAGTATTTCTACATATATCAATGGATTCTTCCATGGAGTTATTGTTGAGTATGGGTGTCACGAGACCATGAAAATAAACAATATTTAAGATATAAATATATATAAAAGTATTTTCATGAATATTTGAAGGATTAAGGGGTTTCCTGTAGCTCAAGACCTCAAATGTGAAATCTGAGACCACATTGGTTTTATAATCATGAGGTTTAGACATTGAGTGACGTAAATGTTTTTGGCTTCATATGTTCTTTTAAAGAAATCCTTTCTTGGTTTAATTAATTAAATATAACATAACATTTATTTATTTATTTTAATTTATATAAACCTTATATAAATATTATATCATGGAAATTATATAGGGTTTTCCACATAACCACGAAAGACTATAGAAGAGTAGAAGTACCATATGTGAGTTTATAGACTCAGACAGTGGATCATTGACATAAAAATCAAGGAGGTTCATAGTAAAAAAGAGGAAGTTACTGGGTTCACTAATGAAATTACTATAATCATCATCATGAACTAGATATCAATCTAAAATCAAAGTATATAATGCTATTTTTTTGTGATTTAAACCCATGAATTAGTTTCTTAATCATTGATTCTATAAATTATTATTTATTTTTCAATTTACATATTTCACATGATCCTATATTTGATTAAACTTCCATTTATATATATATATTTATTTGTTAAACCTACAATTTTACCCTCATTCCTCTTTATACAATCATTGTTTGAGATCAAATCACTCAACTGTAGTCTCTCCTTGTTCACATGTTTTCCCCATATCATTAATTTTGTTATTAACCATTAGTCGGATAGTTCATAGTTTTACACTTTTGAGATGGTTTCAAGTGTGATTGATCCCAATGATTCATGGTTAATTATTGAATGATGGACATATTTACATTTTATGGATGGATTGAGGTATTTTGTGGGTTAAAAGTGATTAAGTAATATATAAAATACAATGGATCCTTTGTTATACACGACAAATACCGATGAATATCTATATATATAGAATGAGTTTCCATAATGGATAGGGTTTGATCAAGTCATGTATCTCATTCCATGTATATGAGCTAAAAAATTATGTAATCTAATTTGGGTAGCCAAATTTGTGTTGAAATCATATTCCTAGGACCCTATTTGGTTAGAAATAATATATAACCTATGGGGTACACCATTTATATGTTAATAGATTTCCAATAAATGTATTGAGTTTACACACCCATCACCCATGCTGAACATACATATAGTTTTACTTAATTTGCACACCATGTAATGTAATAAACCATCTGAATATGTGTCCAATAGAGCACCTGACTATGTGTCTAGATGAGGTCACTCACCATGTTACAATATGTACATTCCCAGTGCATTTATTAGAACATTAAACATTTCATATCTCTTTTTTAACACTCTTGTTTGGGTATATGTGAATAAAATACCATGAAGTTTTCTTTGTTGAATTTTATGGTGTATTTCATTTCAATATCAAAGCAATTATGTGAGGTGATGAATGAGGGTCCCTTCTTTCTGTAATGCTAATCAGGTGGCAGTGTTCATTTATTACCATCATTGGGTTACCAGGGTCAATACTCCACTATCTCTCATGTGATTAGGTCCCCAATATCACTGTTAAATTTATTAAAGCTAAATCCCAACAGTTAAAAGGGCATGTGTCATGTATCATTATAGTGCACTCCCATTAATTGAGTTTTGGTGGTGATTGGGTTCTCCATTGGATTAGTGATCCCTCGATTTTTCTATATTGTGGAAAGGTTCAAGACCTCCATAATCATTCAATATAAGTTACATGAGATACTTATATATTTTATAGTGGTCCCTCAATACTGAAACATTGTTTTGAGGAGTAGGACCTACACATCATTTCTCATTTTTCTTATTTGTTTGTTTAGTAAAAATTATAAGTACATTAGATCTATAAGAAAACTATTAATTATTTTCTATCATAAGAGATTGTGGTAACCATTACGACATTATTTGGTTTACAATGTATTATATATGATTTTGGGTTACATTTTCACTATTTTTTGGTTGAGCTAACTATTGTCTATTTATATCCCCACTTATTGGTTTTGGTATGTCCTAATGTGTATGTGTATACTAACCCCTCATAGTATTTTCCCATATGAGTTTTTAATTATGTATTTGAGAGGATGATTACATATGACTCTAGTGGACCCAGTATTGGTGGACCATCGTTGTAATCGGAGGTGCTAGTCGTGTACACTGGATAGCATTATAGATCATTAGTTGGTCTCTCCTAATATTTACATTGTTTTCTAGTTTTTTAAATGTTTGGAACGTAATTCTTATTAATTATTTTTTTTCATTTTATATGAATAATATTACATTTATGTTCATTAATATATTTCGACAACTTTGTGGTAAGAATTTTTTAAACTCTACTTATTTCTATTTTCATATATATATTTGTATTATTTAATGAATTTGGATGTGTGTGTGTACATTTTCTCAAAATTTATTGATATTACTACTCAATTTAATCCTCCAAACCATATCATATATAGAGTAGGTATTGAGGTGTCACCCTTACCTCATCGTCGGAAAATTATTCCCTTGTCATTTTTTCATTGATGTGTGGTATCATTTGTGGTTTTTCTTTTAGTATGGTTTTTTAAATTTGGATATGTCATGATTTGTTTTTGGAAACCTCGTTGACTGATATAAGAGAGCCTGTAGTTTGGATATCTTGCTAGGAAACCAAGTGATCGTGTGGTAGCTAACGAATCCATGAACCAAGACTCTGACTACCTACCTGTCAACTCATCATTTCAAGGAATCAGTTATTGAGAACCTATGTCATGTGTTTCATATATGATTATGTCGTTATACATTCAATTCCTTCTTGAGTAATCTCACCATAAATACTTTTCTAAATGTTATTGTGTTTTTCATCTATCAGGATGTATCCGTTAGCATAAAATGCAGTTTTCTGGTGTTGTCTAGATGCGTGATGTCTCCATTGTATGGGGTATCCATGAAAACTAGCACAATATCATCTATCAAGTTCAGGATCCATTTATTGAGGTGGATTCACCACTATGGAATAGAGTATCACTTCAACCCATTAATGAGAGGATCCATTTCAAGTGGGTCAATTTGATGTTACACAATAGTTAGAAAAAACAATTTCTCAGATAATTAAGTATGATGATATTTGTAGATTGATTATTCTTTTTTAGTTATATAATAATAGAACTACTATATTCTGTGATGAGTCTGACTATTTGATTATAGAATCTTCAATATAATTTATAGATATAAAATTCATTTTTATGAAATCCCCACCCGAAGGTATGGTCACTTTTAAAAAAAACATCTTTTGTGGGGTATGAAGGAGTTGGCGGGGTTAGTTTTCCCAAACATGTAATGATGAGACACCCTCATTGGTAGAAATTTTAGCACTTCACTTATAGTGATTTTATACCTCTATAAAAGTAACCACATAGGTTCAAGAGCATCTTGATTAGGAATTAGATTGAATTGATTCCTCTGAATTCACTACAAACAAAAGGGTTATTAGAGAATGTTATTGTGTGGTCTAGCCGTAGTTCAAAACACAACCAAATAGTTTCACAGTTGTTCCTAATACTTCCATGTATTTCTTGGTCTATAGTCAATTAGCGGAATATTATTTTATTTCATGATGATTTTTATGTGTTATTTATATTTAATTTAGAAAAGGTTTGTTGTTTAATTATAGTTGTTTCATTAATAACAAAATATATGATGGGAATATTAATAAAATAATATTAAATACCACCAATAATCTAGTAGTGATTATATTTATCAGTGGTTAATATGAACCTCCAAAAGATACATTAAATATAATATGTTTAGCATTTATTAGTAAAACGTATCAATATATCTATTTTAATTTTAAAATAATTAATAAAAAACTATAAATTATTAAAAACCAAAATTCTATAAAATATAACATAAATTTCTGATAAAAAAATCATTCATACATCACCCATATATAGTCATATGCAAGAATTATTAGTCATCATAACATATATCTTAGTCACCCCATATATCAACTAATACCTCGGTCAACAATATCTGCATATAAAATATTTACAATAATTACCCATTACCAATATATATACGTTTTATGACATCCACTACTTCTGTCTGTCTCCACATCATCTCATCAACTAAAACTGGCCCCATCATGTCATTTGCTATAAAAAATAGTAAAAATAAATAAAAAACTAAACATAATGAATCATAATTATAGTAAAACAATTTATAATATATTATTATACCATGGAAACTAAAAACCATCACAATTTTTTCTAATAATTTCATGGATTAGAATAGTCAACCTCATTCCTAATTCTGATAACATCCTCCTATAATGAAATAATAACAACTTAAAAAGAAATTCAAAAGAGAAAATAAATAGAATATATTCAGAATGCAGCCCTTAAAATATTTTTTTTTGGTAATCAAATATAATACATCTTAACATAAAAAAAATATAATGAAATAAACATTGAAAATAGAAATATACCTTTATAAGATAAAACTAAACAATTGAAACTAAAAATAGTGAAATAAATATTCTAATTTATTTTTAAGGTGACATGTAGTGTGTTTAAAAATTATTTAATAATTTTTTAAGGATTTGGATATCAGAACAGTTACTATTTTTAAAAAACCATTATACATTTTTTCCCTTGATTTCACACCAATATAAGGTTGTTTTCTCTGTTTTTTATCATTCAATGAATGTTTTAGTGTTTTAAAAAAATGTATTTTGAGAAATAATAGGAAAACAATCATTTTGAATGATATGTCTCAAGTTCATACATTTAAAGATTATATCTACGGTCATTTTGACTGGATTTCAGGACAATATGAGGTAATTTTCATGGTTTTTACAATTACACTCATGTTTTAGTGATTTAAAACACATAAAATGAGTTTAAGACCATAATGGAAAAACAATAAATCATTATGAAATGTCGTGAGTTTCTTATATTACAAATTATATCTATGCTCGTCTTCCCCCCTGATATCAGGACCATCTAATATTGTTTGATTGATTTTTACCATTACACTCATGTTTAAGTGTTTTGAAACAATATAAATGAATTTTAACCATAATGTGATAACGTTCATTCAAAATAACATTTCATCAGTTCCAACATTTTAGAAATTAATTTACAGTGGTTCCACCTTGTTTTACGGAAAATTCCACATCATTTTCCTAGTTCTGACTATTCCATGCATGTTTTAGTGTTTTAAAACACTATTTTTTTTACAAACATAATAAGAAAATCATAATTCACAATGGGTTTTCATCATTTCCAATATTTCAAAATTAAATATACGGTGGGTTTTCCCTTATTTTAGTAAAATATTACATTGTTTTTCTAGTATTGAAGGTTCCATGAACTATTTCATATTTTAAAATAATAAAAATTCTGTTTATGTGAAGTACAGACAAACCTAGATTTGGAATGGTGTTTTTTTCGGTTACTATATTTCACAATTAAATCTACAGTCCTTTTCCCCTAATTTTTGGACAATCTGAAAAAAAAATTCATGGGTTTGATCGTTCTATAAATGTTTTATTGTTTTAAAACACAAATACGCAATTACAACCATAACGAGAAAGCTGAAAATCGAAATTACATATTGTCAGTTTCAACATTTCAACATAAAATATATCATCATTATCCCCTGATTTATGTTCAATGTGACATTGATTACCTAGTTTTGTCTGTTCCATGCATGTTTTAGTGTTTTAAAACACTAAAAATGTGTTTACGGACATAACAGGTAAGCATTCATTTAGAATGATATACCATATTTTTTTATAATTGAAAACAAAATCTATGGACATAGTTCCTCAATTTCATGGAAATACTACATTATTTTACAACTTTTGACCTCCCTATATTGGGTTTTTATTAATTATGTACCTTTTATAAGTTTTTACTGATTAATTTTGACCACACCACACATCAGATTGATGTGTTTATGTTTGTACATGTTAAAAAAACTATGTGGTGGTTTAAATTGGATTTTAGGGTAATTTTATGTAGATTACCTTGTTTTTCCTATTCCAAACAAGTATTCATATTTTAAACCCCAATAGCGTGTTTACATCCATAACAAGAAACTGTCATTGAAAATGAAATGACATCTATTCCTATACTATAAACTTATATATCATGTGGTTTTACCCATATTTTAGGACAATATAACGTGGTATTCCTATTTTTAACTATTACACACACATTTTAGTGTTTTAAAAAATAAAAACATGTTTATAGTAATATTGGGAACACCATCAGTCATAATGACAAGCCGTCATTTCCTACCTGTCAGAATTTAATCTAAGATCATTTTCCCTTTATTTTACAACATTTTGAATTTTTTTTCCAATTTTTGAGTACTACATTCACATATTTTTAAAACACTATAAATGTGTTTACGACCGTAATGGGAAAACTATTATTCATAATGAAATTCCATCGATTCATACATTACATAGTTAAATTTGTGGAAATTGTTCCCTGATCAATGGGAAATCTAATGTTGTTTTCCTAATTTTAACCCCCCAAAAATTGTTTTCAAATTATTTTTTACTTTTAATAAGTTTCTATGGATTCAAAACTGAGGAAAAAAGTTCCAATTGTTTTTAATCTTTAGGATAATGATCTATTATTAATTTTTTAAGTTTTAGAATCAACCATAGATCAACCCAAAAACAAAAATATTCAGTATAACTCCGAATGTTTTTTTCTGTATAGTTGTTTTGTTTTTTGTTTAATTATGGATATTTTATGTGTTCTTTACCAACTCAATGGGAATGAAACGAATCATTCATTATAAGTTTACAGAAACACCTTAAATGTAATTTATTTCATCATTTACATAATAAAAAATATTTTCTTGTTATACCAAGATAAATGGATCCTCTATTCACACTCATCAATAACCATCAAGTATGTGAATTTGATTAAAGTAAAATGAATTGAATCCTTAATTATACCCCATCTAGTGTTGTGCCACTTCCATTTGAATATGGAAATATAAAAATATCCATGATAGTTTAATTCAATTATATCAATCATTTGACCATAGTATCCCATCAATTCAATTGTAAATACAGTAATATTTTGAGTTTTCAGGTCTTCATCAGGATATACTATATGAAACCTCAATCCATGAACACTATAGGAATAAAATATTTTATCTATCCATACTGTACCTCGATCCAAAAAACAAAAAATCATTCGATATTTCATCTCAATTGTCTTATTTTATTATCTATAATGAATATATAATTTTTTACTTTTAACGTGGAAGAATTAATTATGTATCAATTATATGAATATGATTATATACTTATGCAATGGTTGAACCATTTGGCATGATCATTACTAAAAACTTTTGTTAATTCCTGATCATTTCGAGCTTCACCCCTTAGTCTCCTCTTTGTTTGAATTGACAATTCTTCATTAAATGGTTATGTGATAACAATAATAAGTAGCACATATCTATGATATTGTAGAAAATCTATATCAGTCTATGTCAAATTTGACTAATTTCTAATTTGTAGTACAATAGTAATAAATACCACTGGATAATTTTCTAAACTAGAATTTATGGAGATGTCATCAGCACACCCGTCATAATTTAATCTCATCATAATGCCACCCAAATAACTTGACAGATGGTCAATCACTGTTTAGATATGTATCCATCGACAATACAACCTTCTAGTTGAGATTTATTCTTCATATATGATTTCAAATTATCTATGTATCTAATGAATAAATTGAAATATATTAAAAAAAATTACAATGATTTCGTAAAATCGAATTCACTAATGAAAATAAAAAATATATATCAACATACCTATCAATTAGAAAAAACTACCGATATTGTAATGGTCCACCATGTTTTGCTTCATAAAATAAATTAATAGTTAAATATATCATGAAAGTGAATAATGAAGTGGGAAATTACATCTCCTAATGAAATAGTGTTACAATAATTATTTCAGGAGTTTTTTATAGATCAATGGAATTTTTAGATTTCCAAACTTGATCTCTCAATATGTTAAAAAACTCAACTAGAACAACAATTACTTTTGGATGTTAATATTTATGCAAACCACACCGCATCAACAACTCCATATATTTATGTGATTAATTACTTTTAAATCCATATATCATTCAAGGTTATATATGAAATAACTTTCTTATGTTTCTTAAATAGTCGTCTACTACTTTTACATTCATTCCGTTCAAAGGAATACATCATTATCATGATTTTTAATTGTAATAAATTTTTCAGAATACTTACCATAATAATTATCCCACAAACAGTTATTTATATTCATTGTCTCCAAATTCTTATGAGCTTCAAGATGAGCCTTTAATTTAATGTCTTCACTAAGCTCTATAAAAATAACATTGTCACATGTGTTCTTCTCCATAATAATTGCATCGAGATTATGATGTGTTGAATTAAACTCACAATAAGGAAGATTCAAAAAATATAGTATTTTTCTTCTATTGCTGTAATTCATATTCTTCAGATATAGTACGTAGTATCCCTCTCCCCCTTCTTTAAACTATTAACTATTTAACAATTCTTCAGTGGCATTCATTAATTATACCATGATTTCTGAACAATATAGCACCATCAATGAAATTCTCATTTCAATATTATCATTGAATCATGTATTTTTAAAAGATAATATATGATAAGCATAAAGAAATTGGTGATGATACATAAAGCCCCATTTTTAGCTATAAGGTCATCATTGGGGTTCAAAATCAATATTAATAACTAGACAAGACAAACCATAAAGATTGATCCACCTATTTAAATTTACTAGACAAAAAATTAACTAATTTCACACAATTAATCCTCATGAGTTTTGGATAGTTTTCTCATTGAATCATCATATGATTCTATGTCATCAACACATAATTCAATAAATTCATTTAATTAAGGATGAATGTATACATTAATGTAATTTCCAGGAATTTTATTGACAAGAATAATTTTTGAAATATTGAAAGAATTATTCTTTATATGAATCCATGTTGGTAGATTATAGGGGATAAAAATAAATGGAAGAATATTATAATTATTATAGAAATTAGAAAAAAGTGCTAAAAAATTAGAAGAAAATCCCAAAAATATATTTCTATGATTTGATGAAAAATAACAATATAGAGTATTGAAAATCATTCATGAGGTTGATTACTGTGGATGCATCATCAAGCCATCATTATTATCATGAGAAATTCACTTTATGTGGTCTACAGTCTTAGACAATATGAATAATCTATGAAAGAATGTTTTTAGAGGAATGGAATGCAATACATTGTTGAATATTTTTTCATATGTTTTTACAATGGATTCATTGATTAATATTATCATTGTTGTTCATTTCCATCCATATTCTTATTTGAAATATTTTTCATTATTCTTTTTCATAATATTCTCCACAGCAAAGCATGAAATCATTAGGGAATGCATGTATCTTTTTCTAATAATGAACACGTTTGTAGATGTCCTTACTCATCTCATACAATGATGTCGGGATCATTTCTTCACTCAATTCACCATGATGAAACTCTAAAATAATGATCATTTCGTTGTCAGTAATTTCACAAAGAAACTTGATATGATACGACTTCATTAGAAAACATAGCATTGAATACTTGGCACACCCATCATACAATTCTTACTGTCAGTATTCAACTAATTCATAAAAATAATTCATTTGGTCACTATTTTTTTAGAAATATTATCCTTATAAAGATGAAATGAAGGTTATATTTACCATGAAAAATTCAACATACATATCACATATGAAATCATTTCAATATAAAATACTCATATACTTTATTTTTATTCAACCATATCTTTCATTTACAATCAGAACACAAACATATTTTTACCATCTAGAGATCTGTTTTCAATTGAGTAATTTTAAAATTCATCCAATCCCATGGAATATTGTGGTGTGTTTTTTGGTAAATTAATCCAAAGTTAATTTATATGTACTTTATTTTATTTCCATAGTACATTCAGATACAAATATATATATTTTTAATCAAATAATTAATGTTAAAAATTAAATATGACCAAAATTCATTGATGAATATTTCATGACAACCATTTATGAAAATGTGATGAATTAAATAATGATTTTTTTAATAATATTATAATATAAACTAATGAATTAAGTAAAGAATTTTTTCTCAAAAACATAGATGAATGAGATTAATCAAATAATAGTTAATGGTGTGTTATACCATAGTGTTATAACTATGGGTTATTCATTCCAATGAAACCCTAGCAACATTTTTCAATATCCAAACCATTTTACATTATTAAACTATGTCCAGGAGAATATCTTTAAGAATATAATTCAAAATTATAAATTAGTTGGATATCACAAAATTTCATTAATACCCAATATTCATATCTATATGTCTATATTCAATTGAACTGGTTTAGTAAGGATTCTTGTTTTACCATGAATTATATAAATAAACTCTATTCACATGACATCAAATCCTATGTTCCTTTGACTTAAGGAAAATATAAAAAATTAATGTTAACATAAATTTGAATTATTGCAATTTTTATTTTCAAATCAAATGTTGAAAAATTTGTCAATTGAATCAAAAGACAAATTAAACAATATAATTAGTTCTTTTAAAATCATGTTTGATAAAATAAAATCAATGAAACTAGGTTGGTTGTTCCAGTTTCCACAGTCAATAAATTATTATCATATTTTTATAACATTACCCTAAATACTATATCATTATTCGATATATTATGTAAAATTAAATGATTACTAACATATTAATAAAACGACAATCATTACAATAAATTTAAAGTGGAAAAAATATCTCATTTTCAAAGACTTTATCCATAGATACTTCTATAGGGTCGGTGATAAAACCATGTGGGACCCCAAACACTACCTCAAATTGGCCATGAGTTGGAAAATAGAATCAATAATGAATCTGTCAACAATTTAATGCATAAACACATATATCACAAAGTGTAATTCATTATTATTAGATAAAAATCATGAAATTATTATTTATCTAGATTCCATAACAAACATATATCATAAAATAATTTATTATTTTAATTTCATATGACATAAACAAAATTGATAATTAAAATAACTCCAAAAAAATAACTAAAAAATTGAAATAACACATAATAAACCAAAATTACTTATATAATTATTGTTCCATGATTTTGTTTCATTTTTTATCCCCCATTACTTTTCCATCATCTTTTACTCAATAATAAAAAAAGAAGGGGATGTTGCAACCATTAAAGGAGGAGTTTATGTGTTTCCACTAAAAAGGGGATCTGATCCTGTCAGAAGAAGATTGAGGGGGGGGGGAATTGCCACCGAATCAGTGAAGAAATTTGGGGAGAGTGTGGTCAGAGGGTGGGGAGTGGAATAATTGACAATATGTATATATAGGAGGTTAGTGGGGTTAGGTTACAAGGGGTCGATTTCAGAGTGGGTGGAGGGGGTCACGGGTGTTAGGTTCATTAGGTTAAGATCATTTTCAAGGAGAGGAGAAGGAATGGTGTGGGGGAAAGGGGGGTCACAGGCTCTAAGTAACCATCAAGGAGATGATAAGATGAGCTCAGGGGATGTGGGGGTGGGGGTAGGGTCACATATAGGGAGAGGGGGTGAGAGAGTTATTAAGGTTCTTTTGATCATTTATCTATCATTTAATTTGAAAATACCTCAAATTAAAAATCTAAAAAATTATCGTAGTTGTTTATTGAACTACCTCTATATTATATATTTTTAAAACCATTTATATCAGGATTGTTACTAGACCCTCCAGGAATAAACCACATCTAAGTATCACTTTTTTGTAGGGACGAAATGTAAGGGAATTTGAGTCCATAATTGACATCATGGAGATGAGGCATCTTCATATGTGGGAAGACATATGTCTGCAAGGTCACTGGAATTGAGTTTGACTCATGCTTGGACATATTAGTGGGCATCAAAAATATAGAAATTGCATGGTGGACACATTTAGCTCAGAGATTCATCACCTTAAAATCCTTATAATAGAATCATACTACAATGAATTAGATTATATAGTGACTATAATGATGAATTTCATCATTCTTAGGACCTACTGACACATCATACTACATATAGATAGTAGATAGTGGATGATTCTGATCTATGGAATTGTAATATAGATTATGGTATAATCTATTTCCAGTTTTCCATTTTGTAAGGTAGTTATTTGTTATAGCACTACTTCGCTGTAAATTATTTTATCCTATTGTTGGTGTTTTATGATGCATATTTGAACACGTAATAAAAAATATCATTAGACCACTACGAAATTATCTCTTGAGTCTTGATTTAAAGCTGTCTATGTGAGTCAGTGCCATAAATGTGAATAGTGTTGAGGTTGGTTGGTTGAGTTCCTAATTTTTTTATGTTTGAGGTACTTTCATTGATACAAATTAACTGTGAAAACCTTAGTAGTGAGAAATGGAGATCAAGTGGAAAGATAACTTCATTTAGTGGAGGCTTATGAACTAGAGGTGTTGGGATGAGATGTTGTATGACCTACAACTTCTCAACTTCATGTTGACAAAGGGTTATGCACTCATTCATTTCCTAATTCCTTATTCATGACCTCAAAATTATAATGAACCCTTATATTCACATTTGTATTCCAATAATCTAACTAATTATGGTTCATTGATATTACTTAACTTATAGTGGTATATCATGAATTTTTTAGGGGATAACATCTCTTAGGGACTTTCCATTGAAAATGTGGTACCCTAAGATGTTTCACATCATCTTCCAATGGGTGGAGTGTGTTTAATTTTACTTCTTCGAAAAAATTAATTCTCTAGTAGGATAGGATGAGATTGGTTTCTAGAGAATAAAACTAACTTCTTATTGGTTGGTTAGTATGGACCATGGTGTGGTACACCCCATGAGATCTATTCATATGAAAATGTGTGGATCCATTATATTTTGTGAAAAAAGAAGTGATGTGTTTGAGTCATTGTGTTGGTAATTTTCGCCAAAATCAGTTATTAATCTGGACTAATTACTATCATTTTAGGGATTATTACCATTTTAACAAGTTGAAATGAGAAAGTTAGTTTCTATATATCAACATCATGTTTATATAAGATAAATTATGGGTTAAAATGGATTATATTCTATCGAAATTAATCTTATTTATCAAAATACATGATGAGTTCCTATTGATTATTTTTTGTGTGACCAATTCCACATTTTGTTCATTGAGCTTATGAAACAGATCCTTTAATTATCCCTGTACTACTATGTAGTTATCTTTAATGATGAATTTATAATAAAATATATATCATATGGGTTATTTGGTGTATATGGGGATGGTCCTAGACATACATCGAGAGAATGAGTTTTGTAGTATGATCTTGATGTTCCAGTTTGAGATCCATTATTTTCACATTCTAGGAAATATTGTCCTTTAAAATGATGTGTATGTAGATCTAGATAAATTAGATGTTGTGATTTTTTGTATTCCACAATATAACAACTCATAGGTTCATTATTTCTTTTTCTATAGAATTTTACTTTCATAGGTTTATGTAATATTCCCTTAGAATAAAATCACATCCTACCTTGGTGTAAGATGATTTTGATTAGTATACATCATAAAAAAACATGGATGTAAATATGTGTGTATCTTATCATCATTTTAAGGCAATGAATATCCCTCACCTTCAATTTGTGAGAAGAGATTAGAATGGCGATGTCAATTGTGTGGTTTTGTGTAACAAAAAATCCTCATGTGATGTTTTGTATAAATATTATGAAGGATGGGAGCACATAAAAATTTTTATGGATAGATTATAGTTTTGAGGAAGATATGTAATTAGGTTATGAGGGAGTTTCATACCAATCCCATGTAAATAACTCCATTTGTGGAAATAATATACAAATACAATAAAAAATAGTTTTGGTGGGGTGAAATATGTTAGAAAACAATTAATTTGTTCTCTTAGTGTCTCTAATGTTACTAGGTATAGGCTAATTGTTATAATCATATTAGACCAAATAAAGACTAATAGTCTCTTGGGTGAAGTAGGATGGAATACAAATAGAGGTTCTAATATGGATTCAAAATTCAATGAAATTTCATTGCACCATATTAGTGGTTTTTGAATTTCATAATAAGTCAGGTGACTTTCATTCTTTTTGAGGATGGAACTCAGTTGGTAGTTACTATCATTTGAATGTATAATAAATTTTCTAGAAAAATGGGATCCCATGATGTTTCTCTCTAAATGTGATGCTCAGTTTAGATCAAAATAGTAAAAAGTATAGATGAAAGTTTTCATGGCCTAGGTATGAGTAGGAATGACATTTTACCCATAATAGATGGCTAGTCTAAGGTAATAATCCATGTTGTCAACAGCATATGGTGATCCAACATTTTGGTTTTCAACTAGATCTATGTGATCACTACCTTTTATATTATATTTTATATATTATTAGTAATTTCTAAATAGTAAGCATGGAATAGTTTGAATAATAGTATGATAGACCCTAACAGTCACACCTCTTCTTGTGTTAGGAAGGGAGGACCTCTCTTGTTGCACCAAAAATGGTGCTGGAAATGTTAGATAAGGTTTCAAGTGATCCATTAGCATTTTTTGGAATCATTAATGTAAATTTGGGATATTATTCAAACCAACATAATAAAACATTCTTGTTCATGCAGGGATACCAGTTCTTATTTAGAGTATCTCCATGACATGGAATATAGATCTTTTGTCGAGTAGTGATATTATCCCCTTGGATTATGAGACTGTTAAAATTTTTGAATTGGGTTTGTGATTTTTTTCTATATTTTCTAAATCATATAATAATACTAATAGAACAAAATCTTCTATGTGTTGTCTCTAAGGGTATATATGACCAAGCTATTGCAAATTATTGACTGTTGTGATATGGACTCTGGGGCGGAGTAAATTTCCTTGAGTAATCAATAAAAATCTTGTACTGATGGGAGGAAGATCATACGTGGACAAACCATTATATTTGGTTGAGTTCATTAGAAGAAAAAATGTTTATGTGATCTCTTGGTAGCATTATATTCATAATCATTCTCAATACCACCACATTGGGATGTATATATGATTTTTATACTGAACATACATGATGTAGGGGAGTATGTGATGCCTCCTATTTCATTGGAATAGTCCACTGAATATTTTGATTGATATCTGTGGATTTTTCTAGGAGTACTCTATGCATTTTACTGTTTTAGGACCCTATAAATAATATTTAATAAAAAAATTATTGTATATATTTTTGTGATAAATGTTTCTAAAATTTATTATGACCTTATATGGAAAATAAGAGGCCATAGTGGCTTTAATAAAATGGTTTTATCTTAAGAATTACATAATTCTATATGACGTTAGACAACCAGATGAAGAAATTATTTTTCTATTTCATTACGAAAATAATATAATCTTTTTATTATATTTTTAAAATTAATAAAAACTATAATTCCCACTATATATTTTAAAACAGGGATAATCAGCATGGTTAATTGTATAACCCTAGATGATTATAGAGAAGGAGGAGAGACTCTAAGGTTGTGAACAAACAAGAATCATTGATCATTGATGAGGGAATAAAATAGATTCATATGGAAAATGATAAACATAGTTGATTATCTAATTACAATGTTTGAGGAACTGTTATTAGTTTTTAATTGACCCAATTATGAATTATAGAATGTAATTTTGTGGTAGTTCCTCCCATAATATAATTTTTTAAATACCTATTCTATATCTTCATGTTCATTATATGATTTTCATACTTCTAATTATCCCACATTTTAATAAATATATTTATCTGGTTATGTAATTTATTTTCATCATCTTTAATTTTACCTATGTTCTTAATTATGTATTTTCATGTCAATATTTTTTCATCCAATAACGGTTATGCCTTGTTCATGTTATTTTCCACCATTGTTCTTCATGTTCATCACTATTGGCCAATTATTTTGTGGTTTAACATTCTCAGACATGTTTTGGGTGTGATTGTTTAGCCTGATTCTAGATGGATTTATGAATGAGGAATGTATTGGTATTATTTGGATTGATCATGGGGTACAATGGGCTATGATTGATGATTTCATGGATTTAAAATTTGAATGGTGGTAAAAAATATACCATTACTAATTGGGTAATAAAATATCATTTTTCAAACTACTAGTGGCTAAAAAATGATGACGAAATATGGTATTATAGAGATTCAGTGATATTGGGTGATTAAAATGGTAGATAAATTAGCATGAGTGATGGATTTGGAATTTTCATGAAGGAAGACATAACATTAAACTTTATATGTGACTATATATATGTCTCACAAAGAAACACACCCCAGGTGGTCAAATTATATATTATTCATAGGATTTTGTTTAAGTATAATATCACCAACCATATGGTATAAGCCCGCATACCATGTGATCCTACATATGTATCCAAGCCATGTTCTAAAGGAACATGACCTAGACCCCATGTGGTTAGACACATCGGGTACCCTAAGGGACACATTGTGTATATATAAATGGATAGTTGATCAATGTACTGAGTGTACATCCCTAGGACCATGATTGAACAATAATTTCATGTGAACACATTTAAATAGCATTAGTGACACATATTATCCCAATAAACGTCCTAGTAAGGAAATTCTGAGGTATCAATAAAAGTACACACACTATGTTTCCCTGTGTACATGTCATGATGTTTTTTTAGAACATTTCACATTGATTATATCATTCATTAAGACTCATATCTGGACACTCAAATATCCAATATTGAGCATTTTTCATTGTTGTATGCATTGGTGGACATAATTTCTTAATTAGAAAAAACTATGTGGGGGTGTTATTATGAACCTTATTTCATCGATTATTATGTTGTTGGAGTGTTCGTGTGTGATCATCTGTGTTTTATAGAGGGTGGTACCCTCTATCTCAATAGTGAGTGCATCCACAATATCCTTATTATATTTATATATGGAAAATCAAAATATTATTTATGGAATAATTCTCTTATCTATGGAGTGAAATCCATCTTATCGGGATCTTTCAGTGGGTGGGTTCTCCATCAGAGCAGTCCTTCATTGACTATGCTACTCTATAGAAAGTTATAGGACTTACAAACACTTTATAGAGAGATTGTGTGAGATTATTAGATAGGATATAGTTCTCCCTAATCTATGATACCTTTTTTCAATGACATTTACCTCCACACAATTTTTCAATTTCTTTTGTAGGTTGTTTAGAAATAGTTATATGTCCTTTAGAGCTATGGGAATCCACTTTGATCCAAGTTGTATTAGATTATGGAGATCTCATATATGTATTAACATGGTTTTATTATTATAATATCAAATGTTGGGATTTCTTTTCCATATTTATTATTGGATGCGATTACTATTTTTTGTTATTATTTCGTCCCCTTCATGGTTTTCTGGGATTCCTACTAGGTATGTATATAGTCTCACCTAAATGGGATATCCACACACATGATGTGTCTTATTTTGTCCACTTGATGACTTTTATTGACTCTTTTGGACTCTATAGTGGAAAATCATATTGTTACATGAGGTTGTTTATCATATTTTGATTTCATATTTGTTGAACATGAGCCGAGGACTATGTAAGATTCACCTTTTCCAATTATTTTCATGTTGTGACCTCACCTCTAGGTGAACATGTATATTCCACCTTTTATATTATTTATATTATAATTATATATATTAATTTAATTTATAGAGGTTTTTTCATTCATGGTTTGAAATATTTTTTTCTCAGCAATTATTTATATTTATACACTATTTCATTAATATGGTTGCATGTGCGTGTATATTTACATTAATTAGGGCCTCCTATTTCGATGATATTTATTTTCTGAAGTAGTATCTATCATATTGTATATTGGAATTTTTCATGAGGTTTATCAATTATCTAATTTCCACACATCTCATACTTCGTGGGTCCAATCATGAAAAAATTCTTGGTATATTCCTTATATAATGAAAATCACACATATATATTCTAAAGGGACATAAAAAAATCAACATTTTATCATAGAGTTATGAATCCAATGGAATAAAATTATATTCATGAAATAATTAATAAAATATTATTATGGTAAGCCATCAAGTGAAATAATGTTGATATATAATAAGAGCATATAAACTACGAAGCATAAATACATCATATAAAAAATCATGTAAAATTAAGTGAAAAGATATATTTTCATTTTGGTAACTTTTAAAAACTAAAATTATCATAAAAATTGAAATTTGGTTTTTTTGTAAAAAAATATAAACATTTAATGGATTATTAAAGTAGAAGGAAGGATATCAAAATAATAAATTGTTTTCATTCCTAATATGATTCAAGGAAACATTCATTTGAAAAAACTTATTCATGAAAAATTCAGAGGATTTCTTAAAAAATTATAAATACATTCAATAGAGGTGAAAATGTACTAAATAAAACTTATAATCATTTGTAAAAAAACATTCAACTTATAATTTTAATAATAAGGAGATGGAAGAGAAAGAATCTCAACCGAAAATGAATAAAAAATGCCGGTATTTTATTTAAAATATTCATGAATATCTTAACTACCAATGAGATGAAATTAAAGAATAAATGAGATAAGTACAAAATAAATATATCTAATAGGAAAATTTATATAATTTAAGATAAATATTGATTTCATATTATTTACTGACTAAATTTTTAACATGAAAAATACCGATTAAAAATTACATTTCAACATAAACCATTACCTATAAGTCCTAAGATTCAATATAAATTATTTTAATCATGTATAATAAATAAAAAATATTATAAACTTATAACACAAACATATCATAATATCTACTTACCTATTATATTAATATTCTTTATTAAAATAAAATATTGGGTGTTAACTCTCCAATTCCCCATGCATTATTCAGATCAATTGTTTCGATCCTTCCAACAAGGTCATTGGTTAGTAATATATAAAATATAAATCACATATTATGTGTATTATTTATTCATTATATAGAAATTCATTACTATTCATATTAATAAGTTATGAAAATTTAATTAAATCTCTTCATTGAGAGGATAGTTCATATGTGTGGAGGAGTACTATATTAAATTTTAAACGAATGGAATGTAATTATGGTGAATGATAATCTATATTTATAAAATAATAATAATATAGTAAATATCAAATATATATATATAAATATATTAATTAAATACAATTATATAACCTTCCCTAAGAGATTGTTGGGAAAAAAAGATCAAATAAATCCATGGAGGTGGTAGTCCACACATATGCACAATAAATGTTTTTATTTTAAATAGTATTAAAAACGATATGAAATGGAGTATATCTAACACCTTGATTTTTGATGAATTATGTTTTTCTAATAAATTAAATTTCATTAATATATTTTGTTATAGGAAACACAAATTTTAGATTGTGTAACACAAGAAATCATGTTTTAATAAATCATGATATATTAGTAAAATTATTATTCAAACATGGACATTTTATCATTGATACTAAATATGGAATTATTAATTGTTATAACTAATTTTAATGTATTATGTATAATTCTTTTATGAAATAAAAATAAATTCATAAAAATCAGAATTTTTTGAAAAAGACATTTCTTGTTTCTAAAATTCCGTCATCTTAGAAAATGATTTCCTTGGATTGTATGAGAAAATATGAAACATAATTTTTACCACTTTTAGAAAATATATATGAGAAAATAAAATTATTTTTTGAAATAGACATGTAAAAAATATCGTCAAATGATTTTTTTAGATTTTTTAAAATATAAATTTTTCCAAGGAAATTCAAAAATACATATTTTAATGAAGAATTTATTTTAGTTTAAATAATATAATAAAATAAAAATTTATGATTTAAAAATTAAAATTCATTCAATTTTATATTTTTTATACATTTTCGGTTACTTTAATCAATTTAATTTTTAATTTCAGTATTAAATCATTCTATACTTATGAGAATTTTCTCTTTGTAAAATCTATTTCCATTTGATCTAAATGTTTAACATTAAATTAAATACATCCACGTACGAGAATATGATTTTTAAAAATGGTTCTCATTTTTTAAATACTATATATTTAAATTATATAATATTTTAACTTAATTTTTTACCATTATAAATTGTAAAAGAAGTAAAAAAATCAAATATCATAGTAAAATTGAAAATGTGTTTACTGGGGGTTAAACTAAACTGATATGTGGTAATATGACTAGAAATATTTCACTGATCCATTTTATGAGAATATTTTGACCCAATAGAATATAGTATCACTAATGGTATATCCTGGAGTCTTTATACATGATAAAAATAGGGACACTATTTTATTTTAAAAAAATATAGGCATGTCATCTCAGGAACTAATAAAAGGCCACACCTCTCTTATTCTCTTTACACTTCCTATACAATTTGCTTTATCCATTAAATAAAAATAAATCCTTCATTAAATCTTTTCACACATAATATTATTGTTATCTTTATCACAACATAAAATCATTATGGCTATTTGTTCAAATCTACGAGATTGTGAGAAGAAAAATTAATGTTCTTCCCAGAGATTTTTTATTTTTTTGTCTTCCTCCCCAACCTTAAATTTTTTTTAAATAAAATAAAATAATAATGTAATTATCTTAAATATAATAATTTTAATTACTCTTTTTTATTTATTTACATCCATCTCCTCTTACGTGAAATTGTGAAGGATAACGTCCCTCATGCTTATGGCTGACTACCCCCTCACAAATTAATGTGAAATATTTTCCCTATACACCTCTCATGATTCAGGACAATGATTGATATTTTTTATATATAATAAATTTTAAAAATAAATATACATATTTATTTTTTTTATAATATATACCTTTTAAAATCAGTATAATGGGGGGATATGATAACTTTATTTGTTTTCACGGCTGACTAGCACAAAAAAAAGTGATGTGGTCATTTTTCACTAAAACATTGAATAAAAGGTAATTATGGTAACTTTAAGCCATATATGTGATATATATGGAGAAAAAATGATTCTATAATGATAAAATTTTATTTATATTACTTTTATTTAATCTGTTAAGGAAAAAAAATCATAATTCTCGTGAATGTATAGCCTACAATCTCCTTGAATTATGTGTTTCATTTTCTATCTCTAATGTTTATGTAATACTATAAATAAATATTCAATTAATATACAAAATATTTATGTCATGGTAAAAATTATGGTGATTTTCTAACCTGATAATGTTAGTATGATTTAATGTACAAAATACGAACATACCAAAAACGTTGCAGTTTTTAAAAGAAACACGACATTTTAATGGAATTGTTAATAAATGACTGATAAAATTTCATAGTCAAATCATATATGGAATGATAAATAAATGTTTGGTTATTTAATATATTTATAACAAATTTATATTTATTATATAGTATTTTTTAATGTGTATGATGGTTATCGAGACTAATGGTAACACATTTTTATATAATTTTCCTTATTTGAGACATATGTATTAATATGAACATATCTTATCTTATAAGGATTATATAAATATCCTTTAACATGTAAAATCAAGGAATAATTTATTATGGTGATAATTTATTTTACATTTAATTATATTTTCTCTTGGGGATTTCAATAAACATTTACCAAATTGATAAGGGATTTTTGATAAAAACAACAGTGTTTATCAAGATTATTCATGTTTATACTTTTGATGATGAAATACTATGATCCATATATTAGGTAACACATGAATTTTACTATCATAAGATTATCTCATGAGAATAAATTTCTTCAAATCATTTTACCCTCTTTCTGTAGTCCCAATTTCAATATTACAACTTCATGAAAAATACATATTTTCCCCAATTTAGATGAAAACCATATTATTCTTTAATTTCAATTTATTTTAAAAATATTTTCAATAAATAATCACAATTATATAATTGATATATAAAATAAATTATTATGCACATTTTTCATTTTATAATGTGTTTTGAAAGTAATATTCTTATCATTTTTTAAACAAGGCTTGTTGGTATTTCTCAGAAAATTTAAAAAGAATATTTCTGTTAACATGTATAACATGAAATAAAAATTACACTATCAAGTCTACTGTATTTTTCAATATTATATTATATATTTAAATTTTTATTTTAAAAGAATATAATTTTACAATTATTTTATGAATATTTACCATTTTTCTAAATTCAATGTGTATTTTTTTCAAGAAATGTTTCAAATTTATTATGATGATTTCTTTATATGGTTCTATTTTTTCAAAGAAACTGATGTTGTAAATATTTTACTATTTATACAGTTTTTGTTCAATGTGTAAAGGATATTTTCCTTAAGTAATGTTCACTGGGATATTTTAAAATCATTTTCAAACTATGATGATGTCATTCGATGTTAATTATTATTTACTGTGGATAAGACTAATTGATTCCATTTATATAATTTATTATTATTGTTAATGTTTGTGTATAATAAAATTTTATGAAACCAAGTTATTTTATGTGGATTATTATATGGTGAATTGATGACATTTTTATGAAACCCATTTTGGATACATATGATATTATGTGTTGATATTATTAATGTTCTCTGATATTGTGGTGTAAAAAATTATGGTTATCAATATGATATTGGTAGGATATACATCATCATAAAAATATAGTTTAAAATATTTATAACTTAAGAGATACTAATTTGAATTGTGTTAATGGGATTGATCCAATATGGGAAAATGGTGAGTCCAGATCCACTATGGGAAATAGGTGCATCCTGATCCATAATGGGATGCATGTTATAAGTACTAATATACTATGTTGACGGTCATAGTGGTTAATATTGAAATATTAAATGGATTTATATATTTATTTTTGTCCCACACTATTTTGACATTATCTTATGGTTCATTATTGATTTATAATGACTTCTCACACTTATTGTCCATGTTTTCTGAAATGAATTTTTTTTCTTCCATTACTAATTTTTTTGATCTATGAAATGTCATATATGAACACAGTATTATAAGATTATGATCACATACCAATTAGCATATCATACTCATTCATATGATCAATGAATTATAAATCCAATGTTTAGCCTTCCTAAACATTTGAGTTCACCCTTACCTGTACATTCATCCATATGTTATGATCAATTCTTTAGATTAGATATTCTGAAGTGTATTATCGTGGCATGATTTTTGTATGAATATATTCAGTAACTCTCATGAAATAAGAATATGTTTTCTATTACCACATGAATCTAAACTATTACAGTCAACAAGAATATGTTTAAAAAATTTAGTTAATACTTAACTAAAAAGATGTGATTTTTATTTATGAGAATCTTGGGTAAATATAGTTTTTCATAAAGGAATGTATTAGTAAATATTTAGAGATCTGGATTCGTATAAAATTAGTGAAACACATGGTGATATTTCTATGTATATGATCACTTCGAATTATTTTTGTTTAAATGATATTATTTGGTAATCCTATAAATAAATAAATTTATAAATAGTGTATGTGGAGGTTGTGGTGGAATAGAGGTTCTTAGGGGAAATTACTCTGAAAAAGTTGTGATGATCTTGACCTGAGTGTTACCAAATACATGAAAATGGGATTTACTAGAAACCTCCTTTGACAATAATGGGGTATATTCTTCGGTTAATCAATATATTATTTATCAACCATCATTATTTGTCATGAATATATTATTGTCTTGTATTAGCTAGGTTTAACCAATAGTGTCATATATTAAATATATGGATTCATGATTTAAACATCCTATAAACTCTATTTCCTGATTATATGTTTTTCCAATCTGATTAGTTGTTACTCAGATTTCAATTTTTGGTTTTAGTCAATGGTTTCAACTATGTGTAACTGTGTTAATTATGATTGTGATAGATAATTAAATTATTTCCCACTTGAGCTACCAAATTATTTGGTAGTTGGGATGAAAAAAAAATTTAGGATACCAAAACATTCCCATTCCATGGACTATGATGAGATTCCAAATTATTAAAAGAGGGAATAAATTTATTTTGAATCATTAATGAGAGACCATCCACAATCGTTTAGTGGGTATTTAAATCCACCAGTATATTAGAGATAAGGAAATTACATTGAAATGATATTTCATATTCTCTAGTTCTTAGATCATGAAAAGCTAATATTATCTATTTACCATTTTGAAGATGATGTTTATCAATGGTGTAAACATATGGAGAATACTAGTAATGTTGATAAAATTGACAACATTGAATGCAATTATTTTTGGAGGATATTTTTTAGTACTAAAATATCCATGTATTCTACGTATTTTTATAGAGAGGGAATGTTTTGGCCATATTAAGTGGGATTATGAACTTATTAGTACATATATAGCTAATTTTAGGGGTCCATCAAGTTACAATTTTTGTTTAAAAATCAATCGAGAAAGAGAAATTGATTGATCCAATGGTGGAATAAAATATAGTCTCTAAAGGGAACTAGTTATAAGATACATTATTAGCTATTAATAAATAATTCATTGTGAACTAATAGATGAAATGAAAATGGGAGATTCCCAAAATTCATGTGGATTTGATAAGATAATAAAGACAGTGTCTCATAAAAACTGTAATTAATGACTTGGTAGAATGGAATTATAGCTGTTTTCTTTCCAAAATGTTTATTTAAGCATCAAGTGAATTACATCAATGAAACTAAGAGGTTCTATAAATGTTTATGGGTTTTCTATAAATATTTTTATTGTCAAAATGAAATTAATGTGCACATTAAGGAAATAATGGAAAATTTTAAACAAAATAATTCACCACCCACTCTCCATGGATTCAAATTAATGGAGTATAGTCATTAAACCATCCATTACCCCAATTTGATGGTATTTTATGATTAGAATCAACAACCACCTAAGCCTATAGATAAAGGAAAAAATCATGAGATCATGACTATCAATGTCTGATACGTGAAATAAGTTGTTAAAGGTACACATATGAATTAGTATAGAGATAGTAATATCTTATTTGATTTTGGATCTACAAACACTTTTATATTAATTAAATTTTAAAGGGGTATTTACTTAATAGATCAATGACTTGATGTTGAGTTGTATGGGAAAAATCCAACTTGTAACATGTTATATGAAACATCTATACTTCCTCAATGATGGTTTTTTGTGGGAATAAAATTTATTAATATCTTATAGAAATTCATTTAGTTGAATTTAATACGATTCCTTAGCTTGGATAGAATTCTATATGTTGAACCGATATTAATTTATAGGTATGGGAAGTCACATTATAAACAACTACAAGTTAGTTGGAACAACCTAATTCCCTCTCACCTTCTATATTATGATGATATTCTTTTGTTTGTGAAAATTTCAAAGCATACCATCAGTGTCATTAAATCCCTGTTCAGTCATTAAGAAGAGGTTTATGGTAAGAGAATTAGCTGGAATAAATCCTTCATCACCTTTGTGAATGAGATCACTGTCGTAATACAAAATAAAATTTCTAGGATACTTGGTTTTAGAAAAGTATAACTTTCTTTCACATACCTTAGGATTCCTTTAATCTGGGGTAGGGTTAAATGAAAATTCCTTGAGGACATTTCATCTAGAAGTATAAATCAGCTTTTTGGTTGGAAGGGAAAGACCATGTCACAAGCTGTAAGGGTTTTCCTTATCAACTTGGTTATTACCTCTATGTTTGTGTATTCCTTTTCTCTCTACCATTGGCCAAAGAGTATTCTTAATGACTTACAAAGAATGATTAGAAACTCTTGTTGGATAGGCTCGGTTCATGAAATGAAACTTTCTACAGTTTCTTTGTGGGATTTTATTATGTCCATTGAGACGGGAGGTAAGAGGCTCAAGGATCTCAAAGTATTTAATGATATCTTGATCAATAAAATAAACATGGAATCTATTGATCTCTAATGACCCATCAATTGAATTTTTGTCTAGCAGGTTCATGTAGAGGCTCCTATGTGGGTACCCCCACTATTTTATGTCCTCTATATAGAAAACTCAAAGGCACTCATTTAAGGACATCATGATAAACTCAAAGTGGCGTATCAGATATGAATCCGTCATCAATTGTTGGCAGACTAATTTCTAGACAACACCATTGATAATAACTTCCCCCCTCCATATGTGTCCCGGATGTCTATTACTAATGCAATGAAACACACTGATGATCTGGTTGGGATTATCTCACAAAAAGAAATGCTGGAAATCGAGAGATATATGTGTATGGACAAGGAAACCTTGGTATGGAAACCAAATTCCAATGCGCTCTTCACCAAAAATGACTATTATTTTTTTGAAATGTGCCAGATCTTGTAGGCCACCTAGATGGTTGGTTCAATTTCAATATCCCCATGTTCAACCATCCAAATTTACTCTTCTTTAGAGGATCTGGCGGAACTGTCTCCCAACGCAGGATCAGTTGCCGAATGTAGGATATAATTTTGAGTCTTCCTACCTTCTATCTATGCGAGCTGTAGAATCTGTAAAAAACCTTTTCATGGACTGATCTTATGCAAGGAAAATATAGAATTATATTGGATCTATTTTCTTCTTTGATTTTTCAAAATTAAGGTCATTTGAGGAGCTCCTGATTTGATTATGTGATAGTGGGAAAAACATGCAAGTGCACAATCTTCTTGTTGCTGCTATATCATTGGGTTTTTTCTTCATATGGTCCGAATAGAACTGGGTGCTTCTCTATGAAAAATCTACTTGATTTCAGGTGGACTGCATTTCCATTCATAAAGAGATTCATGATACTGCTGCTGTCATGTAATATGTGATGTAGAATACTTGTGATGATCTACTTATTTTCTAGGCGATTGGGGGGGCTGGCAGACCGA
This sequence comes from Viscum album, assembly GCA_963277665.1. Taxonomy (NCBI): domain Eukaryota; kingdom Viridiplantae; phylum Streptophyta; class Magnoliopsida; order Santalales; family Viscaceae; genus Viscum; species Viscum album. The sequence goes on along the minus strand of OY728143.1, from coordinate 1,059,307,843 downwards.
AGCATCCTCTTGTTCTTCCCTTTTTTCGATGGATTCCACCGATCCCATTCTACATCAATGTTAATATTGATGGAGTTTCCTCTGGCTCGCCTAGACAAGCGAGAAGTGGGGGCATGTTCCAGACCTATCGAGGCTTGGTAAAAGGATTCTTTAGCCACTTCATCAGACAAGGTAATTCTTATAAAGTTGAGATCTAGGATTTCATTTATACAGTCAATTATGCCATTCAATTCTACTTGTCTCTATTATGGATTGAATCAGATTCATAATTGGAGGTGAACTATTTCAAAAAATGATCCAGAAATGTGTCCTGGAAAATTCTCTTAGATTGGGTTGCATGTATAAATCAGGCATTACATCTCTAAATATATCTATCTCATGTCTATAGGGAAGCAAACCAAGTTTCTAACACCCTTTAAAAGTCGGCACTTGTATAGTCCTTCACCATGTGGTCTTTCAGGCTGCCTAAGATCTATTTTTTCTATGGTGGATGATGATATGTGAGGTGTGGTGTATTCACGATCTTATAAAACCCATTGTAAGGAATGACTATCTATATATTTTTCATCTTCAATAATTTTAGGTGCGACATGCTGGGACCTGAGATTTTTTTGTCAGATCAATTGTGAGAATGTAAAAATCACTGAAATACATATTTTTGGAGAGTGTATATATTTCTTTACACAAGAGTCATCTATTATTCTTCTGAGTTATGATGTTCAGTAAAGAATATAACACATACCTGGTAATTCTCAATTTTTGAATACTCTATATATAATGGCTCAAATTGAGTTTCATGTGTTGAAGATTAAACTCTATGAGAATATTGATAAAGGAATTATACACCCTATTCCACCACCATGGGGTCAACCTATTTCCTTTATTAAAAATTAAATATTTTCAAATGAGTGAATTCATTTATTGTCATGTACTTTTAAAGATCACTCTAAAAAACATGTATCCTATACCAGAAATTAATGATTCATATATTTAATTAATTTAATAAGACAAATAGAATTCCATGATTGATCTTCGATCAGGGTACTATTTGTTTCGGTTCAAAATTGAAGACATACCAAATATAATTTTTCATACGAGGTATGAACATTATGAATTTATAGTGGTTCCATTTTCACTTACAAATTCCCCTACTATATACATTTATTAAATGACTTTAGTCTTTATAGACTACCAAGTTCTGTTTATGGAAGTCATTATTAATGGTATTATTAAAACTCAAATGTAAAGGAAGAGTACGATGAACATTCAAGGATTTTATTGAGGATGACATGGAAGGAAAATATATTTGATGAAATTAATACATGTAAATTTTGGCTTCATAATGTTTCATTGATGGGGAATAATCTCATTTGAAGGAAATATCATTAGATCCATTATTGATGAATGTTATTGACAGTTGGGCCAGACCAACCATGGTGACTATGATATGTAGCTTTATTTTTTTGGAGGGATATTATTGATTCTTTATGGATAATTTTTCTTGTATTCCTAATAAACTCACCATGTAAACATGGTGAGCAGTAACATTACCTTGGATAATAGAATTAATGGATACTTCAAGGAAATAAAGTGAAAATTAGTCATCTCAAGAGTAACTAGATTACCATGTAGTGGATAATGGTTTTTAATATTTAGTGATTAATAATTTTTTCTAGAATTCCTTCTTATGAAGTGTATCATGGTTATGGAATATGCCCCTCCAAAATTGATGGTTCATGATAAAAAATACCCAACTCGTGATTTGAAGTTAGCTATGATATTTTTAATTATATATTTTTAGGAATTATCATTTAGGAAATGGTGTGAGATATATAATGACCAAAATTGTTTAAACTATATATTTACAAAAATGGAGTTTAATGTGAGATAGAGGATATTTATAGAGATGATAATGGATACTCAATACATTACCACTCTTTAGAAGGGAACATGGTGAATGAAGATTTGAGTTGAAAGGATCCTGATATCATATCCATGATGAGGATCATAAAATATCCTATATTTTTAGATTTTAAAATGTTGGATATAAGAATACAATTATATGGATAAATGTTTCAACTTTCATATCATGTGTTCAACCATCAATCCACAATTGTATAATGGATTCCTAGAAGGACGATGTGGAGATGAAAAAGAAGATGGGAAATGCTAATGATTATAAATGTGATTTTAATGGAATTATATGGTTTTTTAACAATGTATGTTTATAATATTTATATGATTTTAAAAGAATTCTATTATTGAGATCTCATAGTTCTTCATTCTCAATTCATCATGGGACTAAAAATATATATAAATATTTAAAATCGTATCTTTGGATGGATGGAATGATGACAAATTATTTACATATTTTTTCTTAATGTTTGGTATAATAGACAATTAAGGTTAAGAGACAAACACGTAGATGGATGTCACAAGCACTACCGAGAACATAATGTAAATTGGAAAAAATTATTTTTTTTGACCCCAAAAAAATCTAAAAAAATAGTATTTGGGTTTTAGTTGATCTAATTAGAAATACATCACATTTCCTATACATAAGAGAAGAATTAACTCTTTATTAGATTTCAATAGTATAAATTAATTAATTTGTTAGATTACAAGTAGCTCCACATTCGATTCAATGTGATCAAGATTTTTGTATTAACTCAATGTTCTAGAGAAGTCTTCAACATGACCTCAATACAGAGTTGTGTTTCTGTACTAAATATAATCGTCTCATAGATTATCAGTTTCAGTGAAAAATTCACAACCTTGGGGATAGTATGGGATCGTTATCAATGGATTTAATTTTTGTTTGGGATCAATACCTTCCTCTAGTTAATTTTTCTTATAATAATTCCTTTCAGAAACATATTCAGATGAATCCTTTTGCTTCCCTCTATGGATAGAAGATTAGAACTCCATCATAATAGAATAAGGTTGAAGAAATAATGTTATTAGGGCCTGATAAAGCTAATGAAATGGAAGATAATTTTATTTAAATATTGAAACACATCAAAGAATCATATATTTTATAGAAACTATTTATTGATAATCACTGACATGATATATAGAATAATTTTGGTGAAAAGGTATTCCACCAAAATTTATTATTAAGAAAATGAAGAGGTTTAAAACGATTAAATTTCAATCCCTAGATATATTTAATTTTTTGGATTGTTGATCGTATCAAGATAATATCTTATCTAGTTACATTGCCTTTATGTATCTATGGTTTTCATGATGTGTTCTGTGTGTCTCTCCTGGGTAAGTATGTACATGATCCTTCACATGTACTAAACCCCGAGATCATACCAAAGTAAAATGGTCATAATAATTTGAAATATCTAGTAGTGATATGGAATTATAGATCGATTTTTTGAAATCTTACCACTTCACTTGTCAATGTTAATTGTTCAATCCACTAGTTTGATAAAGCTATATGGGAAAATGAAGAAATTATGGGGAATAAGTATACTAATTTATTTTCATTGGGCTCACTAATTTCAAGAGAGAAATTAAATTTAAGGAACATATAATGTAACACCCCTATTTTCATTGAATTGATATTATTATGAATAATTTAAATTTATTCGAAAGATTTAATTATATGCAACACTGAGTTTAACTTTTGTTACTTGTGACACATTTTTTTTATCAAACCATGATAAAATATTAATATTATTATATAAATATGACACTTATAACCTAGATATTAAACATAAAAGTCTTAATAATAATCATTACTTATAAATATAATTTATAATGGATTCTATAATGACACAACATTGAAAGAAAATGTTTTTAATATTTATAAAAATATTTATATGTTCTAAAAATATTATTATTGAATTTTTTTTAAGCTTCTTTAAAAATAACGAAATTATGATTTAATAATTTTATAATTTTTTATCAATAAAATAAATTTTTTTTTGAAATCATCATGTAAAAATAATATTATATTGGTTTTTTTGAGAATTTTTCCCAAATAAAAATAATTGAGTGAACTGTGAGAATTAGTGGTATTTATTAAGGATTGTACCTTCTTTTACTGTACTTATAAAATTAAAAAAAGTAGTAGGGTTTTAAATGTAAAATTATTTCAAATATATATTTATTAATTTAATATAGTTCATTTTAAAAAATTACATAATGAAGTTGGATATTAAAACATTCTATACATATGATAAATTTCTCTTTCGAAAATCGATTCCTCATCGTGTCTACATGTTTAAAATTAAATCAAATTTCGAACTATCTGGGAATATAATTTTTAAAAACAAATCCATTACATATAATAATAGGAATATATATTTTGAAATAATTAAAAAATATTTTTTTACCATTATTAATCATAAATGAATTAAGAATTAATTACGACAGTTAAAATGAAAATGTGTTTATCATGGGATTAAACTAAAAAAAGTTTAAAATGACCAGAAACTTATGAAAAACCTCATTTTATGTAAATATTAGTTAATTATAATTTATGAGATATAAAATAAACTATTTTGGAGTTTCTATAAGAATAAAACCATTGGTATTCCATTTTTTAAAAAATTCAATGTGTATCCTCTTCCCCAAATTTAAAAGGCCCCCACTCTCTTATCTTATTCAGACTACAAAAACACATTGTCTTAGATTATAACTATATTATTCTCTTCAATACTTCCATAATATTATTGTACAATCCTTCGTTTGATCCAAAATATATCTTAAGAATTACTTTGGGGTAAAATATAAGGAAGTTACCTAAAGAAGGGGTAACATTCTTTTTTGAGGTTTTAATTTTTTTCTTATCCACCTCCTAAATATATCAGTAAATCATGATAATATAAAAAATAATTATGTTAAATAAATATAGATTTTTTTATAATATTTTAATGACCTACATATTTCTCCTTTTCCCTAATGTGGGAAACAATGTGTCACTAGTTTATCTAGAGGACTACCAACGCTCGAACTAATGTGACAGATTTTAAATCAAGGCCTCTATATTTTGGGTGTGATGATGGATATAAATTGGATATATTATATTATTTACATAAAAAAAATTATTTAATTGTTATATTCCATATACATTTTTCCTTTCTATTTCATGGGGGATATAATAATTTTAATCATGTATATGAAGGACTTCCACCTCACAACGCAATGTGATTCATTTCTAACTAATGATTTTCATGGAAGAATATTATGATAAATTTAATGAATATATGTGATTAAAATTAAATTATAATTATTATAGAATGATAATATATTAAATAATATTTTTTCATATCATCCTTTGAGAAAATGAAAACAACATTCTTGCATACATACAACCAACTGTCTCTATAAACAATGGATTTAATTTTTATCAATAACATTTATTGATAACTATTAATAAATATATAATGAATATATATTATATTAATATCGTGGATAAAAAAAATTATATGACGAATATGTGAAAAAATTTATAGGGGAAAACTATAAAATCAAAACAAGCACAAAAAACAGGTCAATTATTACCCGAAACATGACTCTAACATGGGATTTTTAATAAATAGGTATCAAATGGTAAAAAATAAATCATATATGTTACAATATATATATGTACGGTTAATTAATATATTTATTTGAAAATTTTAATTATTATAATGTAGGTACAAATGTGTACCATCAAATTCAATACATAAGGTAATAATTTTTTTTCTCAATCAGCATTCTTTGAGACCAATGTTGTGTTTGGAACCCATATTCTTTTATGATGTTTATATACATCCCATTTGATATTTAATATCATAAAATTATTTATTATCATTTTATTTGTATTTGTATTTTATTTTATTGTTTCATTGTTCATATAAAAATATTTATTAATAGTTCTTAGTGTTTGATGATACAATCTCATTATTTATCAGAATTTTTTATATCTATACCAATATGGAAGAAATATTATGATCAATATCTCAATAAACACATGAAATTTATTCTTACATAGTTATTTCACAATAATAAATTTTCCATTTAATTATATTTTCTATATTTACTCATGATTTCAAAATAATGTATATGTGTAAAATCATTATTACTTCTCTCTTTAGTGGAAAACCATTATCTTCTATATGTATCCATGTTTTCTAAAAAAATATAAAAAGATTGAGAATTATATAAATATATAATATTGAAATTATTAATCATGGTTTATTTTTATACAATGATTTTAAAATAAATAATCATTTCATTTTAAATAATATTTACCATTTGGGTTTTACTGAAAATTTGAAAGGAAATTTTTTAACTTATATTACTCTAAACAACATTCCATCTATCAAGACAAATCAATTTATTAATTATTACATTATATGTTTCAATTATTATTTTCAAATATAAGTATTTAAAAAATAAATTATTAATATTTCTTGATCCTAAAAATGGAAATGTTATCCTTATTAAGATGTGATTCAAAGGATTTATAAACATTAAATTATATGATTCCATGGTAATTATCCAAGAATAGTTTTTTATAATCATTTATGCCTTAATATGCTTTTTTAAAATATTGAATGAATATTTTTTTCTTGAATTATCCAATGTGATCATTTAAAATCATGATCTATATATGATGAAATGCATTCATGATACTTATGCATAAATGAGGAAAAGGTTGAATGATATCATCCTTATTAAGCCTAGGTATTGTTAACATTTATTTTGGTGAAATGTTTATGATACACATATAATTTTAATTGGTAATGATAAAGTGAATTGATGATATGTTAAAAAAATACATACACATTACATATGTCATTATTTTATGATATAGTAAATTTTTTATGGTGTTGTGTATGTAGAGACCCGAAACTTGACGTACATGGACATTACATTACATTTGCGGAATACTTAGTACATAACAAAAACACACACTAAAGGATCGTAATAGTTTAGTGTCTTTGGAAACTCGGAACGTAATCTTCTAATCGTGGTGAAAGTTCTTCAGTATCTCCCATAAAGATCTTCCTTTTTTTACCTAAAAACCTTTCTTTATATCCTGGGGAAAAGAAAACATAAAAGGGTGAGCTCAAATGCTCAGTAAGGGTAAACAAAAGAAATATCAATCACATCATATATATAAGAACATAGCTTTTGGAAATCTTAACCTGCAAAAAAAAGCTCATAATATCATAACATGGGATAAATCATAGAAGTGAAATGTAATCCCAATAATCATAACATAAAACATGAAACTTTGTGGCATACACACATAATCATAGAGAATCATTTCTTGTTAGTCAAGACTCAATGCCAAGACTATCTTAGTGGACAAAGTCCCTTTCTGAATCGAGTAACCCTCGTTTCAGTCCTGTTTCACTGAACCGGTATAACCTACCATTTCAGCCATGTCTATCTCATGAGATATAAAATCTTTACCCAATGCATTGGAGGGAGATATAGGTCCCACCCATCTTATAATGAATCCTTTCTTATGTGTGCCACATAATCATAAATCATAATTCATCGCATAACCCATGTAATAAAAATGGGATTCTTAAACAATATGACATCATAAAACAATTCATATAAGATAAAGGAATTCATAAAAATGTTTCCATCACAACATAATCAAATCCATGTAATAATAGGGATAAAAACAGAACCCTTTTATTATCTTAGATGGAAAATAATTTTGATAAAATACTTGAACTTCATTCTTGAGGAAAATATCCTTTCTTCTTAAAAAACACTTTTCTTTTCTTAAAATGTCATAAAATTCTAAACTAAAAGAAGTTGATTAAAAATAAACTTGAAAACTTGTAAAGGAATCTTCTTGGAAATAATATTTTAAAAATCCATTCATGCCGTATAAGTTAAAAAAACATTCTTCGTACTTTTGTCGGAAAAGTCAAAAAGTACCTCATACGACAAAAGATTCCTTTCATACATATTACTAAAAACTCACCGAAGGGTGAAAATGGATTAAAACAATTGTAGGTGGATGGAAATAATATTACATATTGATGAAACATGGATGTGGATGATAAAATACACCCCAGTAAATACTTACGAATAAACAATCTCGGATAAAAATGAGATTGTGATATTTCCCTTACCTTAGGTACGATTTTCTTCGTATGTGTCCGAACCTCCTGTATAATGATTTAAATAATGTCAATGACTTATTACAGAATCATATTCATTGTTATGATATCATATATGGTTCACTTATGACATTATATTACCCGTTCTTTTGTAAATTCCATGTTAACGAAGCGTTTTGGGTAAAATCGTTTCATTTATCGTAGGTGTTTTGACTTGTTGTTCTTGACATCATTATTACTTATATCATGATTTACATACTTCCAGAATATAAAATATGATTTATATATCATATATATTCAGTATATATATATATAATAGATAGATAAATAAAATGAAAAACACCATTCATGGAGACGGTAGTCCGTACGTACGCATGAACGCTGTTTTTCTTTCCTTATTGTCTTGAAATGGAAGTAAGTAGATGACATACATATGTATATATATACATAAATCCAGTAGCTTTATAATGTCATATATTTCATTATTATTTCTTATATATACATTATAATCATTCATAAATGGTTAACATGGAGAATGAATCTCATCGCGTCGTGGAGACGGTAGTCCGTACGTACGCACGAGCGATGATATCATTTCTATAAATATTGAATTGAATTGGAGTGGATTATACAATATATCAGAATCAATATTATGTTGTAATAACTATGTATAGTTATTCTTTACACCATTATACCCATCCATGTAAGGTGGTGGTGGAAAATAGATTACACCACGGCGTGGAGACGGTATTCCGTACGTACGAACGCGCGGTGATTTCTTTTTCCGTAGGATAGATAGATGGTGAAATAGGGTTGTTTCATACTTATAATAACATATCAGTATATGAGTGATACTGATTTTATTACTTCATAATGAAACAACCTAAGAAGAAGAAGTGGATGAAGAAATAAAGATGAAAGAATTGGTAACGGTAATTACCTCTTCTTTGAAGTGCCTCTTTGAGACCTCCTCTTAGGGCAGTAGAATTGGTCTTTGAGGAAGACCAGAACCTCTAGGATGTTTCTAGGGAAGTGGAGAAGAGATTTTGGCAGGGTTTGGCAGAGCTTGAGTGCTCAAATTGGTGTGAGGAGGAGGGGGAGGAGGTGTCCTTTTATAGGGGAGGAGAGGGGCACCTTAGGAATATCTCAAAATATTATTTTATATTAAAGTCAAAATCGGTTTATAATGGTTCCAAAGGGTCTTATTTCGAAGCTAAAGTGGGGATGGGTCGAACTCCTATCAACCAATAGAATTTAGACAAGTTTAGGATATTATTTTAACCTTATCAATTAGATTTAACTCTAAGTTAAATAATTTAACTTTTACCATGTCTTTTTGTTTTCTTTCACTATATGGTTAATAAACATACTATAACATGCCAAACGAACCCCAAATTGTTTACTATTAATATATATATCCTTATCTAAGTCATTTGGCCGAACCTTAGATTTTTAGGAATACAATAACAATTAATAATATAATATTTTATTTGAAAACTATTTTGTGTCAATTTTGACACTATTTGATATATGATTTTTGTGAAAGTCATAACAGAATTAAATGTTCGAACCAAGTTGATTAAAGAAACATTAATATATCATAGTAACCTAGAAAATTAGTGGAATTCATAAAAAATCTCAAATTACATTTATTTTGGTGTTTATAACATCAATTATATCAATATTTCATTAATAAGATAATTACTGCATCATCGTTGTGTCATAAATAAATTAAATTATTTTATCTCTAAAAATTACAAATAAAATACCATCATGTAGGAATTCTTTTTATCTTTCTAATGAATATTTACAATCGAATTTATCTTATGTATAACCCCATATTAAAAATGATTTACTTATTAAACTTTGATTTTTACTATTTTAACCTTTCTTTAAATAAATTAATAATAAATGTCCTAATCTAATCCAAGTGGGCCTAAATGGTCATATTTTATTCCTAAGTTTGTTTTTGGTCGAATTACACCTGTCCAATAGAATTAGGACATGTGTTAGGGTAATATTGATATCATATTTACCCTTAATTACCCTATTTACTATTAACCGCGGTAAAAAAGTAAAAAGTTACTATTCACCAAAAAATTATTTTCATCTCATTGAACCACATTTTTGTCCTTGATATTAACCGTGTCTGTCGGATTTTCGAAATTCCATTCACAGAAGCGGTAAAATTATGTTTTATGCAAAATTCAGTTTTTAACCTACCACTTAGTGGTTTCACTATTCATCAAAAATTGAAAGTTTTCAGAAAAATACCAAAATTTCACCCTAGGCCAATTTCGATATTCTGAGTCCAAAAATGAAGTCCATTTTGAAAAATAAAATTTATAAAATTTCAAAAAGTGGTTATTACTATCCATAACGGCTAGTTTTAATAGCATATTGTTGTTTAGTGAAACTCGGTATTGCGTATTACACATGCTATCGAGGAAGGTCGCGATTGAGTGTAATGCAAGGAAAGACAAGGATGCGTGTTGTGCAAGCTCCTTTTGGTGTAGCGTACAACACAAGACATTAATAAAATATAAAAGAATATTTTTTTATAAAATCTTGGGCTGTTACATTCTACCCCCCTTAAAATGAATTTCGCCCTCGAAATTCGTCGGGGTTATAAATGGTTTACTATTCGAAAGTTTCTTTAATAGAAACCCACATCGTAAAAAGGAATATCAAAACCAATCTTTAAAAACAAAAGTATGAAACGTAACGGTTACCCAAATAAACTAATCATTGGGTTTCCACATAGGTGAAAATATGGATATGGAAGAGAAATCTAACCATCATGTTCTGATGGAGAGTGGTAGAGAACATGGCTATGGAAAAGCCAGTAATCAGAAATCCATAGATTTGTGATGATATAAGGTACCATCTGATTCATCGGGTATAAGATCACTAGGACAACATTTTTGGTTTTCAAGATCATTTCCCTAAAGTTGAAAATTTGAATTAGAATAAATACTTAATTTATTTTGGTACAATCTCACTGTTGTTCGTGTCTTGAACAATTTCCACTTCATCTCTTAAATAAATGAAGTTGAATTTGTTATTCGTGAAGTGTTAGCAGATTATGTGATAGAACGACGGGTCATTCCATCTGTCTCAAACAAAAGGTTAGCAAACATTATATGCGTAAGTCGATCTATAGTGAGATTAATCATATATGGTTCCTAAAATGGACTTATACTTCATATATCATACTGCTTAATATAATAAAACTAGTTTCTACTAAACAGGAACTTCCTGTAGGCCAGTGGTAGGTGATAAAGGCCAGTCGCACTTCGGTTGTGGGTTCGATTCCCATAGCCTTGTCCGACGCGATGGGCTATCGCCCGTCCTGCAGGTTTTCCTTTTTCTAAAACTACATTACTATAACATCCTATCAATAATATCAAAAAAGAACTTCTTTAGGCTTATCCATAATACTGCAGTCCACTCTCATAATATAGTGAAAACAATTACCAGAGATTTAATACCATCGTTGATCCCCATAAGATATGTCTTGTTGGTCACATACTAAACATTCAAAGTCCTTAATCATGTATTCTCTTGAATACCTTAGAGAAAACATGAATGCAGTTTAAAGGTAACACTTTCCACATACCAAAATCCTCAAAATTCTATATACTCAAACCATGATATCACTTAGTCCTTATATCAATCATGAGCTCATGAATACTATTAAACATTTCATTTTCTCATTTTCCCTTCATTATGCGCATATCATCTTATTTCCAAAATATATCAATCACTTTGAATACCACATCAATAAATATTGCAATACTCAATAATACAACATTATTTCGAAATCCCATTACATAAACACTTAATCATTCCACCACATCATTGTCATATTCAACATTGCCAATAGTGATCGCATGTGACTTCCCTTTGTCCTTTGCCTTCAGTGGTTGCTCATGTTGATCATCACTAACCCTTGGATTAGGGCATTTATTAGCATAATGCCCCATTTCCTTGCACTTGAAGAATTGAAGTGTTGGTGGTGCGTTCTCTGCAGTGTTTGCTTTATTTACATCATTAGAAACCCTTTTTCCATTACTTCGACACTCATCTGCTCGATGACCTTCTTTTCCACACTTAAAAAACTTTCTAGTCCCTTTAAGACAATCTCCACCATGCTTCTTTCCACACTTTGTGCATAAGGAAACATTCATCTTCTTTTCACCATTATTCTGAGATTTCCCCTTGAACTCCATCTTTCGTTTTTTGTCAAAACCATGAGATGGATATGTAACACCAACTTCCATTTCTACCTTGATAGCACAATGAACAATTTCTTCATAGCTACTGAAGTCTCTTATAGCTAATGCCCTTCGAAGACTTCGTTTTAAGCCACTGAAAAATCAATCAACTTTACTTTCAGGTTGGATGATAATGCCAGAAGCGTACCTTGCAAGTCTTGTAAAATTTGCTTCATAGGTACCAACAGATTCATCATCCCTTTGCTTTAGTTCAAGAAATTCTTTCTCCTTCTTTGTTCGGAGAATACGAGAGAAGTACTTATTGAAAAATAAGTTCTTGAACTCGTCCCATTCCATGGACTCAATTTCATATCTTGGCCTCGTATTCTTGATAAGATTCCACCATTGATCAGCTTCACCTTCCAAATGATATACTGCTAAGATGACTTTATCATGTTCAGAACATTGAAGAACTGAAAATATCTTTTCAGTAGTACTAATCCATTGTTCAGCAACTAATGGATCAGTAGACCCACTGAAAGAAGGTGGACGCTGCCTCATGAAGGATTCAACAGAATGTTGCTCCTTCCTTTGCTCGTTTGGAAGTCCTGCATGATTCATAGCTTGAGAAAGTTGTGTGAGCATGGCTACAAGATTTTGCATTCCAGCTCCCATATCGTTTGGTTGCTCAGGGGGACAATCATTGCATTTCCCATCGCATTCCGCATTAACGCGGTTCCTTCGGGTTCCAGCCATCGTCTAAAACCCCAAAAGAATAGTATGAGAGGAAAGAATCATGCTAGGGAAAACAACATAATAAAGGGGTAGTACCCTCAATATCTAACCTCTTAGGTTAAATTCGAAGATCGTTAGCACAATTCTAGGACTATAACCTATACGCATACTTAACCTTAGAGACATCCCTAGACATACCTTAGAAATATCTCTAGGGATATCACTAACGTTTTTGCATCCTAGTTTCCAAAGGTTGACTAAACCTTTCCTCTGGTACCAACTGTAGAGACCCGAAACATGACGTACATGGACATTACATTACATTTGCGGAATACTTAGTACATAACAAAAACACACACTAAAGGATCGTAATAGTTTAGTGTCTTTGGAAACTCGGAACGTAATCTTCTAATCGTGGTGAAAGTTCTTCAATATCTCCCATAAAGATCTTCCTTTTTTTTACCTAAAACCCTTTCTTTATATCCTGGGGAAAAGAAAACATAAATGGGTGAGCTCAAATGCTCAGTAAGGGTAAACAAAAGAAATATCAATCACATCATATATATAAGAACATAGCTTTTGGAAATCTTAACCTGCAAAATAAAGCTCATAATATCATAACATGGGATAAATCATAGAAGTGAAATGTAATCCCAATAATCATAACATAAAACATGAAACTTTGTGGCATACACACATAATCATAGAGAATGATTTCTTGTTAGTCAAGACTCAATGCCAAGACTATCTTAGTGGACAAAGTCCCTTTCTGAATCGAGTAACCCTCGTTTCTGTCCTGTTTCACTGAACCGGTATAACCTACAATTTCAGCCATGTCTATCTCATGAGATATAAAATCTTTACCCAATGCATTGGAGGGAGATATAGGTCACACCCATCTTATAATGAATCCTTTCTTATGTGTGCCACATAATCATAAATCATAATTCATCGCATAACCCATGTAATAAAAATGGGATTCTTAAACAACATGACATCATAAAACAATTCATATAAGATAAAGGAATTCATAAAAATGTTTCCATCACAACATAATCAAATCCATGTAATAATAGGGATAAAAACAGAACCCTTTTATAATCTTAGATGGAAAATAATTTTGATAAAATACTTGAACTTCATTCTTGAGGAAAATATCCTTTCTTCTTAAAAAACACTTTTCTTTTCTTAAAATGTCATAAAATTATAAACTAAAAGAAGTTGATTAAAAATAAACTTGAAAACTTGTAAAGGAATCTTCTTGGAAATAATATTTTAAAAATCCATTCATGCCGTATAAGTTAAAAAAAACATTCTTCGTACTTTTGTCGGAAAAGTCAAAAAGTACCTCGTACGACAAAAGATTTCTTTCATAAATATTACTAAAAACTTACCGAAGGGTGAAAATGGATTAAAACAATTGTAGGTGGATGGAAATAATATTACATATTGATGAAACATGGATGTGGATGATAAAATACACCCCAGTAAATACTTACGAATAAACAATCTCGGATAAAAATGAGATTGTGATATTTCCCTTACCTTAGGTACGATTTGCTTCGTATGTGTCTGAACCTCCTGTATAATGATTTAAATAATGTCATTGACTTATTACAGAATCATATTCATGGTTATGATATCATATATGGTTCACTTATGACATTATATTACCCGTTCTTTTGTAAATTCCATGTTAACGAAGCGTTTTGGGTAAAATCGTTTCATTTATCGTAGGTGTTTTGACTTGTTGTTCTTGACATCATTATTACTTATATCATGATTTAATTACTTCCAGAATATAAAATATGATTTATATATCATATATATTCAGTATATATATATATAATAGATAGATAAATAAAATGAAAAACACCATTCATGGAGACGGTAGTCCGTACGTACGCATGAACGCTGTTTTTCATTCCTTATTGTCTTGAAATGGAAGTAAGTAGATGACATACATATGTATATATATACATAAATCCAGTAGCTTTATAATGTCATATATTTCATTATTATTTCTTATATATACATTATAATCATTCTTAAATGGTTAACATGGAGAATGAATCTCATCGCGTCGTGGAGACGGTAGCCCGTACGTACGCACGAGCGATGATATCATATCTATAAATATTGAATTGAATTGAATTGGAGTGGATTATACAATATATCAGAATCAATATGATGTTGTAATAACTATGTATAGTTATTCTTTACACCATTATACCCATCCATGTAAGGTGGTGGTGGAAAATAGATTACACCACGGCGTGGAGACGGTATTCCGTACGTACGCACGCGCGGTGATTTCTTTTTCCGTAGGATGGATAGATGGTGAAATAGGGTTGTTTCATACTTATAATAAAATATCCGTATATGAGTGATACTGATTTTATTACTTCATAATGAAACAACCTAAGAAGAAGAAGTGGAAGAAGAAATAAAGATGAAAGAATTGGTAACGGTAATTACCTCTTCTTTGAAGTGCCTCTTTGAGACCTCCTCTTAGGGCACTAGAATTGGTCTTTGAGGAAGACCAGAACCTCTAGGATGTTTCTAGGGAAGTGGAGAAGAGATTTTGGCAGGGTTTGGCCGAGCTTGAGTGCTCAAATTGGTGTGAGGAGGAGGGGGAGGAGGTGTCCTTTTATAGGGGAGGAGAGGGGCACCTTAGGAATATCTCAAAATATTATTTTATATTAAAGTCAAAATCGGTTTATAATGGTTCCAAAGGGTCTTTTTTCGAAGATAAAGTGGGGATGGGTCGAAATCCTATCAACCAATTGAATTTAGACAAGTTTAGGATATTATTTTAACCTTATCAATTAGATTTAACTCTAAGTTAAATAATTTAACTTTTACCATGTCTTTTTGTTTTCTTTCACTATATGGTTAATAAACATACTATAACATGCCAAACGAACCCCAAATTGTTTATTATTAATATATATATCCTTATCTAAGTCATTTGGCCGAACCTTAGATTTTTAGGAATACAATAACAATTAATAATATAATATTTGATTTAAAAACTATTTTGTGTCAATTTTGACACTATTTGATATATGATTTTTGTGAAAGTCATAACAGAATTAAATGTTCGAACCAAGTTGATTAAATCAACATTAATATATCATAGTAACCTAGAAAATTAGTGTAATTCATAAAAAATCTCAAATTACATTTAGTTTGGTGTTTATAACATCAATTATATCAATATTTCATTAATAAGATAATTACTGCATCATCGTTGTGTCATAAATAAATTAAATTATTTTATGTCTTAAAATTACAAATAAAATACCATCATGTAGGAAATCTTTTTATCTTTCTAATGAATATTTACAATCGAATGTATCTTATGTATAACCCCATATTAAAAATGATTTACTTATTAAACATTGATTTTAACTATTTTAACCTTTCTTTAAATAAATTAATAATAAATGTCCTAATCTAATCCAAGTGGGCCTAAATGGTCATATTTTATTCCTATGTTTGTTTTAGGTCGAATTACACTTGTCCAATAGAATTAGGACATGTGTTAGGGTAATATTGATATCATATTTACCCTTAATTACCCTATTTACTATTAACCGCGGTAAAAAAGTAAAAAGTTACTATTCACCAAAAAATTATTTTCATCTCATTGAACCACATTTTAGTCCTTGATATTAACTGTGTCTGTCGGATTTTCGAAATTCCATTCACAGAAGCGGTAAAATTAAGTTTTATGCAAAATTCAGTTTTTAACCTACCACTTAGTGGTTTCACTATTCATCAAAAATTGAAAGTTTTCAGAAAAATACCAAAATTTCACCCTAGGCCAATTTCGATATTCTGAGTCCAAAAATGAAGTCCATTTTGAAAAATAAAATTTATAAAATTTCAAAAAGTGGTTATTACTATTCATAACGGCTAGTTTTAATAGCATATTGTTGTTTAGTGAAACTCGGTATTGCGTATTACACACGCTATCGAGGAAGGTCGCGATTGCGTGTAATGCAAGGAAAGACAAGGATGCGTGTTGTGCAAGCTCCTTTTGGTGTAGCATACAACACAAGACATTAATAAAATTAAAAAGAATATTTTTTTATAAAATCTTGGGCTGTTACAGTGTACAAAGAAATTATGGTTTTCATTATTATATTTTTGGGTCCTATATCACACTGAAATGCATTGGTTAAATATATAAAGATCATGATATAAAAAATTGAAACATTTTGAGAAGGTAGATCCACTATGTGAAAATGGAATGTCCTAATCCACAATAGAAAAGCGGTGAATCTTGATCAATAATAGGAAACATGTGATATGTCCTTATCCACTATATTGATGGTATTGGTAGTTATACATGCCATATGAAATTTGTTCTATGTTTACTATGGTTTTACACTTTTATATCAATATATTGTGGTTCATAATAGATTTATGAAGGTTTCTCACTCATATGGTACATGTTGTCTAAAATTAAAATTGTTTGTATATTAAATAATTTTTACGATACATGATAGTGTCTGTATTAACTTCATAAATAATGTTCTTTATCACAAAAAGTTTATCTTGTCTTATGATTTAACATGATCATATATTAATATATTTTATGTTTACCCTTATTGAGAATCTATGCTCAACCTTTCTTACGATTCCTTCCCAAGTATTTAATGTAATATTTAGGTAATGTATTTCTAATGAGAGTAATATATGACAATATTGTTGCAGAAAATATTGAATATCCTTTATCAAATAAGAATATTGTGTTTCTAGTTTCTAAGGAGACTAAACTATTACATTCCTCATGCATGTTTTTAGTAAATGTATTAAATATTATACTAAAAAGATGTTCTATTTATGAATGAAAACAGTAGGTCATTATAGTATATCATGAATTTAAAAAATATATATCTTATATATACTAGTTTTATTATTATATAATTGTTATGAATGTTTTTATGGAGGTAGAATAATAAATAATCATAAAAGAACATGGTATGGAGTTATAACTCTTATTTTGGAAGCCACCATTGGCTCACTCGATATGCCTTGTATGATTGCCTTTTATTGAGAACAAAATCATCAGTTTAGGGGTATGATATTATACATGGTATTTGGGTTGGTATTTTCAAACCTATAGTGCTCTAGTGGTATAGATAAGTGGTAAGAGTGATCACCCATTTTTAGTGAGGGGAGTGTTTCATTTTTAATTATTCTCCACATTTAAATATTATAAATTTCTTACTCATTTTTAAGTGGATTTAAGTAACATAAAATTTCAATGATAAGGGATAAGGTATTTCAGATCATGTAAAAAGAAATTAATATGATAATTTTTATCATAATTTTTTAGACATAATTAACATGTTTTACCCTTTTACTAAAGAGGACATATTTTTATTAATTCTAATATTCATTATAAGGAAGAATGAAATTTTATTAATTAATAATTATTTCCCACATGATTAAAAATTATATATATATATATATATCATTACAATATTTGTTTATTTTTTAGAAATTAATTTTTTTATAACTTCACAAAAATTGAAATTGATTTTTTGAAAAATATGTGTTTTATGCATAAAAATGAACTTCTACCGAAATAATATTTAGGATTTATTTTGTATTAACTGGTATATTTTTAGTCAATTATATCTTATGATAAATTAAAAACAAATCAAAAAAATAATTTTACTTTAAATTAAATTATTTAATAATAGGATATAATTTTTTTTCCAAAGCTCCATTTTTCACTATGCTCTAAAAATGATTTTGGGAAAATTCCCAGAATTTACTAGAATATTTTTTTCATTGAAACATAAAATAAATATATACATTTTCTCAATTAAAATTTATATAAGTTTCAGAAATTAATTACAATATCTTGAAAAACTACAATAGAAACCAATTTTAATGAAATATTATTTTTAATGAATTAAATTTCTTTATACTCTCACATAATCTATATTTTTTTTATTTTTTAATAAAACTTTAAAGGGGTATGTGTGAACCCTAATATACTACCACTAGATTAAACACATATAGAAAATACAACATCACAGTCCACAACTACATTCATGAACCGTGCCTGAAGATTCCAAAATTCAAATGGAAATTCAAAACAACTGTCAAACGAATTACAGACCACGTGCCATTGTGATGCTCGAGAAACCAACCCTTAAACATATCACCACCATCATTAAAATTCCATCATCACTTCCCCAACATCAGTCTTCAATTCCAACCACTATCAACATCTAACTAGAGTCGAACACAACCATTCCATTGATGGTCGAATTGTCATCATCGTCCACCTCTTGACTCCACCAATTTAGACTCACATACCAAAGACCATTAAATACCACCGCGTAGCTCGACCATGGAGTGAATGGTGGAATTTGAATCCAAATAAGGGAAAGGATTGGACATATGGTGAAGATGATAAAACATGGAACCCCCAGAGACTATCGAAGACCGTCGACCCAACGAAAAACATCAAAACTTTTCCATCGTCATCTATTCATCACCGCACAAGAAGCAAAATCATTAAATCCATAAGAACAAACCACATAAAACATTTCAAATGCAGACCATTAATGTTAATGAATTTTAAAGACAAAATACCTCCAAAACCATACCGTTGAAAACCAAATTACAATCGAGGGGGAATAGCTGAGGAAAATAATAAGGCTATAAATCGAACATAACGTGAGAAAATGAACAACTCCAAACCTACTCCTGAGAAACTGAAGATTCATATCATAAATCCACAATCACCATACCAAAACTTCTAGGTCACCATCATATTATACCAATATGGGATCTTATTACAATAGTAAAGGTGGAAACGACGTTG
The DNA here is from genome assembly GCA_963277665.1 of Viscum album. Lineage (NCBI taxonomy): Eukaryota > Viridiplantae > Streptophyta > Magnoliopsida > Santalales > Viscaceae > Viscum > Viscum album. Next base: position 1,059,287,948 of record OY728143.1, on the reverse strand, counting down.
GAGGAGAAAGCAAGAAACTTTGGCTACACGCGGGAAGAGATAAAGACCAAACCAGGATAAGGGAAACATGAGATAGATAGAGGCAAGGAAAAGAAAGAACGATATTCAAATAATCAGAGAAGGTAAAATCAGAAAAAAAAAATAGACGAATTACTGAGATGCCCCAAGGATATCATCTATGAGGAAGAGAATCCAGAAAACCTAGTACGAAACAATGAAAAATGAAATGAATAACCAGCAGGAGAAAAATCAAATCGAAGATCGGGGTCACCCTAACTAATATTAACATTTAAGTGAGTGTTAATTAATTTTAATGGATATATTATATAAAATATTCATTTGAATCATTTATTTATATTTAAAAATTTAAATTATTATGTTAAAAATTATTTTTCTTATAAAAACCATTTAATGAAAATACATTTATTTTCACATTAAAATATATTATCATAAATTAAAAAAAATTATAATAAATGTATAATTTATTATTCATTTTTACAGAATTTTTTAGCTTAAATTGTTTTAATATAACATTGTTCGTCTATTTTTTGTGTTTCATGTTAAGAAAATAATGATTAAATTGATTTCCGTAATGATAAAATATATATTTTAAAAAATATGGGGGGTTACACATACCCACAATAAGATGAAAGGAACCATTATTAAGTTCTTATTAAAAATAAACCATGGAAATGAATGATTTTAAATAATTATTCAAGGGTATTATTCAATGATCATTATTTATAATTTTATATTTATTATCAAAAAAACCATTCTATAATAATTAAATTAAAAGAAACCAAACAGAAACATTTGATAACAAGATCAAGATCATAAATGCATGAAAGAAATAAAAATATATATAAACTACATAGAATGATTTTAAATTAAATCATTATTAATATTAAATTATAAATTTAATATTTAAATATCTAATTATTTTATTAATTATTTTATCTAAACTATTTTTCTAAATATTCCTTGACAATCCCATCTTATTTGATTTTTTAAATATTTAACTTAATAAAAATTTAAAATAAATTACATAAAGGGAAGATGGAATATATGTATCTAAGTGAGGTCAAAATTCAATTGGGATTTTAAGATGTTATGTAGAGTAGGAATTAGGTCAGGTACTCATATGCATAGTGTGTACTATCACACCAAAGGAATTTAATGATCCAAAGTATTGTTTTGGTTAGGTACCATATATAAATATTTTCTCTAGTATACATCGCATGTCATGATGTTACACGACATGTAATTACGTGATTCAAGTCCAATAGTATGTGTAACATTTGTAACAACATATACCCCATCAATATGAATGGTGTGTATAAGTAGAAAATCATTTAATTATATATGGTGTTAAATGAAAATTATGATTGTCTACTTTGAAAATAAAATGGACATTAATTAAGCATTTCAAAATCTAAAAACATTATTACATGATGTGTACATCGTCCCCACTCCATTTAGTTTTTAATGATACAATTAATTTTTACACATTGTAATTTATTTAGTTGGTGTATTTATTTTAAAAAATTCACTCTGATTGAATGGGTATGAATTATGCTATGTGTACATGCCTCTACACCTGATGGAACCAATTATATGACCATATTCATTTTAGGTTTAGGGAATTAGTGTGAATTGTATAAGAACATTTGCGATTTAAAAGATGTGTAAAAAAAATAGATTCTATCTAATCACATTAGGTTACTATTTATCATCTATCAATTAATTTTATTTGTGTAATTTATACATGTGGAAACATTAAACACACATGTTTTTTGATTTTCGTGTGTAGAAACCATGTGATTTAGATATTGTGCCTTCAATATACACAACATGTAAATCATAATTCTTGTTCTATCTGGCATGGTCAATATGTTGAGTATAATGATTGTGCATACTAGTCGCCTACAGAATGTTCCATGATTCAAACCAAATATCATGGTGTAGTGAACATGGGTACATCGTGTCTAAATATTAACAACATGTAATGTAACCATATATTTCAATAAGCCTCATTACCACCTATGGGTTGGTCTCTTGTGCATTCCTGATCTATGTTTTTTTCATTTTTATGGTCATATGAATGTGAATGAACAACTTATAAAGACATTTATATTAATAATGAATAAAATATAAATGAAAAACTTACCATAAAATATGTAAATCAATTAATGATCAATAAATAATTATATTTTAATATTTTAATTATCTAATTCCACTTCATGGTTTTGAGGTACAAAATATGTGTCTCGGGCTCATTCCAACATATATATTTATTTAATTTGTATCGATAAATACATTGAACTGAATGTAAAAACCAGCTAATAATCATATAGTGGATCTTATCACATATAATAAATAATTTTTTAATATTAATATTATGTTTATTTACTTGAAAATAATTTTCTAATGTCGAATTAATGATAAAATGTTTCAAACTATCATTATGATGATGTATTAAATGGTAATATATCAATATAAATAATCCATACATGATCAAAAACCACTAAAAATCACAATCAAATATTTATTTTCTAGCATGGATGAATCAAAATATTTGTGTCATTCATCATTGATTGAAAAAGGAATCACTTCTAGTCTTAAAGGGATCTATCTTGTTCTATGAAGGGATTGAGAGGCAAGATATAACATCCTAGGAAATTATAAAAGAAGGAATTTTCATATGTATTAATGTTTAATAATTAGATATTCATTTTACTGTAATGGGGAATCTATGCCTAATAGAGTACTCAAAACATATCAATGGGTTTTTCATAATCCTACGTTGCACTGAGGACTGAGTTATACCAAAAAATAATATATTTTAAATATTTTTTTAAATGATAGTTATCATCTTGATATTTCATTAGAGGCAATGAAAATAAATAAATCTCTTGTATTTACACGTATTTTTTTAATATTTCTTTCATTATAAACTAAATTTCATAGACATAAAATGAGAATAAACCCAATTTTAAGAAAAAAAATACATTAATTTTTTTAAATAATTGTTTTACCGCCTTTTGATGGAGAACCCATTTTAAATATAGTTTTTGAAACATTTAAATATTATATCTAACAAATGAAATTATACTTTAGTATTGGTAAATATATATTTAATTTGGTATAATTTATTGAAATTTTCTGAAAAAATTTCACATTTTAATTAATAGAGAAGAATATTGCATTCTAATTCAAAACTTTCTTTTCATATAATTTATTAATATTGTTATATAATATATTTCATTGGTTTTAAAGTATAATTTTAGTAATAATTTATCATTTAATAAATATTTTTTCACTATATATAATTTTATTTTGATGTTAGATAAAATTTTATGCAATCCTTTAATGGGTTTTACTTTTAAAAAACTTATTTTCTCATTTTGAAAATAGGGATTAATTTTAAATTAATTACTGAAAATTATATGTGTATATTTTTTAGAAAGTGATTCCATATTTATAATTATAAGTTTCAAATTCTTTATATAAGTTCATTTTATTTAAAGACATTATGAATAGTAACATTATTAATAAATGTTTTAAGACAATTTAATGTAAATCGGGTAATTAAACATAATAATAATATTAAAATAATATTAAAGTACCCAAACAATTAGTACAAATTTAATTTGATGATTTTATTCCAACAATGAACATACTTGGGTCAATTTTATGACCATTTAGTGCCACTTGGCTGAATTTAACGCATTAATAATATCATATTCAATGAAAAGACATTTTTGGAACATTGTTTTTATTAGAAAGTAATGTGTTAAAATATGGAGTTATACATGGGATCACTATAACTATAAATATTAATTTGAAATATAAATATATTAACTATATCTTGGTAATTTATTTATAATTTTTATAAATTAAATAATTAAATTTAATTATGACACAAAGATGATGTAAGAATTTTTAATAAATGGAAGAATCAAATAAATGATATTATAAATATTAAAATAAATATTATTTGACATAATTTATGCAATATATGAGTTTATAGATATATTTTACAGTTTTTTGATGCTTTAGTGGAGTTATTTCGTATTTATCTAGCTTTTAGGATATTTTATGAATGTCAACTAATGAATAGTGTCAGAATTGACAATATTGGTATTTTAAAATATAAAGGATTTTATTAAATGTTATAAAATTTATAAAAATAAATTATTGGGCTAAATGGTTATTATAAATCCTTATATTTAATAAATTACATTTTTTTGATATTTTGTCATTTTATTGCAATGACATTAACCCAGAAAGTGAAAATAATATGATATCAATGTAAGATAAAAAATAAGGGTTAAACCAAAAAGATAAGGATTAAAAAATGTCCAATAAATGACTAGTTTGAATTAGATTATGGGAATTAAACCCAAAAAAATCTTATATTAAAAATAAATTAGTTTTGGAATATTTATAATCGATATTCAATTTATATTAATTTAATAATATTTATAATTTCAAGGGTTCCTTTCTCCTCTCCTATAAAACGGAACTTATTCCTCTCTATTACTAACACTTCCAAAAAAAACTTTATTCAGATACTATCATCCCAAAATCATTACTATAATCCCTCCCCGCATTCTTGAGGCCTTAGATTAGGTATTTCACATTTCTATGAGGTGTTAAAGTGTTACAAAACCTGATCATCTGACGGAAAAAAATTATTTTATTATTTCTAATTTATGTATTCTTACAATACCTTCATGTATTCTTCACCCATGATGAAATAATAACAATAGTATACTAAATTTAATTAGATTTTATTATGTTAAAATCATCACCCAAATCAATCTCTACATCCGTTAAATAGGAAATGAATTAATAGATCGTGCATACCTATGAACTATCACCTCCACAAACTGATATAATTCATTTTCCATAAATATCTTTCAATAATGGTCATAATGATATCATTAATGTTATTATATGATTTTAATGGCATATTTATCTTTATAATGGAATATTATATCAAGTATTTTTTTACATTCCATGCACATAAAAATGATAACGTCATTCGTGTGTACGACTAAACTATCACCTCCACAATGAGCTGTAAATCGTTTTTATCCACCACATCAGTTGAATGATATATATAAGTATATTTAAATTAATATTATGATTTTATTTATATTATTATAATTATGTATATATAAAATAATAATTTTCCTATTTCCATAATGATCTATGAAAAATGGAAATGTTACTCATGCATGCGTACAACTTACAATCTCCCTGATTATTACGTTTTTCATTTTATAACACAAATGAAAGATTGTATTTAATAAGTATTATATATTTTTGAAGGTGACTATTATTTCATGAATTGTATTTTGGAGATGATGGAATTATGACCACATTGGCTATTGACATCAACCAATGTTCATTTTTCACTTAGGTACCAAATATTGATTGAACGTCTAATATGAATATAAATAAGTATTTAATTTTTATAACATGTTAAAAAGTGATATAAATATAATAATAAAATCAAAAAAGGTTATCAAGAATGTATAAATTAACCTATTTTTATTATTCACAAATATAAATATTTTATGTGACGAATTGTAATATGGGTAAAGGACTTCATCTCAATTTCTGTTCATCAAGGAATATGTGGATATTATACAGCACCTTATATTATATAGTTTATAATTAATCCCTTTTAATTTTAAATTTATTCAGATAAAAAATTTTCTATGAAGCATTTTACAAAATGAAAAAAATATTTTTTTAACATACATGTCACCAATGACTTTTCCACCACTATGACCATTATTACATATTAAATTTTTCTATAATAAATTATTTTTTAAAAAAGGAAAATAAATACCATATTCGATTTTCTTGAGTTTTGGTGTTGAAAATGGATTTTAGAATTTACTGATTATATCAAATAACAATAAATGATATCTTATAATTATTATATAGAAATGTTTTTCCAGTATGTTTTTTCGGTGTTATGATTATGTTATAGGTCTTGGGAATTGATTTTGTGTGAAATTGGCTCCATGATAAACTAAGGGTGGGTGATACCGTGATAACCCTCCAATGTGTTGGGTGATGAGAAGGAGTTAAATTATAACGTTTTTCTAAGAGATTATTGGAATATAGAGATTGGTACTCCAAACGTAACCATGAAGGTTAATCCCTATGCAGTTGTGGAAGCTACAATGTAAGTATGATAGGGATGCCAGAAGTTGCCTTTATGATTTGTGATTGATACACATTTTTTCAGAAATATTATTATTTCATGATTTTTATTAAAGAACATATGTTTTATGTGTAAAATATATGATTTTTGAATAATTTTATTCATGAGTCTAAATATTCATGGTCTAACGATTTCATTCAATATTTATATCAATTACTGAGATTTTTGTTCCCATTCTAATTCTATTAAAAAAAATTATTGGGTATAAGGTTGGTTAATAGAAATTAATAATTCAGGATGAATTTTATGATGATTTATATCATCAAAAAAATTATTTTTTAAAGAGTTTCATCTAGTGAAAAAATGAATAGTTGGAAGAAATGTCTACTTTGTAAAATTTGAGTTGTTATGTAATAGTTATGACCTAATTCTATAAAAATATAAACATGATAAGATCCTCAATTTTTAATTTTGTACTTAACTAATGATGATGTAATAATAAGGTTGGGGCCTTATAGTTGGAATTATAGGTCGGTTTAGATAAATTTAGGGGTTAGGTTATTGTCAATTGAATATCCATAAATGATTCTCACATTATTATCAAATTTAAATGATAAATATTTTTAATATTACCATGTTTCTTCATCTATGATATGTTATTCAGAATGGTTTTTGAAGTGGAAATTTGGTTTTTTTTGTGGGGATGAAATCCAGTGAAAAAACCTTCCATATCCACAACTCGAGATGGTCGGAATTGGAACTAAATAGTTTTTTATAGTGAGGGCATAGTAAACCAAGGTTATAAATAGTGGTAAAATCCATCCATGAGATCATCTAAATCAACCATAGAAAAACATGTCTACAGTGGATCATTTCATGAGGCCGCATCCCCCATCATTTAGAGGATCATCTGACCTTGTGTTAGCTAAAGGGTTGATTAAATCCTTAGTAATTTTTTTCGATGTAATGGGGTGTTTAATAAATAAAAACAATAGTCATTATGATTACCATATTGAAGGTGATGTGAATCAGTTTTGGTCGATGTTTTAGAATATCATCTATAATGAGGAGATTGATTCTCTCAAGAGGTATGAATTAAAATATATAAATATTTTCTTATGTAGGTTCAACTTAGGATGAAAAATAAATATTGGAATTGAGGAAAGATGGGGATTTAGTGGCTCCATACAAAGAAAAATTCACATGATTGGAATGGTACGCTTCAAATTTCATCTAGGATCTTGATAGTAAAATCTATCATTTTTACTCAAGATTAAAGCTAAACTATCGAATGACCTTTGATTCCTGTGAGTTCAAATGTTATGATTTTTTCTAATGTTCATATAAGGTGGAAATTGAGTTTTCTAGTGACCATGTTTTCATTGAAAAATTGTAGAATAAGAAGTTGAAGTGGATAAATAATGGAAAAAATTCATCAAAATTTTTTTATGGTCTAAAAATTATGTTTATAGTTTGTGACAATTATGGTAAAAAGAACATTGGGACATGCCTTTTTAATTTTGGTAAGATCATTCAATATGTTAAAATGGGACATAAGTCTTGTAACATAAAATTTGACGATCAATTTAGTGGTAAGACAAAATCTGATTTAATGTTCACAAAATTTATAAAATGTAATAAGATGGGTCATTACGAAAACGAGTGTCTGATGATGAATTTGAATAGCAGGAAGTAGCCAGATTACAAGATGAATGGTGTGGTGAAATACATTGACAATACTTTATCATATTTTGTTCCATCAAATGGAGTGGTATCTGGTAAATTTTTGGTTTATTCAAATAATTCCAATGCCTTGTTTAATTCAGGGTCTACACATTGTTTCATTTGAGGGAAATTTTATCGTAAATTGTAAATTCCAATCCATGAAATGAATCCATTACTTATGGTAAATGAACCTGGGGAAAATGTTCAGTAAAAAAAGAAATTAGAATAATCTTCATGTATTTATCTATGGAATGAATCTACCTTCAAACCATACTGTTTTTTCCTCTAGAAGAGTTTGGTATTTTAAAAGGTATAGATTGGATTTATGTTTACAATACTAAGATTTAATGAAGATATAAATTGGATTCATTTCAGAAATACGTTCATTTTGTGTAAGATAATGAACCCCTACCATTAATAACATGTCAAGAAGTTGAGAAACTTTTAAAATATATAAATGAATGATACCTTTCACAAAATTTTGAAGACAATGGAAATTTTTAGATTAATGATGTTCCAGAGGTAAATGAGTATCTTGATTGTTTTCCAAATAAGTTTATTGGTATTATACTTAAATAGTAAGTTGAATTTAGTATTTACTTAATTCTTTAGGATATTATAAATTCAAAATACCCTTACCAGATTTATCAAATTGAACATTTAGTGTTTTATAAGAAATTTTATGTGTTATTATATAAATGTTTTATTTGACGTAGTACATCACCATGGGAGATGTCCTATCATGTTTATTAAAAAGAAATATGTTTCAATAAGAATTTTAATTTATAATAGAGACTTGAATAATATCTATATTAAAAACAAGTATCCATTTCCTCATATCATTGATTTTTTTGATTAGCTCCAGGGGAACAATATTTTTCAAAGGTTGCTTTAGGTCATGGTACCATTAGCAGAAACTAAATGAAACGTATGTTTTGAAATGTTTCTCTTGTATTATATATTACCATTATGAATATGTAGTTATGATATTGTCCTTTAAAAATGATGTTTTTGTATTCATGGATCTTATGAATATAATATTCCATGAGTTATTGCATAATTTTTTGTTGTGTTTATTGTAGAATTTATTTTATATAATAAAAGTAAAGTGGATTATGAAAGTCATCTATGGGTTATTTTTTATGCCTATAATGAAAATAAATTGAATGGGATATTTAGAAAGAGTGACTTATGTTTGTAACAAATTACTTTCCTTGGACACATTATTTCTAATGATGACATAACTTTCGATCCTATTAAAATGAAATTTTTAAACGATGTCCATGAACCACCAATTTAACTAAGAGTTGGTGTTTTCCATGTTTTATTAGGCTATTACAGGAGGTTTTTTGATAAACATTTCAAGTTTATATTTTCCATTGACTAAGATAGCTTGAAAAGTTTTTAAGTATATCTATAAAAAATAATGTGATAATTATTTTCAAAAACTACTAAAAATATTGGTGAACGCTATAGTTCTTCTTCAACCTTCCCGAAATTGGGAATTTTTTTCTACTGTGATGATTCATTTAAAGTAACTTGGTCATGCCCTAATGTAAAATTATTAGGTAATTAATTATACTTCACATCATTTGAAACATCATGAGTGAAATTAACCTACACATGATTTGGAATTAGCTTCTATATTTTTACATTCAATTTTTGGATTCATAATCATTATGGAGTAAAATTTAAAACCAATAATGTTTGAAGTATATATACACTCAAAGATAATTTATTGTGAGATATAAGAGATTGTTGGTGATAGTAATGGATTAAAATTACATGATTCATTACGATACTATAAAATAAAGTTAGGTTCGTGATACATTGAGTTAGAAAATTAATGACACATTAACCATGTTACATTAGGAACATAATTCGTTTGGTTAATGATTTGATAAAAATTGTCCTGGAATTAGTTGGTGCAGATAATTCCTTTGTTTTTTTCATGTTTCAGTGAAATCATCTCTAGCAGACAGAATTAAGAAAGCATACAAGGAATATAATGAATTGTAGAAAAAGTTATAATTGGTTTAAAAGGGAAATTTTTCTGAATTTAACATTTATGATGATTGAATTTTGAGATTTGAGAACAAATATTGTATTTCTATTGATACTTATTTTTTGGAAATTGTAGTTATGTGAAGCTCATAGTTCTCTGTTTTCAGTTCATCCTTGTAGTACTATGATGTGGAGAGTCTTTCAAGAGTATTACTATTGGGATGGAATGAAAAAGTTATTAGTGATTTTATTTTTAAATTTTTGACTTGTGAGTAGGTTAAATCAGAGTTGAAGTCTCTAAAGGGGATTCTTCACCCTTTTCCAATACAAGAGTGGAAATGAGAAAATATATCCATGTATTTTGTAGTGTGATTACCAAACACTTTTTGAGGTAATAATTCAATTTTTTATTATTTATATCTTGACTAAATCTACTCATTTTGTTCTTATTAGTGAGACTTTATGTCTAGGTAATCTTTCCCAGTTTTATCTTTGATAGATATTCAAGTTACATTGATTTACTATATATATTATATCTAATCGTGATCCCAAGTTCATTTCTAAATATTAGAATGACCTTTAGAAGTCGTTGGGTGCTAAATTATAATTTATTACAACTTATCATCCACAATCAGATAGTCAAAATGAATGAAAAAAATAAGACATTTGAGGATATTCAAATGGATTATTCAATGTATTACAAGGGAAGTTGGGATCAATGTCATTATTTGATTGATTTTTTCTATTAAAACTATTTTCATTATAGTATACATATGGAACACTTGGGGTAATTATATGGAAAGAGGTTTTGAACATTTTATTTTTTTGATGAAGTAGGTAAAAGGAAGTTAATGGGACCAGAATTAGTAGAAGAGATTCCATATAAAGATAAGATGATACAAAAATAATTGATGAAATCTTAGGGCGGGTAAATACGTTATGTGGATAACTGGAGGAATGATATTTTTTTAAGGTGTGTGGTCATGTCTTTCTCAAATTCTCTACATGGATAAGTGTGATGAGATTTGGTAAGAAATGGAGGTTTAGTGAACGGTTCATTGGACCCAATGAAATCATGGAGAATGATAGAACAACAAACTGTTGAGTGGATTTAACTATTATTTTACCAAAAGTAAACAATGTTTATCATGTTTCAAGGTTATCAAATTATATTCTAGATTTATAACATGTTTTGGGACCATAAGTAGTTTAGTTGGAAGAGAATATTCATTATGGGGAACTACTGGTCTATATTCTTGACCTCAGAGAGCAAGTGTTGCTGAATAAGAATATTTTACAGCTCATGGTTTTTTTAGAACATATATTATTTAAGAGCAAACATGGGAATCTAAAAATGATATGAGGGAGAAATACCCCCTCTTATTTAATATGTAAATAAAATTGTGAGGGTCTAATTTCCAAAAGGAGGAAGGATGTAACATCCCAGGTAATCATAAAATAAGAATATTTCTTGTATATTAATATTTATGAATTATATATTAATTTTATTTTAAAGATGATTATATATTTTTTATCATAATCAACATACAATAATTGGTTTTCTCGATGTCCTACATTACACACAAGACAGGGTAATAATGAAAAATAATATAATACTCATATTTTTATTTTAAATGGCAGTTATCATTAAGCTTGTATATTGGAATGAATGGAAAAAACTAACTATGTTATGTTTACACATGTTTATTCAAAATATTTATATTCTTCCATTAAATTCTATAGGCCTAAATGTGAATAAATCCAATTATAAGTAAAAAATACTCTAATATTTTGGAATGGTAGTTTCCCCACCTTTTTATAGAGAACCCTTTTTAAATATATATATTTGGAAACTTTTACATGATAACTTTGATAATAAAATTATTATTTTGAATAGGGACATCAAAATTTACTTTGGTTTAATTTTTTGAATTTTTCGTATAAAATTCATATTTTAATGAATAGTGAAAATTAATGCATATCATTTCAAAACTATCTTGTCGTCTAATTTATTAAATTTGTTATATTATATTTTTAATTGGTTTTGAAATATAATTAGATCATGTTTCTATAATTTAATCTAATTTTGGTCTTTTGAAATAATTTCACATTATAGTTAGATATAAACACATGTCAATATTTTGATGGTTTTTACTTATAAAAAACTGTTTTCTTATTTTGAAAATGGGGACTAATTATAAATGTGTTACTAAAACTTATATATTTTGAGTTTGGGAAAATGGATTTCATATTTATAATTATAAGGTCAAAATTATGTACGCATTTTTCCTTTTTATTTTAAGACATTATGAATGGTAACTGTTGTAATATATTTTATTACAACGGTTAAAGGTAAATCATGTAATTAAAATATTATAATAATATAATAATAATATAAAACTACAATAAAACTTGTAATAATATAACATTATACATAGGATTTATTTTACAATAAATAATTATTGGAAATATTTAATTATTACAAATATCATGGTAATTTAGTCATAATTTTCGGAAATTAATTAAATAAATTTAATTACGACACAAAGATGATGTAGTAATTTCAGAATTAAGGAACTAATAAAATAAATGATATTATAAATATTAAAAAAACTATTATTAAATGTTTTATGATTATTAAAAATTCACTAATTTTAAATAGAGTAATGAAAATCCAAATATTTAATAAATGACAATTTTTGTGGTTTATTTACATGTTATGGTAATTATATTAACACAGGATTTTAAAAAAAACATGATATCACGTTAATATTGAAAAGGGTAAAATAAGAGCTAAAACAATATGTTTAGGATTAAATTTTTTTAAAAAAATATCAAATTTTAAAACGATAATGGTAATTAGTCCCAAAATAATCATAGCTTTGAAACATGTTAGTTTGAGACCATTTTTAATTGAAATTAAAATTATATTATTTTAACACTTTTAATAATTCGAAAGGTGACACTCCCCTCTCATATAAATGGGGGAATTTATTCTTTGTTACTGACACTTCAAAAAAAATCTTCAGGCAATATCAATCCAAACCCCTTTTTATAATCCCTCCCCAAATTCATCAAACCTCATATTAGGCATAACATGCTAATTAGAGATCTTAAGGCCATAAGAAAGGTGATCATCTAAAGGAAATGTAATGTCATATTCTATTGTTTCTACATTATTTATACATCCACTACAATAAAATTTTATTCCACCAGGATGAAATAATAAATCTAGTCACTTAAATATACTGAGATGTTATTATGTAAATATCATAACGTAAAATCATATACACTTCCAATAAATTGGAATGGAATTACTCGTTTGTTTGAACGTGTGAACTGTCACCTCCAAAAAATGATATAATTAATTTTCCATAACCGTCTATCAAGAATGGTCTTAATGATGGAATTAATGTTTTTTTATTTTCATCATATATTTTTCATTATAGGATAATAGTATATCAATTATTTTATTACTTTCCATGAGTATAAAAATGATAACGTCGTTTGTGCTTGCGTGTGAACTATCTCCTCCACAAAGGGATGTGAATAATTTTTATTCACCACATCACTTGTATGATATATATAGGTATATATAAATTATTATGATGTTAATTATATTATGATCTTTTGGGGGAGATAAAATAATAATTACCTTATTTCCATAATGTTCAATTAAAAGTGGAAACATTACTTATACCTATGTACGGCCTACCATTTTCATGGTAATAACTCTCTTCATTTTTAATATCATAAATGAATGTATTGATTTAAAAAGTATAATTTATGTGTAAAATTGATTATTATTTCATGAATTTTATTCTATAGATGATTTAATTTCGACCAAATGCAATACTTGCATCAACAAAAGCTTATTTTGGACTCAAGTATCGAATATCCACTGAACGTTCGACATAAACATAAACAATTAAGTAATTATTATAACATGGTATTAAGTGATATAAAATGAATAATTAACATTAATTAGCATATCAATCATGTATAAATGAACATAATTTTATTATTCCAGAATATAAATATAGTACGTGATGATTCAGACTAATTGTAAGGGACATGGTCTAAATCTTGTTTCCTTGAGGCATATTTTTATGTTATACACCACCTTATTTTATAAGGTATATAATTAACCACTTTTAACTTTAATTTCATCCAATATATTCTTTTCCTAAAAAACATTTTGGTAAATGAATAAATGAATGTTTTGTAAATGACATAGTAATATTGAATTTTCCACCACCATGACAAGTATTTGATATTTGTATTTCTCTATGAGGCGTAATATTTTTTAAATTAAACTAAATACCATAGTCACATTTCATGTATTTTGGCATTGAAACTAGTTTTATTGTATATTTATTATAGCATTTATCTTGAAATTATATCTTATGATTGCACTGGGGAAATATTATTCTCCCTTTATTCTTATTTTATTTAATAGGATTATGTTATGGTTCATTGGAATTGTTTATGTATACTGGTGGTTCCATGATAAAACTAGGGTTTTCAAACTCATGATAGATCTCTAATGCATTGGGTAATGAGAAGTTGTTAAATTATAATGTTTCCCCTATGAGATTTTGAGATTATACAATGATGGGTATTCTAGACGTAATCATTAAAGATACTCTCTATTTAGTTCTTGAAGCCATAATGTAAGTATAATATGGATTCCGAAAGTTACCTTTATGATTTAAAATTACTGATATGTTTTTTGGAATCTTATTATATTATGAGGAATTTCAAAGAACTTTTGTTTTCTGTGTTTAAATTAATAATTTGTTAGAATGCTTTCATGAGTTTAAAAATTCTTGGACTAATGGTCTTATTCCTAATTTATATCCCTTAATAATATTTTTTCTGATCATCCCAAGTTTATTAAATGTTATCAATTGGTTATAAGGATGAGTATGATATAATAGAAATTCAAGATGAATGTTTTGAATTTTTTTATCAAGAAAAAATAAACTGTGTTTTAAATAGTTGTATGTAGTGAAAAAAATGATTGTGAGAAGAAGTGTCCACATTGTAATATTTCAGATGTTATATAATAGTTATGGTGTAATTATGTAAAACTCAAAACGTCAGATGATCCTCAATGTAAATTCTTGACTTAACTCAAGATTATATAATGTTTAAGGCAGCTACCTTATAGAAGATAAAGATCAATCATTGTAATAATATAATTATAATTTCCATGATATACACTGAACCCTAAGTTATATAAATATTTTTTCTATCGAACTAATAACTCAGCATGTTGATAATTGATATTCATAAAACCTTTAATAATTAATATTAACAAAAAAAATAAATATTATTATATCATTCATTAAATAAATAATTATGTGATAAAAAACACAATTATTATTTTTCCTCCAAACATGAAATCATTTTTTATTTAATAAATAATTCATAGAGAATTTATTTGAAATACTAGATACACATAGTCTGTGAACCTCTAAGAATATTTTTCAATAGAATAACGATAGTTCACCAAATGTCTAAGACCATTGATTGGAAAAATGACAACAACGTTAGTTTATGGTTATTGCAACTATTTTATGTGATTTCTTCATATATTAATTTGAATATTAAAAATAATTCAACTATTTTCAAGAAATGTTTTATTATTATAATTTTATAATTACACATTCTTATAAACATCATATATTTACAGAGTAATTTTACTTTATTTAGTTTTTTATATTATATTTTTGATTAATTATTTTTTATTTACTTATAACCTCAATATTTTTTATGCTTTTATATCTCAGAGTTACATCGAATATGGTAAGACTCACGGTCAGTTAACGTACCACACATTATGTGCTTCATTGTCACATAAAATATTGCGTGCATATCACTCATCATTTATTGAATTTTATTTATATTGTTGATTGATAAAAAATATTATTTTTAACCCATATTTTCTTAATAATAATAATATTATATTCATATTTTGATTCATTCATATTTTTTCATGCGAATGATCCAGCCCTATGATATTTAATCATTCACTTGAAGCTGGTTCCCTTAATTTGAGGATTATACCTTTTTCCTATCAGTAAATATATGTTTATCATATAATCCACATATTAATCTACATTTCTCATTTGTTCATTACCTCTGGGTTAGTAATACGGGATAGTCAATCAACATAATACGTCTACTATAATGGTCAATCCAATACTATAACTTTTTCAAAGATATATAAAAAATTTAGTATACACTCTTTTTAAATTATTTCAATATACGAATTTACTAAATGTCTGTAGTAGATGATTATATTGACATAAATGCTTCATAATACATCTATATTATAAGGAATATTTGTAAAGTATTTTTTTAGGTTTTAGAGTCTTTTATGTTGTTTTATTTATTTTTATTATTTACAAGTAAACCCACAAAATGTTGTTTAAATATTTTGTAGTTATTTATTATTTTTTAATTCATTATATTATGTATTTTAAAAATTTTACTTACTACTAAAAAATATATTTATAAATTAGTCTAAGGGTTTTAAATTTTAGTTTTAATTAAATCATTTTTCTGGTGCATTTGGAAGGTATTTTTAATACATATTTTTTATTATTTTTATTCGTGTATTTTCATGTGATTAATTTGGGATTTTATTTATCATTTATTATAAAATATTTTTGACATTTTTAATTATGAAAAAAATAAATTTAATTTCAATTTTATCTCAAAATATTATAATGATAATTATCGAATACAAATATATATATATATATATTATTTTTGTTCAATTTTTTTAATGTGTACTATTTTTTATTTTGTTTGGTATTTTTGAGTTAATTTTTATTCTTATTTAATGTAGATAAATACTTAGTAAAAGGTTTCATGATATAAAGGATGATACTAAACCACTACCTTGAGATCATTCAAAAATTTCATGTTCAATGAGACTTAATGATCCATGAAAACATTATCTCCTATACTAAATGATCTATAGAGGGGTACCTAAACATCTTTCATTATTGTTATTTCCTTGATGATATGAAGAAATTATTTTTACATAAAAAAGATTATTTTATCTTCTATCCATATGTATCATCTTCTTTAACAAGTTTTTTCTAAGTCTCTATAAATTTATTCTATCACTTGTTCTTAATCCATTAGTTTATTTTATTAAAAAAATAATATTTCATATCATTGGGTTGTGACTATGGGAATCTAATGCAAGGACCATTCATGTCATGGACCTTCTTATCTAAATTCAGAAATTATAATGGGTTGTGACTCTCAATAAAATATTTTGGTGCCTTTTATTATACTCTAAAAAGATAAATTTTGTTGTAAATGGGTTACTCTTCCCCATCAAAAAACTGAAGTAGGGAATAATCCATCTCCCAATGTATACGGTGGTGAAAGAGTGTATGTAAATCAATATTATGCCAAACTACTATTAAATTACACATGTTCTTTCTTACATTTCAGGGAGTACTATCACAAACTATAAATGATGATTATCTTTTATAATAATCCATTTAAATTTTAATCAATTCTACTCCCCCTCTAAACAACATGTCATCACCATCTTAGACATAATAGAAGTAATATTAGGTTATCATTTCTTATGAATTGTTTACCTTTTTACTTATATATATCATTTTTTCTAACATAATAATAAAAAAATGCACATCATATTGAAAAATATTTTAATAATATTACAAAAACGAATAGAAGCAATTGTAGGACTTCACTGATGCAACCACATTTTGATTACACATAATTAAGGTTACATGTAATCTAGAATGAATGAATACATAAAGAAATGTTGTATTTATCACTAAAATATAATAGTTAAACGTTAAAAATTATCTGATTCTTTCCTTACCTTATATACAATAAATTATCCTCCAAATTATGTTTTGAATTAAAAAATAACAATCATTTTATACGATGATTTTAACATTAATGACTTTGGTCATGTTTTTGTGTGTAACACATTAATGAACCATCCCAAAACCTTAATACACCAGTATCTGAGTGGGCACTAACATGGACTTAAGGTCATTTAATATTGACATTTGTTGTACATTATAACTATGGAATTAATAAATAGTAATAGTGAATGATTTATCCTAATTTAAAAAAAACATTAGTATATAACAAAAGAATATAAAATTAATGATATGTTGTTACGAAAAGAATTACATTATGAGAATGTAATAAATGTCTATAGATTAATAAAAAAATGATACATTATCCAGAAATCCAATATAACATCCATCAAGTCGAAAAATCAGAATCACCTTGTAATAAGTGGATCATAGCTCCATTGGCCCCCCAACATCAACTAACGTACCGAGAATCAAGAACACCCACCACTTCTAATTGATTATTTCCCTTTTCAAAGGAATACCATAAAAAATATCTATAAATTCATGAATATAATGGTAGAGTGTGAAATAAATAAACTATAACCATTTCAACAAATGTTCCATATTTAATTCCATAACAAGAAAAATAATTATGTTTCTTTTTAAAAAAGACTACGCATGGTAAAATTTAGTCCCATTTTTAGTCAAACAAGATTTAAATTAAAATATTATATATATATATATGTGTGTGTGTGTGTGTGTTAATTTATTAAATGAAGCTTTAAATAAAATAAAATGAAATGAATAAAAATAGTTATATAACCACCGTAATGTAGTAAAAACATCATAAAAAAGAACCATAGTCATAACCACTTATGTTAGATAAACTTTGGATCAAAGTTCCTTTCATTACTAATTCAATCAACACAACTCAATATGCGAACATTTCCCTATTTCAATGTCCAATGGGATAGACTAAATCAATATCCCATTGAGAAAAATAAATCAATAATGGTTTTGTTAGATTTTTCATCATCAATAAATTTAAATGGGGTTAGAATCCTAGTCTTAATATCCCAATCAATTAGTATCTACAGTGTCTAACATAAAATTTCTATTATTGAGTTAATCATGGGAAAAAAATTCTGTTAAATTAAATTCTACATTCTTAATTCTAAATAACAATTTCATGGTTAAACATGCCATTTCATTTTCAAAACCAACCCTTAATATTGTTATCAAATTCATTCCTTCTAAAATATTTTATAATTTAAATAAATCTTTCTCGAGAATAAAATTCCAATAATTTCATCAAATATAATTACATTTCAAACCATATTTTCTCATATCCACCAAATATTTCCATTTCAATTATAATCGGTTTTATTTGAAAATATGTTTCCTTTTAAGATCAATCATCAAAATAATATGAATTCAATATCTTTAAATAAATTTAGGATACATTTCAATCCAAGAAGGAAATAATGATTTCTTGTGTATGGAAAATCCTTATAAAACCACCAATATTTAATTATACGGTCAATATAACCCCAAAAATTGGAATGGTGAATTTATAATTGAAGGTGAGGAAGAACATAGAGGAATAACTATAATTAAATTCATAAAATCTAGGTTTATTTTCTACAATAACATGAGGGTCCATAACCCTCAAATAATGAGAGTATATTAGAATATGGGATTAAAAATAAGTGACTTCACTTAATATAGATGGATTAATCACATCCACAAACACAAATATCAACGTGGAAATGGGTTGATAGATCTAAAATGGACTATAGAGTGCCTAAAAAAATTAAGGGTTATATTAGGTTTGATTAGTAGGTGATTGAAATTTATAATTTGGTTTCAATATTTCAATTACAATTTCCTTTGGTTAAAAACTACTCACATGGTTTCCTCAGTTAGGCCACATGGTTAGAGCTATCTGTTTTACCAACCATTCTCACGTACTGTCCTTCTAGAAAGGATCAAATTATTTGAAAACACTATTATAAAAACATTACAATAACCATGTGCTCAATTTTAGTCTATGGGATAAGGGTGAATTGTTATAAAACCATGTTCCAGTTATGTATTACCCATCATCTCAAGCCACAATTTTTTAGGGGGAGACCAAACTATTTGTTCAATCCATGATACCCCTATAGAACCACCTTATATGGCACAAATGTTCATTGACCAACGAATAAGGTTTGACCAAAAATACTCGTAACCATTTATATCCCCGTCTTCTTCAAAAAATTCAAAATGATTCCGAAAACTACCATAACAAATATCAAGAAAAATAATGACAAAAACAATGATTTGAAAGTACTGGTTTGTTGGCAACAATATGTTACAATCACCCCATTATAAATAATTTTTTTAACTATAAATTATATCTTGAAGTTTCCATAACAAATATATCATTCTCTACTCTATCATAAGTTCAATATGATCTAATGTATCTAGTTCATGAGAAAAATATTCCAAATCACTCCAACCAATGGTATGAACTTCCCACAAAGAATCATCACCTCATAATAAACAATCCAAACATGATACTCAGTCATAGATAAATCAGGATCATCATCATGATCCTCACAGGTCTGGAAATGTGATGAGATATATAGATACATTTTGATCTTTGAAACATAAAATATATTTTTAGTCAACATTAACTGGGGTGGAAAATCAAAAAGGTAATTCACCTTACCAATATACTCAATGACATGAAAATGTCATACATATCTCAGAGATAGTATTCTTTGTTTTCCTTGTCATTAGTGACCCAAATGTGCTGAAACTCTAAAAACATGGTCTCAAACAAAAAAAATAAAGTTAAATGATGATAATCATAATAGGATTTATACAAAATATGATCCAACACAACTCTTTGATTAATCAAATGAATTTTTAATATCATATCATGGACCAAAATAGTTCCAATTCATGAATTCTGACAAATATCAATCTACAAAAAGATATATTTTCAGGTTTGGCCATATAATTTCTCCATGTATATCATCTTAATGGATAAATTCTAGCTAATAATATAGAAAAATTAAAACATTCCCTTGTGGTTCTCCCACACAACATCAGTGTCTCTTACAGTTGAATAATGATTTTCATTGTGAATATATATAGATCAATCAATCTGGACATCCATATATGGATGCAATTCCATGGTGGAACTCACCTAGATTCACACTGCCTCCATAATTCCAACCAAAAATGATAAGTTAAATAAGAATCACTATTAGAAACAATAACTTGTGTAGCTCTATGAAATATTAAAATCTCACTCACAAACAAAATTCTGATATGGTTGATTTTAATTTAACAATTAATGAGAATAATGTGAGTATATTCAGTCAGCCAATTTATCAATACCCATATCAAATTATATTCTCAAGGAATACATGATAAATACATAGGTAAATCCCCCAAAATCCCATCCCATGTCCATGTTTTAATAGGAAGGGGATGAATAAAGCACAAAGGAATCTGGTAAAGATCATATACCATCTGACATGTATAAAAATTAGAAACTAAATCATAAATATTGAATCTCATATCAAGACACTAAAATCAACACATCATATCATAGAACATCTTGTTTGTATAGGGTTTCACCACACACTGGTAACTATGGAAGTTCTCCATCTCAATTTTATCAATAGAAAAAGGTATGATGTGCATGTTTTATAATCACATGTTATCCTCAATATATATCATCCACTTTTTAATAGTATCCTAATAATAAAAAGATTTCCTAATGTCATAAATTAATTCATTGCGATACTACTCATGGAGAATAAACTAGAGAAGAAAGGGTTTCATGTTTTTTCATTCAATGAACATCATGAACTCATTATACTACCACAAAAATGAATAAATGAAATTAAATATATCATATTACAATTTTATGATAATTTATTTGTTTCCTCGGTTGTATATTTCCTACTCATTTCATTATGAATTGAATTTCTTATTCTAGTTATAAGTCCCCAGCCTTAAACCTTACTTAATCTTGAGTTATTACAAGATTACACATTGAGGATCTTTTCGGGTTTAGAGTTTTAGAGAATTTGATCACAAAACTTGCATTACATTCCACATATAAACAAAGTGGTTACATAAAGATAGTATTCTTCATTCCCATCAATGGAAACATATTTAAAATAAAACATGGATTATTTCTTGACACATCCTTGACTCTATCATCTTATCATGTACCTTTCCCTTGACCTGTGAAAAACATTTCAAAAACATGGGATGAGCATAAAAACTCAGTATGGGTTATAAAAAAAAGAAACATGGAAAGGAAACATGAGTTCATATATACATAAGAATGAAATCATACTTTACCCATAAAACATAGGCACTTTAACATACCTCATAAAATCATGAATAAATCATAGAAATCATAAGACATAAAGGTAACTTGAGGCATTCATAACATTATTATGTAGGGAGTAACCCTCTTGGTTACGTTTGGAATACCCATCACAGTATATTCCCTAAAATCTCTTCGGAGAAACCTTAACGTTTCACTCCTTCGCGTTACCCAATGCATTGGAGAGCTATAACGGGCTCACCCGCCCTTAGTTTATCACGGAACCACTCGTCTTCATAATAATGCCCAAGAACAATAACATAATCATATCACATAAAACATGCATAAAGGAAACATAACATTTCCACATTTCAATCACGAGATATCAATACAACACATTGATATAATAAAAACATCATGAAAAACATTTTCAATACCAAAATA
This sequence comes from Viscum album, assembly GCA_963277665.1. Taxonomy (NCBI): domain Eukaryota; kingdom Viridiplantae; phylum Streptophyta; class Magnoliopsida; order Santalales; family Viscaceae; genus Viscum; species Viscum album. The sequence goes on along the minus strand of OY728143.1, from coordinate 1,059,265,387 downwards.
AAAGAAAAGTAAAACATGTTATTTATTTTTCTTTTAAAAAGAAGGTATGGCTTGTAGAGGAAGTCGAAACTCAAATAACGGTAACGACGGCGGAGAAGTCATTGTCGCCGCATACGTACGACAAAAACATTCCCTTTTGTCGTTTAGTAAATGCTTCGTATAAAAAAGTTTCCTTTTGAATAAACGTAAAAGTCAAAGGGGTTTATACACCGTATAAAAGAAAGTTGTGTATAAAATAAAATATGCCTCAATGAAAGGAGATTGAGACGAAGTCCCATACCTCGTATCCGACTTGACCTGACCGTTCTTTAATCTCCTGAATAATAAACTTGAGTTAATCTCTACTTTCTTATGAATCTTTTTCAAGTTCATTATTCCTTTTATACCATGTTATGAACATCATGTAATCAGTTAAGTTAATAATGTTCATTTTGTCGGTATTTGGTTCTTAAGTCAAAAATAGACTTCTTACACTTACATGTTGTTAATTTGGTCATAGGTTCGTTATATCCAGAATGGTATTCATGATGTAGATATCATATATGTCATATATATCTAGTACATACATTCATTTATAATATTACATCACATTTAGAGGTAAGAAATGAAATGCACCGTTCATGGAGACGGTAAGCCGTACGTACGCATGAACGCTACTTCCATTTCTATTTCATATTTTCTGGAATGGAATCATAATGATATAAGAGTATATTATAATTCCAGTATAATAACATATATAATATCATTAACTTTATCCTTTACACATCCCACATATGGTATTAACGAATCAAATCACTTTTAGGGGGCGGTAGTCCGCACTTCCTAAAATGAAGATATCGTGTTTACCCATAATGGAAACCATAAAGGTATACCCAAAATGAAAAAAAACAGAAGCTTAAGGAAAACATAAACATATTATATATCAAATATAAAAATAGTGACATCATAATGTCCACCTTTGAAGGTGTTAAATGAGTACTGAACAATCATCGTTTCGGGAGGCAGAATTTCACCATCCACGGAAACCGTATGTTCTTTAACCATTTGATGTAGTTTTGTGAGAGTGTAGCTCAAATAAATCTTATAAAAACATCCTAGTATATTTAAGATACTGGTTTTGTTACAAAAGATGTAAATAAAAAGAGTATAGGGGGTTGGAGAAGCAAAATAAAACAAATGAACATGAAAGAATGAATTACCTTTAAAAGTGTAACTCCTTTTGATTTGAGCCTAAAGTCTTCTTTTGAAAGGATTATGCCCTAATGGAATCCTCTAAGATGAGAAGAGGGATGTGGAGAGAGTAAATGGGCAGGGGTTGGCCGATCCAAAGGCTTGAGAAGTGTGTGAAATGAGGTAGAGGTGGGGGCCTTTTATAAGAGGAGAGGAGGAGCACTTTTGGAAAGTAAAGAAATATTACATTATTTGAAAATGTGTTTCGGTTTTAAAAGGTCCCACATTGATAGAATGCGTGGATAAGGTGATAAGGCTTCTAAATCCACTCATCTAATTGGTTTTGGATATGTGTAGTTCATAGATTTTACATTATCTTTCTATTTTATTTAAATCGTCAAATAATGATGTCATCGCTGCATCATTATTATGTCATCAATAATTAAATTTATTTAATGTCTAAAAATTATACAACAAATACTATGACATAGGAAATCGTTTTAGCTTTCCAATGACTATTTATAATCAAAATTTGGACTTGTATAACCCCACTTAAAAATTGTTTTTGTAAAACATATTATGTTTGTGTCATTTTCAATTTAACATTAAATAAAAAGTAATTTATGTCATTTCCCAACAAAAGTGGATCCATGGGGTCCCCAAGTTGACCCATGGAATGTCATGGCCGGCCATGACACAACCAATGAGGTTGGGACATGTGTCTAGGTCATTTCATTTTATTAAAGCATTATTTATACCTTAAACTACACTAATTACCACTAATCGCGATTAAAAACTTAATAAGTTACTATTCACCAAAAAATTATTTTAATCTCATTGAACCACATTTTACTTCATAATGACAACCATGTATGTCGGATTTCCAAAATTCAATACACATTAGTGGTAAAATTTCATTTAACTGAAAAATCAGTTTGCTTGATTACCACTTAGTGGTTTCACTATTCATCAAAAATTGAAGTTTTTCAGAAAATTACCAAAAATTCACCCTAGGCTATATTTGATATTGAGAATTCAAAAATGAAGTCTATTTTACAAAATTCAAATCATATAAGTCACATTAATTAATTTAATAATTAATTCCCGCTGCCAGAGCAAATAGCGTGTTTTTACAAAACAATAAGCATCAAAAGATTGACACCAGTTTAAGTCTAATTTCAAAGTGAAATTGATTCCAATGACCACCATTGGATAAAATGGTAAAAATATATTCTAATTTCACATCAAACCAATTCAAAACAAAATCTAATCACATAAATAAATTAGATTAAAAAAATAGTTTTGATGTAAAATGCAGTATTTTTCACTATTCATTAAAAAAATGAACATTGTCAGAAAAATACCAAAAATTCACACAAAGTAAATTTTGATGTCCCAATCATAAAGGATAAGTTTATTTTGACAAAAATAGTTTATAAAATTGTCAAAATATAGATTCAAAAATGGTTTGCCATCAAAAGGAAGTAAAACAATCTTTTAAGAATATTAGTGTATTCCATGCATAAGATTGTATTTATTTTCATTTTAAGCCTCTATAACACTATCTTAATCATTAAGAGACATAGATAAAAATATCTATTATTCATTACTTAATTGGGATGTTACATCCTGCCCCCCTTTAGAAAATTGCGTCCCCGCAATTTATTTATTTATCAAATAAATGAGGGTACTTATCCATCATTGCATTTTCAGATTCCCATGTTGCCTCTTCAATCATGTGGTTTTTCCACAAAACCTTTACCTGCTTAATCACCTTATTCTGTAACACTTGCTCCCTATGGTCAAGAATCTGGGCCGGTTGTTCCTCATAAGATAGGTTCTCTTCCAGCTGAACTACCTCTGGACTCAAAACATGAGATGGATCTGGCATATACTTTCTCAACATCGAAATGTGAAAAACATTGTGTACCTGAGATAAACTCGGAGGTAAAGCCACTCGGTATGCAACTAATCCAACTCTCTCCAGAATTTCGTATGGTCCAATGAACCTTGGACTCAGCTTTCCTTTCTTACCAAATCTCATCACACTTTTCCAAGGAGAAACCTTGAGAAAAACATGATCACCTACCTCGAAAGATAGATCCTTCCTCCGGTTATCCGCATAACTCTTCTGCCTGCTCTGAGCTGTTCTCATGTGTTTCTGAATCAGCTAAACTTTTTCTGCCATCTCTTCTACCAATTCTGGTCTCATCAACTTCCTTTCACCCACTTCATCCCAGAAAGCTGGAGTTCGACACCGCTTCCCATATAATGCCTGAAATGGTGCCATCTGTATACTGGAATGGAAACTGTTATTATATGAAAATTCAACCAAAGAAAGATGTTGGTCCCAACTTCCCTGATAATCCATAGAACAAGCTCGTAGCATATCCTCCAATGTCTGAATTGTTCGTTCTGACTGCCCATCTGATTGAGGATGAAAAGCTGTACTAAAATTTAATTCAGTACCCAACGACTTCTGAAGGCCTTTCCAAAAGTTAGAAGTAAACCTGGGATCACGATCCGATACAATGGAGAGAGGAACTCCATGTAACCTGACTATCTCTTTAAGATACAAACGGGAAAGTTGATCAAGAGAGAAAGGATCTCGTATAGCAAGGAAATGAGCATATTTGCTCAAGCGATCAACAATAACCCAGATTGCATTATTACCTCGAGATGTCTTCGGTAATCCAACAACAAATTCCATGGATATATTCTCCCATTTCCACTCTGGCACTGGTAAAGGCTGAAGCATCCCTTTCAGTAACTGCCGCTCTGCTTTAACCTGCTGACAAGTCAAACACTTCACAGTAAAATCAGCAATATCTCTTTTCATTCCATCCCACCAGTAATACTCCCGCAGATCTCTATACATCTTAGTACTGCCCGGATGAACTGAAAATGGAGAACTATGAGTTTCACATAAAAACTCTCTCTTCAACTGTGAATCACAAGGCACACACAATCTCTTCCCAAATCTCAAAACGAAATCATTATCAATGTTGAATTCAGGCAACTTACCTTTCTGAACCAGCTCTACCCTTTTCTGCAACTCACTGTCTTGCTTCTGTGCTTGCATGATTCTATCTGATAGAGATGATCTCACTGATACCTGAAACAAAACAGAAGGACTTCCTGCACCAACAACTTCTATGCCAAAGTTCATCAAATCCTTGACCAAAGGATCATGTTCCAAATGCAACATTGTTAATGAAGCATTACTTTTTCGACTCAAAGCATCAGCCACTTTATTTGCTTTTCCCGGATGGTAATGAATTGTACAATCATAATCTTTGATTATTTCCAGCCATCTCCTTTGACTCATGTTTAACTCTTTCTGAGTGAATATATACTTTAAACTTTTGTGATCGGTATATATTTCACACTTTACTCCATACAAATTATGCCTCCAAATTTTTAAAGCAAAAACAACAGCAGCTAATTCCAAATCATGTGTAGGTTAATTTACCTCATGAGTTTTCAACTGTCGTGAAGCATAATCAATTACTTGATCATTCTGTATTAGGACGCAACCAAGTCCTTTCAATGAAGCATCATTGTATATAACAAACTCACCATTCCTGGAAGGTAGTGCCAAAACTGGAGCATTCACCAATCTTCTTTTTAATTCCTGAAAACAATCATCACATTCTTTTGTCCAGATAAACTTAACACCCTTCCGAGTTAGCTTAGTCATTGGACTAGATAACCGTGAAAAATTTCTAACAAACCTTCGGTAATAGCCCGCCAAACCAAGGAAGCTACGAATATCGGTTACATTTGTGGGTCTTGGCCATTCTTCCACAACTTTTTTTTGCAGGATCAACAGTTATTCCATCTTTAGAAACAATGTGACCAAGGAAAGAAATTTGTTGCAACCAAAACTCACACTTGATGAATTTCCCATACAGTTTCTTTTCTTTTAAGGTTTGCAAGATAACTCTTAAATGTTTTTCATGCTCCTCTTTACTTTTAGAAAACACCAAAATATCATCAATGAAAACCACCACAAACTTATCCAAGAACTCATGGAAAATTCTATTCATTAAGTCCATGAATACTGCAGGTGCATTGGTTAGACCAAAAGGCATTACTACAAATTCATAATGGCCATATCTCGTACGGAACGCGGTCTTCGGAATATCTGCCTCCTTTACCTTCAGCTGATGGTACCCCGATCTCAAGTCAATCTTTGAAAAAAACTGAGCTCCCAGGAGATGATCAAACAAATCATCGATATGAGGCAAAGGATATTTGTTCTTAACAGTGATATTATTCAAGGCTCTATAATCAATGCAAAGTCTCATAGAACCATCTTTCTTTTTAACAAATAAAACAGGAGCACCCCATGGTGATGTGCTAGGTCTAATGAAACCTTTCTCTAATAAATCTTGCAATTGCTCCTTCAACTCTAAAAGTTCAATTTGTGCCATTCGATAAGGGGGTTTTGAAATTGGCTTAGCATCAGGAACTAAGTCAACAGTAAACTCAACTTCCCGATCTGGTATTATTCCAGGCAACTCATCAGGAAAAACATCAGGATACTCATTTACCACTGGAACATCATTAATCTGAACAGTTCCTTTATTTTCAACAACGTGTGCAAGGTAACATTCATTTCCATCTTTTACAAGTTTCTCAGCCTCTTGATATGTTATCAAAAGTAAGGGTTCATTCTTGTAAACAAACTAAAATTATTTCTGAAAAGAAACTTCTTTAGCTCTACAGTCAATCTTAGCATGGTAAATAGAGAGCCAATCCATACCCAGGATAACATCAAACTCTACTAGAGGTAGAACAATAAGGTTTGCAAGTAGGTTCTTTCCACAGATAAGGATAGGAAGATTCTTATAAATTCTTTTTGCCTCGACACTTCCCCCAGGTGTTTTTACCAATAGTTCAGGAGTCGTTTCTTGAGATGGTATTCCCATTTTACTAGAAAAGGTTTCAGAGATGAAAGAATGTGTAGACCCCGAATCAAACAACACACTGGCATAATCTGAAAAAACAAACAAAGTACCTGATACAACTTCATTTGATGGCCCGACATCTGCTAAAGTAGTTGCAAAGGATTTCACCACCCCTTTCTGCTTGTAGTCTAACTGCATCCCATCAATCAAGCTCCTTGTCGGACACTCGTTTGCATAGTGACCCATCTCATTGCACTTATAACATTTCACTAACTGTAAATCAAATTTGTTCTTACCTTCACCTTGATCCTTTTCAGTGCAATCACGAGCCTTATGTCCCATCTTACCACATCGGTAGCACTTCCCAGAATTCAGAAGACATTCCCCAGCATGCCTTTTGCCACATTTATCACAAACTGGAAACTTAGTTCTCTTGCCATCAGATTTTTTTGAATAATTCTTACCTTTCTCCTGCCACCTTGGTCTCTTCTTCTGCTGGTTGTTATAGAAAACATGGTCATCAGCAAACTCAATTTCCACCTTCTCAGCACATCGAACAAGCTTTTCATAACTTTTAAACTCACGAGAAGCTAATGCCCTTCTATACTTTGGCTTTAATCCTGAGTAAAAATGATTGATTTTACTATCAAGGTCCCGGATAAAATTGGGAGCATACCTTTCCAATCGAGTGAACCTTTCTTCATAGGCAGCCACTGAGTCTTCCTCTTGCCTCAATTCCAAGAATTGATTTTCCATCCTAAGTTGAACAACCTTAGGAAAATACTTCTCAAGAAACATACCTTTGAATTCATCCCAGTCAAGAGCATCAATCTCATCGGCGTCCCTGATATTTTTAACCATAGACCACCACTGATCTGCTTCACCCTCCAAACGGTAAATAGCAAGACTAACCTTTTGATTGTCTGAACACCCCATTACATCAAGAATCTTCTCCAGTGCTTTAATCCACCCTTCAGCTAGCACAGGGTCAGATGATCCTCTGAATGATGGTGGATGTTGCCTCATGAAATGTTCCACCACTGACGTGTTCCTCTACGGTTGTTCTGGCTGATCTCGTGCATGGATACCACCGCCATTTATCACTTGAGTCAACTGCACCATTACTGCAACAAACTGTTCAGTTCCAATTCTGACCATTTCTGGATGCTGATTCGGAAGGTTATTTCCTTCTGTATGCCTTCCTAGCACTGCTTCCCTGTTTCCTCTGCGGAAAACCATTCTGAACAAACATGTCTTAGATGAAGCAACATGGTAATCTTTAAATGATATATCATTTCAAAAAACATATTTTTGGATAAACATTTAATAGAATTATAACTCCTAAAGTTATCTAAACCGACCTCTGATACCAACTATAAGGCCCCAGCCTTAAACCTTACTAAATCTTGAGTTATTACAAGATTACACATTGAGGATCTTTTCGGGTTTAGAGATTTAGAGAATTATATCATAAAACTTGCATTACATTCCACACATAAACAAAGTGGTTACATAAAGATAGTATTCTTCATTCCCATTAATGGAAACACATTTAAAATAAAACATGGATTATTTCTTGACACATCCTTGACTCTATCATCTTATCATGTACCTTTCCCTTGACATGTGATAAACATTTCAAAAACTTGGGATGTGCATAAAAACTCAGTATGGGTTATAAAAAAAAGAAACATGGAAAGGAAACATGAGTTCATATATACATAATAATGAAATCATACTTTACCCATAAAACATAGGCACTTTAACATACCTCATAAAATCATGAATAAATCATAGAAATCATAAGACATAAAGGTAACTTGAGGCATTCATAACATTCTTACGTAGGGAGTAACCCTCTTGGTTACGTTTGGAATACCCATCACAGTATATTCCCTAAAATCTCTTCGGAGAAACCTTAACGTTTCACTCCTTCGCGTTACCCAATGCATTGGAGTGCTATAACGGGCTCACTGGCCCTTAGTTTATAACGGAACCACCCATCTTCATAATAATTCCCAAGAACCATAACATAATCATATCACATAAAACATGCATAAAGGAAACATAACATTTCCACATTTCAATCATGAGATATCAATACAACACATTGATATAATAAAAACATTATGAAAACCATTTTCAATACCAAAATAAAAGAAAAGTAAAACATGGTATTTATTTTTCTTTTAAAAAGAAGGTATGGCTTGTAGAGGAAGCCGAAACTCAAATAACGGTCACGACGGCGGAGAAGTCGTTGTCGCCGCATACGTACGACAAAAACATTCCCTTTTTTAGTTTAGTAAACGCTTCATATAAAAAATATTCCTTTTGAATAAACTTAAAAGTCAAAGGGGTTTATACACCGTATAAAAGAAAGTTGTGTATAAAATAAAATATGCCTCAACGAAAGGAGATTGAGACGAAGTCCCATACCTCGTATCCGACTTGACCCGACCGTTCTTTAATCTCCTGAATAATAAACTTGAGTTAATATCTACTTTCTTATGAATCTTTTTCAAGTTCATTATTCCTTTTATACCATGTTATGAACATCATGTAATCAGTTAAGTTAATAATGTTCATTTTGTCGGTATTTGGTTCTTAAGTCAAAAATAGACTTCTTACACTTACATGTTGTTAATTTGGTCATAGGTTCGTTATATCCAAGAATGGTATTCATGATGTAGATATCATATATGTCATATATATCCAGTACATACATTCATTTATAATATTACATCACATTTAGAGGTAAGAAATGAAATGCACCGTTCATGGAGACGGTAAGTCGTACGTACGCATGAACGCTACTTCCATTTCTATTTCATATCTTCTGGAATGGAATCATAATGATATAAGAGTATATTATAATTCCAGTATAATAACATATATAATATCATTAACTTTATCCTTTACACATCCCACATATGGTATTAAAGAATCAAATCACTTTTAGGGGGCGGTAGTCCGCACTTCCTAAAATGAAGATATCGTGTTTACCCATAATGGAAACCATAAAGGTATGCCCAAAATGAAAAAAAACAGAAGTTTAAGGAAAACATAAACATATTATATATCATATATAAAAATAGTGACATCATAATGGCCACCTTTGAAGGTGTTAAATGAGTATTGAACAATTATCGTTTCGGGAGGCAGAATTTTGCGATCCACGGAAACCGTATGTTCTTTAACCATTTGATGTAGTTGTGTGAGAGTGTAGCTCACATAAATATTATAACAACATCCTAGTATATTGAATATACTGGTGTTGTTACAAAAGAAGTAAATAAAAAGAGTTTATGGGGTTGGAGAAGCAAAATAAAACAAATGAACATGAGAGAATGAATTACCTTTAAAAGTGTAACTCCTTTTGATTTGAGCCTAAAGGCTTCCTTTGAAAGGATTCTGCCCAAAGGTAATCCTCTAAGATGAGGAGAGGGATGTGGAGAGAGTAAATGGGCAGGTGTTGGCCGAGCCAAAGGCTTGAGAAGTGTGTGAAATGAGGTAGAGGTGGGGGCCTTTTATAAGAGGAGAGGAGGGGCACTTTTGGAAACTAAAGAAATATTACATTATTTGAAAATGTGTTTCGGTTTTAAAAGGTCCCACATTGATATAATTCGTGGATAAGGTGATAAGGCTTCGAAATCCACTCATCCAATTTGTTTTGGACATGTGTAGTTCATAGATTTTACATTATCTTTCCATTTTATTTAAATCGTCAAATAATGATGTCATCGCTGCATCATTATTATGTCATAAATAATTAAATTTATTTAATGTCTAAAAATTATAAAAAAACTACTATGATATAGGAAATCGTTTCAGCTTTCCAATGACTATTTATAATCAAAATTTGTAATTGTATAACCCCACTTAAATATTGTTTTTGTAAAACATATTATGTTTGTGTCATTTTCACTTTAACATTAAATAAAAAGTAATTTATGTCATTTCCCAACAAAAGTGGATCCATGGGGTCCCCAAGTTGACCCATGGAATTTCATGGTCGGCCGTGACACAAACAATGAGGTTGGGACATGTGTCTAGGTCATTTCATTTTATTAAAGCATTATTTATACCTTAAACTACACTAATTACCACTAATCGCGATTAAAAACTTAATAAGTTACTATTCACCAAAAAATTATTTTAATCTCATTGAACCACATTTAACTTCTTAATGACAACCATGTATGTTGGATTTTCAAAATTCAATACACATTAGTGGTAAACGTTCAATTAACTGAAAAATCAGTTTGCTTGATTACCACTTAGTGGTTTCACTATTCATCAAAAATTGAAGTTTTTCAGAAAATTACCGAAAATTCACCCTAGGCTATATTTGATATTCCGAATTCAAAAATGAAGTCTATTTTACAAAATTCAAATCATATAAGTCACATTAATTAATTTAATAATTAATTCCCGCTGCCAGAGCAAATAGCGTGTTTTTACAAAACAATAAGTATCAAAAGGTTGACACCAGTTTAAGTCTAATTTCAAAGTGAAATTGATTCCAATGACCACCATTGGATAAAATGGTAAAAATATATTCTAATTTCACTTCAAACCAATTCAAAGCATAATCTAATCACATAAATAAATTAGATTAAAAAAACAGTTTTGATGTAAAATGCAGTATTTTTCACTATTCGTTAAAAAAATGAACATTGTCAGAAAAATTCCAAAAATTCACACAAAGTAAATTTTGATGTCCCAATCATAAAGCATAAGTTTATTTTGACAAACATAGTTTATAAAATTGTCAAAATATAGATTCAAAAATTGTTTTCCATCAAAAGGCAGTAAAACAATCTTTTAAGAATATTAGTGTATTCCATGCATAAGATTGTATTTATTTTCATTTTAAGCCTCTATAACACTGTCTTAATCATTAAGAGACATAGATAAAAATATCTATTATTCATTTCTTACTTGGAATGTTACACTAGTAGTGTAGATTGTTTAGAAATAAAAATATTCAAGGTACTCCACCCATTACCTAAAAGGGAGAGTCAATTATTTTTTAGAGATTATATAAATCAATATTTATTATTATAATAAATTATAAAACAATATTTTAAAAGGTATTTTCACTAACTCCTAAAACCCTACATCATAACAGTGGGTTTGAGATCATGTGTAGAATATTACTTCTTGTATGGCCTAATATATCATGAACCGTATTCTAGAACATGATAATCCTACGAGATAATGAATCCCAAACATAAACATGATGAATAAAAAACCATAGATCACTTTCCTACCTCTATAAAAGTCAAATATGGCCCATAAGTTTATAGGGTCTTTAACATATCACAAAAATTACGATATTTCGAATCCAGTAATAACTATGGAACCATACCCTACTGTAGAATCCGATATATTGTTTCAAAAATATTACATTGGAATAGATAAAATGGATCTCAAAATTCATGATCGATCATTATTAATGTAATTAATATGAAATACATGCATGATTCCCATATCATATTCAAAATATTATATACATTGTATATGAACCACTCTTACATCCTTGATATTAATCATAATATCCTTACTCATATCAGCATGATATAAAAATAAATGGAAGGGTTATTTTAAATATTTAGTAATATTTATATAAAATTTGTTATGTAATTATTAAATAAGGAATAATCAATATAGAAAGGTTAATAAAAGAAAACACACTCATTTTAATCAATAACATGTGAAAAAAAATTCATCAATGCATATTATTAATGAAATAATTTAATATATAACATGAAATGAATTATAAATGATATAAATTCTTAATTTTCAACATCATTATCTTAGAAATCATGATATATATAAAATTATGGAATTTTTCTAAAATATTTTAATCAGTGGGTATGAAGACACGGAATACCCATTTAATTCTGTCAACTAGTTTATCTCCAGAGACATGTTGACGCATCAAGGGGATATATATTTCTGTGGACCACCCAAAAATACATTTCCAAATTCATTCATCATATATTGAATATTCAAATAAATTTATAAATATAATTTCTTTTCCTTAGATATTTATATTTATTAAATATAATTTATTTATCAAGGTATTTCTCTATTACAAAATAAAATTGATAGTAAAAAACAATATATAAAAATGATATTATATTTTAGAAATAATAGTTACCATGATGAAAATTTGATTGAAATGTAATTTCAAATGAATAATGAATACATGGAAGTGAATTTTTCGAGATAATGATGACTATAAAATCATCAGAAATACCAGTTTAGAGATAAAGCCAAGAAATTTGGAGATTAAATGAAATCTAATTAAAAAAATATTTTTTAATAGAGTTTTTATCACATAAAAAATTAAATCAAGTGTAATAATTTTTGAGTATAAATTTTGTATAGTTTTGGGAAAAAAATTAATCTATTTTTTTTAAAACATTCCATTTGAATTATTGTTATGAATGATGAAAACAACCCTTTACAAAATCATTATAAAATTCTATTCAAAACCATCAAGAAAAAGTCAAGGATGAAATAATATTTAATTTGAGTAAATAATAAATACATTGGTAAATAAAATTTAAAAAATAATAGTGCTAACGAGATATATTCCAGATAAAAAGAGAAATAATTTTAGTTTTTTCATCATTTCTTATCTTGATTTTATATGCCAAAGAAAGATAAATTTGAAGGAAAAAATAGAATAGAAATTAATGTGTAAATGTGAATTGAAATAGTTATCATGGTGAACAAATATATATTATTATTAATTTCATCAAATAGGTTTTTTATGCTCTACATTAAATTAGATAAATTCATAATACTGAATATTTCTCAATATAGTGGGAATTATACAAAATACATTAAATCATCTTAAAATTCTTTAAGAATTTCTCTTACCCTCATTTATATTTTATTTAAATTTTTTTAAAATTTTATTATATAACCATATAAATATAAATGTTATCATATATAATCCATTTTTATCATTTTTAACCCATATATCAAAAATCATTTATTATTTTTATTATCATTTTGGGTGCAACTACATTGTTTTGCATGGTTCTTTCGATTCATTAGCCTGCGTCCTTGCATATTTCTCTAGGTTCTCTCATATCCACAATATTATTCACGATATATATTCAAAATAAAAGTAATTATAATTATTAATATAATATATATATATATATATGAATTACACCGTTTATTGAGATGGTAGACCGTACATCCACATGAACATTATTTTCCCTTTTAAATGAATTAAATGAAAGATATGTTAATAATTATTCACCAATATTGGATCTTTTTTATATCACATATATATATTATTCATTAAATGTCTTCTAATTACCATCTAGGTGATGAAAAAATGAAAATCCAAATATCATCCCTTTATTGAGGTTACAATCCACATGTATTCTTGAGTGACATTACAATTTTCTAAAAGGAATAGAAGGTAATAATGTGTATATGATATTGTAATTAAAAATTAATATTTATCTCTTAAATATCAAATATATTCATATGATACATCATTATAACTGTCCATGTAATTTTTTGATCACAAATAAATTACAACACTATGTGGAGACAGTAAGATCTATGTTCGAACGAGCAATGTTTAAACTTTTCTTAGGATGTACAAGAGGTGGAATATGGTTGTAACCTAATCATAACAAAATCATAGTATATTTATCATAATATATTTATTATTTTTTATGGTTGCAATACATTATGTTGATGTTGAACAAAAATATATATGAATGAGTTCGTAAAGTAAATTTCTAATTCTTTGTTAGACCTCCTTCAAAAATCCACATATGGGAACTTCGTATTGTATTTTGAACATTAAAGTGCCTAAAAACTGGGATATAGATGTTTGTAAGGTAATTTGTAAATGTTTAGTCGAATTTAATGGATCAATGTGGTGTTAATAATTGATAGATAGGAATCTCCTCTAATATGGGACCGAAAAGAAACACTTTGAATTTATAAAATATTACATTATAGTTTTTTAATATTAAATTTTATTTATTGAAAATGGATATATAATCATGTAAAAATATAAATTTATTAAAATAAAATCCTCCAATGAAATCTACTATATTTATGTGACATTTAAATTGTTCCCTTTTTGATTAACGACTCGAAAAAAAAATTATTTTTACCATGGTAATGACTTTTAAAATTGGAAAGGGTTAAATTGTGATTTATAATGTAAGAATAATATATTACATATAATTGGGAAGTGATTAATTTAAAATATCATATCACTTTGTCCTAGTTTATTATTTTTATTAATTTTATAGAATTTAATAAAATATTATTTCTCTAAAATATCAATAATTTCGTTTTTTTACTATTAATTTAATTTGAATTTAATGAATTCAATAAAATATAAATTTCAAACATATAAATTAAAAAACACAAATATTTATTATATATATTTAATATTCATAGGACACTCTTACTCAACTAATCAGTATTATATAATTGTTTTATAATCATATATTTTAGTTTTTTTTATCATGGTAGTAAATACTATGTGGGCATTCTGTAATCATTTAAGATATTTACTAAATTAATAAAAATTTAAAACAAATTACAATGATAAAACATACTCAAAAATATTCAAATGATATTTAATAATATAACATATGTTTTATTTATCCCTATCAAAAAATATTTTATATTTTAAAATAATAATAGTGTTACTTTTACCTTTGTCTCTCATTTAAATATTATAATGGTCCAAATCATAGAAATATACCCCTAGGGTCTGATATTTTACAAAAATGGATGAATTGGGGTGAAATAAATTCATCCAATATGATAAATTCTTGTGTTATGTTGATTTTCAATTCCTTTTCATGATACTTTTATCGTTATTTACTTGATTTACCCTGTAGTTATATGTTACATTTTACAATAGTTACTATTCATAATGCCTAAAAATAAAAGTCTCCTTCTTAAAAAATTTCATCCTCAAAATTAAAAATTTGAAATCAAATTTTTAAGATGAAATTTCTATAAAAGATTGAAAATAATATAATTACAATTTTATAAAATTCAATGTTTTTTTTTGTTTTAGAAAATATAGAATTTTAAAGAATAAAAATTAACCTATTACAATATAATTAAAATTAATTATTCATATTATATTATTATAAATAAAATATATATTATTTTAACATATATATTATACAAAATATAATATATCTCTTATATTAATTTATATAAAAATAATAATTGAGAGTTTTTGAAAAAAATTAGTAATTTTTCGTATTCGCTAAAAAGTCAATCATTTTAGAGAAATCATAAAATTTCGATGTTTTTAAATTTTTATATTTAGAATTAAAAATATAAATTCATATAGTAAAATTGAACATATAAAATTAAATAATTAATTATTTAATCATATTCATAAATAAAATAATATATATTGTTATATTTTTTCCTTTTAAAAAAGAATAATATAATTGAAGCATGGATGTTAAAATATTCTCTGTTTCCAAAATTTCATCCTTGAAATATATTGAATATAACCTCATGAAATCAGTCGAGTTGCTATCCATCGTAATTTAATGAGTTAACTGTAATGACCCGAAATGTTAAATGAATTTTTGTTTCCTAATTTTGTGTGTTATTTTAGTTTATACTCAACAAAACTATATTCTTTAATTAATGATATGAGTATAATTAAAATGATACCATTTGGTTTTGACTGTTATATGACCATTTGTCAATATGACTGTTAGAAACTAAATGTTTCCATTGTTGTATCTAAATACAAGTGATATTGGTTAATTAATATAGAAAAAAGATTGGATGGCCTCATCCAGTAGTCTTGGGCCGATTGAAGCCAATTTGACGAAACATGTGAAGGAGGTATCACCACTAGGTTTTACTATGGACCAAACCCAAGATGAACTTCATCATGTGAAGTTGGAGTGGAATTTCCTTCGGAAGAAGTTCAAGCTTATAAAAATCACTACTCAGGCAATGTTGGCTGAGCCACCCTCAGATTCTCTCACCTTATCACACCTTACACTTAAGTCTTATGCTGGTGTTATAAGGGGTTATGTAACAAGACCATAACAGCCTTGTGTAATCCTTTGAGATTAATAAAATTGGGATTTCTTCTTATGGTGAAGTTTTTGAATTTTCAATTGTCTGGATAAAAATAGGATGTATATTATTTATGAATTTTGGAAAAAGGATATTTCAAAATATTTACATAAACCTTAAATGACTAGTGATGTGTAATGATTTTCAAAAAACGGTCTTCTAGAAATGTGTTCAGTAAGAAATTTAAAATCTAATAAGATCAACATAATTTTTTGTGAATAGTAAATTATGAATAGTGATTTTACGCTTATTATTAGTAATGTGATCAAATGGATTAGTAATCTCACTTAATGAAAATATTAATATAATTTAGGCACCTTGATTAAGTAATGTGATTCAATAAAATAGGTAAATAACTGAAATATAAATTATTAATCAAGTATTAGGTTTTTTGGGTGAATAGTGTTTTTTAATTAAAAATTAAATTATCAATATTTTGAAAATTATTTTTATAATATGGAGTTCATTTTTGAATTCAGAGCATCAATATTAGGTTAAGGTGATTTTTGGGGATCTTTCTGAAAAAAATGAATTTTCAGTGAATAGTGAAAATACAGTTTTTAGTTTCGGGTGTCTAATGTCATCATTAAAGATGTAATAATTATGTACTAATTCTGGTCTACTTATGAATAGTACTATAATGTATGAGGTGTCCCAAGTGGACAATACCATGGGCAAATACCATGGGCAAGCCCATGGTTTTACCAATACCACCGATGAGGTGTCCCTTGGCCATTAATGACATGTCCCCTCACCTCTCCTATAAATACCAAGAATTTCCCTCATTATTTTCATTTCCAAATCCGTTTAAATGATGTTCTGGTCTCCTTACCTTCGAAGGAGTCCTCCCAAGGTGCCCTCAAGCCTCCCAAGGTCCCGACCTTCATGATTTTGATGTTACTCTTCAAGGTAGGGGATTCTTTCACCCTCCTCGTTTAAGTAATGATTTCCTTTATGTTGTGTATTATATTTTCCATCTATTTATGTTGAGGGTATCTTATTAAATGTTTTCATTACTATCCATTTCATTTTCAAATGATTAGAGACCCATTCATTTCTCATCAATTTGTTTTTCAAATTTTTATGTGACGTCGTTAGGCTGCCGAATTTCTCATAAATGAAATCACATCTTCTGTTTTTTTCACATTTCCATTTCATGTGTTATGTCATTCAAATATCCATACCATGATCCTATTCAATACCCATACTATATTATTAATTATTTATGAGTGGTGACCCTTTTCCCCTCTCTTTTCAATGTTTTCTAAAACCATGTTATATAGCGGTTATGATGCAGAAATTTCATCTCAAAATTTCTATCTCCTTCTCTCATGATATTCCCTTGCTTATTTATGTGAATACCCAAAACTATTTCGTTTCTATGGGTGTTCATAAATATATAAATATTATATATTTGATTCTGTAATTGACATACAAATAACCCCCACTACCTTTCCATGGGTTAGAAATGTTATAATGATCTTATTTTTAAGAGCTTCTAAAATGTCACGATTTTGAAATTAAACCCATTTCTTTTATTCTATATGGGTTATTTATGATTTGTTTATTATGATCTATGTGGATCACATGAAAGTAATGAAATGTTAAGGATGTTCCCTGATAGTGCTCCAATTCATTGGGTAATGATTTGTTCTCTTGAGATGACAATTTTCACGGTACCTTGGTGAATAACCATGGTAATTTTTATGACACCTTGGGGATGGACCTAGGTGATATGTTCATGAATGCCTAAATGAAATGTTGTGGCCACATATTCATGTTATGTTTCAAGTTATTTTCATTATGATATTCCTATACATCTATTTCTCCTGTCTTTATGTTTTTATTAAAGTTCTTATTGATATCACGAGTACACTGATTCCCTTGTTTACCCTTACTGGGCCTTCTGCTCAACCTTTCCATTGATGTATGTCTGTAGGATATGAAAGGTAATAATTTTACTTTGGATGATCCTATGATGAAGCCTTACAAGTGTATTAGAAGAATTTTTTATGTTGTATTAAATTTTTATTATTCCTGATTTCCAAGACTCTAGACTTTAAAGATCCTCTGTATGTAAAATGTAATGAAAAGTTATGTATTAAAAAGGAGGGATGCCACAGTTGGAATCAAAGGATAATTTTTTTATTGATGTAAATTAGGATATTAAATCATTAGGAAGAACCCTATATAATAGTTTAAATATATGAAAAACTTCTTGGTATTTTGGTAAGTATTGAGTAGGTGGTTAATCAAACAAATACATCCATGTCTGGATACGAGCAGGTAGAGGCAGTTCTGGCACATATGTACATAGGGGTAAAACCCAAAAACACCACTTTGAGCTAGGCTCGAATGGGAACTGGTGCAAGAAAACAGGCCTTGTTGCACTTTTGGTTACGACACTCTTGGGGGATATATTTGGTTAATCGCGAGCTTTTTATGAATCATAATGATGGAATTATAGAGATATATAATTTTTTAAGAAAGAAGTTTTAAGACATAGAATCCTTTATAGTTAAAATACTTGTAAATGAAAGAGGTTTCTCACTAAGAATTAATTCTTTTAGAAAATGGTGGGAAAAAGGAGGAACCGTTCAAATTGTGACCACATTGGACCATGCACTGACGTCCCTCCAATGGAAGATGGAATGGAAATATTCATGCGAATGATAAACCAATAGACTCAAGTTATGATTAATAACATGAATCAAGCTGAGAGGTCGATCTCACCATGAAGGGAACCACTTCTTGTTGAGTCCTTTATAATCCAAATACCACCAACCTTTAGTGGATCTACTGACCTGTTGATTACTGAGAAATGGATCAGCTCTATAGATAAGAGAATTTTGGTGCTACATTATTCAGAGCAAGAGAAGGTCACCTTGGTTGTCTATCACTTAGAGGTAGAATCTAATCAGTGGTGGGAACTGATCAAAAACACCTGGAAAATAGTAGAAGTTGAAGCTATGGAGTGGGAAGAGTTCATAGGTCTATTTCATAGTAAGTATTTCCCTCATTCCATGAGAACAAGAATGGAGAACGAGTTTCTCAAGCTGAAGTAGAAGGAGAATGAATATGTGGGAAGCTACGAGATGAACTTCACAAGGCTTTCATGATATACTTCTATCTTTGTCCTGGATCCAAACAGTAAGGTTGATATATTCTTCGGTGGACTGAGACCTCATCTGCAGAAAAATCTAGCCATCCGATATAAGGATATCTATGAGGAGATCATGCTGAGTGAGATGAAAGTCAAACTAGAAATTGGTGAGATGCAGTGGTCCCCTAAATCCACTAACAAGAAGTGATCGATGTATCCCGTCATAGGTATGACTTTTGATCAGGGAAGAGGAAGAAAGAAAGATAAACTTCCCACGTGTAATAATTGTGGGTAGAAGCATTTAGGGAACTGTATGATTGGGAGTGGGAAGTGCTACATGCGTGGTAGAGATGGCCACATTGCGAGGAATTTTCATGGTGATGTGAAACCTCAACTTCCAAAAACAAAATACATTGGGATGATGGTGCAGGACATACCTGATGTCCAATGCTTCATGTGTGGACAACGTGGGAACTTTCCCAATCACTCTATAAATATGTGTGTAGTGGAGGGGAACCACCATCAGCCTCAGAAAAGGCTAAGGGATCAAGGATGTGCATTTTCTATCTTGAAAACCGAATTCGATTCTCCAAACGATGTGGTATAAGGTACTCTTGTTTTTCTATCAAAGCTAGCAAGTACTTTTTTTTATTCAGGTTCTACGCATTCCTTTATTTCCTCCAAGTTTGCAAAAAAATTAGAATCAACACCCGAATTTCTAAATGTAGAGTTGTTAGTCAAGACTCTTGGTGGGACTATCCAAGCATCATCAGTGTTTAGAAACTCTAGTATTTACATTAGTGAGAAATATATTATCTCAAATCTAGTAGTCATTCCCATGCTGAAATTCGCCATTATACTAGGGATGGACTGGCTCTCAATGTATAATACTAAGATCAATTGTATAAGAAAAGAAATATCAATAGTCTAGAATGGAAAACCTTCAGTTATCTTCCAAGGAGAGATATCGCAACCTCATCTTTTTCTAAAAGAACCCCCTATATCATTATTTATGGATTTGATTGGAGAAGAAAAAGAAGGAGATGAGAGTTTGATTATAGAAAATGTACCCATCGTCCATGAATAAGTTAATGTATTTCTAGAGGAGTTTCCTGGACTTCCCCCAGAAAGAGAGGTAGAGTTCTCCATAGAACACATATCAGGATCTCATCCAATATCAAAGACCACTTATAGGATGGTGAATGTGGAGATAGAAAAATTAAAGAAAAAATTCCAAGATATTTTGGAGAAGGGGTTTATCTGACCGAGTGTGTCTCCATGGGAAGCACATGTTCTCCTTGTAATGAAGAAGGATGGATCTATGCGGCTATGCATTGATTATAAATAACTAAATGGGATCACAGTAAAGAAAAAATGCCCTCTTCAATGAATTGATGACTTATTTGACCAACTTCGCGGGGCTCAATGCTTCTCTAAGATTGATATTCGATCTGGTTGTCATCAATTGAGGGTCAAGAATGAATATATTAAAAAACTGCCTTCTGATCAAGATATGGGCATTATGAGTTTTTTTATTACCTTAGGACTGACTAATGCACCTTCAATTTTTATGGATTTGATGAATAGATTCTTTAAAGGATACCTTGATGACGTTGTGGTAGTTTTTATTGATGATATCATGATATATTCCAAAAGTTGCGAGGAGAATAAAGATCATCTATGGGTTATTTTTCAAACTCTGTGCAAGGAGAGGCTTTTTGGAAAGTTCAATAAAATCTGATTTATGGTTACAAAAAGTCGCCTTATTAGGGCACATTGTAACTAATGAAGGAATCTCGGTTGACCCTGCGAAGAAAATGGTTGTAGAGTAGTTGCCTCAACCTATAACAATAACTGAGATTAGTTGTTTTTTTGGATTAGAAGGAATTATAGGAGGTTTGTGAAAAACTTTTCATGAATTTCTAATACATTAACCAAGTTAACTCGAAAATGGGTCAAGTTCATCTGGAAAAAGGGGTGTGAGGAATGTTTCCAAGATCTGAAGAAGAAATCGGTTACTACAACTATGTTAACTCTGTCCTCAAGTGGAGAAGGATTAGTTATTTTTAGTAATGAATCTATAAAATGGATTGGGTGCGTCCTCATGAAAAATTACAAGGTCATTTCTTATGCATCTCGATAGTTGAAGATTAATGAGAAGAATTATGCTACGCATGATCTGAAGCTGGGAGCGGTCATTTTTTCTCTAAAGATATAAAGGCATTATCTATATGGAGAGAAATGTGATATATACACAGACCATCAGTTTTTGAATTATATTTTCACACAAAAGGAATTGAACATTAGACAAATGAGATGGTTGGAACTTCTTAAAGACTATGATTGTTCAATTCATTATCAACCTGGAAGAGTAAATAAAGTTGATGATGCAATAAGTAGGAAAGACCCAGTTGTTATTTCCATGATATGGAATAAAAAATCTCCTTTGATCAATGACCTAGTAAAGCTGGACATGGGAATTATAAGAAAAAGGGAAAACATCAACCCTATCCCAAATGATTTCTCAACCATCATTACTAAAGATGATCAAGAAGGCTTAGAAAGACGATCCATTTTTATAAGAGATGTTTGATGTTGTAAAGGATGGATAGTTTCTTGAGTACAATATTTATCAAGAAGGTGTACTCAGATTTCGTACAAGACTATATGTTCCATCTATTCCGGAAATATAAATGGAACTGATGGTTGAAGCTCATACCTATACTTTCTCTATACATCTTGGAAGCACAAAAATGTATAGGGACCTTCGTGATCATTATTGGTGGGATAATATGAAAAGGAAGATTGTTGAATACACTTCAAGGTTCCTAGTATGTTAGCAAGTGAAGGCAAAGCGACAAATTCCTAAAGGGTTATTGAAACCACTACCCATACCAGCATGGAAGTGGGACAATATCACTATGGAATTCGTCACTAGTCTTCCGATAACTTCCAAATGAAATAGTGCGATATGGGTTATTATGGACCGTCTCACCAAGACTGCCCATTTTATCTCTATTCGGGAAGATTTATCTCTAGAT
Organism: Viscum album; assembly: GCA_963277665.1. Lineage (NCBI taxonomy): Eukaryota > Viridiplantae > Streptophyta > Magnoliopsida > Santalales > Viscaceae > Viscum > Viscum album. The sequence goes on along the minus strand of OY728143.1, from coordinate 1,059,243,038 downwards.
AAACATTCAAGGATTTATGTGTAGGAATTGGTAAGGCTGCATGGATTACAACTTTCCATTGTATCTGATCATGAACCAAGGTTCACATAAAAATTCTCGTGAAGTCTTCAACAAGCTTTAAGCACTGAATTGAATTTCAGTATGGCCTATCACCCCCAAACTGATGGTCAATCTGATAAGACTATTCAAACACTTGAGGACATGCTGAGAACGTGCTCAATGGAATTTAAGGGTGGATGGGATCAATATCTCCTATTTTTTGTGTTCTCTTACAACAACAACATTCACTCGAGCAATAAAATGGCACCCTAGGAAGATCTATATGGGAAGTGATGTAGAACTCCTACTTTTTGGGATGAAGTTGGTGAGAGAAATCTTCATGGGCCTGATCTTGGGCAAGAGATGACAGAAAAAGTTCACGCCATCCAACAAGACATTAAGGCTGCCCAAAGTCAGCAAACGATCTATGCCAAAAACCGTCAAAGGGACATGGAGTTTGATGTTGGTGACAAGTTTTTTCCTCAAATTTCCCCTTGGAATAGATTCATGAGGTTTGGGAAGAGAGGGAAGCTCAGCCCTAGGTACATTGGCCCCTATGAGATCCTTGATCGCGTGGGAGTAGTGGCCTATTAGCTTGCATTTCCCCCAAATATTGCACAAGTTAATGATGAGTTCCACGTATCTCTCTTGAGTAAGTACATACCTGACACTTCACATTTACTAAACCCAGAGGTGGTACAATTGGAACATGACCTCGCTTATGAGGAGGAGCCAGTGGAGATCTTGGATCGTAGAGACAAGGTTCTATGCAACAAGACTACCAAACTTTTTACGGTGTTGTAGAGAAACCACAATATATCAAGAAGCCATATGGAACCCATAATATTCTATGAGGTAGAAGTACCCACATCTTTTATCCTCTAAGGGTACAAGTTGAAAAATTTCAGGGACGAAATTTTTTAAGGTGGGAAGAATGTAAAGACCCCAAATTTTGAATGAATTTTTGTTTCCTAATTTTGTGTGTTATTTTAGTTAATACTCAACAGAACTATATTATTTAATTAATGATATGAATATAATCAAAATGTGGCCATTGGTATTAGACTGTTATATGATTGTTGGTCAATATGACTGTTGGAATGAAATGTTCCGATTGTTGTCTATAAATTCAAGTGATCTTGGTTAATTAATACAGGAAGAAGATTTGATGGCCTCATCTAGTAGTCTCGGGCATATCTAAGCCCATCTGATGAAACTTTGGGAGGTGGTAGAACTACTAGGCTTTGCTCTGGACCAAACCCAAGCTGAACTTCATCATGTGAAGCTGGATCAGAATCGCCTTCGGGAGAAGTTCAGGCTTTTAGAAATCACAACTCGGTAAATGTTGGCCAAGCCACCATCAGATTCTCTCACTTTAGCACACCTTACACATATGTTCTATTCTAGTGTTATAAGGGGATATGTAACGGGACCATAACTACCTTGTGTAATCCTTTGAGATAAATAAAATTGTGATTTCTTCTTATGGTGAATTTTGTGAATTTTCAAATGTCCGGATAAAAATATGATGTATATTATTGATGAAATTTGGAAAATGTATATTTCAAAATATTCCAATGTTATCCATAAATAATTAATGATGTGTAATTATTTTAAAAAAATGGCCTTCTGGAAATGTGTACAATAAGAAATTTAGAATCTAATAAGATCAACTTAATTTTTTGTGAATACTATATTTTGAATAGTGTTTTTATGCATAGGATTAGTAATGTGACCAAAAGGATTAGTAATCTCACTTAAATAAAGTATTAATATAATTTAGGCACCTGGATTAAGTAATGTGATTGAATAAAATATATAAATAACTGTTTCAGAAATTATTAGTAAAGTATTAGTTTTTTCGAGTGAATAGTGTTTTCAAATTAAAAATTAAATTATAAATATTTAGAAAATTATTTTTATAAAATAGAGTTCATTGTTGAATTTAGAGCATCTATATTAAGTTAATGTTATTTTTGGGTATTTTTCTGAAAAAAAGGAATTTTCGGTGAATAAAGAAAATACAATTTTTAGTTTCAGGTGTTTAATGAAATCATTAAGGATGTAATAATTATTTAATCATTCTGATCGACTTATGAATAGTATGATAAGGTATTAGGTGTCCCATCTGTCCAATACTATGGGAAAATACCATGGGAAACCCCATGGTTTTACCAATACCACCGATGAGGTGTCCCTTGGCCATTAATGATTTGTCCCCTCACCTCACCTATAAATACCAAGCCTTTCCCTCACTATTTTCATTTATAAATCCTCCTGAATGATGTTCTGGTCTCTTTACCTCCCTATGAGTCTTCCCAAGGTGCCCTCAAGCCTTCCACGGTCCCAACCTTCAATCTTTCGAAGTTACTCTTCAAGGTAAGGGATTCTTTCACCCTCCTCTTTTAAGTCATAACTTCCTTTATGTTGTATCTTATATTTTCCATCTCTTTATGTTAAGTGTATGTTCCTATATGTTCTTATTTCTGTCCATTTCATGTACAAATGAGTAGATACCATTTCTTCTCTCATCCATTTGTTTTCTGAATTTTTATGTGACGCTGTTAATTTGCCAAATTTCCCATAAAAGAAATTGTATATTCTCTTTTCTTTCTTGTTTTCTTTTCATGTAGTATTTCATTAAAATATCCATACAATGATCTTATTCAGTACCCATACTATATTATGAATTATTTATGAGTGGGTGACCCTTTTCCCCTCTCTTTTCATTGATTTCTAAAACCATGTTATATAGTCGTTATGCTGCAGAAATTTCGTCTCAAAATTTCGATCTATTTCTCTCTCGAAATTCCCTTGTTTATTTATGTGAATACCCAGAACTATTTCGTTTCAATGGGTTTTCATAAATATATAAATATGATATATTTTATTCTGTAATTGACAAACATATAAACCTCACTCCTTTTCCTTGGGTTAGAAATGTTATAATTATCTTATTTTTAAGAGCTTCTAAAACGTCACGATTTTGAAATGAAACCCATTTCTATAATAATCTATGGGTTATTTATGAAATGATTGATTATGATCTATGTGGATAAAATGAAATTAAATACATATTAAGGGTGTTATCTGATAGTGCTCCAATGTATTGGGTAAAGATTTAATCTCTATAGATGAAAAGTCTCACGATACCTTGCTGAATAACCATGGTAATTTTTATGACACCTTGGGGATGGATCTTAGTGATATGTTCCTGAATGTCTAAATGAAATGTTTCATCCACATATTCATGTTATGTTTCAAGTAATTTTCATTATGATATGCCTATACTTCCATTTCTCATATATTTATGTTGTTATTCAAGTTCTTATTGATATCACAAGTACATTGATTCCCTTGTTTACCCTTACTGGGCCTTCTGCTCACCCTTTCCTTTGATGTATGTATCCATGATATGAAAGGTACTAATTGTACATAGGATGATCTTATTATGAAGCCATACAAGTGGATTAGAAGAAATTTTTATGTTATATGCAAGTTTTATTGTTCCTGATTCCCAAGACACTATACTTTAAAGATCTTTTCTATGTAAAATGTAATGAAAAGATCTGTATTAAAAAGGTGGGTTGTCACATTAACAATGTCACATCTTATATATTATTATTTATATAGATTACTTTTACCAACTCTGTTATATGACTCCTAAACACTTATTCCATAGTGACCATAATCTATATAGGCTCCTCAATGTACGATAAATTGGGGTCAAATAATATTTTTTTTAAATAGTATCACATGTGTTGGATCTAGAATATACTTACTCAGTAAAGTGATATAGAGAAAATCACATAACATAGAAAATCATAATGAAATTTCTAATGGGTGATCCAAAACTCCAATTCAATCAAGGATTTTGAATGGACTAGTGAACATGGGGTTCTGTTTTCCTTTACTACCTAACCATATAAACCCCTTTATGTGGATATGAATTTAAGAAAACATGATCACCCAATTGAAATTCTAAATCATTACATTGTCTATAATAATAACTATTTTTCTGGAATTTTATACTTCATTAAAATATGTCTGAATATTCATTTCCTTCAAAGATAGATCCTCACCATGTTCTAGGCCCACAAAAATTCATTCATCAACAAAAAACTCATCAAGTTGATATGAAATCCCAAATAATTTATACAACTTAATTTATAATTCATTATATGTAGATATTTATAATACAGTTTTATATGATCATGATTCCATGTGTATATAAATATTATCAACCTAAAACAACAACTTGGAACTAGGTTTCAAAATCATTTTTTAAAAACAATAAAAAAATGACTATTTTTTCCTTGGATATTCTAAAAAATCACGGGATAACCTCGAGATGTACATAAGAATGTGGTGAAATATAAATCATGGTATGGGAATATAAAATAATAGCATAATGATAACAAGTGAATGTGATCCAAGAGGTATATCAATGTAACAAAAGAGGGGTGAAAATCATAGTCTTGAATTATCAGACATGAAATAATTTGATAATATAAAAGAAACATAGGATTTTTTAAACAATATAAAACCTGACATTATAAAGCTAATTCAAGGATAAATATAGAGAAATCATATCATATCATTTTATGATAGCCTCCTATGGATGGTACGTAGAATATCTTGAGATAAAAAAATTACCCTATGCATTGGAGGTCTATATAATTATGGACCCACCTATCACTTTCATATCATATCCATGCATAGGTGTGAAACATAGAACAAGAAACATAAATATGTATTTCATCTGTGTTAACCCAATTATTATAGTGTCTGGTTTACATACATGGAAATACAAAATCAATGAAGGATATGTACAACTAGATGAATATCATTGAGTTTAAATGGGAATGGTTTTTCACTACTAATTTTTTTTGAAATTTAAAATCATAAAATGATTTCAAGAGCATATTGTTGGTTCATAATGATTAATTAAATGGTTAAATGAGTCTAGATGGATAATATCATAACATTGTAAATCATAAGGATAGGAATATGGATGTTTGGATGCATATTACAAAATGAACAATTTGGAAAAATATATACTTTGAAAAGGTTCACAAATAAATAGGAGAATAAGATGCTCCCATACCTTGAGAGGGCTTTTTATAATGCATTAGAAGAGAATCTAATCATATTGGGTGAAATTCTTTGTTAATATTGAGTTGTAAGGTTAGCTTAAGATTTATCTAAATGTGGTTGTATTGAATAGGATTTTTAGTAACAATGTTTATTTATAGAATATGTAGGATAATTATATATTAATTTTCACACATATGTTTTAAACTATAATGGACAATGTAATCAAAAGCACAAAATCACAATGATTTTCCCACAGTTTCTACCTATTAAGTGTGGTTTTTAAAATGTTATATGTGTTTGAAGTGAAATCATTAAAATAATTCCCTTGGTTATTTATAAGACACTAATGTTTATTATTAATTGTTTTTAAAAACATATAATATAATTTATGTATGGGAGGATTTATTATGGATTTATAAAAATAATAAAATAGTAAAAAAATAACCCACTTTTTCAAAGGGAAAATATTTATTTGATTGTGGATACCATTTATGACTTATTTTATATTATTTTAGGTAATGATATTAATAATTATTTTTTGTAATTTTACCACATACTGATTTCAAAAAACATATTTTATCAAAATAACCCTCTAAATATATGATTTTAAATTTTTAAATAAAAAATATTCATTTATTTAAAATACAGGTCATTTTACCAATTTAAATTGTTTACCCTTAAAAAATCAACATTTTAATTAATAAAATAATATTATTACTTATTTTTAACAAATACTGTTTAATAATAATATATTATTAAAATATAATATATTTTAAAAAATCATTAATTCATCAAAAGGCTGTATTGATTGAAAAAATATATTTCCCATAAATACAATATTTCTTTTAGTCTATTGAAATATATTAATTATCAAACACATAATCAAATATTTGAAAAGGTATTTATAATAAAGGGTAAATAAAATCATTATTCTATTTAAAATCATAAAATTTCATTATTGTATGGTATTTATTCGTAACTTTTTATTGCAACTATCTATTCCCTATGTGTAAGGTATGCTGGAGTGATATTTTTGGGATGGTTTATTGAACATGGTATGGGACCCTGTAACGTCCCGGTTCTGGAAGCCACCCAGAGGCACCCCATACCCAGTTGGTCACATGGACTCAAGCGCATTTCCCCAAACACCAGAGGCTACCAACTAGCAGTGAGGGTCTACGATGTAATAGTGGGGAAACTATGCCCTCATTGGGAGAGTACACAATGGAAGTAAACAAAATATGCAACAACAGAAACAGTAAATATCCAACAGCAATTCACATGCGAACAACAGAAGACTAAAACAATAAATCACTGGACCACATATGTATATATGAAATGATGCATTATATATATGTAGGAAAACTACCAAACTGGTCATAATGCTGGAAATACAAATAGTACCAAAAACAAGTTCAGAAGAAAAGATAAACAGCTCCTCAACATTTCAAGCCTAAGCTTCGTCACATGCTCTCCTTCTCCAAAGTAATAACGTACCAGAAGTTGAAGGTTGCTTGACCTTGTCTATACATGCAACAACATAGTCTGTTTGGGCCACAAATCATGGACCAAATAGGGTGTGAGATTAAATCCCAGAAGGCAACCACCCAAATATCTATCCTCACAGTCAGTAGGCATATTGTAGGTAATAGTACAGTAAGAAGTAAACAGTAAAATTAAACAACAGGTAGTAACCAGCAAGCAGTAACATGATGATATACAATAGTAATCAATCCACATAACAACAAGCAGTAGTGAAGAAAATAGCTAACCACAACAGGAACCCCTCTAGGATATACTCTCATCGAACCCCTCTTGTCCTATCCAAGATGTAACACAACTTTCTGGGTAGTACACTCATCCCAACCCCTCTGGTTTGGTCATACAAATTTATAAGACTCCCTGGGAATGCTCGCTCAGTCAATTCCCTTTATAGTCTAGGGTAGTTAGGGACTCTCTAAGGAAGATCCTGCTGTATAACACTCTTATATCCCCATGGTCTAGAAACTCACTGAGAAATCTCACTTGGTCAATTCCACCTATAGTCTCAGGTCTACCACAGACTGTAATGAAGCACACTCAGTCAATTCCTTCTCTAGTCTGGAAATGTTTTAAAGAAATTCAAAAAAGTAAAGACTCTCCGAGGAAGATCACTCGGTCTACCCTCCTGTAGCCTATAATATCCAAGACTCTCTGGGAATCTCACTCGGTCTATCCCCTCTAGACTATAATAAACAATAATCTATGAGGATTCTCACTCGGTCTCCCCTCCTATAATCTATAATATCCAAGAATCTCTAGGAAGGTCACTCGGTCTATCCCTTATATTCTATAGCACCAGGTTCTCACAGTCCTGTGCCAGTCAGTGCATAATAATTCTATAAGACCAAAGTACACCTATAGATCTACTTGGCTAACCATTCTACAGAACAACAAGCATATCAAGAATATCATTCCTTCCTATGGTCACAAGGCATATAAAAAAGTATAACTCCCAAGGTCTACCACAACCAAAAGTTCATAATAAGAATGAGGCATGGAAAAAACATCCAAGAATAGAAATTATCCTCAAACATGATCAAATTACTTCTACGCAAGAAAACAAGCAAGGTAGGAAAAAAATATGGGTAAAAAGGTAAACACAAAATACCCCGTTCACGGGCATTGGTGGAAATTTTCACATTATACTCAAATACATATAAAGGTAAGGCACAAACAACCTACCATGATGCTCGGAGATCAATATACATTGACCACGAGGCTTGATTCTCCCTATAATGGAATATATCTCTGAAAACGCACAAAACCTTCAACCCACAACATCTTGAGGAAGGGGGAAAATCATGGAATGAAACTCAGTAAGAAGGAAGAGCTCACTTTTGTGATTCCAACGCAATCGATGGAGGTCGATTCAGCAAACAGACGGAGGCTTGGGGGCTCGGAGGAGGTTCGTGGTCTTACGAGGCACTCTTGGTTGAAGAACATGAAGAGGAAGAGGTTTCCGCCAATGCGGCGCAACCCCGGTCCATTTAATGAAAAAAAAGTACATTGTGTATACTTCTAGGGTACATGTAATGTACTTGGGATTTCTTTACTCTTCTTTAAGTGTCCTTCACATCACCCTTACACACTGTGTGTGTGGCCGGGACACGTCCAGCACATGGCATGTCGCATCATCAAAGTACATGTCGTGTACTAATAAAGTACACGGCATGTACTTTGAAAATTTCCAGATTTTCCTCTTTTTCTAAAAAACTACTAGAAAAGGAAAAACATACCTGAAACAAAGATCTGAGTTCTTAAAATATTCACCCCTTAAAAAAATTCATCTCTGAATATCCTTAGCGAGGCATAGAAGAAGAAACCTCGAATAGCTCTAGCCACTGTGATCGTACATCGGTCTCCATCTCCCAAGTCTCATCATGTACTCTCTCGTGCTGCCATAACACCCGTACTAGAGTAACAGACTGGCCACAGAGAACGATTTTATTTCAATCGACAATCCGGGTAGGATGCTCTTAAAATGACACATCTGCTTCAAGATCAACCTCCTCAGGTTGAAAGACATCATACATGTCTAAAAAGTAATGTCATAGATGAGAAATATGGAAGACGTCGTGCATAGTCCAATACCTCTGAGGTAACTGCAACTAGTAGGCAATCGGCCCAACTCTCTCCAACCCCTCAAATGGCCCGACGTACCACGGTGAAATATTACCCTATCTCTGAATCCTCTTGTGTCCAAACATTGGTGCGACGCGCAGGAAAACCTAATCCCTAGCCTCAAACTCTAGAGGACATCTCCGCTGATCAGCATAAGACTTTGGTCGAGACTATGCTGTCTCCATCCTCTTCTGAACCAACTCTATTTCTTTGAGGTGTCATGAACAAGACGAGGTCCCAACAATGATGCCTCTCTTGTCTCCAGCTAGCACAAAGGTGATTGGCATGGCCTACCATACAAAGCCTCATAAGGTTCCATCTGAATGGTCACCTGAAAACTGTTGTTATAAGAAAACTACACAAGTGGAATATTCTTCTCCCAAGAACCTCCAAAATATAGAATGCAATATAAGATCATATCCTCAAGCACCTGGATCATATGCTCAGACTGGCCATCTTTCTGGGGATGGTATGTTGTACTCAAAAGAACCTTTGTACACAAATCCTTCTAAATCCCCTACCTCAAACGAGAATTAAAACACGCATCCCTGTCTGAAAAAATGGAGCGTGGAACTCCACATAGACATACAATCTCTCAGATGTACAACCACGGTAACTCATCAACACTGAAGGTCTCCTTGATCACCGAGAAATGAGAAACAATCGTAATCCTGTCGATGAAAACCCAAACAAACATCACTCCCTCGAGGCAACCTCGGTAACCCGGTCACGAAGTCCAACACGACATTGTTCCTCTTCCACTCAGGAATGGGTAACTGCTGTAAAAGACCTACTGGTCGTTGATGCTTGTTTTTCACCTAATGACAAGTAGAACATCTCATAATGAAACTAGAAACATAATTCTTCATACCTGGTCACCAATACTTGTGATGAAGATCCCAATACTTCTTGGTGACACCATGATGAACTGCCCAAAAAGATGAATGAAAATCCCGCATGATCTCCTTGCAAATGTCTGTTGGCACCCATACGCGTCCCTGGAAATGAAAGATTTCATCCTCACCCACTATCCATCCAGGAGGAGGGTCCTCTCCTAACGCACTCCCCCGTATGACTAACCCTTCTCAGTTTGATAGTTTCCTCATTCGTACCCAATCATGAAGGGTAGAGGTAACAACTATAGAAGATAGAAAGGTTTTCCCCTGTTTGTCTTGCACCTCCAAATGAATCTCATAGAACAGAGCCACAAAATCCCACTCACTACTGGCCTCCCTAACTGCTTGAATCTAAGCTCTCCTTCTCAATGCATCAGCCACTACATTGCCCTTTCCCGGCGTATAGGCATGCTCAATGACAAAATACTGAATATCCTCAACCCACCTTTGATGTCTTAGATTCATATCACGCTGGGTGAATATATATTTGAGACTTTTGTGTTCGGTGAAAACCACAATGTGGTCTCCCAGCAGGTAATGTCTCCAACATCTTAAGGCAAGAACAACATCTGCAACTCCAAATAGTGCATCAGGTAGTTCCTCATGTGTAGACTCAACTGTCGAGACCTGTAAGAAATGACTTCATCTCCCGAAATAAGCACAAATCCCAGACCTTCCATAGTTTGAGGTAAAATCTTAGTAGCCTTAGTTTTATCATCAGCGCTTATCGATACTGGTGCTTCGCATGTCTTTATCTCTTTTGTCGTTATGGAGAGCCTCGGGATCTGTATCTTTTTGTCTTCCGACATGTTGACTCTTGATACACCATTGGGAATGAGAAAATATAGCATACATTAGTGCAGAGAGTGGCCTCTTGAGGTTGCAGGGTGTCACTTCTTATGGGACCTCTATTTCCTAGAGATGATAGGCTATGATGTCATTCTGGATATGGACTAGTTGCCCCCAAGCGAATTTCTTCAAAGGCCAAGGGTTTCCAACTAGAAGCGAGGGCCTTGGGTGTGATAGTGGGGAAACTATGCCCTCATTGGCAGAGTACAAAATAAATGTAAACAAAATATTCAACAATGGAAACAGTAAATATCCAACAGTAATGCACAAGTGAACAACAAGAAGACTAAAAAAATAAACCACTAGACCACATATGTATATATGAAATTATGCATGATTCATATCTATGAAGACATCCAAACAGGTCACAATGCTTGAAAAACAAACAGTACCAAAAACAAGTACAAAAGAAAAGATAAACATCTCCTCAGCATCCCAAGCCTAAGCTTCATCCCATGCTCTCCTGCTCCAAAGAAATTACATACCAGAAGTCAAAGGGCACTTTCCCTTGTCTATACCTGCAACAACATAGACTTTTTCATCCCAAAATCATGGCCCAAACAGAGTGTGAGACTAAATCCCAGTAGGAAACCACCTGAAGATCTGTTCCACACAGTTAGCGACCATATGTCAGGTAATAGTATAGTATGCAGTAAACAGTAACATTAAAGAGTAGGTAGTAACCAACAAGTTGTAATAGGATGATATAAAACCATAATCAATCCACAGAACAACTATAAACAGTGAAGCAAACATCTAACCACAATAGGAACCCTTTTTGGAAGTACTCCAAGCCATTCCCTCTTGTCTTATCCAAGAAGTACCCACAACCCTATGGGATGTGCACTCAGCCTTACTCCTCTGGTTTGGTCATTCTAATTTATATGACTCTTTGATAAAGCTTGCTCAGTAAATTCCCCTTATAGTATAGGGTAGTTAGGGACTCTCTGAGGAAGATCAGACAGTCTAACCCTCTTATAGCCCCAAGTTCTAGAAACTCTCTAAGGAATATCACTCGGTCAATTCCTCCTATAGTCTCAGGTCTAACCACATACTCTCTATGGAAGCAAACTCAGTAAATTCCTTCTCTAGCCTGGAAAGGTTGTAAATAAATTCAAACAAGTAAAGAATCTCTGAGGAAGCTCACTCGGTCTACCCTCCTGTAGTCTATAATATCCATGACTCTCTGGGAATCTCACTCAGTGTATCCCATGTATTCAATAATAACCAATACTCTCTGAGGAAGCTCACTCGATCTCCCCTTCTGTAGTCTATAATATCCAAGACTCTCTGGGAAGCTCAATAAGTCTATACCTTACAGTACTTAGCAGCAGGTTCTCATGGTCTTGTGCCAGTAAGTGCATAATATGGCTATAAGGCCAAAGTACACCTATAGAGCTACTTGGCTAACCATTCTACAGAACAACAAGCATTTCAAGAATATCTTTCTGTCCTATGGTCACAAGGCATGGAAACAAGTATAATGCATAAGGGGTAACACAACCCAAATGTATTAACAATAACAAGGCATGGGAAAACATTAAATCATAGCAATTATCCTCAAACATGATCAAATTTCCTCTACAGAAGAAAACAATCAAGGTAGGAGAACAACAGGGGTAAAAAGGTAAACACGGAATACCCCGTTCACGGGTATTGGTGGAAATTTTCACATAAAACTCAAAGAATTATAAAGGTGAGGTAAAAACCACCTACCATGATGCTAAGAGATCAATATACTTTGATTACATGGCTTGATTCTCCCTAGAATAGCGCAGATCTACAAAAATGCACAAAACGTTCAAACCATGATATCTTGAGGAAGAGGAAAAATCATGGAATGAAACTCAAGAAAAAGAAATACCTCACCGCTGCGGTTCCAACGCAATCAGCGGTGGTCGATTTGGAAAACAGACAGAGGCTCGGGGGCTCAGAGGATGTTCGCAGCCAAACATGGCACTCTCGGTCAAATAACCTGATGAAGAAGATGCTTCCATCAATGCAGCGCAACCCCGGTCCATTTAATGAAAAAAAGAAAGTACACAACATGTACTTGGCCTTTCCATACTCTACATTAAGCAGCCTCCACATCGCCCCTACACACCATGTGTGTGGCCGGGAGATGGCCAGCACAAGGCCTGGTGCATCATCAAAGTACATGGCGTGTACTTATAAAGTACAGGACGCGTACTTTGAAAATTTCCAGTTTTTCCACTTTTTCTCAAAAACGACTAGAAAAGGAAAAACATACAGGAAACAAAGACTTAGGTTCTTAAAGACATGATATTGATAAGCATGAAATTACTCCATAAATGATTTTTTGTTCTTTAGATTTGAATCTTTTCTTGGGAATGGTCAAGGAAAAACCCAATGATGCAATCTCCCTCAAACTATATGATACATGGGAATCATAGGGTATGATCACTCATGAAAAGGCCATTACTTCTACCATTTGTTTATATTTAACGATATTATAATCCTTAATATATACTAATCATAACATCACTTTAGAAAAACTATAATATCAATGGATACAATACTTATCAGGCTTTTAAACTTAATATGTATAAAACATGATTATCAAAAATAGCCAAATTAGATCATGTGTTTTCTCTAACTAAAATAATTAATAATGATTTTATTCATTAAATATGAAGATTTCATTTATAATTTTTTAATTCATTACATTTTTGTGCCTATAGAAATTTCAAACTCAAAATTTTTATTTCATACACTGAAATTGATGAGGATACTTTTGAATAATCACCACTTCATATTCACATGTGTCTTCCTCAATCTTGGGGTTCTACCACAACAATTTATCTAGGTAGTTTGTCTTACTTAATTGATCTTTATCTCTATAATATAATATAATCACCATATTTTACTCGTATGAAATATCATTATCCATTGGTACCATCTCTAGATTTAGTATTTGAAACAGGTCCTGTATGTACTTCCTCAAGAGGGATACATGGAACACAACATGTAATTGATATAGTTTATGTGGGAGTTCTATTAAATATGCCACCAATATTATGTTATCAAGGATCATAAATAATATGATGTATCTTGGAACAAGATCTATATTTTTGAAAAACCTCAGGAATTTCTTCAATGGTGTTATTTGAAAGTTCACATTATCATCAATCTCAAATTATATGATACAATAATGATTTTCAATATATATGTTATACATAATTTTTGGGGATTTCATATTATAAATAATTTTTTCGACCATATATATCATATAATGGACAATACTAGGTCCCATAATCATCCACTCTTTAACATCCACTCGTCCTTTGGGATCATCACACCACTTCTCATAGAGATCCTCATAAGGTACCAAATGAATAATAATATAAAAATTGGTGTTTTGTGAGACCCCAAATTGGGGAATTTTTCCTTCCTTGCACCCATGTAAACACATTAAACATTATCATTTCTTACCCTATATATTTTTTTTTTGTATTTTGACTGACCATTCATTTGAGTGTCAAATGTATTTCTCAATCTCATTTTTATATCCAACACTTGTTGATGGTTTCTAAAAAACCTCATTGTAATACTTGAATATTTATTTAATAAAATAGGTAGTTTATGTCCATCTAGTATTACCACATACCTTATTTATATCATGATTTTTTTATTCAAAGATAAATATTCTCTGATTGCATTAAAATGCATTGTCTTGGTATGGTTATCAAATACCACCTAGATGGATTTATTACCTTTAAGAGTATTAGAGATTGAAATAATTAAATCAATGGTTATGTTTTCCCTTATAGATTTTGGTATGTTAAATTGTTTCATAATAATCTTATAATTTTTTTATTCATTGATGACATGTTGGTATATTAAGAATTGAGATAAAAACACAACAATCACATTCATCCATTTATTTCACAAGATATTTTCCTTTAAATATCTTGTAATCAAATTTATTAATAGATTTATAGGGATTTATGTGATATGAGAATCATCTAGAATTACCCTCTCTATTTATAGTTTTTATGGGACACCTATTTAGGTTCCAATAATTATGAAATCAATTATTTTAAAATTTGATCACCACAATATTCTCTACATTTTTTTGTATCACCTCATCATCCTCTTATGCTTCCTTCATCCTCTAAAAAATTATGGTAGAGTAGTTATTTGAGAATGGATGGATGAATATCATTTTATTATTCTCATTTCCATTGTTATTATGCCCATTATGATTGGATTTCTTTAAATACTGATCACAGATTATGTTTCAGGGTAATTTATTCACATAGAATATATCAATTTGTTTTCATTCTTAATGTGGTAATAAATAAATAAATTATGATCATTGATCAGCTCCAACCACCTATAATGGAAAATCTGATGATCCTTTTTTTAATATATACCTGATTCCTTTTAGATCCTTATAAATTTCACACATTTCACAATATATATAATTTCCCCAAATCATCATCATAATGATCATTGTAGTAAATTCTATCTCTTGTGTTGGGTAGATATAATATTGGATGTTTAATTGGAGGGATGAATATCGTATAATTTTTTTATCTTGAATGATTACACAACTGAAGACCATTATTAATGAAATACTATAGATCACAAATCCTTCCCCTCCTATGGGTAATGTGATACACTTTTCATGAATTAACATATTATGAAACTCTTGAGTTTATTAATCGGTATAGAAAAAAATAAACCATTTCCATGTTCTCTTGGATAGTTGGATTGAAAATCATGATATGTTTTTTAGGAATCGAAGATAGCCCCACCTAATCTGAGGAAACTACAAATTTCAATCATAGATGTTTGTATTGGACATCCTTCAATATCCTTAGTATTTTAATGATCCATAGAAATCTTTTTTTCAGATAAAATTCTATAGAAAAGTTACATTATCCATCTAGAACACCAGTTTATTGTTCTATTTAAATAACATTTACATTCGCATATTATTTATTATCTAATTTGAAAATTTCTCCAGTTCCTCCATTCATTAGAGTAGATAAGAATATAAAATAAAAATATTACCAAAATTTTTCAAAGAGAATCCATATATAATATATTTATCAATTGAATGAGGGATGCTGGATAATTAGTGAATCCAAATAGAATCTCTATGAACATGTAATTCCTATACCATGTATAGAAACTAATCTTGGGGATGTTATAACTCATCCCCTTTTCTTAATAATATCCCAACCAATTATCCACCATAGATAAGTACAAGGATCTGTGTTGTTAATTTAAAAAATAATAATACAATGGATGATAGATCTTTTTCTATATATTGATCTTGTTGAGATCATGATAATCAATGTATATTAATATTGACCAATATTTATTCTTTAAAGAAATTCCCAGTCAATCCC
This sequence comes from Viscum album, assembly GCA_963277665.1. NCBI lineage: Eukaryota > Viridiplantae > Streptophyta > Magnoliopsida > Santalales > Viscaceae > Viscum > Viscum album. The sequence continues at coordinate 1,059,227,113 of OY728143.1, read as the reverse complement.
ATTGTAAATAAAATGTGTATGTAAACCCTTTATCTAGTTTCCACTATAATTTATTATTTTTCTCATTGAGTTCAGCAATGGCCATTATATATGGATTTTAAGATATTGGAAAAGTTTTTATTATATTCTTGATTGGGAATTCACACTCATCGCATGGAATATGGATAATATATTCTTCTGGTAACACATCCATGTATTCCTTCACACTTGGAAGGACTTAAATGATTAACTATTCCATTGTCTCTATCATTTTAGAAAGATACACTTTATCATTGAAAAATTATATCATTGATTTATCTAATAATACCAAATAAGATTCATCCTCCACCTTAAAATAATATAGAATTATAGGATGATTCTTGTAATGAATGGTAATTTATTTTTTGTAAAATTTTATAGGGTTATATAAGGAAATCCAATACATTCCTATAATATAATTAAAATCATATAATGGTATAATCATATCGTTTTATGGGAACTTTTTTAAAATTATGATAATGAATGATTTATTATCTTATTAATAAATAACTGATCCTTCATTACTGATAAATCAACATTTATGTTTTGCATTGGTTCTTGAATAGATCTACTAAACCTTAATTTTATTAAAGATTTTGTAAAACTCGAATTCAACGGTGTAGTCACAATTCATGAATGAATTTTTATTCTTAAAATATATGCATTATTGTTGAGGCCCACCTTAGATGTTATGGTAGCATAATCTCACCCATTAAATATAGTCTATGTGGGTCTTATTCTCTAGTTATCATCGGTAACGGTTAGTATATGAATTTTTTTTTCATAATTTCATTTCTCCCTGAAGTTTAATCATTGGAGAATATAATGGGATGGACTAGATCATTCCTTTATTCCATCACATCGGTGGGTTTCTCCCATTAGAAATTCCTATCACGGTACGTTTTCATTTATTAAATAAATAATTTCCTTATACACTTTAGTCATTTTTTTAGGATGATTCTCCTCACATATTGGAAATGTGGGATGATCGAATTAATTTTCTTATGGTACTAATCTAGAACACAACTATAATAAAAATAAATTCTCCATTTCCTCTCTATAGACATATGATAACAAAGATATTCTCAAACCACTATTTTGACTTCGAGCAAATATTAAAAAAAATCTTTCAGCTATTAATTTTATTAATGGTGAAGACACTTCATATAAATTGGTTTATCCCGCCAAATATGGGGATAGTATTAATTTAAGAGGAAATGAAAATGATGTAATATTATTTTACTAGTATTTTGATGTTCTTCAGATATGTAATGATTGATTTCTCATCCATTTTCCTTATGCCTATAAAAGTACATCTATATTTGTTGGAGGATTTTTTGAGGATCGTTTTTTTAAAAAAAACTGTAGAATTTCGTCCACTCCATCACATAAATATCCTCATTGGGTTGTATATTATTTCCAGCTTCTCCCATTGATAATATTATACATCCATATGATAAACAACCATCATAATATTCTATAACTCTGAATATTACCGGATGGAGAATATTGTTTCAGGGTATTCGATCCATTTATCAATGGAAAAAAAGTTCTTATAATACAATGTATGTTGAAGGCCATTATTGAGTAAAGTTATCACATTATACTGAATATTTTTTGGTGGATTCTATCATACCCAAATTTTTAGTTTTCTTTTTAAAATATTAATAAATATTTACAGTTTTATCATGAATTTTATTATTACAACTCACATCAGTCTGGGAATCTCATTTGGGAAGTCATCACATTAAACCTCACAGAGTTTTTTGAATACTATCTTCCAATGTTGTGGAAATTGACTATAATAAAAGGAAAATAATGGATGGTTATTTTTCAAATATTTACAACATAATTTGGAAACCATGAATATTAATGGGATGACTCAAAAATGGAATTTATTAAAAAAAACATATGCATTTCAATGTTTACATTTAATTTATCTGTATCTTGTTACATAATAGTTAATTTTATTGGAATTTGATTCCCATAATAATGGTTTATAATGAACCTGAGAATTTTATAAAGCATATCCCATGAATGGGTCAAACCATGTGTGTAGAAAGGCCCATTTTCTTACACCTAGTGATGATCATTTCTATATCAATGTTTTTTTTTCACAGTCACTACCCCATGGTACATCTATTCCATATCGAAATCCACTTTTACTAATGATACATCAATATATTTTCCCATAAACCTCTTACTTTACACATAGAAAATAACTTGGTTGTTTTACTATTTGTAGTATTATCCTTAAGGATATCACTACAGTTTCTAATATAAATCACCAAAATAGAAAGAAAATACTTTGATACCAGTTATGAAAAATACATATCATTCATTCACCATATTTCCTGATTCATTTCATAAGGATACACACAATTCAACCACTAAGGATTATCTGGCCTATTATATTTTAGAAATTCGGTACCTATAATATTAACATTAAACATGTGTATAATATCACTATTTATATTCTTTGAAAAAATTCCTTCTATTCCAGGGATATTCTAAAATTGAAAGTCATAACATGGGGATACATCTAAGAAATGGTTGAGATATATTCTTAGTAAATAATTAACAATGAAAAAAATAAATTAATGAAGTAAATATTATCAAATAGTCAAATCTGGTTAAAATATGAGGGAATATAGTCATAACCTTTAACAATGAGTCATGATATAAAATGAAAATACATGGAAAAAATAAGATGTCGTAACAACATAAAAATTAATTCATAAACCTGCATCAAGGGTAACTGATAAAAAACGACATAGTGTTATTATGATAACCACTCATGAACCATACATGAAATATCATGAGAGAAAAAAATTTAATAATTAATTGGAGGGATATATAATTTCCAGAAAACTTTTCACATTCATATCATGTACATTAATAACAGTTCTACAAAGTCCGTACAACATAAGGTGTTATTCATGACTTTTATCCCCATGGTTGAGGATTATTGGGTAAAAAATGAAAATATCCAACCAATGAAGTATTTGTAGAACTATTTTATAACACCAAAAGAATCAACATTGTGCTTCCTTTTTAAATAATTCAGTAGCATGTGATGTACACAAAACAGAGTTCATGCACACCACGACCTATCAGACATGTTGTCGAAAGCATGATTAAGAGTGTTGTTAACAAATTTTTAATTTTATACATATCCCATATAATTTTAACAATCATGATATGTGTTTAATAAACATAATATAAGGAAAATTCAATTTTTTATATAAAATAAGTATTTTTCAAAAAAAAATTATGTTTTATTCCTTAAAATGGTGAACAATTTTTCAATCCAATATTTGACACTTTTATATATTCAATTTTAATGAATTATATTCTTATGTAGTGGTGGTACATAAATATTTAATTTGGATACGTTTTTTGTATAAGGATCCACCCTTAAACATTACATAATCTTGAATAAATTTAATAATTCACATTGGGAATCTTTTCAGGTTTATAAATTTAGAGAATTAAGTCATAACATAAAAACCAACTTGAATATTACATGTAGACACTTCTACTCAGTATCCATTTTTTTATAAAAAAACTCTTAAAAAAGTCATGTCTAATTCCATGTTTTAGACATCGTGACTTTTCCTTGAACCCATCCTTGACCCTATTCGACTTTAAGTCCTGTGAAAAAATTTCAATGACTTGGGATGAGCATAAAAAATCTCAGTAAGGGATACACAAAGAAGAAAAACTATTAGTTTTTCAAATCAACAAGTAAACCATGAATACCATATCATAAGTAATAGTTTTTTCCATTATGAAGTAGTAAATACTATTCACTACATAAAATATCACCACATACCATTTATTAACCAAAATATTACCACAAAACCCATAGAATGAACACATAAAATATACAGGTAATTTGGGACATAAACATACTTAAATGGAATAACCATAGTGTCGACATCCAATCATATCACTAAATGGAATAGCCATACGACCAAAATCTGTACCAAATGAATTAGAGGTCACAATGTAACCACCCATCCTTGTTTATCATAGCACCACCCATCATTTGGTTAATCACATAACCACCAATCAAATGTCCAAGTACCATTATAAAATCATAACACATAAACTATTGAAAATATAAATATTTAAATAATAACATTTCATTTGAAATCAAAATAAATCATTTCAAGATATTGAAAATATAAATAAATTTCATAAAACATTTTCAATACAAAAAATCCCAAAAAAAACATATTAAGGGGTTTTTTCATTTAAAAAAAATTAAGGCTTATTGAGGAATCTAACTAACGATTACAACAGTGGAGAGGTCATTATCACTACAAATGTTAAACTCATTACATTAGTAATATAGTAAAATAATTTGTAGAAAAAATATTCATGTTGAATGAAAATAAAAGTCAAAGGGGTTTATTGTATATTGTATAAATGAAAGTCATGTATAAATCAAAGTATGCCTCGAGGAAAGGATATTGAGACGAAGTCCCTTACAAAGTCTATTTTGTAAATAAACTTGATCGATTATGCGTATTAAATGTAAGTAAAATTAAATAAAGTACAAATAAAAGATAATATATCAAAATTTATATGTCACCTAATCATAGTACTACATAATAAAAAAGTATAAGTTTAACTCAAAGAATGGAAATTGGGTTAAAAAGTTTCATACCTTTGGTCCGACTTGACCCGTTAATTATTTAATTTCTTAAATACTAAAAATAACTTAATTTATACATTCATAAGAAACATATTCAATTATATTCTTGTTTTTATATCATTTATTACCTAGCTATAACAATTATATAATTATTTGAGTTCATATCGGACAATTTGTCGATGTTCGGATGTTTAGTTAAAAATGAACTTGTTTTAATTATAAAATGTCCATGTGGTCAAAATTAAATTATATCCCGAATGATATTAATGATTTAAATATCACATTTATCATATTTATCTAGTATATATATGTATTTATAATAGTAAATACCATTTGGTAGTATAAAATGAAATGCACTGTTCATGGAGACAGTTTTTCGTACGTACCCATGAACATAACCTTCATTTCTATTACACGTTTTAATGGAATAAAAACATAATTATACATATATATATTATAATTAAATTATAATATCATATATAATTCCTTTGAATCCATCATTTATATATCTCATGTATGGAATGAACGATTCATATCACTTTGAGGGGCTGGTAGTCTGCACTTCCTCTAATGAAATTATCGCATTAACCCATTATGGAAACCATAATAGTATGATATAAATGAAAAATGCAGTTAAATAGACCCTTTATAAATATAATATATATCACATATAAATATAGTGTCATCATAATTTCAACCATAAGAGTCGGTAGAAGAAAATTGAACAATCATCGTTTCATGAGGCATTAGTTCTCCGTCTCTAGATCAGTATGTTCTTTACCAACTAGACGGGGGTTTTTTCTAGTGTATTTCAAATTATTCTCATAAAAACATCCTAGTATATTGAGGATAATGGGTTTTTATAAAATAAAAGAACAAAAGATTTTAGTGTGTTGGAGAAGTAAAATAAAAGAAAATAACTTAAGAGAATATGTAACCTTTGATTCGAGAAACTACATTTGGCTTGAACCAAAAGGTTTACTTGATGTGATTTATGCAAAATGTAAGGCTTATATTTGTAATAGAAGGATGTTGGGATATTATTTAGGTAGATTGTGGATAAGATAAGAGAATTTATATTTATGAGTAATGAGTTAGAGGTGAGGGCTTTTTATAAGGATGGGGAGGGGCTCTTTATAAATGTTTGAAGATATAATTTTATTGTACAATTATTTTCAGTTTTTGAAGGTCCAAAACTCATTAAAGATGAACATAAGATGACTCATGTTCGAAATAAAATCATTCATTATGAATTGGATAGGGTTTATATATTTTTTAAATGTTTTATAATCTTATTTACTTAAATAATTCATTAATGAGGTAAACACTACATCATCATTCTGTCATAAATAATTTTGTTAATTTTTTCTCTAAAAATTATAAATAAATACCATGATGTAGGAAATATTTTTATATTTATAATTATTATATATATTTGAAGAGATATCTTATATAACCTAAGGGAAAATTTGTTTTACTAAAAGATATATGTTTATGTCATTTTTGTCTTTACTTAATATTAATTAATATAATGTGTTATTATCAATCATAAGTGGCTCCATGGGGTCCGAAAATCAAACCAAGGATGCCCATTGTTGGAAATGTATCAACCAATAGGATTAGGACACATGTTAGTGTAAATTAATATTATTATAATATTATTTTTACCTTGGATTACCCTATTTACCATTAAACACGGTAAATAAATGGAAAAAGTTGCTATTCACCAATAATTATTTCATCTTATTGAAAAATAATTTACTTACTAATAACAAAAAATGATTTTCATATTTTAGAAATTCAATTCACAGAAGTAGTGAAATTACATTTAAATGAAAAGGTCTGTTTTTTTAACTACTACTCAGTGTTTTCAGTATTCATAAAAAATTGATGTTTTCAAAACAATACCTAAAATTCCACCTATCATATATTTTATATTAAAAATAAAAAAATGAGGTTTATTTTAACTAATTCAAAACATATAAGTTAGATTAATTAATTTTAAATTAATTCCCATCGTAAAAAAGCATGTTTTTAAGAGACAATAACTATCAACAGATTGAGACTTTTTTATGTCCAATTTCAAAGTGAAATAATTTCCAATGAACAAAATTAAATTAAATGGTAAAAATATAATCTAATTACCCTTTAAAACCAATTAAAAAGGCAATATAACCATTTAAATAAATTAAATTAAAATCCAGTTTTGAATTATAATAATGTATTTCTCACTATTCATAAAAAATTAATTTTATCATAAAAATACCAAAAATTTACCCAAAGTAAATTATGATGTCCCGATTCATAAGAAGAATTTTATTTTTTCAAATATAACATCTAAAAGTGATGAAAACTATATTTGATAGGGGTTCACCATTAAAAGGCAGTAAATCGACTTTTTAAATAATATTAGAATAGTTTTTCTTAAAATTTGATTCATACAAATTTTAAACCTCTAACATTTAATTGTATGAATGTAAAAACATTTTAAAAACATGTATAATCATATTAGAGTTATTTTTATTCCTTCTCACCAATAAAATGTCTAGGAGTTAACTACCATTTAAAGTAACATTATAGTATTATTTTCAGTATGACTTAGTATTGTTTGCAACATAATATTTCAAAGAAACCTAATGTTTCATATTGGGGACACAATCGAACATAGAATTACCCTTATAGTAAATTTAATATTTTATTCAAAAATAATAATAATTATAAAAATTTATTACCCTTTATTTACATGGGATGTTACATTCTTCCCCCCTTTTAGAAATTGTGTCCTTGCAATTTTACTCACTTATAAAATAACTGGGGGTATTTCTCTCTAATAATATTTTTTGATTCACACATTGCATCATCAACCATATGGTTTTCCAAAAAAACCTGTACTTTATGAATTATCTTATTCCACAACACTTCCTCTCTCTAGTCGAGAATCTGGACTAGTTATTCCTCATAAAAGATATTCTCTTCCAACTGTACTACCTCTAGGCTCAAAACATGATATAAATTCAGAATACACTTTTTTAGCAATGAAACATGAAAAAAATTATGTATCTGGTATAAACATGGAGGTAAAGCAAGTTTGTATGCAACTGATCCAACTTTATACATAATTTCATAAGGTCCAATGAACCTCAAACTCATCTTTCCTTTCTTACCAAAATACATCACACTCTTCCATCGAGAAACCTTAAGAAGACCATGATCACCTATGTCAAATAAAAGATCCTTCTTCCAGTTATCTGCATAACTTTTCATCCTGCTTTGAAATGTTCTCATGTGCTTCTAAATAACCTAAACTTTATTTTACATATCTTCTACCAATTCTGGTCCCATAAACTTATTTTCACCTACTTCATCCCAAAAAGTTGGATTTCAACACCGCTTCCCATATAATGCCTCAAATGGAGCCATCTAAATACTGGAATGAAAACTATTATTATAAGAAAATTCAACCAAAGAATGGTGTTTGTACCAAATTTCTTAGAAATCCATTTTGAATGCATGTAACATATCCTCCAAATTTGGAATTGTTCATTCAGACTTCCCTTCAAATTGAGGTTGAAAAGCTATACCACAATTTAATTCAGTACCCATTGACTTCTGAAAGCCTTTCCAAAAGTTATAGGAAAAATTGGGATCATGATCAAATATAATGAAGAGGGGAACTCCATGAAACATTAAAATCTCTTAAACATACAACTGATAATTTTAATCTAGAGACAAAGTATCTCTAATTTGAAGGTAGTGAACAGATTTTGTCAATCGATCAATAATAACATAGATTGTATTGTTACCTCAAGATGTAATTGGTAATAACACAACAAAGTCCAGGGATATATTTTCCAATTTCCACTCTGGAAACTATAAATACTGAAGTATCCATTTAGGTAACTTTCGCTCTTCTTTAACCTATTGACATGTCAAACACTTCTCAGTAAAGTAACAATTATCTCTCTTCATTCCATCCAACCAGTAATACTCTTGACGATCTCTGTACATCTTAGTAATGTCAGGATGAACAGAAAAAGGAGAACTATGATATTCACATAATAATCCTTTATTAATATGTGAATCACAAGGTACACATAATATATTTCTAAACCTCATTCAACAATATTTATCAATGTTAAATTCATCCAACTTACCATTCTGAACTAACTCAACATTTATCTGTAACTCACTGTCTTCCTTCTGTTCTTGCATAATTCAGTCTAATGGAGAAGATTTCACAGAAACGTGAAATAAACTAGAGGAATAACCAGCATCAAAAACTTATATGCCAAAGTTCATCAAGTATTTAATCGAAGGAACTTTTTCCAAATGTAACAAGGTTAATGTAGCATTACTTTTATGAGTCAAATCAATAGCCAAATTATTTGTCTTTCTCGAAAGGTAATTAATTGTGAAATCATAATCCATGATTAATTCAATCAATCTCTTTTGTCGCATGTTAAATTATTTATGATTGAATATATACATGAAACTTTTTTGGTCAGTATATTTTCACATTTTACTCCATAAAACTGACGCCTCCAATTTTTTAAAGAAAAAACAATATCAGCTTCTTCCAAATCATTGTGTGGGGTAATTTAACACGTGAGGATTCAACTGATATGAAGCTTAAGATATTACCTTGTAATTTTGCATAAGGACACATCCATTTCCTTTCAATGAAGCATCATTGTAGATAAAAAACTCACCATCATTGGATGTTAATGCCAAAACAGAATCATTCGCCAATATTTTTCTCAAATCCTAAAAACAATTATCACATTCTTTTTTCCAGATGAAATTAACACCTTTTCGAGTTAACATAGTCAGTGGGCCAGATAATCATGAAATATTTTCAACAAACCTCTATTAATATCCAGAAAACCCAAAAAAATAATATAGATCTCGGTTATATTTGGGGGCCTTGGCCATTCATTAACAAATTTTGTTTTAGTAGGGTCAACTGTTAAGCTCTTTTTTGAAATGATGTGACCCTGGAATGAAATTTTGTGTAACCAAAAATCACACTTGCTGAATATCCCAAAAAGATTATTTTATTTTATTGTAAGTAAACATAAGTAAATTATAAATGCAATATAGGATATCAAAACATATATCTCACATAATCATAGTACGTCATAATAAAAAATTTGATGTTTAACTCAAAGAATGGAAATTGGGGTAAAAAGTTCCCTTTCCTCATGTCCGACTTGACCCGTTCATTATTTAATTTTGTGAATAATATACTTAAGGTAATTTATAATTGATCAAGAACCCTTTTCAAGTTTGTTATTTTTTTATTTCACTTATTACCTTGCTATAACAATTAGTTAATTATTTTAGTTCATATCAGACATTTTGTCGATGTTTTCAACTTGAGTTAAAAATGAACATATTATAATTATAAATTGTCCATGTGGTCGAAATTACATTATCTCCATATTGGCATTAATGATTTAGATATCATATTTATCATATATATCCAGTATATATATGTATTTATAATAGTACAAAGCATTTGAAGGTAAAAATTAAATTCAACGTTCATAGAGACGGTAAGACGTTCATACGCATGAACGCTACATTCACTTCTATTATGTATTTTAATGTAATAAAAATTAAATAAAACATAGGTATATTCTAATTACAGTATAATATCATATATAATTTCATTATCTACATCCTTTATATGTACCAATTTGGCATTAACGAGTCATATCACTTTGCAGGGGCGGTAGTCCGCACTTCCTCAATTGAAATTATCATGTTTACCCAATATGGAAACCATAAAAGTATTATATAAATGAAAAATACAAAAGAATAAAGACAATAAATATATAATATATATCACATATAAATATTGTGATAACATAATGGCCACCATAAGAGGTGGTAGGATAATATTGAACAATCATCGTTTCGTGAGGCAGTAGTTTCCCCTCCATAGAAATAGTATGTTCTTTACCCATTAGATGATGGATTGTACAAGTGTAGTTTCAATAATTCTCATAACAAAAACCTATACATTGAGTATACTGTTATTGTTATAAAAGTAAGGAACAAAATATTTATGTGGGTTGGAGAAGTAAAAAAAGAAAAGATCTTAAGAGAATATGTTACCTTTGAATCGGGTAACTCACTTTGGATTGAACCAAAAGGATTACAGAAAGTGCCTTAAGCCTAAGGTAAGGATTATATGTGGAATAGAGATATTTAGGTAGCTTAGTTAGGTAGAGGATGAACTAGCCATGTGTCTTGAGAGGTGTGACTAATGAGTTTTAGGTGAGGGATTTTTATATCGGGGGGGGGGGGGGGGGAGGCACTCTTTAGGAATGTTTGAAATTATTATTCTGTTATATAATTATTTTAGGTTTATAAAACTCCAAAACTCATTAAAGTCTAATATAACATGATTTGTGTCCAAAATAAAGTCATCAAATAAGAATTCGATAGGTTATGGATATTTTTTTTATTCTTTTATAATCTTATTTATTTAAATAATTTATTATTGTGGTAAACACTGCATCATTATTGTGTCATAATTAATTTTATTTATTTTATGTCTAAAAATTATAAAAAAATACCATGATGTGGGAAATATTTTTATCTTTATAATAAATATTTATATTCGAGGAGATAACTTATATAACAGTATTTGAAAATTGACTGTTTAAAAGATATATGTTTATCTCATTTTTGTCTTTACATTAAATTAATTAATATCAAGTGTAATTATCACTCTTAAGTGGCTTTATGGTGTCCCAAAATCGACCCAAGGATTCCAATATTGGGAAATGTATCAGCCAATAGAATTAAGGCACATATTAGGATATATTAATATTATTATAATATTAATTTTACCTTGAATTGCCCTATTTACCTATAACGGCTGTAAGTAAAAGTCAAAAGTAACTATTCACCAAAAATTATTTTCATTTTATTGAACCACATTTTACTTACTAATAAAAAGAATGTATGTTGGATTTTTGAAACTCCATTAATAGAAGCGATAAAATTTCATTTAAATGAAAGAGACAATTTTTAACTACTACGTAGTGTTTTCACTATTTATCAAAAATTAATGTTTTTTAGAAAATTACCAAAAAATCAGCCTAAGATATATTTGATATTCTAATTTAAAAAATGTTGTCTATTTTACAAAATTCCAAGAATAAAAGTTTGATTAATTAATTTAAAATTAATTCCCATTGACAAAACAAAAGCGTGTTTTCAAGATACAACAACTATCAAAAGATTGACCCTTGTTTATATTCAATTTCAATGTGAAATTAATTCGAATGACCAAAATTGGATTAAATGGTAAAAATATAATTTGTAAAAACTTTTAATCCAATTAAAATGATAATATAAAATTATAAATAAATTATATTAAAAGGTTGTTTTGAATTAAAATACAGTTTTTTTCACTATTAATTAAAAATTAATTTTTTTTAGAAAAATTCAAAAAATTTACCCAAAGTAAATTTTGATATTCCGAATCTAAATAAAAATTTTATTTTGTCAAATAGAACATATAAAAGTGACAAAAATTTGATTTGACAAGTGTTTTCCATCAAAAGGTGGTAAATTGTCCTTTTAAATAATATTAGAGTATTTGTGCTTTAAATTAGATTCATTCACATTTTAAGCCTCAAACATTTATTTCTTAAATGTATAAACATTTTACAAACAAGTTTAATCACATTTTAATTAGTTATGTTCATTCTCACCAATACAATGAATAGGCGTTTACTAAAATTTCAATATATTAATCTTTATTTACCCAAGATGTTCCATTTGGTACTTTTTTGATAAACATTCAAATTCTATTGAATAGTGAAAATACAAAATTTTAATTGAAAACTACTTTTTTAAAAAATAATTTATAGTTTTAAATAATACAGTTGACTGGTTTTAAAGAATAAAAAGATTATGTTTTTATTATTTAAAATAATTTAGTTTATTATAATTTTTTAAATTAAAATTTCAAATAAACACGTGTCAATATTTTGATAGTTTTAACTTCATAAAAACCCGCTTTTTGGTTTTGAAAACGTTAATTAATTTTAAATTAAAATTATATATTATATATTTTGAATTTGGAAAAATTCATTGCATATTTGGAATCATAAAGTCCAAATTGTGTAAATATATACCTTTTATTTTTTGGACATTATGAAAAGTAACTTTAGTAATTTTTTTATTTACCATGGTAAAATTACAAATCTAGTAAATAAAAGTAAACAAAAGATATTATAAAAATATAAAACTACCCTATCATGTCTTCTAATAATATTGGATGATAATTGGCTGACCATGGTCATCCTTGGGTCAATTAAGGGACCCCATGGATCCACTTGGGTGTGATAAGGACATGTTATTAGAATAAATTTAATGTAAAGAGAAATTTAACAAAACCATGTACCTTTTATAAAACAATTTTAATAGAGGGTTATTTAAACTGATATATTTTAATATAAATACTAATTACAAATATAGAAATATTTATTACATCATGATATTCCATTTTTACTTTTTATTCATTATATAATTATATTAATTTATGACACAATGTTGATGTAGTGATTAAATTATTAATGAATGATTCAATTAAATTATGCTATAAATATTAAAACAAATGTTATTTAAAAATTTGGATTCCATCCACGATTGTTTTGGATTATATTGATATAAAATATATCTTTTAATGCCTTTAGTTTGAAGGAATCATGTTTTTATTACTTGAACAAAACTCAAGTACTAAATAGTGTCAAAATTGATATAAATGATTTTTTAAAATAAATACTAAGTTATTAAATGATATAAAAAACCAAAAAATCTACAGATAAGAAAAATAACTTTTATAGTGATTAAAATTTTATAAATGACCCACTATATATTCTCTTCACATTTTATAGTAAATATATTAACCATGTAGTATGAAATTACAAGAGGTCATGGAAAGAGTTAACTTTTTTTACAGTGATAAATCAAAAAGATAATGTTAATTTTGTTACCTAGATATGTATAAAACCTATTGGTAGAGAGTATTTTAACCCATACTCATGTTATTCACGAAAAAAATCAATTTATACTTATTATAAACCATAATTATTTTTATAAAAAATTAATATTTCAAGATTTTACCTAAAGTAACCATCGCCTCTATTATAAAAGGGAACCTCCCTTTCCCTTTTAATCACGCCTCTAATGCCTTTTTGATAGGAAAAATACTTCCCACTTCCCATCCCAACCTCTATTGTATAATTTTATATGCTACACTTTGAGATGAAATCCATCCTAAGGAGTCATTTTAGGCAAATCAAAGGAGACAATAGTAAAGAGGTAATTGTTTTATCACCTCTTTCAAAGATCATTTCTTATTCTACTTCCTCTTTATCTATTGTTTCCATAAAAAAATAATAACTAGAGTACCTTCCATATTCAAAGATTTTATTATAATTATGGTACAATTATATTCCTCCTCTTACCTATCTTACAAAAAACAATATCACCATGTGGGCGTAGGTACGACTTACCATCTCCACGTCATAGTGTAACTTGTTTTTCATGTGAAATTTATTTCTATGGGTATAGTGATTAATATAATGGATGTAATTAATTAATGTAACATAGTATTTAATTTTTATAATTCATATTCAATCCTATTCAATCCCATTTAACAATTTAGGAAATGATATCGTCACCCGTTCGTACATACGACTTACCGTCTCTACGACACGATGAGACTCATATTCCATGTTTACCATACAAGAATGATTATAAAAATAAATATTATTAATAATAAGGAAATGTAGGAAATATTAATTTAACTATGATGGTATATATATATATATATTTCATTCACGTACTTCCATTAGATACGATAAGAAAACGGAATTAACGTTCATGCGTACGCATGACCTTCCATCTCCATGAAAGGTTTGTTCCATTTTACTTATCAATATATTATATATATTTATATACATAATATGTATTATATATATATTATATTTTACATTATATAAGTGAGTAAATTATGATCTATGTAATATGATCAAAAATAACAAGTCAAAACACATACGATAAACAAAACGATTATTACCTGAATTGTTGAATTAACATGGAATTGTTAATAATTTTTTTTTCCAATGTCATAAAAGAATAATAAATGACATCATAAATATTATTATGATTCTGATATAATTTAATAATATTTTTTAAAATATTATACAAGAGTTTCAGACTCGAAGGAAGAGTGTTAGACCTAAGGTATGGGTTATTACCTCAATATCATTATTATATGTGACTGTTTATGTGTACATAGTTTCTGGGACATATTTATCATCCATGTAAATGTTTCATAAAACTATTTTTAAAATGAATCTATTATGGTTTCATGGAAGTTACACATTAACTATAATATCATTTTAAATGTTCTAGTGATTTATTTTTCAAAATATTTTTAATTAATGCCCATGTTTTCAAAATGATTTTAATGATTTATATATATAAACATTATTTTTTAAAATTATAAATTCACTTCAAATGTTTAAAAGTGTTTTGGGACACGTTGATTCAAAAATATCTTTTAAATGACCTCCTTTATAAATTGTGAAACATTTAAATGACATAATGGAAAAAAGCGAAATTTCTCACAATGTTTTTTACTGATTATTTTCAACCATATCATCATCATTTATTAAATATTATTATTAATGGATGTTGTTTTATTATAATAAAATATTCCATATTTTATTGAGTAATTTGTGATATTTTTTGATTTCAGATGTGCTATTTTTACACCATTCGTGGTTTATGGTTTAATTATTGGCATTTAATATTCTAGTTTTAATATTAATGTTGATGTTATGTTTCACACTTTTTATGTGAGGAATGAATTGGAATTTGTATGTGATGGGTGGGGCCTACTACAACCCCTTGATTAATCAATAGGACTAATGAGATGAACTAGTGTCTTGGCATAGGGTCTATATAGAATATTTGTGCACGGACTTGGCACAAGTCCTTGACTTAGTGGTTATGATTTCTGGCATTATGCATTCCCTCATTATGAGATTAGTTATTAATATTAAATGTGACTCTTCAACTAGTAGAATATCCATGTGAATTTTTCAATGGAATTATTTTATTTATTCTTGCTTTATTGTGTTAAAGATAATGTTTTATATGGATTTTTTAGTTTTGTAACTTTCTTTAAAGTTTATGCTTATTTGTGATAGATTCCACTATATTTTTTATACTTATTGAGAATCTATGCTCACCCCTTTATAATGTTTTATTTTCCCATGATGAAAATAAGTGTTTTATAATAGATATGAATGGTCAATAAAAGGTAATAAAGGAGTTATCAAAGTATTATCTATGTTCTAGTTTAGGTTTTGAATAGTAACGTAAGGTTGATGAATGTAATTGATTTTCCCGGATAGCTAAACTTATCGGTACTTCGGGATATGATTCCATGTATAATTCTAATGTATTAAAATAATATTCAAGATGTAGGCTTCTGGGGTCAGGGCATTACAGTTGGTATTAATTTTCGTTTAGTGATATCCATTGAAATATATTTAGGAAACATATATTAGGGATCATAAAACTAAGTTAGACTTTGAGGATGAGTATAGAAGAACCCTCTATAATTTTGGTAATGATCATGGATAACATAGGATTAAACCAAAGATAATATACATTGATCGTACCTTCCTTTGATTATGTGTTTTTATTTAGTGATATGTGTTTCTCACTATGTGACTTTTGGTCTTAGATAATGGAGGAAACCAGAATGAATTGGATTAACATTGACATTGATGGAAAATTTAATTATTTTGAGAAAAAATATTTGATAATGACTGGAGATAAATATATTTTGATTATACTGAATCAATTATTAAGATATATGTTTAACAATGTGATCATTTATGACTTTCCTAAAACATAGTGTAAGATGAATATGAACGTTTATAAATGATCAAATTTTAAGAAGCATAGAGGAAATAAGATTTGGTTGCCTACATGTTAAGAGGAAGGGAAGAAGTCCCTTGATGAATTCCTAAAATGGACGAGCAGATGTTTTCTCTATGGGAAAAGAGTCATAGAGTGACCAATTGTTATGGAGATCAATACCTCATCTGTGGAAATAATGGGCATTACACAACTCAATGAAAATATTTAAGAATCTACCTCTAAACCAATGAAGTAACTATTCCATGCCAACCATTAACATTGAAAGAATAAAGAATAAAAGTATTTAGATCATATAATTATGAGTATTGAGTTATATAAGGGGTATTAATTTTATGTTTTTTGAAAAGTATTTAAAATTATATGTAGAAAAGTTATAATGGACAAGAAAATTGGTTTAAAGTTATGATTATTTGGATAACGTATGATTAAGTTAAGTATAACAATTAGTATTTTCCTTATGGTAAGATAATAATGATTGGATAATGTAATGATATATTTGAATAAATAAATTGGATGATGCTAGTTTCTTCAGAAATAATTATGGTTCTTTTAAAAAGAGGGTTATGCTATAATGGATGATGTGTGCATCATTTTGGGACATAAGGAATAATCCACTGTGATTTGGAATATGGAAACATGCATATGATCAATAAGGATACCAGATAATTCAGGTTGTTACCATGAATCAAGAGAATACATGATGAAGGTGTCTGCATGTTTGGAATGTGACAACCAAGAACTTCCCTATCTGATATGGGAGATAAATGTTAATCCAATTTGGTTCACCTCTTTCTAATGATGTAGTTTTTCAATTTTTGGAAGGATTGTATTGTTATCCATTTTTGGAGTGTATAGTCTCTACTCCAACTGAAGTTTGTTTTATTAATGTATTATCTCACAATAGGTGGAATTAATCATATGGGATAACATGTGATAACTTTTTTTGAGATAGATAGAATGACCTATCATTCTATTTATGGATCTCATGATCTTCCAACATTTCATAATTAAAAAATTCAACATCATTTCCTTGAATAAGAGTTGAAGTAGAAATTTTTCAAGGAATGACCAATGGTGAGATTGTATTGAAATCATGTAACTATTTCTTTTCATGTTCCTCGCCATTAGGGAAAGGATCCTGAAAACCATAAATTCATTCCAAGTACTTTCTTTTGCGATGAATCAAATGGTCCCTTCGATCGTCATAGATTTTTGGATTTCATATTGTTAACTTTTTCATAATAACATTCTCTATCACTGTGCATCATAACATTATGGTTATATTTTTCTCTCATGTCCATGTTTTTCTACTTGGAACCCTAGTATGTGTTATTTCATGTAACCTTCATTCTTACATTTCATTATCTTAAAATGGAGGCCTCATTAATCCTGTTTTTGACGTAGGATTTCAACTAAGATATTTTAAAATACAAAACCCATAGTTTCCAATCCAATGTTCAAATTACAAGTATTTAATTTATTGAAGGGGATAATGTCACGCCCCAATCTGCCACAGTATTATTCCTTTTTAATTAATTCAATAGCATGTGATAGATGCCACACCAAGTTCATTCAGACCATGACCTATAAAACATGGAGTTTAAAAATGGTTATAAATAGTATTAACTACATTTTTAATTAGTTATATATCCTATATAATTCTAAAATACATATTATGTGTTTCATATACAAAATATAAGGACACATTAATTTTTTCAGATAAAATATGTATTTTTCAAAAAAAAAATTGTTTTCCATATTTTAATAGAGAACCATTTTAAACTCCATTATTTGTCACTTTTATATATTAAATTTGATGAAATTAAATTATTCTTTAAAAGAGGGCCCTAAAAATTTTGTTTAGATAATTTTTTTGTACTTTTCTAATAACTTTCATATTTTCAAGAATATTGAAAATACATAATTTTAATTGAAAGCCAATTTTTTAATTGAAATAATTTAGATTGTTAAATTATACATTTGAGTGGTTTATAAGTATAAATATATTTTATATTTATCATTTAATACAATTTATATCATTAGAATTATTTTTACATATAAATTGGACTTAAAAATCATTCAATATTTTGATACATTTTTACTTCTTAAAAACTGAATTTCTGGTTTGGACAATGGGAATTAATTTTAAATTAATTTTTTCCAATCCCTTATTTTGAAATTGAAAAAATGGTTTCTTTTTTGTAATCATAAATTCCAAATTGGGTAAATAATTACCTTTTAGTTTTGGACATTATGAATGCTTACTTTAGTAGTTATTTTTATTTACCATGGTTAATGGGTAAATCATGTAAATAAGGGTATAAAATAATATTAAAATAATATATATATATACCCTAAACGATGTTCTAACCCAATTTTAGGATATATTTCTAACCATGGTCATCCAGGGGTCGATTTTTGGGACCACATGGGTCTACTTGGGTTTAATAATTATCTGTTATAACATTTAATTTAAAGTAAAGAGAAATATAACAAAACCATGTATCTTTTACTAAAACAAGTTTTTATAGGGATATATAAAAGATCTATTTTACTATAAAGAGTAATTATTAATCTGAAACTATTTAATACTTAGTGTTATTTTATTTATTATTTTTAGACATTATATAAATATGATTATTTATGACACAGTGATGATGCAGTGATTACCTTAATAATGAATGATTCAAATAAATGATATTATGAATATTAAAACAAATGTAATTTGAATGTGTTGATGTCATATAATAATTTTATGGATGATATTTACCTATTATCTATGATTTTTTACCTTTTTTAAGGAATCATTTTTTATGACTTTAACTAAAATCAAGAATTAAATGGGGTCAAAATTGACATAAATGATATTTTTAAATAAATACTATTTTATTTAATGATATAAAAATCCTACAAATCTAATTTTATTCAAAATATATTTCCTATTAAAAAAATTGTCATAACTTATCCACTTTAGGTTCCCTTGGTATTTATAATAATGATATTAACAATGTTGTCTAAAAATACAAGAGAACATGATAATTGTTAACTTATTTTACAAGTGGGTAAATGTAAAAGATAAGGTTACTTTCATGACCTAAACATGCCTAAAACCTATTTTTTGAGAGTATTGAGAACCATATTCATCTTGTACATTAAATAAATCAATTTTGAGCTATTAGTAACCTAAAATTGTTTTATAATAATTTAATATTTCATGATTTTTCCTAAAGTTCCACTCATATCGTTTATAAAAGGGCACCTCCCTTTCTATTTAACTCAACCATATAAAGCCTTTTAGTTTGGATAAAACTAGCTGATTTTACCTTAAAACCTCCCTTATGTAATTATAGAGGCCAAAATTTTGGAATAAATCCATCATATGAAGTTATTTTGTGCATATTAAAAGGATACATCAGAAAAGAGGTAATAGTTTTATCACCTTGTTCAAAGTACTTTCCATCTTCTACATCCTCCTTCTCTATTATCTCCATACTAAAATTATATACCCCCAAAAATAAATATTCATTAATGTTATTATAATTATGGTACAACAATATTACACCTTTTACCCATCGTACAAAAAATAAAACCACCATGCGTGTGTATATACGACTTACTGCCTCAATGTCGTAGTGTCAATTATTTTCATGTAAACATTTTTTATATGGGTATAAAGAAAAATATAATGGATGTAAATAATAAATATAACATAATATTTATTATTTAACATTCATATTCTATCAAATTAAAGAGAATTTAACCTTTAAATAATTGATATCGTCTCATGTGCGTATGTTCTGTTTGTCGTCTTCACAACGCGATAAGAAACGTCTTCCATGTTCACCATCCAAAAATGATTATAAGAATAAATATTATAAATTATTATGAAATATATGAAATAATAATTCTATATTTATGATATTTATGTGTATATATATATACATATATTTCATTCGTTTACTTCCATTAAACATGATAATAAAACGAAAACAGCGTTCATGCATACGTATGGCCTACCGTCTCCTGGAACGCTGTGTTCCATTTTATTTATATATTTTTTATATATATTTATATACATAATAAATATGATATATATATATATAATTTTTTATTCTTTATGTATATAAATTATGATCTATGTAATACGATAAAAAATAATAAGTCATAACACATATGATAAACAAAGCGATCGTTACACAAAATGTAGAATTAACATGGAATTTTTAATAAATATGTAATATAAAGTCATAAAAGAATAATATATGATATAATAAATATTATTATGATTCTTATATAAGTTAATAATATTTTTATCAACATTCTACTGGAGTTTCAAACACGTACGAAGACAATAAAACCTTTGGTAAGGGTTAATTCTTCAATATCATTATTATCCGAGATTGTTTATGTTTAAGTATTTTTAGGAAAATATTTATCATCTATATAGAAGTTTCATTAAATTTCTTTTTAAAATATTATTTTAATGTTTTATGATAGGTACACTTTAAATAGATTATCATTTTAAAATTTTAAATTGTTTATTTATCTAAATCATTTTTATTAATGAACATTTTTTCAAAATGATTTTAAGGATTTATTTATATGTACATGATGATTTTATGATTTTAATTCCTTTAAAAAATTTCAAAGTGGAATTGTAAACATTTATTCAAAAATATCTCTTATATTAATTTCTTTATAAATTGTGTGACTTTTAAATGATTTCAAAAAAAATAATAGATATTTCTCTCAAAGTGGATTACTAATTATTTTTAACTCCATCAACATCCTTTCTTTAATATTATTCATGATTGAGGTTGATTTATTATAGTAACATATTCCATATAGTACAAGATTAGTTATGATATTTTTCACTGTGGATGTTATTTTGTAATACAATTTACTATTTATGGTTAATGTATTCGAATTTTGTATGTTAGTTTTAATACTAATGTTTATGTTATGTTTCACCATTTTAATATAAGCAATTAATTTGACTTAGTATTTGATGGGAGAGACCTATTATATCCCCTCGAAGCATCAGTATTTATCATGAGAATAACTAGTGTTTTGGAACTAGGCCTCGATTGAATATTTGTGTTTGGTCTTGGAACGTGACCTTGATTGAGTGGTTTAGATGTCTAGAATTCAGTATTCACTCATTCTGAGATTAGTTATTGATTGTACACATGACTATTATACTAGTATAATATCCATATGAATGCATAAATGGAATTATTTTATTTACTCATTCCATATTATGGTGAAGGTACTATATTAAAAGTCACATGTTTTATTTTTGTACATAGCCTTGATATTTATTCTTTGTTTTGATAAATTCATCTATATCGTTTATCCTTAATGGGAATCTGACCTCACACCATTTTTATGTTTTATTTTCCTAGGATGCAAAGGGTTTTTTTATATTTAATGTAATAGTGTATGAAAAGGGAATAATGGTGTTCTCAAATTATTATCTATGTTGTGGTTTGGGTTTTAAATTGTAATGTAATGTTTATAAATGTAATCTATTCTCAGAGACTACTAAATTTATCAGTCTTTTAGGACATGATTCTGTTTATCATGCTAATATATTAAAATAACGCACCAGCTCCAGGCTTCTGGGTTTTGAGAATTACATTTTTGAATACCATTATGTATAAATTTGAATAAGTATTCACATTAATAATGTTTGTCATGGAAAATGGATAGAATATTTTAGAATCAAAAAGGGGAAAATTAATGATTAATGGAAAAACTACATAATATAATTAGTGGTCTGTAAATAAATTATAAATAAATAAAATAGTATGTGGGGTTTTAATAAAATATTGACACGAAAATTAGGAAACAAATTAATAATTTAACATAGGAATATCGGTAAATAAGAGCAGGGGATCACTTACCTTGAGAGGGAACTTATTAAAACTAGGTAAGAGATTAATTAGAAATTGGGGGTGAAACATGGGAGGGATATAAATAGGTAATAGAAGATTAAAATAATTCTATTTGGGTTTTCGGTGTAGTAGAATCGTATGTTGGATGGGTATATACTGAAAAAATAAGAGAATTATTTATTAATTTCCAAAATATTTTTAGACACTATATTATTAATTAATAAAAATTACAATCTATACAAATTCTCATAATATTTTTAGTCCATCTAATAGTGGATTTAATTATTTATAAATCCTATGAACTGAACATATTTAAATAATTGGGTTTTTAATGTTTATGTGATTCATGTTTATAAATAATTTCTTTTAAAATATAAAAATATAATATTTGTTTTACGAGATTCATTAATAATTTATAAAATTAAAATGAAAAACACAACATTTTAAAGGGGATATATAAATATATTTTTTTTCAATAACTTCTATAGAAAATATTAAAAGAAATTTTGTAAATTATTTTTTCATATTTCACATCATATAAACATGCATTTATTACTTTTTACTAAAATTTTTGACTTCCTCATTAAATTATGAAAAATTTAACCTTTTGGATATTTTTGAAATTTTAATTTAAAAAATAATATATATTTTATGGTAATAATTTTCTAAATATGATAATTTTACCTCTTAAATAAAATATACTATTTTATAAAAAAAATTCTTAAGAAAATGGTTTAGAAACCCGTATTAAAATAAAATTTGAACTTCGAAAGTTGGATTATAATTAATATTTAATAAAAATTTTGTATTATTAATAATTTATTAAAATATTAATTATTTAAAGGATCATGATTTCATCAAAAATATTTTCATTATTGGAACAATAGTTTTTCCAAAAAAAAATGTTTGTTTCATTGTATCAAATTCTAGTTTTTATTAGACTCATTATCAAATAATACTTCTTGTATAGCTAATCACTTCTTCTGTCAATGTTAATTAGAATTTTAATGACCCATAAAATATACTAATTATTACATCACAATATTAATACTATAATTTGAATTTTTATGATTATTAATAGTATTTTTAATCCGATATAGTATAACATATGATTGCACAATATAACCGATAGAGTGTATGGGTTTTTTAATACATTACATTATAAGGAATTAATCCTTTCCAAAATGGAATTTCTATAATAGAATTATAGATCTCTAAACATAGATTAAAATATATCTTTCTATATAATTACTTATATGTATTGATTTAAATTCAATAACAGAAGATACGGTAATGGAAAAACTCCACAATATATAAATCATGTTTGTTAGAGAGTGCTCAAATATATATTAGTATGTGAATCCTTTTTAAGAAATATCTAGAAAATTAATTTAAATCACGTATCCAGACCAAAAATTATTGAATGAGGTGCACAATGAAGTATCACAGTGTCATAAATACATAGTAAAGAAAGGCTCTAAATAGGTAAATAAAGTCATAAATTAAAAATATATATAGATTTGGTAAGGTCACCAATAGTAACCCACATTGAATCATTCTTTCTAGGTATGTTTGGTAATCTAGTGAGACAGTCCAAAATAATTTCCCCCCATTAACATATAGTAATAATTATCGGATTCATGAATCCTCCATGATTTTTTCTCTCATCCTTCACCTATTGACAAAAAATTCATCTTGAAACCTAAACAAACATCCCACTTCATATTCCCAACAATAATGTATCTTAATATATATATGAAAATTTATGCCATTAAGGTATATAGAGATATTAGATCCATAATATTATTTTAATAATTTCATTTTTAACAATTCTATAGATAGAACCCACGCCATCATTCCATCTTCGGGAACTCCATTAATATTTAAGAAGTATTCAAATTTCTCATCATTTTCATCCTTAATTTTCCATATAATGTCTCATAATAAATATTCGAATATTTTATTTTTATTGTAAATAAGGTTTGAAATTTATTTCAAAATGGAGTGATGTTTTCCCTTCCTCAATAAGTACCATATAAAAATTTATTAAATCCAATAACATAGGAACATTTTCAATATGCATTTTTGTCTGATCACCCTGATATATCCTTTTATATTCATCCCTAACAATATTTTCCATTCCAAGGTGTTATTGAACTGAATCATCATAATCCTTAAGTAGTTCAAGAATTCACCTTCGGGTCATACTGAGCTTTTTCTATTAGAATATTTGTTTTCTAATCTTATTTGTTCATTATATCTCACTTGTTTCACCATAATGATAATTTCACCAAATTATACAATAAAATATTACAATATACAACTCAATATAATGATTTTTACATTTCTACTGAAGAGAATTTAATTTCCCTGATTAATATAAATTTAATTTACCCTTCTATATAAAGAAAAAATTAAGTAACTACTTCAATACATATATATAAATCACAAATACATCATTTCTCAATAGACCAGTCAAAATTAGAGCAATTATAAATATCATATTAAATTCATCAAACCAATCAACACATTTCATTTTAACTATGAACAAAGCCATTTAATGTGTATGCTTGGTTAACCATTTTTCCAATCAAGGTCATTTTTGGACATTTTCTTTATAGTATCATACCTATCTAATTACACTATCAACCTTTTTTATCTTCACTAGTGTAAGATATACATTAACTCAAATTATCATTCTAAGATCAACTATGATTGTATAATAGAAGATATTTTGACCATGGTATAAAATTTTATGAATATATATTTCAAACATTATTAATTTAACATACAACTCATATACATTATGTGTCAGATGAATGATCCACAAGTGATTTTCATAGTCCAAAATAAATTTATAGTATACCAATATATCTTCAATAAATAGTATGATTTTTTATGATATTCATAAAATACATAATTCATTAGATCCACAAAAATAGACGGTGGTCTCATTACAAAGAAGGTATAATAGTAATATTCAAATGACCGTACCTTATAAAAAATCTGTTATAGGAATATGTTCATTCATTACCCATAATTGATGACACACATAATATTGGTCAACAACTGAAACATATTGTGTTACATAATATTGATTTAACATTCCATCAATGTGACATAAAGGATAGTTATTATTTATAGTAATAGAAATGATTTTCTTATAATCAATACACACCATCATGGATTGATATTTTTTAGTAACATAAAGAACAGGGTCTCCTAGAAGTGAATCATTATAGAGTATAAATCATATATCATAAAATCAAGAAGTTTTTTTCCTAAATCCACTAATTCTGTCGTGCCAATTAAATAGGAAGTCATTTATATTGGAATTTCATTAATTATAATCATCAATTTAAAACTCAACCTCAAATTTTGGTTAATATGTAGGCCATTCTTTGGGGAACACATCTATATAATCCTACATAAAATTTACAAACTCTACTCACAATTACATTTTAAGTATTTAGAATTTTTCTTCTCTTCTTCCGCATGAATCCCATCCTAAAGAGATACTAGGTGTGGATCTAGATATGAGACATGTGATTAAGTATTCCCTCTAAAAGTAAGTATTTTGGAAACGTTCTCATAAATTGTAATTTCTATTTCATGGAAATAAATATTTTAATTATATTTTGAAATCTGATCCTTATAAAGGATTATATAAAATACACCAATATATATTATAATCATGTATATCAATAGGTCATGTAAATGTTACATTATTCAAACTGATTAAATATCACACCCGCTATTTGTGAATCATTTATATTGTTACTTTTCTCAGTATCGAGTAGTTCAGGTTGAAGTCGGACATAAAATTTTTGATGACTTATTAAAAATTCTCGTTTTCCTTTAGTTGTGTCCAACACACCGTGGTTGAAGCCATGAAACCTCACCTGGGTGACTATTCCACCTAGCCCGGTTAAATTTTTTAAATAAAATAAAATAATAATAAAGAAAAAAATAAAAGTATGATGAAATTAAAATCGAATAAAATAAGAGTTTTTAAAGATAAAAATAATAATAAAGTTAGTTCGGGAAAATATTGTCATTATTGTTATTGTTATTATTATTATCATCATAATTGATATAACTTTTTATTTTATTTTGTTAATATCAATTAATATTATTATTATTTTATTATTAAAATCATTATTCATATTTTAGTTTATTATTATTATTATTTTACTTAGATTATTTGTTTAATTTATTATCACCCCTCATTTTTCTTATGGTTTTGCCCCCCACACACCTTGCATCACGTTTCCCCCTTAACCCCTAGGTTTGCTTGTAGTGTTTCCCTTTACCATGGTTGTTGTCCCTTCTGAGAAGCCATCTAGAAACCTCCCCCACACGATCACCCTCATTCCCACTGGCTCCCCTACAAACCCGCCATGGTTCACCACCTTACCCTCCCCACCTAGACACTCACCCCTCTCTGTCCAGCAGTCTGTGCCACCCCGTATAATGTTCGTTCTTCAACCCACCACCATCCACACACCACCCTGGTTGAAACCCCATTATGCCATTGCCTCTCCCTCCCCCCTCTGAGTAATCCATTCCTCCTATTTTCTTTGGTTTTAGTCCTACTATTTTGGGGTTCTGGTGTTTCCATCATTTTTAGTGTTAATTAGGGTCATCATTTTGGGTATTTTTGTTTGATTTAGTGAATTAGGGTTCATCTTTGGTTCTTTTATAGTGCACATAAGGTGCGATTAGGGATTCTCTCAGGATTCGTGAAATTCTTCATGCAAGGTAGGTGGTTCAATGCCCTAACACTCTTAGAAGATTTAATTTTTTTATTTAATTTATTTTTACATGTCCTATAGTTAAATTTGGTAGTGTATATTGTGTTTTAGAAATATTATCACATGAATGTATGATTGAATTTGGTATCCTTTTAGAAATAGTTATGTTTTTTATGGGACTTGATGTGATAATTCCTAAAAATGTTCACATAATTATTTTTTTGTGTGCACATTTTGTTCTGGTGGTAATTAAATGCATGTTTTTGTAAAAAATGATTTTTCCTCCAAAATTAATGGTTGATTGTCAGGAAAATTTAAGTGTTGTTTTATAAAAATGTTTTATATGTTGGTTTTGAGGAGTAAAGTGGGATCTACTATAGTGATGTTTTTTGTTTGGTTTTAAAGTGGCATTATTTCTATGTGAAACTAGGTGTGTTTGGTGTGAACATTTTTTGCACCAATTTGGAATGTTTTATACATTTTTTAAAATAGTTTAATACTTTAATTATATGGTGTGTATAGTGCTTTTAAATTGTTTTTTTTTGTCTAAAGGTTGCAATTGGATTTTGATATAGGGATTTTTGGTATATTATAAGTGTTTCAAATAGTTCATTTTATAGTGCAAGTGGTCCAAAACTAGTTTTATGGTGAATGTGTTAGAGAACTGATTTGAAATGGAATTATTTTTTAAAAATTATTAGGTATGTTTATTATGTGACCCATTTTTGTGTTATTTAATAGTTTTTTCTATGTTTTTCTAATTGACTGTGTTCTTCTTGGGGAGAAACCAAATGGGGATTTTTGGAATGATTATGTAACTTCAAATTTATTTTGGAAAGGTATTTTGTTGTTTGTGTGTGCTTTTAAATGGTGTTTGGGAAGGCAAGTGATTTATTCTATGTGTAATGTCTTTTTTTTATTATATATAAAAGTGATATGCCATGTGAATGTGGAACTTGTTTGAGAAAAAGGGGAAACCCTTGGAATCTTGTTGGGCAGACTAAAACTTGTATTCTAGTGATCCCGTGGGGTTCAACACTAGTTTCATATAGCTAGTTTTTCAATGAAAAAACTAACTATGATTTGATGATGATGATGTTGGGGGACCATAAGGTTATGGGTATAATCCCAAATAGAGGCTTGTGTGCACGAGAACAAATATTGTATGGTTAGTTTTTCACCAAGATAGGGGGACCACAAGGTTATGTGTATTATCCCTACAAGTGGCTCGTATGCACGAGAATGGATATTTTATGGTTACATTTTCACCGAGATACAAGGATCTAGGGCCCCACTTGATCTAGATTGTCCTTAGGGTATTTTCCCGCAATGCTCTACTATTCATGACCTAGTGCCTCCCTTCGGCATTCGGAGAACCACTTGTGTAAGTGTGTGTTGTTGGTAAAATTTCTCTTCTAATTTAAAATAGTGTCTATGAAATAGTTTTTTTCAAGTGTTCCTCTTAACTTTGATCTTCTAAATTTCTTTTCTTAAAAATGTTTTAAAATTATAATTTAGAATAAGAATATTAAATTTATCGGTTGAGCCTTGTGGAAAGGATTCTTTTATTTAGTTGTATCCTACTGGGCCTTTCGCTCACACCCGGCACAAAATTTTGGGGTTTAAAGACTGTTTTCTCCTTGTTTCAGGCAAAACGAAGATGTGTCAGGTTGGAAATACATTTTTCTTAGTGGTTTGGTTTTGAGAACCTTTTCGCAGCGGCATGAGGGTATTTCTCCTCTTGTTGAATGAAGTTTTGAGATTCGTGTTGTTTTCCCATTGAAATTTTGTCCTTTTATCCTTTGATTCATTGTAAAATGTAAATTTCTTAATTTATTATAGGTTATTTCAGTTAAATATTTCAGATATATTTTTTGGGTTATATTTGTTATCTTAACATAGTAAAAATGGAAAATCATTCCCAATTATTTTTATTCAATACTCGGTCACTTGTGCCAGCCTGTGGGGATTTGGAATGCCCATCGGGCCAAGTCATGGATCGGGTCAGGCATCAGGTCAGATGGAAACCCAACATGGTTCATGAAAGAATGATATCAATGATGGTTTTCTCACATAGTTCATGTTTCATTGGGATAGGTTTAGTGCAGAAAAATGTTAAGGGTTTCGTAACCCGACATTTTATCTATGTGCATGTGGCCTGGACAACACATCTCATTGCGGGACTCGAGTTACCAGAGTAAGTTAAGGTTTGTCTGAATCATTGGTACTTTTGATTAATCTTGTTTAGGGAAATTGAAAACGGATTCGGTTCCGTGGTCCCAGTGATCTCATAGGGTCTGGAAAGCCATGTGGATCTGGGGATGCTATCCAAGAATACTCTATGAGGTAGTGGTGTGAGTGGCGTATGGTCACCAACCATATGTCTCAGTCACCCACCAAAACTATTATCCTCTTTCATCGTTCCTCATCTCTTTGATTTGGATTCATGGAAATATGGTTTTTAAGATGAAATGATTTGATCTTGGAAAAATTAATTAAATGAAGCGCTTTAAAAATAAAATGATGTGTGAGGTTTGAAAAGTGTGGATTGAATGTTTTGGTTTGGGAAAAATGGATGGGCCTGGTGTTGATCCTTGGTTCTCTCATGGGAAACCACATTAATGGGTATATATGGAAAGAGAAACTGTTAATGGCCTGAGTAGATGAGTACCTGGATGAACATGTGGTGGGTGCTAGTGAGGCACATGGACATGAATGTGTGTGGCCCATATGACACCATTAATGTTTGTGCAACCCACCAGATTCATTTTTTTCAAAAAGTATTGTTAATGTAAAATTTAGTGTTTCAATATTCGGTGATTGTGTGGTGCGTCCTTGTGTTTTGGAAGTGTTGGATGTGATACTTTTATAGACGAGAATCCTTATTTATTGATTTTAGTCTTGACATTGAATTATTATTGGTAAGTTTGTGTGAAAGCATGTGGTTAGTGGTTTCTTTTGAAATGTGCTTTGGGAATCCCTTGTAGTGATCCCCCCTACATGTTTATCAATCACTTTTGTTACTTGTTATCCAATATACTAGTTTGATTGGGTCCATGGTTTTCATTCTTGGCTGGTGTACACTACAAAAAAGTGTTAACAAGATATTTAAGTGTGGCCATATGCAATTCACCATTGGTTGTCCCTCCAGTTGATTAAAGTAAGGACTCTCCATTTTGAGTGATAGGTTTAAGTCTATCCCTTTCTCCAATTTGGTTATGAGGATCCTCTAGGAGTGGTATGATCGATGTGAGGGTGTTGAAGTGGGTTTTGATCTATTTGAGTTGTCTAACTCATCGAGTATGAAGTTTGACACAGTTGTATTTGAAGGTCCCCCTAGAAACAATTAAAGGATTCCAGTGGGGAAGGGTGAAGGCAGTTCAAAGTTATCAGCCCTGACTGATCGTTTGAAAGTCTCGTAGTGATTTTATCAACCTCAAGGGCCATGTTTGGTGATATTTTGCAGTGTGGGTTCTCTCGATGAGAAAAGTGGAATTTCATATAACCCTTAGAGAATCCTTGTTTACATAAGATTGCATCCGCATTTTAGGGAGTTCTAATTTTTCTGTTCAAAGGGGAGTGTTCATCGTGCATCTTTCTTTATTATTTTTCATTGTTAAGGTGAAGAAGTGATGCATGTGTATCATCTAAACCACTGTTTTTGTGGATGTTTCACGAGGGAGTTGTTGGATGCCAGAGTGTGTTTGTTCGAGGGTGTATTCATGAAAACAGTATTTTTTTCTTGTGGATATAGCAAAGAATGAGCTCCATTTAAGGGTCTTCAATACTTAACTGCGAGGTAAGAGATGTTTCAAACCTACGGTATTCATCCATATGCCTCGTATTGAAGATAGTGTGTGGTCAGGAACCCCAATAGTGTAAAGGGACCCCGTCCTTATTTCTGTAAGATGTGTTGAAAGTAAAATTAGTTTAAATTTTTTATATTGTTGTTCCATTATGATGATTCCTTTGGGTGTGTGAGGATTCCTTTGGATATTAGGAGGAATGATCATCTCATTACCAAAGTCCTGGGGGTTGTGTCCCACCGAATGTAATCATTTTAGTGGTCCTTATGGGGTCTATTTGGTATATTGGTCTTAGATTAGAATAGTGCTCATCCAAGGATGTAGAGATGATGGATGGTCTTCGGTCGTGGTTTTGATGCCCCGGTTGTTGGGAACCTCCCTCCTAGTGCCTTGTGGTGGGGTGTTTGATCACCATTGAAATTTTTTCAAAGTTTTGTACATTTGTCTGATGTAATGGTGGGGAGAACTATGATGGGTCTCACACAAATTTCTATGGAATGAATAGGTGTTGGCCTTTTTCATAATGGTGGGTTGTCTACTCGGGCCTCCTCATTTCGGTTTTTTTCTTGGGCATCAGTAAGTTTCTAATAGTGGGGATCCCCTTTAGGATTCTCTATGTGGACCTTTTAAGATCCATCTAATATGATGTCTTGCTGATAAGTGATAAGAGTGTTCCTTCAATTGTTTCACATTGTTTGTTCATTCTAGACAATCAGTGTGGTTTTCATTTAATAGTGCTTAAGGTATTTCTTCTTGGGATGTTGGTTTCTATGGGTTCAAGAGTTGTTTTCCTTGATCAGTCAACTGGAGGTGTTTAAATGTTTGGGGTCGGTGACACATATCATAATGTATTTTTACGATTTTCTTGTTTTTTACATTTGAGTCACTATCTCTGACCATGGTTGGTTTACCTCTTTTCGGTTGTCAATTGTGGTAATCCTCATTGAACCATAAGGGGTGTTGTTTTCTACATTGGGGATCAATCGTAGTTTTGGATTTTCAAGGGCATAATGCATTATGGTGTGGAGAATTTTAACACACTCTGTATTTGAATCATTTATTTTTTTAATTTTCCTTTGGTCGGGTAGTTTAGGTTAAACCTGACATAAAATTGTTTAAGAAATAATTAAAAATGCTTGTTTTTTCTTTAGTTCCGTCTAGTGCCCCACGGTTGAAGTCGCGTGGCCTCGCCTGGGTCACTGTTTGACCACGCCCGACCCAATTAATTAAATACAATGGATTAATAATAACCAAATAAGATTAAAAGGTCGATGAAATATAAATAAAATAAAATATACATTTTTAAAGATAAAAGTAATAATAAGGTTATTTAGAGACATTATTATTAATATTTTCATAATTTATATATATTTTTATTTTATTTTATTTCTATCAATTGGGGTTTATTAATATTATTATTATTAAAATAATTATTAATATGTTAGTTTATTGTTATTATTATTATTTTACATATCTTTTTATTTTATTTCTCCCCCCCACTTTTTTCATAGGGTTGCAATCCCACCCCCCACCCCTTATCGCATTTCCCACTTACCCCTTGGGTTTTCTCGCGGGGTCACCCCTCCCCATGGTTACCGACTCTTCTTGTAAGTCATCTGACCACCTCCCTCATGTCGCCACCCTCAATCCCCTATACTCCCCAGGAACATGTCTATGCAGCACCGCCTTACCCTCCCGGCCAGCCGCTTGCTCTCTCTTTCTGATGGTCGGCACCACCCCCTCCACAGTCCAACCTCTGACCGACCACCAACAACGCACCACCCCAGCCGAACAACCATTACATCACGGCCTCTCCCTCTCACCACGAGGTAATCCCTACCTCCTATTATCTAGGGTTTTATTCCTACTCATTTGGGGTTTTTCTATTTATAGCATATTGGGTGTAAATTTGGGTCATAATTTTGAGTATTTTTGTCCTATTTCATGAATTAGGTTTCACCTTTGGTTCTCTTATGGGGTGCATTAGGTGAGATTGGGGATTCTCTCTAGACTAGGAAAATTATTCATGTGGGGTAGGTGTTTCCATGCCCTAAGACTCATTGTTGATCAAATTTTTCTTCTAATTAATTTTTACATGTCCTATAGTTAAATTGGGTCGTTTCCATTTTTCTTAAACAATATTTTTACCTGCATATACGATGGAATTGTGACTCTTCTTAAAAACAAGTTTTTTTTTCTTATGGGTATCGATGTGATAATTCTTTAAAATGTTCACTTAATTAATTTTTATGACCAATTAATGATTTGGTGGTAATTAGACACATTTTTTGATAGAAATTAATTTGTCCTCCAAAATAAATAGTTGGGTTTCCATAAAATTGAAATGTGGTTTTATAAAAATGTTTTATAAGTTCGTTGTTAGGTGTGAATAATTTTATATGGTAGTGATGTTGATTTTGTTTTGTTTTAAAGCGGCATTCATTCTATTTAAAACTGGGTGTGTTTGGTGTGATCTTTGGTTGAACCATTTGTGAATTTTTTATAAATTTTTCAAATGGTTTAATACCTTACTTATATCGTGCATGTGGTTTTTTTAACAAGGGTTCTGTGTCTATAGGTTTCAATTGGAAATTAATATAGGGATTGTTGGTATTTTATAAGTGTTTCAAAGGTTAATTTAATTGTGCATGTGGTGCGGAAGTAGTATTAAGGTGAATGTGGTAAGCAAGTGATTTGATATAGATTTTTTTATGAAATTGGGTATTTTTATTATGTGAACACTTTTTGTGTTATTTAATAATGTTTTCTACGATGTTCTAATTGACTATGTTCTTCTATGGGTGCTTCCAAATAGGGATTTTGGAATTATTAGGTAACTGAAAATGAATTTTGGAAAGGTATTTTGGTGTTTGTGTGTTTTTCATTAATGTTGCTTGGGTAGGAATGTAATGGATTCCATGTGTAATGTTTTGTTTGGTTTCTGATATTTGGATTTTATATACTATGTGAATGTGTAACTTGTTTTCACCCAAGGGAAAACCCTGGGTATCTAGCTGGGAAGACTTGAAATAGTTTGTTTGTGATCTTGTAGGGTTTGGCCCCTGTTTCATGTAGAATGTTTTATGATGACAACAATAACTATACTTGGATGATGATGATGTTGGGGGGGACCACTGGGTTACGGGTATGATCCGTACTAGTGGATCATGTGCATGAAAAAGGATGTTGTGTGGTTACTTTTTCATCGAGATATGAGGATCTAGGGACCCACTTGACATGGATACACCTTAGGGGATTTACCCACACTTCTATACTATTCATGACATGGTGTCTTCCGTCGGCATATAGAGGACAACTTATGTATGTGCGTGTTCTTAGAAAATTTCTTCTTCCTCTTAAAAATATTGATTTTGAAATAATTTTCATAAAGTGTTCCTTTTTATCTTTTAGCTTGTAAATGTTTTCTTAAAAGAATTTTAAAAGTATTATATTGAGTAAGAATATTAGATTTATCTCTTGATTGTTGTGGCATGGAATATTTTATTCGGTGGTATCCTATTGGGCCTTTTACTCACACCATGGATACACCTTTGGGTGTATGCAAACACTGTTATCTCTTTGTCTCAATATAATGGAAGATGTTTAAGTTTAGAATTTCATTTTTCTTATTGCCTTGGTTTTGGGATCTTGGTGGTGGTGGCATGATAATGTTGTTCCTATTGATTCATGAAGTTTTGAGAGTCCTTTGGGATTCCCTTGGCGTCATTTTCCATTTGGCCTTGGTTTAGTTGTAAAATGTAAAATTTTGAAATTTTTTAGGTGCTTTCAGTTAAATTTTTCAGAACTAGATTTTGTGTTTTATTTGTTTCTTTAACATGGTAAACATGGGTAAATCATTCCCAAAGGTTTTCATTCGATACCCAAAAAATTGTACCAGCCCATGAGGATTGAAAATGACCTTTGGGCCATGTCACATATTGGGTGAGTCGTTGGGTCAGATGGAGACATAAACTAGTTCATTATCTTAAAACATCCTTATTCTAGTGTTAATTCATCTTGATGTCTTAAAAGACCACTCCCTCCTTCAGGTGATAGGAAATATTTAATTTTCAATTAAAATATAGATGATATGAATGAGTGTCAAGTTTGAGAGTGAAATAATAAATTTTTAAGGTTTTGATTTATGTACTATCAACTACATGATTTTTATATTCATCCATATGGGTAGTGATAATGTATGATTCACATTCCCCCTTGTAATCTTCTATAATAGGTTTCAATGACAGATAACAAATTTTTATGAATAGTGTCCCATTTCTCTAACATTGGAGAAATATAAATCCTTGACTTATTTCTTAATCTTTCATTCCTTATCCATATAATCATTATCTTTGCACTTTTTACAAACACCCACATAATTCAACCATTGTCATGATATTTCATTTTAACAATTTCTCATAATGGAAGTCAATTCATTACATTTATCTTTTTCTATGCTATACATTATACTTGGGGTTCATTCAACCACTTCGAATCTCAATTAACCTTTGAGATATATTTTCTTGATAATTCATTCTCAATATTTAAGGAACTGGATACTATATCATCATGTAATACAAAATATTATGAAACTACATCCCTTTGGATACTAGACTCAATACCATAAAATAAATGGTCAATCTTGATCACTATGATACATATATTGAGTGATTTACGACTAGATATTCTTTTGATTTTATCCTCATGTATTTCCCACTTTATTATTCCTTATTCTATAATGTGATGATATTTTTTCCCATTTCATCATGTCTATCTCGAAATAAGTAATACTTGATGAATTTCCCATTAATTTTTTTCTATTATATGTTATATGTCAAATTAGATAAATTATTATTTTATATCAATAAACTCAACTGATCAAAATATCCTCTAAAAAATATATTTATAGAATATACATTGCATTTTCATTACATCTAGATGTTAGGAATATCATTTTGTATTATTTAATGAATTCCCTAACAATTAATTGATTATAAACTACATTAAAATATGATGTCTTAGACCTCAAGATGTGATCTAATATAGAAGAATCAAATTACGTTACAATAGGTTTCTCTATTAGGTAATGTTTATTCATCATCACCTAGATAGAATCACTAATATGTCCTTGATATTCTATATTCCAATACCATCTATATTGTATTTCATATCAAGGAAATATCAATATTCTTCATGGGGGTTTATTATATATCCTTCATTAGGAACTATCACTAAATTAATTCACTCATTGATTTGTCTCCTAATCATCATGAATATTACGCTATCAGATAAAATCCACTCAAATAAAAAAATTGTCAAATATTATAATGGATTATCATAATTACCATTTAGTTAAGTTCAATTAATTTATAGTTTTCAATTTTCATCAAAACATCTTCTGATGTCCAAAATAATAACACCAAATCCAATAAACCAAATATGGTTTCTAATTTATTATATTGGCATAAATATAAGGGATATTTCAATGTAGAATCATTTAATTTAAAAGTGTTTGAAAAAAAAGATTCATACATTATTCCCATATTACATATGAAAAATTAAAAAAAATTCATAATAATAATTCTTTCATCAATTATATTAATCATATTATACTTCTTTAAATCAAGGGGAATGGAAAAATAAATGGTGAGATCTTATTCTTAATAAGGTTTACATACATAAGAAGACATCATGAGTATATAATTCATAACCATTACAGAATGGTGAAAATCTGAAAATATATACCACATTCTCAATAACATTATAAAAAAGAAATACTTTAATAATATAAATGAATTAATATCTTGGGTATTGATAACTGAATTTTCAATGTGGGAAATGATTATTTTTTAATGTAATGATGTTAGACATCATTAAATATATACCATAAAGATAGTGTTCTATGATAATTTAGCAGGGGGTAGGAATACACCAATTTTTTTTAATTCATCCAATTTATTTACCTCTTGAAACATTTGGATTCATCCAGTAGATGTATAACTTTAGGCACCACCCATCACTTGATATCCAACGTATTCCCAATACAATCAGAGACCATTTCATGTTATAAATAATATTGGTTAGAAAAAAATATCCTCATTGATTAATGAAAATAGATTTATCAATGTTTTCCCCAGTCATTCAAAATAAATTTATTGTAAAACATTCAATATATCAATGATATATGATTTAATAAATAACTATATCCATGATGAATATTTATGTTAAATATAATTTCAAATTTAGAAATTCCATAAAAAAGATAATGTTTCAAGATAAAATAATATATTCAATTCATAAAAAATATATGTCTTAAAATAATTCAATGTATTTTACAAAAATTAAAAAATAGATTAAATTAAGAATTAATTAATAAAATATTGTTAATAATATTAAAATCATGCTTAAAAATATAACTGTATAAAATAGTTATGGTGGTTATAAACTACATTAATGTCATATATATATAAAAATACCTTTTTAACTTTTATAATGAAATTTCAAAAATGAATTTTTAGATAAAATATTATACATTCTATTTGAGCCCATATAAAAATATCTACGATAAAATGACATTTAATTTGAGTAAACAAAAATATTTTCTGTCAAATTATATTTAATAATATTGACATCGATGAAAAATATACCATATCAGAAGGTAAATAATATCAATTTTTCAATTAATTATTTTTTCCTGATACAAGTTCCAAAAAAGTTGAAATTATTAAAAAAATATGACGTATAGTTATAATAGTATACATTAATTGAATAATTAAACATCATGAATAAAAAATTATTAATTTGAAAATTTATGAATTATATTTATATACTAAAAATGTAACACCCCAGGTAAATAAAGAATATGACATCTTTATATTTATTCATATTTGTGAATAAAATATTAATATTACTTTAAATGGGATGCAATGCTCGATGGCGTACCCAATACGCAACAACGAGTTTTATGGAAATCTTACGTTGCACTCTAATAATAAAATAATATTATTTTAAATTGTAGTTAATGCCTAGATGTTGTAATGGAGGGAATAAACAGAACTAACTAAAAAATGATTATATATGTTTGTCAAATATTTTTACTCTTTACAATAAATGTTAGAGGATTAAAAATGCGAATGAATCCAATTTTAAGCGTAGACATTCTAATATTCTTAAAAAGGTCGATTAACCGCCTTTTAAAGGCGACCCTCTTTTAAATCCACTTATTGACAATTTTACGTGTTATATTTGACAAAATAAAATTCTTATTTATAATTGGGACATCAAAATTTACTTTGTTAAAATTTTGGGTATTTTTCCGAAAAAGTTCAATTTTTAATGAATAGTGAAAAATGTTGTATTTTAGTTCAAAACCTCTTTTTAATCTACTTTATTTATATGATTAGATAATATTTTGAATTGGGTTCTAAGTGCAATTAGAATATATTTTTAAAATTTATTCCAATAGTGGTCGTTGGAATTAATTTTACTTTGAAATTTGACTTAAACTGGTGTCAATCTTTTGATACTTATTGTTTCATAAAAACACGCTATTTGTTTTGACAGTGGGAATTAATTATTAAATTAATTAATGCAACTTCTATGTTTTGAATTTTGTAAAATGGACTTCATTATTGAATTCGGAATATCAAATATAGCTTAGGGTGATGTTTTGGTTTTTTTCAGAAAAACTTCAATTTTTGATGAATAGTGAAACCGCAAAGTGGTGGTTACAAAATTTGATTTTTTGTTTAAATGGGTATTTACCACTTCTGTGTATTGAATATAAAAAATCCAATTTAAATTATTTTCATTATTAAGTAAAATGTGGTTCAGTGGGATGAAAATAATTTTTGATGAAAAGTAACTTTTAAGTTTTATTAATCGCGATTAAATGTAATTAGTGTGATTTAAGGTAAAAATGATATTATAATAAAACGAAAATATATTGAAACTTGTCCTAACCCTATTCGATGAGTTATGGCCGACCAAGAAAACCTATGGGACGATTTTTGGTACCCCATGGAGCCACTTGGGTATGATAATGACATTTATTCCTTTTATTTAAAGTTAAAGTACAAATGACACAAACATGAAATATTTTACTAAAAAAAAATTTACATGGGGTTATAAAAGTAATATTTTTGATTATAAATATTAATTTGAAATCTAAAAATATTTCCTACATCATGATATTTTTTTTATAATTTTTAGACATTAAATATATTAAATTAGTTTATGACATCATGATGATGCAGCGATGACCTCATTATTTAACGATTTAAATAAAATGGAAATATAATGAAAACTCTAGGACCTAAACATGTAAAAAAACCTATTGTATGGGTTTATTTCGAACCCTTATCACATTATCTTCGAAACACATCAATTTGGGACCATTAAAATCCGAAAACCATTTGAAAATAAAGTAACGTTTTATACTTTACCAAGAGTGCCCCAACTCTCCTCTTATAAAAGGCCCCCACCTCTACCACCTTACCCACACCTCTCAAACCTTTGGTTCGGCCAATATCTGATCATTTTGTCTCTCCACATCCCTCTTCTCATCCTAAAATCCTTAACTTAGGCAGGAAGCCTTTCAATAAACCCTTTTGGTTCAAACCAAAGACAGTTACCCAATTTTAAGGTAACGTCTTCACTTGTGCTCTTTTGTTTTATTTTGCTTCTCCAACCCCATAAACTCTTTTAATTAATTTCTTTTGTAACAACTCCAGTATCTTCAATATACTAGGATGTTGTTATAATATGTATTTGAGCTACACTTACACACACCTTCATCTAATGGTTAAAGAACATACTGTTTCTATGGATAACGAATTTCTGCCTCACGAAACGATGATTGTTCAACACTCAAATAACACCTTCAAAGGTGGCCATTAAGATGACACTATATTTATATATGATATATAATATGTTTATTTTTTTCCTTAAGCTTCTGTATTTTTCATTTTGGGCATACCTTTATGGTTTCCATTATGGGTAAACGCGATATCTTCATTTAAGGAAGTGCGGACTACCGCCCCCACAAAGTGATGTGATTCGTTAATGCCATATGTTGGACGTATAAAGGATGGATTTAAAGTTATTATATATGATGTTATACTGGAATTATAATATACTTCTATATAATTATTATTTATTTCCATATAATTATGAGATAGAAATGAAAGTAGCGTTCATGCATACGTACGGCTTACCGTCTCCATGAACGGTGCATTTCATTTCTTATCCCCAAATGTAATGTACTATTATAAGTACATGTATATAATGGATATATATGATGAATGATACATAAAAATGATGAACATAATTCTGGAATTAAAATATACATACCTCTCATTTAGTTTTAATTCCATTAATATGACAAAGAAATGAAACTAGCGTTCATGTGTACGAACGACTTACTGTCTCCATGAACAGTGCATTTCATTTCTTACCTATAAATGATTATGTAATATTATAAATACATGTATATGCTGGATATATATGATATATATGATATCCAAATCAGGAATTTCATTCTGGATATAAAGAACCTCTGACCAAACGAACAACATGTAATTGTAAGAAGTCCACTTTCGACTTAAGAACCAAATATCGATAAAACAAACATTATTAACTTAATGATTACATAATGTTTATAACATTGAAATAAGTGATATAGAAGGAATAATAAGATTTAAAAATGTTCTTAAGAAATTATAAATTAACTCATGTTTATTATTCAGGATGTTAAAGAACGATCGAGTCAAGTCGGACCCGAGGTAAGGGAACTTCTTAACCCAATTTCTATTCTTTGGGTTAATCTCCTATTTTCAAATTATTTTATGATATTATTATGTCCTATCTTGTATTTATACATTCTTTATGTGTACATATAGCGAATACACATGATAGATCTATTTTATTTAAAAATGTTCTTTGTAAGGGACTTCATCTAAATCTCCTTTCATTGAGGCATATTTCGTTTTATACACAACTTTCTTTTATACGGTGTATAAACCCCTTTGAATTTTACTTTTATACAAAAGGAATATTGTTCTACGAAGCTTTTTACTAAATGAAAAAAAAGAATGTTTTTTTTAACGTACGCGGTGACAACGACCTTTTCCGCCGCCGCGAGTATTATTTTGGTCTTTGGCATCCTCAACAAGCCGTAAGGTTTTTAAAATAAAATAAATACCATATACTCTTTTATGTATTTTGGTATTGAAAATGGTTTTGATAAAGGATTATATTATGTCAATATATTTAAATGATATATCATGATTGAAATGTGGAAATTTTATCATTCCTTTATATTGGTTTTATTTTTTATGATTTTATATTGGTACTTGGACATTTGACAGGTGGTTACGTGATAAACCATATGACAGGTGGTGCCGTGAATACCAGGACGGGTGGTTACGTTATAACCTCCAATGCATTGGGTATGGAAGTCAGCCGTATGGATATTCCATTAAGTATGTATGGAAGTTGGCTGTATGGCTATTCCATTAAGTGATATGTGTGGAAGTCGACTGTATGGTTATTCCACTTAAGTATGTTTATGTCCCAAGTTACCTTTATATGTTATGTGTTCTTTATATGGGTTTTATGGTAATCCTATGGTTACAAAAGGGTAAGTAATGAAATTTTATTCAGTGAAGAGTTTTTTACTACTTCGAAAAGGTGAAAAGTATTACTTTGATAAAGTATACATGGTTTACTTGTTGTTTTGAAAAACTAACATTTTTCGTTCTTTATGTATCCCTTACTGAGCTTTTTATGCTCATCCCAAGTTTTTGAAATGTTTTTCAAAGGACTTAACGTGGAATAGGGTCAAGGATGGGATCAGGGGTAAGTCATGCATCCTAAAACATGGAACTGGACATGTTCTTTTTAAGTGTTTTTATTTTATGGAAACTTAGTAAAAGTTTCTACTTTGTAGTCTTTTGAGATGTAATAGTTATGTCCTAATTCTCTAAAACTCTAAACCTGAAAAGATCCTCAATGTGAATTATTCATTTAATTCAATATTAAGTAAGGTTTATGGTCGGGGCCTTATAGTTTGTATCAAATGTCGGTTTAGACAACTTCAGGGATGAGGATTTTTTGTTAGACACATGATTAGTCCCTATATCTATTATTTCAGTTAAATCCTTGTTTTATAACTTTTTTTCAGGACAAGTAAAGTCGGTTACGAATGGAATGAGAAGGATCTCAAACGACATTCCTATGTCTTCCTGATGACATGCTTGCAATAATTATTGCAATGTCATGTTCGGATAATTGTGAAACTTTTTCTAGCATACAACTCACTTGCAAGCAGTTGTTTGAGATATCAAATGCCTCCATTATACCTCGTTATCATCATGGATCATGGGTTGTTTTTAGACAAATACTATTTTCACATTATTCTCATATTTTAAAGAAAGGTAAATATTATCAAGGTATTTTCAAATATTTTACCTTATCACAAGAATTTGAAGCATATTATGATTTTAAAGATGGTGCTCAGGAA
Organism: Viscum album; assembly: GCA_963277665.1. Lineage (NCBI taxonomy): Eukaryota > Viridiplantae > Streptophyta > Magnoliopsida > Santalales > Viscaceae > Viscum > Viscum album. The sequence continues at coordinate 1,059,184,469 of OY728143.1, read as the reverse complement.
GGAGACCCTTGCGCAACCTATTTATATTTGATTTTAAAATATAGTCTCTTAGCACATACTTATGGTATTTTAAAGGGACCAATAATAGAAAGTTTCAACTCAAATTATGTCCGACTATTTCATATAAATCATGTTTAATCAGATGTTTTGGAATTATATGTCATACATGATTATTTTCCAAAACTTTTTTTCTGTGAACACCCATATGACCCATATTGTACAAGGTGTATATGGAAGGAGGAAGCAAATGATTTTGAAGGATCTCTAAATCATTGTTGTAATGCATGGGTCATCTACCTATGTGAGCAAGATGATGATGAAACTAAGTGGATGCCAAGATCAAGGTATGATGTTACTCATTTTGGGAATCGTTTTATTTTATCTTATGGTGGTGAAATAGGATTTCAAGAATTAAGATGTTGAGACCGTAACGAATATTGATGAAAATGAGAGGTATAAGGATACTATTAAGGTTAAAACATGTTAGGGTTATTTTTTGAGTTTTATAAAAAGGACAACACGCAGACCGTGTGACAACCCGTCGCGTCGGACAAAGCTGCGGGAATCGAACCCACAACCAAAGTGCGACTGGTATTTATCGCCTAACACTAGTCTACGTGAAGTCCCTGGTTAGTTTGAATGATTCTTTTTAGTTAGATGATTTTATGAATTAAGAGTAAGTTGATTTTGGGTTATATATGGAAATTTATTAACCTATCATGGAGGATATGTGATTAGGTTAATTAATTTTCAATACGAGACATTAAGAGAAACAGATGTTGTCTGGAGATAATTGTTATGATTTAACTTGGAAGACTATGTGACTAAATCCTTCAAATATTTTGGTTTCAATCTTAGTTTGGTTTACTTTGAGGAATTTTATGGACAAATTGTCTATCGAATGGTCCTCGTTGAACTTTGGGTTTTTTTGGACAAATTTTGGAGATTAAGAATAGATTTTCTTTTTATAAAGGGTTATCCTATTCTGGATTATCTGATCTTGTACTATCATTTTTAGTTTTGGTTTTGGTTAAAGTCTAAAGACATGGGAATTATATGGTTATCTTTTGTGGATTAGGTGGTTCTCTATAAGTTGATTATAGTACTCTTAATGTGAACAAGTCTTCCTAAATACTCGTCTTTTGGAGAAATATGAGTTTGATTAAGGAATGTAGTAAAATTTGGAAGTCTACGTGACAAGTAAGTATGTTTAATTATGATTTAGTTAGGCTCAAAAATAAATTCCTCAATGAAGAGTAACTTAAAAAAAATGTTGTCTGTTAACTTTTCCTACTGGGGAATCGAATACAGTTTAACCCATCACAAGTTTGTTATTTTTTTATGGTAAACTTTCTCCTAAACATGTTTACTATCACTCTCCATCAGAACATGACCCTTTGTTTTTTTCCTCCATGTCCATATTTTCAAACTTGGAATCCTAGTATGGGTTAACTCGTGTGACCTCTGTACTTATCTTTCTTTATTTTAAATTAATTGTTTTACCGACTCTTGTTCCGATGTGGGACTTTCAAGGATGTTTCCAAGCTCAATTTTAAAATTGCGAGGATGCAATTCCTAGAAGGGGGGAATGATGTAACACCCTAGGTAAATAAAGAACATGACATCTTTATATTTATCCATATTTTTGAATAAAATATTATTATTACTTTAAAGTGGATGCTATGCTCGATGGCGTACCCAATACGCAACAACGAGTTTCATGGGAATCTTACGTTGCACTCTAATAATAAAATAATATTATTTTAAATGATAGTTAATGCTTAGCTGTTGTAATGGAGGGAATTAACATAACTAACTACAAAATGATTATATATGTTTGTAAAATATTTTTACTCTTTACAATAAATGTTAGAGGATTAAAAATGCGAATGAATCCAATTTTAAGCGTAGACATTCTAATATTCTTTAAAAGGTCGATTAACAGCCTTTTAAAGGCGAACCTCTCTTAAATCCTCTTTTTGAAAATTTTACGTGTTATATTTGACAAAATAAAATTCTTATTTAGAATTGGGACATCAAAATTTACTTTGTTTAAATTTTTGGAATTTTTCCGAAAAAGTTCAATTTTTAATGAATAGTGAAAAATGTTGTATTTTAATTCAAAACCTCTTTTTAATCAAATTTATTTATATGATTAGATAATCTTTTGAATTGGTTTTTAAGTTAAATTAGAATATATTTTTACAATTTCATCCAATAGTGGTCATTGGAATTAATTTTACTTTGAAATTTGACTTAAACTGGTGTCAATCTTTTGATACTTATTGTTTCATAAAAACACGCTACTTGTTTTGACATCGGGAATTAATTATTAAATTAATTAATGAAACTTATATGTTTTGAATTTTGTAAAATGGACTTCATTTTTCAATTCTTAATATCAAATATAGCTTAGGGTGATGTTTTGGATTTTTTCTGAAAAACTTCAATTTTTGATGAATAGTGAAACTGCAAAGTGGTGGTTACAAAATTTGATTTTTTGTTTAAATGGGTCTTTACCACTTCTGTGTTTTGAATCTAAAAAATCTAATTTAAATGATTTTCATTATTAAGTAAAATTTGGTTCAATTGGATGAAAATAATTTTTGATGAAAAGTAACTTTTAAGTTTTATTAATCGTGATTAAAGGTAATTAGTGTGATTTAAGGTAAAAATGATATTATAATAAAATGAAAATATATTGAAACTTGTCCTAACCCTATTGTATGAGTTATGGCCGACCAATTCAACACATGGGACGATTTTTGGTACCCCATGGAGCCTCATGGGTATGATAATGACATTTATGCCTTTTATTTAAAGTTAAAGTAAAAATGACACAAACATGAGATGTTTTACTAAAACAATTTTTACATGGGGTTATACAAGTAATATTTTTGACTATAAATATTCATTAGAAAGATAAAAAGACTTCCTACATCATGATATTTGTTTTATAATTTTTATACATTAAATATATTAAATTATTTATGATATCATGATGATGCAGTGATGATCTCATTATTTAATGATTTAAATAAAATGGAAAGATAATGCAAAATCTAGGACCTACACATGTCAAAAACCTATTTTATGGGTGGATTTAGAACCCTTAGAACCTTATCTTTGAAACAAATCAATGTGGGACCCTTAATATCCGAAAACCATTTGAAAATAAAGTAACAGTTTATACTTTACCAAGAGTGCCCCTCCTCTCCTCTTATAAAAGGCCCCCAACTCTACCACCTTACCCACACCTCTAAAACCTTTGGTTCGGCCAAGATCTGATCATTTTGTCTCTCCAAATCCCTCTACTCATCCTAGAACCCTTAAATTTGGCAGGAAGCTCTTCAAGAAACCCTTTTGGTTCAAACCAAAGGGAGTTACCCAATTTTAAGGTAACGTCTTCACTTGTGCTCTTTTGTTTTATTTTGCTTGTCCAACCCCCTAAACTCTTTTTATTAATTTATTTTGTAACAAATCCAGTATCTTCAATATACTAGTATGTTGTTATAATATTTATTCGAGCTACACTTACACAAACTTTCATTTAATGGTTAAAGAACATACTGTTTATGTGGATGGCGAATTTCTACCTCACGAAACGATGATTGATCAACACTCATATAACACCTTCAAAGGTGGCCATTAAGATGACACTATATTTATATATGATATATAATATGTTTGTTATTTTCTTAAGCTTCTGTATTTTTCATTTTGGGAATACCTTTATGGTTTCCATTATGGGTAAACGCATTATCTTCATTTAAGGAAGTGTGGACTACTGCCCCCTCAAAGTGATGTGATTCGTTAATGCCATATGTGGGACATATAAAGGATGGATTTAAAGTTATTATATATGATGTTATACTGGAATTATAATATACCCTTATATAATTATTATTTATTTCCATTAAAGTATGAGGTAGAAATGAAAGTAGCATTCATGCGTACGTACGGCTTACCGTCTCCATGAATGGTGCATTTCATTTCTTATCCCCAAATGTAATGTACTATTATTAGTACATGTATATAATAGATATATATGATGAATGACACATATAAATGATGAATATAATTCTGGAATTAAAATATACATAACTCTCATTTAGTTTTAATTGCATTAATATGACAAAGAAATGAAAGTAGCGTTCATGCGTACGTACGGCTTACCGTCTCCATGAACGGTGCATTTCATTTCTTACCTCTAAATGATTATGTAATATTATAAATACATGTATATGATGGATATATATGATATATATGATATCCAAATCAGGAATTTCATCTGGATATAAAGAACCTCTGACCAAACGAACAACATGTAATTGTAAGAAGTCCACTTTCGACTTAGGAACCAAATATCGACAAAACAAACATTATTAACTTAATGATTACATAATGTTTATAACATGGAAATAAGTGATATAAAAGGAATAGTAATCTTGAAAAATTTTCTTAAGCAATTATAAATTAACTGAAGTTTATTATTCAGGACGTTAAAGAACGATCGAGTCAAGTCGGACCCAAGGTAAGGGAACTTCATAACCCAATTTCTATTCTTTGGGTTAATCTCCTATTTTCAAATTATGTCACGATATTATTATGTCATATATTTTATTTATACTTTCTTTATGTGTACATATAGTGAATACACATGATAGATCTATTTTATTTAAAAATGTTCTTTGTAAGGGACTTCATCTCAATCTCCTTTCATTGAGGCATATTTCTTTTTATACACAACATTCTTTTATACAGTGTATAAACCCCTTTGACTTTTACTTTTATACAAAAGGAATATATTTCTACGAAACGTTTTACTAAACGATAAAAAGTAATGTTTTTTAACGTAGGCGGTGACAACGACCTTTTCTGCCACAGCGAGTATTATTTGGTCTTTGGCTTCCTCAACAAGCCGTAATGTTTTTAAAATAAAACAAATACCATATACTCTTTTATGTATTTTGGTATTGAAAATGGTTTTGATAAATGATTCTATTATGTCAATATATTTAAATGATATATCATGATTCAAATGTGGAAATTTTATCATTCCTTTATATTGGTTTTATGTTTTATGATTTTATATTGGTACTCGGACATTTGACGGGTGGTTACGTGATAAACCATATGACGGGTGGTGTCGTGAATACCAGGACGGGTGGTTATGTTATAACCTCCAATGCATTGGGTATGGAAGTCGGCCGTATGGCTATTCCATTAAGTATGTATGGAAGTTGGCCGTATGTCTATTCCATTAAGTGATATGTGTGGAAGTCGACCGTATGGTTATTCGACTTAAGTATGTTTATGTGCCAAGTTACATTTATATGTTATGTGTTATTTATATGGGTTTTATGGTAATACATTGGTTACAAAAGGGTAAGTAATTATATTTTATTCAGTGTAGTGTTTTCTACTACTTCGAAAAGGTGAAAAATATTACTTTGATAAAGTATACATGGTTTACTTGTTGTTTTGAAAAACTAACAGTTTTCATTCTTGTGTATCCCTTACTGAGCTTTTTATGCTCATCACAAGATTTTGAAATGTTTTTCATAGAACTTAACGTGGAATACGGTCAAGGATGGGATCAGGGGAAAGTCATGCAACCTAAAACATGGAACTGGAAATGTTCTTTTTAAGAGTTTTAATTTCATGGAAACTTAGTAAAATTTTCTACTTTGTGATATTTTGAGATGTAATTGTTATGTCCTAATTCTCTAAAACTCTAAACAAGAAGAGATCCTCAATGTGAATTAATCATTTAATTCAATATTAAGTAAGGTTTAAAGCTGAGGCCTTATAAAAAATATAAATAAAGGGGATAATAATACCAAATAGATCTCAAGGGAGTGGAATTCAGGTGAAGTCCCTTACTCAAATTTTAATTAATTTATAAGACTGTATACCTTCAGGTAAAAAAATAATGATTTAATATAATTATATATCATAACCACTTAAATTTATATCATATCCTATAAAATTCATTTATAATATTGTTAACATTTATGTTAATAATCATATATAATTATCATTATTTTTTGTGTCAATTGTGTTATTTTTCATATATGTTTTGATTTAGATGTCTCAATACTTTCATCTTTATCATGGTTCCATATTCTCAACAATATTATTCAAGATTAAAATATATTATAAATAAAATGCATATTTTTATTTAATCATCCAACAATGTATGGATAATATAACTTATTACACCATTGTTCGAGACGGTAGACCAAACTTAGATGTGAACATTGTTTTCACTGTTCGATTGATGGAATTATAGATAGGTAAAAAAATAATTCATATTTATAGGACCATTTATATATCATACATATCATATATATATTCATTATATCTACTTTATTAACATCCATGTAAAAAGTAAATTATTGAAAAGATTTTGCTTCTTCGTGGAGGTGGTGGTCCACAGATACACATGATATATATTGTCGTTTTTCAATGGATTAAAAGGTAAAAACAATATTTAATAGTATAATTAAAAAATACTATATATTTTACAAATATAATATATAATCATTATTCCTAACATTATAACCATCCATGTAAATAGGTGATGAAAAATGGATTACATCGCCACATGGAGATTTTAAGTCACATGTATGTACGAGTGATGTTTTCAGTTTTTTATAGATTAAAACAGATGGAATTTAGTTTTCTAATACTCCTAATTAAATATTATCATATTTTTTATACATTATTTATTAATTTTGGATGGTTATAACACATGAATAGGTTCTATAGGATGGAATAATTTTTAATGAGTTGGTAAAGACAATTACATATTCTTCGGTGGACATCCATTCAAATTTCATTCAAGGGATGCATAATTTTTCATTTTCAAGGGATAAAATTCAAAAACATGGGTAAATGATTTTAGAACGAAATTATTTTTGGGTTAGTAAAGATATATGTCTCATTATTGTGTGATTAATGTTGGATAAAAATTTATATTTAGATGGAAAAGTAAAAAAATTTGGTGAATTATATGTTTAATTTTTTTTGGTCTTGGCCTTAAAAAAATTTAGATTATAATATTTTAATCTAATTTATTTGAAAAAAACTATTATTTTTTAAAATATCAATTATTTTTATAGTTGGTTCTAATTATAAAAATATCATAATCTGGTTGATTCTAATATTATTGTAAAATCACAGGTCACCAAATATAGATTCTACCTTATAGTGTATAGGATTGTAATTAGAATTAATGACAATCATAATGAATGAATGTTTATTAACATTGTAATACAGAATGTATTGTTATCATAGTAATTAATTTAGACTAAATAGAAAATTAATATAAAAAATAATTCCCCTTCGATAAGAAATTGCAGCGGAATATAAAATAGTAGTATGTAATAAGTAATATAATTGAATTTAATTATTTAAACCCAATGATAAGGGTATCTAGTAAACTTGGATAATGTTATATTGATTTATACATTCAATAAATATTGTCGTACCCACACCAAGCTAATACTTCGATGTGATGATTGGTTTTGGTCTATATGGGTATCTTTGAAGCCATCGATCAATAAGATGATCAGATCCTAACGATTCATATCCCCGGAATCCATAAATAATAATCACAAAAATCAGCGTTACACTAATAAAAATTAAAAATCTAGATCATTAAATGTATATCTATCAAGCAGTTTAAAACATGTGAGATTCAGAGCTTTCACTCATAGAAAACTATGAAGATCTCTCATGATGAGTCTCCAAACCATCTATAATCTCATTAAAATGACATGTTATTTATAGTCATTTATCCCAATATACATATTGTTCTCCAACAGTCATAGTTTCTCCTAAAATCCAAGATGTTATAATATAGTTGGAAATTCAAAGGACATGTTGTAACTAAAACCATGACATCATTTTTTTATACTTATTGAAAAATAATACATGATATGGTTTTGTAATTTTTTTTCATAGTTAATAGTTAAATGTTTAAATATGGGAGAAGGGTTTTCCATTTCTAGAATTGAGTCCAAAAGTCACACTGATGGATTTACTTATAGATTTTAATTATGATTCTCTCAATGATTGTTGATCCGATAGTGTCAGTTCTAATGTCAGATATTATTAACAATTTTTTCAGTATGAATAAAATATAGAATTTATTTAATGAAATTTGAATGTTTGAATCCGGTCATGGTCATATTCATGTTCATTACAATAACTGTAGCATAAATGTTTTAATACATTAAATATATTTTAATGTATTATGAAACAAATTTAAGAATAAATTGGCCATGAATGTATTATACATAATATTTTTAATAATGATATTTTGATTTCAAAAACCAAAGGATAAGATAAATGTAAATCTCAAAAATATCATTTGACTCAACATCGTCCTGATTTTTTTTAATCAAAAAAAATATAAAATAGAAATTGATTTGAAAAACAGAAGTCCAAAAACATTTTTTAAGACTATCGTATTCATAAATAATTATTTCTACTTATCTCCCCCAGAGTTTTTTAAATTCTTATAAATATAATATTGAATAAAACTAAATACCTATTATGATAAAACACTCCCAAAGTATCATTTTATCATTCTCTTATAAGTTATTATCCCATATTATGGTATTTGAAGAAAATTATCCCCTTATCAATCGTATTCTCCACTAATCACATTCTCTCCCATTGTCTAATTTTTTTCCCACTTTGTGATTTTCAAAAAGGAATTGAAATATACATTGAGGTAGCTAAAATGGTTTGTAGGGAAAATATGTATTAAAAATTCATATTACATAATAATCATAATGTAATTGAAATAAAATTCAATGATGAATTATTTGAAGAAATTAAATTAGGAATAAATGTGGATGAAAAGTGTTTTATTGAAATTTTCAAAAGAACTAATAATAAAAAATTGTTCATAGGAATGTAAGTATTTCTATAGTCGAATCATGAACTTAGAAATTTCAATGAGTATCATGAAATCCTTTTTGTCTTATTCCACTTTTGTCAAAAGATCCTCTTGAGAAATTTTTCTTTCAGTTTCTGGATCCTTTCCTCCATAATCAAGAAAATTTGGTTTTATTCCTTGTTTTTTTCCTACAATATAATTGTTTCTTCCAAAACCATAATCTGAAATTCTGGTTCTTAGATTATATCTGAGTACATTTATCAAAATTTTGACAAGGATTTTATATTTCCCTTATATACATTGATTATTTCAATCTCTTTGATTATGAAGTTGATGTTTATTTTCATGTTTTAAATATCTTTATTTAACTTCTCAAATTCACTATTGTAGGTATCAAGAAACATTAACTTTTTAGAAATATCATTTGTTATAATATTGAATAAATTGTATTAGACTTCCTATAATTTATTTATTTTTCCAATATTCTCATAATTGATCTGAAAATCGTTATCAACTCCTCAATACCATTTGATAATTCTATTGCAATGCTTTTTTTAGGGTTCCGAATTTTCTTTAAATGCTATGAAATCATCTTCCACTCTTATCAGTCTCTTTATGAGAGAATTTACTGAATTCATGTCTTTATAATATATTTCACCACCAATTCAATTTTTTATAAATAATAGGAGATAAAGGAAACATCTTCTCTATTTTTTAAAATTATTAGAAATTAAATTATCTCCTTGTCCAGTGGCTGTATTCTAGGAACTGGATTCTAAAATTAATTTTATTATGATTGTTTTGATTTCTTCTTTAATATAATTTTTTGGTTCATCTTTTGGTCTGATTTCTATACATTATAGTCATGATTATTTTCATTATTGTTTTGGATTATTTCAACATTAATCTCCTTACAACATTTGTAGTTTTGATTCTCATCATCCTTTATGAATGATGAAAAAATTTCATAATCTAGTAGAGATTTTTACTTCTCCAAAATTTGATTTCTCTTAGTAAAATTTGATGATATAAATAATCTATTTGATGAGGCTATATATGTTCATTTAGGGAGTTTTTCAGAACCATTCACCTCTGTAATTTCTTCAGAGTTTTATTTTTTTTCACTTCCAACATTTTCATTTCTACTTCTCCTTTTTCTTATTCTAATCATTCTTCTTTATCAAATTTTTTATCTTTATAATAATTATTATTCACCAATTTATTTATTTCATCCTTATTCTTTGTATTCTTATTTCAATTTGAATAAATTTTATTCTTCTTGAATTATGTTCGGATCTTTCCTTATAAATTCATGAATTCAACGTTCTATCCTCTAGTCGGCCTTTCCCACTAGAATAAATTGTTGAGTGAAAATGAATTATTTTACATTTTTTGTTAGAGGGAACATTTTAATCATCAACAGATGTTTGTTTCAATACAATGCCACCATTGGTATTAGGAAAAAGAAATTTCTTTGAGTCCGATTATACACCCTTCTGTAATTTTTCACATAACAAGGTTTATAAAATATTTTTCTTCAGTTTCTTCTAATTTTAATGTTTTTACAAGATTTATTCCCCTTAAAGTATCAAAGAAAATGTTTTTATAGGTTTAAAACTGATCTGATTGTCTCCCTATTTTATTCCTTTATTTTTTTCCTCTATTAATTCAAGACATCCTTTTAATAATTATTTTTTCCATTTCTTTCTTATTATAAAAGGATCCTAATTTTTATTTCTTATTCGGTTGTTTATCATATTTGTTTGTTAAGAAAGGCATATCATTTAATAAAGAAACTAGAGTATTCCATAAAAAAAATATTTTTAATTTTAAATATGTTTCATCTTTATGATAGTATCCTCACAGATCAATAAAATCTTTTATCCAATTGTATAGGATTTGATAACAATATTGAAAAACAAGAGAAAATTTTCAACCATTTTTCACATCATATGAGGAAACATGATGTTTTTTGATTTAATTAACTTCTTTTTGAGGATCTTAATATTTATTTGAATCAAACTGAATAGGTTTATCTTCATTAATTTAATAAGATAATTTAAAATAAAAACTTCTGATACAATAAGAGTATCTCAATCTTGTATCCTTTGGATAATATCCCCTAGTATCCTTTTTCTATTTGTCTTTGGTGGGGAATAATATGAGTAAGTTTCATCAGATCCAAAATTTTCTTGAACATGCAATTTTCTTATCATTCTTTAACAAAGGAACCCTTTTAATTTAGTGCCTTTTAAGATTGGTAGATTGCATCTACCTCATCTAATACACCATGAAAACTATCTTAGGCTTTTAGAAACATCTCATTTGACCTAACATATCTTAGTTATAGAATTATTAATTTTCCATGATTCTTATAGAACGTAATATTTTCAAAAAAATCATATAAATTATTTAAATAAAACAAATTATAGTTCAAGTCTGATTGTTCAATGTAAAGATATTCCTATATTGGGAATTAAATACTTATTTTTTATGTCAAAACATAAATATCATAAAACATTATAGATATTAACATTTCTCCAATGAGAAACAATATTTTCTAATCTAGAGTTTGGGTCATATTATTATGGATAGAAACAAAAAAGAATAAATGAAGAATATTAGTATGATTCCTAAATTTGGTAGTGTAACGTAGATAAATTCATGAGGATAACCAATGGGGAAAAGGGGGCTTCCCCTATATTTAAGAAAATTTGAGTGATGTTTTATCTTCGAATAATAACTTGACATCTGAAATTAAATCTTTCTTATCTCATGGTTGAGACTAAATCCAAATAATGTTTTTTATAAAATATAAACTCTATATGGGTTTTTATAACATTTATCATATTTTGGTGAATGTACATAAAGAATGTGAAATAATTTTGAAATGAAAATAGTAAATAAAACAAAAATTAAGAATGAAAATAATAAAAAGTGTTAAATATTTAGAAACAAAATCATACCTTTGAGAGTAAATACTTTTAAATGATAAGTAGTTATTCATTGTCTTTAAAAAATATTAAATTCCATGAAAAATTTTAAAATAAAAATTCAATAATTTTTTTACTCTGATTGAAAACTCAAATATGATTTATATTCTAAAACAAATCTTTTATCTGAATAAACCTAGGAATATGAATCTGATTGTGTTTCTGAATCCAATTAGAAATCTGAATCCGATTTTTATTTAAATGTAATTATAAATAAGAATGCAATTGGATTTCAGAATCCGATTAGAAATATAAATCCACTTTTTTCCTAAATCTGACATAAGGTTTTAAATACGTAATAATTTCACATCTAATTCTAAAAAAAATTAATGTTGAAATTAATAAATAGTTTTATAAAATTTAATCATATTTACTCCCCTAAGAAAAATTAGTATCATAACATAAGGAGATGAATTAAAAAATTAAAATATATGAATTGTATCTTCATATCTATCATTTATAAATTGTTTTTAATGTATTCCAATAAATCATATATTAATGGGTTTGTAAAAATATGAAAAAAAAATTCTACCATTTTGATGAATTTTAAAATGATGTTTCATTTTAGCATGTGATATATAAGAAAGAGATGCCAAATATCCATGTGTTTTAAATTGGAGTGATATGAATGGTTTTAACTTAAAGAAATGGAACTTGTGTTATAACAAAGAATTTTAGTTTTAGTATAACTCATGCCATAATCTGTGAGTGTGTGATGTATCCACCAAACATGAGCACAAAAACTTATATCTTACTTATATTCAGCTTCAGTAGTGGAAAGTTATATGAACTATTCCTTCTTAAAAGACCAAGAATCTAATGAATCTCCCAAAAATTAATAAGTGATGTCTATACTTATCTGACCCATTCTACAACCACTAATGTTAGTATCTGAAACTATTATCAAAAAATTAATTTCCATAAGAAGAGAATAGTTATAAATCCATTATTCTTTATAAGTAATGAAGAACTACTTTTTCAGTTTTTAAATTGTATTATTTTTCATTTTATTCATATATAGAACATAAGAATGCTAAAAACATTAAGTATGGAAACCTAGATATTAAAAATAGTAAACATATTATCATTCACTTAAATGTTGTAGGATTATCTTATTTCTATATTCATCAAGACAAACTATATTTGAGGAACCAATATGAGTACAAATACTTTTAGTATTTCCATATACATAAATTTTAGGTGGATATTTAATATAATTATGTTGAGGTATATAAGTACATTCTGGTGTTTGTAAAATTTGAATAACATGAATGGATGTTAACTCACCCATCATAATCATTTCAAATTCATATTTCATAATATTCCTAAACAAATCTATAAAGGATTTCAAAGTTTACCTAAATATAATTACAATAGTATTAATTTTAAAAATAAGAGAATTTTTGTTTTCCTTAATTATGAAAATTATGGGATCATCAGTTCCTTTAACATAATTGTTTTGAAAAAGAATCATATAAATCAATCATACCTAGATCTTGGGGTTTTTTTAATTACATATAATAAAATGGTATATTTAATAACCTAGTAATGATGTTTTTTAACTTCAAAAACTAGTGTCTATTAAAAAAATATCATCTTGAACATATCTGACAAGGAATGAAAATTTCACATCCATTTAAAAATGATTTATAATAAAAAATGTTGAAAATCATTATTGAATTCGAATAGATTCAGGTCCAGCTACCAAATAATATATTTCTTCTTAATATATTCCTTCTTATTTATTATAAATAATAGCAACATATCTTACTTTATTTCTGATGTTTCTTCCATTTTTATCACAATTTTTCTAAAAATCCATTTTACTGTAATTACAAAGGTTTTATATGCCTTTTTACTGGGGTTTAGACATTGTTCCATTCACAATAATTATGTTTAGATTGAGTACCCTTAATCCAATTCTTATCACTTAATGCATCATCTTAACTTTTAGGTTCGAATTGGGGATTTTTATAAAAATGTTACCTTTCATTTCAGAAATAAATTCTAATCCCAATAGGTTTATTCATTTCATCAATTCCACTATCACTGTGATGATTCTTAAGAAACAACTAATATGAATTTTTTAAATGTTTTTCACCAACATAAGGTAAAAATTATTCTGGATTGAATAATTTAGAAATAATTTTTTGAGTATTCTACTTATTAGAATATTCTTCTATCATAGGCTGATAATCAGTTTTGGAAAACACCTAAGATGATGTAGTTTGTGATTGATTAAAAACAATATGTTTGGTTTCATAAAATCTAACATGTACTATTTCCTAAAAAGGGTAAGATTTTTTAATAAAAAATCTATAAGCCTTAGAAGTTGTAGAATAGCTTAAGAATATATCTTCATCCAATTTGGTTAAATTTATGTGTAAATTATCATTTTTATTCAGGATAAATAATTTGAATAAAAAACACTAAATTATAGCTATTTTTTCTTTTAGCCTCTCCATAATTCATATAGTTTTATTAATGAAGGAAAAAATTATAATTATAATTATAATGTAGCATGCATTACATACAACTTTAGCCCAATTTTTTTAGAAATTGAGTATTCCATAAAAATGGTTTTTATTATTTCTTAAAGAATAAGATTTATTCTTTAAAAACCACCATTTTATAGGGGAGTTCTCGTTACTAAAAACATATGGTTATTTCATTTATTACAAAAAAAAGTTATAGATTCAAAATTTTAAAAATTTCCACCATGATCACCACAATGTGTTTTCAAAGAAATGTGTTTCTCAATTTTGAATTTGGCAACAAATAATTTAAAATAACAATAGGCTTAAAAATTATTTTATATAAAATAGATACTTTTATATCAAATTTAATCATCAACTAAAACAAATACATAATACATGACACCACTAATTTCAGTTTGAGTAGGACCAAAAATAAAAATTTTCACTAACTACAATTTATTAATAGATGATGCATCACTAATCTATTTAATAAAAACTTATTTTCTTTGACATATTTACAAGGGTAATTGGATTCTAAATAATCATATCTATGTTTCGGTATATCCTTGTTAAGTCTTTTCATAGAAAAGATAAATAAGTTCATAAAATTACAATGTCCTAACCATCTATTCCATAACCACGATTAGTCTTCAATTTCACTATGATAAGGTAAGTATTGGATCCTAAGGTCTTCTGCCTTAAGTGTATATACATTCTCTTATTATGAGAACAAGTAATGAATTCATCCTTGGAATTTTGTACTACACATTTATCATTTCCAAAATTAAAAATGTAATCCCCATTATATAATTGAATCATGTTTATAAGTTTTCACTTAATACTATAAGAAAATAATTCATTGAAATTAAATATTTTTCAAAAGGAACAATGTTTCCTATACTAGAAATATTTCCTTGAGAATTATCATTGAAGGTATCTCATCCACCATTCATTTTGATAATATTTTCAATTAATTATTTTTACTAAAAATATGTCAGGAACAACCACTATCATCATACCATCTATTCTGGTTGTTGGTACATCTGTTGTATTCTAGAAAACAAAATAATTTGACTTTTGGAAACCAATGATTCGTGGAGCCAGAAATGATATAAAAGAAGGATTTGGGAAAACACATTTGTATCAAAAAATGGTATTTATGGAGCCCTAAGGGTTGTATTTTATTTAAGGAATAAATATTATTCTAATGAACTATACATTATCATTTTGTGAAAAACAAGGGTATTTTTAGGAACAAAATATTTGTTACAAAAACATTGTTTGGAATGAGTGTATCTTATTCCTGATATATTACCTTTCCCAATATTTTCATTATAAATTTTATCAAATCCTTCCTCAACAGTGATAATGTTTCTCAAAATATTTTTTAAAAAAAAAATTTCATACATTATTTTTTATCTAAATTATTATTCATATGAGTTTATGATTAAGAAGTTATTTTTGTTTATAATTTCTTTTTCTCATAAATGAATTCTAAAAAATCATTATAAAGAATATCCGTCTAAAAAATATATTCTTAATCATATTTAAAAAATATATAATTTCAAAATATTTCTTATCATGGTCTTTTGAAAGATCTGATACTTCTTTTTTAAATATAATTATTCTAGAATTTTCTTTCTCATGTTTCCTACAAACATTGAAATTATCATTTTCAAGCAATTTATAAAATCTATAGAATAATTTATATAAAGTTAAATAATTATATTCTACTATATAATTTTATTCATCATAACAAATATAACCATTTTAATAATGATATATTGAATTTAAAGACATAATTGTTAAAGAATAAGAATTTTTCACCTTTACCATAATACATTGATTTTAAAAATGTATTCGACTATAGAGACAAATATTCTTTTTTAAAAATTTATTATTGTCTAAAGAATCATTAGAGGAATATACTTCACTATCACTCCAAGAGTCATTAGCTTTCAATAATTTCATTCCTTTTGTATGGTAATAGTTTTACTTTTTTTCTATCAGAATATATTTCTGTTATAGCTTTCATTATAATTTTTTAACAACTGTTTCTTATTTGTCCATGTCTTTTTCATTCATAACATGTTACTTTAGAAGAATTCATATAATTATTTTATTTGTAAATTTACTTGAATTAATACAAAAAATTCTTTTTACGAACTGTATTGTTCACCACTTGAGAAAGATTGGCTAGTTCATTCTTATTTGGTTTGACTCACTTAAATATAATTGAGTAATATCACTTTTATATGTTAATTTAAAAATATTTTCCGTAGTATGATATTTCATATAATTTTTTGTTGAAGTAAAAGAAACTCCACCATTCCATTTTTTAATTTTCATAGTATCTCTTTTATCCTTTATTAATATTTTAAGAGAGTTCCTAATAGATGATCAAGTGTAAGATTTCTAGTCTTCTTGTATACATCAACTACAATTCTTTTTTATTCCCATTAATTTGGAATCATATCAATGATATTTTCTACAATTATTTCATCATATAATCCTTCTTCACCCATAGAATGTAAAATATTAACAAATTTCATTATCCATTATTATACATTGACAACAGGTTCTACAAGAGGAAAATAAATATCTGGGTAATTTTCTATTAACTTTGCTCAACTAGCCACAATAACTTTAGAAGTTCCATAATGAAAAATTTCTATCTTCTACGAAATAATTTTAACTAATTCACAAGAGTAAATATGGAAATATATGTTTATTATAATTGAACAAAATTAAGTATTCATTACCTATTATTTTAAATGATATTCTAAATTTTCACGATTCATAAAATTTCAGATTTATTTTTCATAAATTTTGTAGTCACCAGTCAGCATAAAATAATTATAAATGCCAATGTTGATAAAAAACGTCTCCATTATTTCCCATGAATATTCATAATCAATACCATCAATAATTTGTGGTCTTCTATGATTGAGATTTTATATTGAACCATCATTTACTCATTCCATCCTTTAAATAAGATACAAATAAAATGTTTTCCACAATACACATTAGTGAGAAAAATATTTATAAAAAAATATCTTATAACAAGAAATGTAACTAACTAAAAATCATGAAGTATATGACCTGTGGAAACCTCGAATGATACCAAATGTGAATATCATTATTACAGAGACTTGGATCTAAAACTAATTGTTTGATATAAATGTATATGTAGATGTAGAAATACAAGAGTGGGGATGAATTGTATGTTTAACACAATAATTATTAACCTAAATAGAATTTAGTTTAAAAGAGGTTAAACAAATTATACTCAAAAAACGACTTATATTTTATTATAGTAATCGGATTGGTCCATTCATCTGATTTTAAGGATATCATTATAATGTTGATTATAATATTATTGTAAATTTATATGACACCAAAAATATGATTCAAACTTATAGAATATAGAATCTTAATCCAATTAAGTTATAATAATAATCACTAAAATCATATTCACTTTGTAATATCTAAAGTATCATAATTAGTGTAATTATGTCACATTGAATACAAAAATGAATATATAAAATAATTCACCTACTAATACAAATTGCAGTAGAATATAAAAGACTTGTAGTTAATGAGTGATATAATATAATTGAAATATTTTAACCCAGAGTGAATGGAATATATCAACCAAGGATAAGGGAATACTGATTAGTAATTTGAAGTGTTTATATCATACACAAACCAAGATAAGCCTTCGATATGATGATCAGTTTTGGTCTATCTTCCAATCCCCAACATTCCATGATCATGAATGTGATCAGATCATTTCTCCTCTTATCCCTGAAATCATTAAATCATAATCAGATCGATCATCGTCTCAAAATGAAACAACAAACTCTAGATAGTAACAAGTATATAGAACAATCAGTTCATAATTTTTAAGTATTATAGACTTCACACGTAGAAAATTTAGCATAACTCTCATACAGTGTCTCAAAATCATCTATGAGAACATTAAAATGACCTGTTATTTATAAGAATATATCTTAATGGTAATCATGATCTCCAATGGTCATATTTTATCCAGAAATCCTAGAGGGTCATTGATGTATATCACTTCAATGGTCTTATTATAACTAAAAGAACAAAAAAAATTGTTATAATAATTGAAATAAAATACACGATATCATTTTGGAAATATTGTATTTTATATTTATGTATTAAAGGGTTGAAAATGATGAACCATTTTTCTATATTCCAAAATGAGTCTGAAGTTTCTCTGATAGATTTACTTATAGAGTGTCATTATTATTCTCTCAATGACTGTGGATTTGATAATATCAGTTCTTCAGTTAAATCATATTATGTATTTTTCAATAAAAATAAAAAACATACATTCATTAAATCTAATTGAATGGTTGAATGCAATCATGATCAGATTCATTCTCACTATGATAATTGAATTGTAAATTTTTGAATATTTTAAAACTAGTTTAAACTATTTTAAAAAATTTGTAAATATACTTCGATCATAAAAGTATACGAAATTATATATTTAATAATGAGTGTTCAATTTCTAAAACAAAATGTTAAAAGGAATGAAAATTTAAAAAAGATACATTTGAATCAATAATTAATTGAGAGAAAGGGATGATTTTTATAATGGTGGGAAAGGACACACATGGAATTTCTAGAAATTTCTAAAAATTATTAAGTCATTTTCAATCAAAATTTTTAAAAATGGAAAGATATTTAAAAATTATTTGCTTAAAATATCCTTATATGAAGAAAATTATATAGGTTTTTATGTCCTTTTAAAATTTATGATTTTAAATAATCCATCAATTAACCATTTTTTAGCCAGGGAAGAAACGTTTTATATATAATATAATAATTGGATCATCAATGGAGAAGGTATTATATTTTAGACCACATCATGTCCCTTTTTTAATAATTTTTTTATTTTTAATTAATATAATAAAATATTATTATCCTAACATATCAATAATATAAATCATGAAACTATTCAATTAATTTATTTTAACATGAAGAAATATATTTAACTACAATCATGAATTTTCAATATAACTAAAACATATCATATTTATCAATTAAATTAATAGGAAACTGAAAATCATCAAATTTGTATTATATTCAATATTATTAAAAATATTTCTTTATTAAATGAATAAATATTTTGTTCGAATTGCGTAAGTGTTTAAGATAATTATTCTATAAATAATATTTTGAAATAATTTACAGAGAAAAAAATAATTTATCATTCCAATGATATATTAGGAATGAAAATTAATTTTATTTATCCCTATTATATAAAATATTCTAAATTAAAATAAGAAAAGTGTCTTTTTTTTAAACACACTTAAAAATAATAATGGTAAAAATAAAATAAATATTGAATAAGGATTAAATATTTTAAAAAATTACATGGAAGAAATAAATTCAACCAATTGGATAAATTCTAATTTTGGGATTGTTTTATATGCCTTATCCCATTATTTGTGACCTTAATTACATAATTTAGCCTTTATTGATGTCAAAATTTTTACCATGGTAATAATTTAAACTCCCTTAAAATAAAATGCACTAGGTTACCAAACATGAACATCATGATTCAAAATATATTTTCCATTTTCAATATTAGATTTTTTTATGTATATTAATTAAAATTTAATATAAATGTATAATATGCAAAAGATTGATTATATAAAGAAATTGAATTATATATAATATAAATTAACTTATATGATAAGAATTAAAAATTTTGATTCATGTTATATAATTCTAAATCTATTTGATCTTATTTTAAAAAAAGAAAATAAGAAAATATTATTGATAATTTTTATTTTTTTCATTTAATAAAATTAAATGGCAGTATTGGAAAAATATGTATTTTCACAATTTAATACAAATTAAATCATTTTATAAATATCCAAAAATGTAAACCTATGTAATTTTTAATATATTATTTAAAAAAAATGAAATTACATTATGAAAATTTGTTTTATGAATTGTAATATTTAATATTTATTCATATTATGGAATAAAAATATGTGTATTTTGAAATTGGTTCATTAAAAACATACTATAATTGATGTTCAAGTGTTACAAGATTAGTAATTTCAGAGTGAGAGAGGTCATTATTAATGCAAAATTAAATAAATATTTCAACACAATGGTAATATCTCACTATTACAAATAAACTCCCTATCAATAAAACAACACATGATTTTACACATTACATAATTTCCTTCACCATCTTTGGATTTTATAAAAAAAATCAGGTTCATATAACACATATCCAACAAACATCACATAAAAAATTAATAAATTATATTTTGAAATATTTTTTTATAATCAATGATCTTATAACTTTTTAACAATTTTAATTATGAAATTCACATGATCATACATGGATTTTGAGTAAATTAATATGTCATCCATCAAAACGCCATGAACCATTATTTAAATATGAGGAATAATCAATAATCAATGAATAAAATTTAAAAAATCATTTTATAGACCATAAGACCTCACAAGGTACTCATAATAGCCATACCTAATCGGAATGATCATAATTGAAATATACGATTCAACGTTTCAATGCTTGTAATAAGAGTATTTAAGATCAATCTTTGTTTATAACCTTTCCCCTTTCAACTGATCATGCAAGTAATAAATCTAGAGAATCATATAGTTCTTGTTAATCATAAATCAAATGATTTTTTGGTAATCAATGAAAAGGTTAAGGAATACACCATAAGTATTTCCAAAAAAGGCGCAATATGTGGTGACTAAATCAGAAAAATAAATTATTTATCCAGTTAATAAACTAGTTGGGTCGTTAACAATTTCTGTTCTGTGGGTGCCTTATAGTAAGATGGAATATAGGTAAATTGGGTACCTAATTACATGTCAATAGAAAACTCTATCTCCCCCAATTGTTATATACCATAAAATGGTTATTGGAATACATAAATAATGAATATGACCAATGGAGTAAGATCACGGCTCATGGAAGCTTTCTCCATATCCATAAAAATACTTATTTCACCACGAACAATAAAAAATTTGATGTGTAGATATATATGTTCTTAGGTCCCTTTATCAACGGATAACACGTCACATCCCATATGGGGATGTAAATTTAGACCACTAAAGACAATATTCAATCTAGTATTTATAGTAAATTCATCAATCTATCCTCAAAATTATGTTTGGGGGATTCATGTAAAGAACCAGAAAATATTTTGTGAGCAAGATTTCTGAAAAAGAGAAGGCACAATAATGGGAATAGAGACCCTCATCTCATTGCATTATAAGGTTCATAACAATATCAATTTCATAAGAAATATGGTTTATAGTATGGTTTAACAACTTCACAATATGAGTTGAATATAAAGAATGGAATTCCCCATTTTTGAAAAAGTACTCATCATCATCAAGGTTATTTTTTATTCAAAATGGAAGCAGAGTATATAGAGGAACATGATGAAAAAAATAATAAAATCCTAAGGAGGCAAGAAATGGTGGATCCCTAAGGAATCCCCAATAATGATATTTTACCCCCTCCATCTTCATACTCACCACATTATACAAAAGGACATTCCCAAGACCGTCAAAATCCAAAGAGGCAAGGTGATCCATAGCTGTTCCCCCCCATCCAGTGTGGAGGACCTAAGTGTTTCTATTTAGATAGCATTGACACCTTCTGATTACATAGTGAATCAACCAAGTGGATACACCATCGTCTCACAATGAATTATGCACAATCAAGGAGTGATTATCAAATTCAGTGATATACAAACCCTTCTTGACACATTATTTGAGGCCTGTGAGCATCTCTAATGCTTCTACATGAAGGGAGGATCCTTGACCCAACATAGATAAGAAAAATAGGTAGACCTAACCATTTCCATAATGAATAATCCCTCTTCTCTGCATAATCCCCATGATAAATGAACTATCCACTTTTAGTTTCAAAAAATTAATCACTATAGATGAGTTAACAGTGAATGTAAGTATCATGATCCTTGGGCCCATAATAAATTCATCTAGTGATTCTTACATAGTATGAATATGATTCCTTACGGATGTTTGTGGATAGAACTACTTAGATAATAAAGCATTTTATATCAATAAAGTACCTTTATGTGTCCACAATCCTATTCCACTTCATGGTGTATAATGATTTGAAAAGAAAACATTTGGTGGCATGAGAGACATCTGGAACCACTGATAATTGATTTCTTTGTAAAAACTCACTTTGAATTCCTAACCATTAAATATTCAATGAATGTAAATGGGACACTAATTATCACTGTAGAAGGTATAGATGATATAAAATGTTGTAATCCACAATTATACTCAACACACTTCTTCAATAAATTAAAGGAACCAATATAACATATATTGGTTGTGAGAGGGGTTCTCTTTAATGAGGATCTACTAGTCAGATAAAGATCCACAATTTAATCTATATCTATCACATAGGCATAAGATGTGTTCTTTAGAAATAAAAATTATAATTTCATATCATCTTGAAGGTCCATCTCATCTTATTTGGTTTTAAATTTATAATCATTTACTAATTGAATTGAATGATAAAAAGTGTTATAAAGCGGTTTTCATAATGACTCCTAATTCTACCAACTTGTTGAAGGATAATAAATTCCATAGTCATTTCCAAAACCATTGACTCTGGAATGAATAAATACATGAAATTCAGTCTATTTTCCATCCAATCAAATATATATTCTTTCCACATTTTAACCATAAAATCATATCACCTACTAACTAGATATTCAAGCATTAATGTATAAAATTAAACCATTATTGAGTTGTGTGTTTACAAGAACACAAAATTAAGCTCAATATATTTCAACCAATCCTCCTCCTCTCACAGATTGTTTAAGACATGGTATTTTGTTAGATTCTGCAGATGAAACTCATGAGCATGATATTCATATTCATCTATTTGAGGTTCCTATAATAGTGCCATCAATGGAATCTGTGTTTCTACCCTTCCATGTTCATTAAATATATGTACAATTATCTAAATGTTGGTCTAATAAAGAAGAGTGTTTTATTTCTAGGGTTCCCTTTCATCTTACTCATGAGTTCCTCTTAAATGACATATGGGTGACATGGAACTAAATAACCTCAATAGGATATAGGAAATTGTGAAAAATCATACCTATATTATTAACTAAATTAAGAGATACTATATTATAAATTCCATTATATTGAACATAATTTTATAGGATCTGAAAATAATCAGATTAAATTTGGAAAATTATAGAATTAGATCAATTTATTATGTGAGGATGATTTTACCAAACAACCATTGTGACATAAGGCTTGATAATAAGGGATATATCTAGTAAATGACTCATAAACTGGCCCTTAAATCATTACCATATTATATACAGTCTACTAACACATCCAAGACTACATACTGACAGAAAGGAAGGAAATAAAAAGTTCTTTTGTTATAATTTTTTCACGATCAAACCAGAATACCCTAGTACACTTATAGAAACGTTTACATAATCATGTCACAATGGGAATTCTGGATCCCCATAGTTTTGTTACTATTATAGGGCATCAAAAAAATTCCAGATGAAATGATTTTACCCATGATCAATTGATTAAAATAATAGTGAGAAAATAAAATGAATAAACATCATCAATTACAAAATACTCCTCACCATTAATTTAATATTAGTATTAATATAATGATTATAATGGTACACATCCTAACAAGGGTCACAACACCCATCATGGTTAAAATTTAGAATCTCAATGTAATGATTATATTATAGATCCACTTCTCACCAAAATCATCTAAGGTCCCATGAATCAAGCACAACCACCACATCTATTGGCACTTTCCATTTCCATAGACCTGAAATTACATAAAACTATAAACGCCCAAAAAAATTGTATTGTGAGTGAAAATATCATATTATGGGTTTTCAACATGTTATAAAAAAATTACTTATAATAAAAATGAATAATTCTTATATTTAAATAAATACATGACATGGTTAAAAAATTTATCATTTTCAGTTAAAAATGATATCAATTCAAATATTATGAAGATATATTAAAAAAATTATTATATGAACATAAATAAAATATAAGTACATGAATATAAATATATATATTTTCACTAGAATTTAATATTCAAATCATAATAAAGGACCACATTTATGATCCCCAAGGATAGTTATATTTTCTAGTATCCTCACACAAGTCAGCCAACCATCAAGGGTCATGGTGTGTAGAGGTACTTGTGTATTATTTATTCATTATAAAATCAATCAACACCCCATAAGGGAAAATTTTATCAAACATGGTTTAGATAGAGGTGTCATACTCAGTCAATTATTAATGGTTCATAGCCATAGAATTATTTTCATAATTCCCAAATAAATACACTGGATCACATGTTATTTCAATTAATCAATCAACAATGGGTAAAATACTCATTTTATTTAAATTCATCCTTTAAAATTTTAAATAATTCAAATTTTATGTTTCAGTTTTCTATTTTTATTTAGATACATTTTTTAGGGTTTCTTTATCAAATTCATTCCACTCAAATCCAAATCACACGTGAATACATTTTTCTCTAGAATAAATGTCAAATAATATTGAAAATTAAAATATCATTTCAAAATATATTTTTTCAAATCAATCCAATATTTCAACGACTTTGAAAAAGTGTATTATTTCATAATTAAATGCCTTTTAAAATAAATCTTAAAAAATCTCTCTATAATTCATTTAGAAATCTATCAAATTCTCATTTCACCCCCTGAAATCAATAAATATTTCATATGTAGCGAAAATCCATATAGAATAACCAAACATAAAAAACATTATTCAACAAACAAAAATAAGAACCGCTACTGGAGATTCGATGTAATAGTGTTTCAAGAAGGAATCCCTAGAATTAAAAAAACAATGTTTTCATCCACAAACAACATGAGGATCCACAAAAATTATGGACATAGATAGAATTATAAAGGAGGATTAAAAAAAGATATTTCACTTATCCTAGACGGGTCAATCATATCCACTAAAAAATTGATCTGGGAGGATTGTTGTTTAAGGAGTCCAAATCATCAATAGATAGCCTCTAAAATCAAAATGGTTACATTAGAATTTAGTAGGATATTATTTAAACATTTAATGGGGTATCTCGATTGTAATTATGATTTTGATGGGAAAAAAACTAGTTCACATATTTTATAGGGTCAACATGAATGTTTTTATGAGACCATGGGCTTAATAGTGATCCCTCTATGGGAATATGAAGATATTCACATAGTTCGTATGAATAATTATTAAAGTAGTGCACTGAACAATCAATAACCCATAGGTCAATGGGTAAGGGCATGTGATATGGATTCATTATTAGGATATAATGTTAAAACTATGCACTACCCATTATCCCATTTCATTCTGTCTGAGGGGAGACAACAAGGTCTTTTCTAACAAATTTCCCCATCAAGGACATCCTGACTATTGGGAATGTATTGTCTCAAAAAAAAATTCTATAATTTATTTTGATTTTAATGCTCACAAATACCCTAGTATATTTTAATAATGATTTTATATTAATTGTATTTCATGGAATTGATATTCAATATAATATTTATTCCTAAGTTATTTTCAATATTTTAATTTTTAACTAATATTTATTAAAGAGTTCAAAACATGTTTTTATACATTCTTGAAATACTTTTCATACCCTATGTGAATAACTGTAATGTAAGGAATAAATCATGTGCTTTTTACAGTGTGTATGGATACTGAACCTTATGTATGTATTAAATCTTATGTTGGAAAAAGAAAGTATGGTACCAAAATTAATCAACTATAAATTTAGAATAATAGGTATTTTTAATTAACTATACATTATTAGAAAATTGAGGTTAATGAAACTTATGTTTGAAAGGAACCAAACATTTTAATGAGGATAAAGTACGGTTAAAAACCATACATAAGTTATAAACCATAAATTATAGAGAAAAACATATGGATCATCATCCTTACATTCAAGATACGAACACTACATAATTTAACCCTTTGTTTTCTATTTGTTTTCATTTTCACTGAAATATACATTAGTCTTTCTAACATCAGTGATTTAATTTAATAATTTATTATCAGGGATTTCTAAAAAGGTATTAACGGTATTTCATGATATTTTAAATCTCCTTATTCATAGTTTTGAAGTTCATTATATATGATTCAAAGTACCTTATTCAATGGAGAAAATCACTAAAATTCTTAAGGGAAGTGACAAATCACCTCGTCTATTTAGAATTTGAATATCTATGGTTTATTAGGAATCTTTTGTGGAATTGGAATTATAAAGAGTTATATTTTTTTTATATTCTATCATTGTGTCATTTTTTAATGATGTGATTTTGGTAAGGGACGTGTTTTCCATATATAATAAAACTCTAATGAAAATAAATTTACCATTTTATAAAGAACGAAAAACATTGATATATGACTAGATTTAGGAGATATGCAGGTTATATTTTGTTCTTTTGTAAGAAAGGTGCTACTTTGTTTTGTTTCTACTCTTAATTTGAATATATTGTTTCTTCTAGGATCACTTAGGACTTTTCCTCTCTTAAAGAATATTATTTATAAAGAAAAATACACATCTACGGTCAATTTCATCTGCCATAATTTGTATGTTCACTATCATTTCAAAAAATCAAACTCTTTTGATTTATTGATAGTTTTAAATGATTGTATGAAATTATGGCGAAGTATATGATTCTTGGTCTAAGATGTGGACTTTTTGACCTCTCTTAAATAACCAGAAGGATTTTTTTTATATCCCTATTGAAAAGGTGTCAACTTCCTCAACTCAGCTATGGGATTTCATTCCTATGATAATTTATCCATACTAGTTAAATTCACCAAGGTCGTGGATAGATCAATTGGATGAGTGGACTATTGGATCTTTGTGCCTCAAATCACTATAAAAAGATGTTTTCTATATTTATATTAATGTAATTCACATTTCATATATAATAAAACTATGTTTATTTGCATAAATTATAGAGGGTGATAAAATCTAGAATTGTGGATGATTATATAAAGAACACATTTCACCCCTCCTCCCCAGCATCTGTTACTTTGTATATTCCTACATAGAAAATCTGTATTAGATGAGAGGTTTTGGATATAGATATAAAAAGCTAAATTTATTAGGGTTGTATAAAAAATATGGAAATGATTAATCCTAGGGGAGAAATGTCTATGGAAAATGATCCATACTTTAATGGTGATAATTATAGGTTCTGGAAATCAAGGGTGGTCATATATATGAACAACATTAGATTCCGTGTCTACTTAAAAATTATTAATCCTTATAAAATTCATGAAAAATCAAATAATAGATATGCATCAATAGAAGCTAAATGTGATATTAATTAAAAAAATGAAATCTATTATTTGATGTCTTTGATAGAATGAATCTAATCAAGTATCACAATATCTTATTGCCTATGAGATGTGGAAAGCGATTAAAATTTCCAATAAAGAAATAGAAAATGTAAGATATATGTGTTATTCTACTACTAAATTGATATTTTACTCCTTTAAAATGTTTAATAGAGGAAGTATCACATCGATGGATGGAAGGATTACAGAAATTTTCAATAATATTAAAACCATAGGTTAATCTTTCAAATTATTTGATAATGCTTGGAAAGTACTAAGATTACTTCCCTTTAAATAAAATCACATATCTGCTATAATTCAAAAAATTTAACATGTCAATGATCTAACAATGAAACATCTAATTTGGATAATGACGATTTATGATGTATTTAAATGATGATGTTGAAAATCATAAAATTTTATTGAAAAAGGAAACAACTGCAATGATACTGACATCTCAGAATCATTGTAGAAAAAAAACAAAAAGGAATAAAATTTAGATAATATAGATTGTGAAATGGAACTACCTCAGCTAGCCAGAAAACATAGAGAATTCTACAAGAAGAAAATAGGTTTCAAAAAATAATTCAAAAGAGATGATAATGGTAAAACAAATGTTTGATGATATGAATGTAATAAATTAGGTCATACCTTACCAGACATTCCTCAACTAAAAGATGAAAAAATGTCCACAAAATAGATATCAAAACAATAATAATTTTTATACTAAAGGGAAAATAGAAATGAAAGGTACATGGAGTGTATCTAAAGACTACAATAGCTCTTCAAATTCATATTTAGAAAATATCAATCGAATCTAATAGAAAAACTTTTCATTATGTTAAGGGAATAATAATAAAAGGTAATGAATTATTACTCTTCTGATACTAATTCTAGTAGTTTTTCAAATGAAAAATTAGCTTCATACAACTCAATGCTAGAAGAATATTATAATAATTTTTTAAATAAGAATCAATCATTGAAAAACATTCATATTTTTCTCTCAGAATAATGAGTTTCTCTAAATAAGAAACATAAATAATTAGTTAATAAATTCTACAAATCTTCCATAAAATGCATTGATCGTGAAAAATGAATTAAAGAGTTGTATGATAAAGAAGAATCTTATAAAAGTTAAATAATTCCTTTTTCAAATGTATAAAATATCTTAAATGAGAATCTTGGAATGAATGTCAATAAATGATATTGAATAGGAATGTTTAACAATGGTGATAAATCTAAATTCTATAAAAAAAAATTGACCCCAATTTTAAAATTGATTTTTTATTATTATTGTGGAATAAATGAGAAAATCCCTAATAATTGTTATTTGAGATATCCTAAAAATTGTGGAATTAATAGATATTTTATTTATTATTTTTGGTATAATGTCATATAAATTATGGAAACATAAATAAAATATGGATTCACATATCACTGCTACCTTACACTGGTAGAGGCAAGAATGTATGGGTTCCAAAACAACCATTTGTTCAATATCTTTTACAGGTAACAGTCCACATGAAAAAAAATTATATATGTTATGTGGATAGTTTCTATTAATTAAATATGAGTGTAGATCCACCAATCATTCATATGTGGACTCTAATGGATCGAGGTATTTTAATTTCTGGTGACAATAACAATGGAAAAATATTTGGAGTTGGAACTATTGGAGATCCAAAGACCATCTCAATCACTAATGTAGTATATATACAAGGGATAAAGCACAATATGATAAGTATATATAATATTTTTGATGATGGATTTTATGTTGATTTTTCTATCAGTTATTGCTCGATTTTTTATAATAAATTGCTTAAATTTAATACACTGAGAATTTACAATGTTTATACTTTTTATTGGAACTCTTTGTGTAAAAAAAGTGAATTGTTTATCTACTAATAGAAATGAGTCATGGATCTTGAATATGAAACGTTCCCACTGTAATATCTATTATTTATATAAATTATCAATGAAATAATTAGTTTCTAATATTTCTAGTCGTACGTTTGACAATGATAGATATTGTGATGCTTGACCAATTGACAAAAAAAAACAAATCTTCTTTCAAATCTATTAAGAAAGTTGAAACATCAAATCCTTTAGAACATATCCATGTAGATTATTTAGACCTTAAAGAGTATAATGATTTTTTGGTAAATTGTATGTCTAGGTTTTAGATGATGATTATTCTATATTTACCTGGGTTTAGTTTTTTTAAATTAAAAATTGAAGTTTGTACTATTTTTGAATTATTTTTTAAAATTGTTTAAAATAATAAAGTATATTAAATAATTTCATTAAAAATTGATTGTGGATTATAATTTTAGAATCCAAAATTTAATTTATTTTTCTCAAATATGGGTAATAAATATACCTTCTATGAGAAAAGAACACAAGAAAAAAATGGGATTGTTTAAATGAGATATATAAATATTCAAGAAATGAAATGGACTTTGCTGAATGAATATAGTCTTCCAACCTATCTTTGGTAAGAAGATATAAGAAAAAACCACTATATCATGAATAGAGTTTCAGACATTTTTTAAAAACATACCATATGAACTTTTGAATAAAAGAAAACCAAAAGTAAAATAATATATCATTTTTCGATGAATGGTGTATATCTTTATGTCCTAGCATAATCATGGTAAGTTCAATCCAATAGCTGATGTAGGAATATTTTTAATATATTCTGGTACCTCTAAAGCCTATAGAGTGTTTAAATAAATAAAATTATTGTTGAAGAATTAGTTCATGAGAATTTTAATGAAACTGATACTTTCATTAATGTAAAATATGAAACCGACGAAGTCACTAATTCTCAAGATAACAGGAAACTTGAAAACCATAATATTGATCTTAAAAATGATATTAATAAAATTCAATTTATTTTAGAAAACATGATACCAAAACACCAGAATGTGTTTTATCTAGATATTCAAGAACCCTAAAAAATCACCATTTAAAAAAATTAATAGGATACCTAGAAAAATTAATTAGAACTATAAGAAATTTAATAATCCTAGAAGAATTATCTTCTTGTCTATCCATGATTGAAACTAATACAAGAGAAGAATCATTAGATGAAGAGAGTTTGATGTTAGCTATTTTGGAAGAGCTAAATAAATTTAAGAGGAACGATGTTTCAGAACTAGTAGAGAGACCAACCAATTATTCAGTTATAGGAACTTAGTGTGTTTCAGAATCAAATAGGATGAACAAGGGATAATTACTAGAATTGAAACTATATTAGTTGAAAAAGGTAATAATCCGAAAGAAGGTATAGATTATGATGATGATACATTTTATCCTATAACAAGATTATAAGCAATAAGAATCATTTAATTCTATGCATGTCATATAAATTTTAAATTATATCAGATGGATGTTAAATATTATTTTTTAAATTGTTCTTTATTAGAGGATGTGTATGTTGAAATCCATTCTGGTTTTCAAAATTTCCATAAACCAAATTCTGTTTTAAATTAGACTTAAGCTATCAATGCCGATAAACATTCAAATATAGCTTGGTATGAATGACTATGTTCTTTTCTTTTGATAATTGGATTTACTATTTGTTTGGTAGCTCCTATACTTTTTAATAAAATAATTTTATATAATTTTTTATTAGTTCAAATTTTTATTGATCATATTATTATTTGTTTAACTAATAAAAAAATTTGTAATGATTTTTCAAAATAAATTCATAATGAATTTGAAATGAGTATAATGGGAGAACATAATATATTTTATTATTTCATATTTATCAAAAAAAGATATGGAAATTTTTTAAATCATTGTAAGTATATTACAGATTTATGAAAAAAAATTGGACTTCAAAATAGAATTAAATATACAAATCCTATGTGTAGCAATATAACACTTGATTTTAATGAAGTTAGAAAACTAGTAGAAAACATGTTATATAGAGGTATGATTGGTAGTTTGTTATATCTTGCTGCTAGCAGACTATAAATTATATTTTATGTTTTATTATGTTATAAATTTCAATAAAATCTAAAATAATACCATCTTACTAATGTAAAAGTATATTTGGATGTTTAAAATGAGTTTTTTTATCTTTTATTTACCCCAAAACATTTGATTTTAATTTAATTTAATATTCATATGTAAATTATGGAGGTTGCTGTTTAGATTGAAAAAGTACCTTGGGAACCTGTTAGTTTTTTCGGGATATATTTACTATCATGGTCATGTAAGAAACAAAACTTAGTTACCCTGTCAACAGTTGAGGTAGAATATTTATGTTCTAGCAGTTTTGTGCCCAAGTAATGTGGATGAAATACACTCTACTTGATGTTGGATTAAATTTTAATATTATACCTATTTTATGTGGTATTTATAGTGAAATAAATATTTTAAAAAATCTTATATGTAATTACTTGAATAAACACATTGATATAAGGCACCATATTTTAAGAGATCCTGTACGTAAAAAAGATAAATATTTTGAATTTGTTAATACTGAATATTAATTAGCTTCTATTTTCACAAAAACACTTCCCATTACTTTTTTGACTTTATTAAGGGGATATACATATTTTATATTATTTATATGTTTTTTGTTTATTTCAATTTAATAAATTAATATTTTGATTATGTTTTTTATTTGTTTATTGTTCATTTTTATGTCGAAATTTTTATTTTTTATATATTCTTAAATAAATATTTTCTCATTTTTAGAATCATATATTTTAGAAAAAATTAATAATTACCCTATGAAACTAGAATGGGAAACTAGGACACGCTATTATATGTCATAAACCCTTACTCTTATGATACCTTTTTCGAAACATTTCACCAAAAAAACCTTCTTCTTCCTCATAATCCCAAGAATCAAAAAACATTCAAACTTCTGATTCTCTAAAATGGAAAGGGAAAAGAAAAATGATGGGGTCATCCTTGTGACCCAAATAATCAGTGAGCTCTATCAATAAATATTCTTTATGGAAAGATTTTTTATATAAAATGGCTTTACTAGATGAACCTTCTACTTAAGAAAGAACCAGCATTTAATGGTTCGGAATTTATGTTCAATGAGGATAATGATTATTTTTTTATGAGTTACATCTGAATAATTTCTACATTAGTGTTTATTTTAGTTTTTTTTGAAATAGAAGATACTCTATCTACAAGAATAGAATAAGTAGTTTTCAATTTCATTAGTTGAAATCTCGTAAAATTTTAAAGGTCATCATGAAGGGATATTTCACATTGATCTCAGATTAATTTGAAATAATGATCATAAGTATGAAAATATAATTTCCTTTCTATTTGGATCCCAAAATATATGGAAATTTTTTGTTAAATATTGTGAGGCATATCATAATTTATTAGATATGTTTATTCAAACTATAATTGCATCGATTGTAGATGAAACAAAGAAATTTTTTTATACAGATATACACATGATGATTTTATTAATCAGTTTCATAGAGATAAATTTTACTATATAAGTGATAAGATATATAAATTAATATTTCCAAGAATAAGATTGAATTTCATTTTATGCTTAATGAATGATACTTTGTCTAATTATTGTCCAAGAGGATTTTTATTCATATTTTTGATGGAGGAGTGAAATGTGATAATAGTAATGTCATGAATGTTGTTACACAAAGGATTTTTTATTTTTATTAGAGAACTATGAAATTAAAATATTATTCTAGTTGGTGGATATGTCCAATAGAAGTCAAGAATTTTTTATCTAGGGGAGAAAAGTTCCGCATGAAAAGAAAGAACTGGTGAATCCAGAAATGAAGGTGCATCAATGTCTGATAATATAAAATTAAGATTTTATGGTGAAGCAAATGATGATAAAGAAGAAGATGTATCATAGGAGGTTTTTATGAAACCAATAAATAGAGAAGAACCACCACTTGAAGTGAGGGTCTTAGAATCAAGAGAATCTACCAATTTGGTTTATTTAGATGAACCAATACATGAGGTGGATCAACAAGCGGAATGTTAGGCTCAAATGTTTCAAGATGTCCCCCATCCAATTTAATATATTTGAGAAGAAACTATTTAATAGGAAACATTTCAAGAATATATTCCAAAGAAAAACAACAAATTGAAATATTAGCAACTGAGGTTGCAAATTTTATTGAGCATCAGACTACATCATCCTTTGGTCAATCTATAAGAGACCATGGTTTATCTATGGAGAAAAGACAGAAGGTCTTGATAATCATTATTATTCTTTTGTAATGCTTGTTGAGATGTATTCTAGTAACCCCTTAGATATTGTGGCTAGTAATCGGTCCAAGAATTCAGATGAGGTGGCCTAGGAATCATTGACTAATCAGGTTGCTGATCTCAAGGTTATGTTCAACAATGTTCAGGAAGAGAATTATATTCTTACTTAGGATTTGGATAACTAAAAAAATAATTTAAGGACTTGCAAAATTAATTATCTCTAAGGATATATATTGTGTCTATTTAGACTAAGATTCATGAAATTAATGAACATTCCATTTTAATGAATGATTTTGATGATTTTAAAATGGAAATGCTTGATGAGATGGGAAAGATCATGTCTGAATCAGTTTCCATAATAGATTTTGTAGACCAAATATGGTATTTGGGAAGCTAGTTTGTGTCAATCAAGGGAAGTGTAG
This sequence comes from Viscum album, assembly GCA_963277665.1. Classification (NCBI taxonomy): domain Eukaryota; kingdom Viridiplantae; phylum Streptophyta; class Magnoliopsida; order Santalales; family Viscaceae; genus Viscum; species Viscum album. Next base: position 1,059,149,977 of record OY728143.1, on the reverse strand, counting down.
TTTAAACTAGTGCATCTTCTTCTACCTATTGAACATCAGAAGATCTGATTAGAATATCTCAAGCAATCACAACTATTATGGATGATATGAATAATAGGTCACAGAACATTTAGTTTATATTATTCATAAAGAGGATAGTCTGCATGACTTTTGAAAAATGAATTTAGGTAAAAATATACAAGTGGGTCTGGATTCCATAATTTTGATAAGGATTTTGGGCGGTAATCTTGAACAAAGGACGCAGGTTTATATGGGAGAACTAAATGATTTTTTTCAAGATGTTGTGGCCCTAATAGAACTAGAACAAAAAATATACCCTGACCAACCCCTTTTACATTCCACCTAACCAAATGTCTATCCATTCCCTTATAAAAACTGTCTATTGTATATGTACATTTTTTATAAATGAAAATTCATTATTCTTATCTATTGGGCTTTATTTGATATTCTTTTTTTAATCATTTTTACCAGAACCAATGTATTGTTTATCCATACAATACATTAAAACATTCATTACTAAACTATGAAAAATTATATGTGTTTTAATATTATTTCTATAATTTATTTTTTATATTACAAATGGGAGGGAAAATTATATGAGCACACTATTTCATTTTATCAAAAACATTCATTTTATCAAAATAGTACTGCAAAGAAATTTAAATGATTTATTTAAGTATATTTACAAAATTATATATTGTTTTAACAATTTTATAGGTTTTTTTATCATCAAAAGGGGGATATTATTGTTCATTTATTGTCTCAAAAATGATCTATAATTTATTGTGATATTGATGCTCACAAATACCCTGTTTTGTTTTACTAAATAATTTATATTAAGTGTATTTCAGGGAAATAATATTCATTATAATATTTATTCTAAAATTATTTTCAAGATTCAAATTCATAAGGAATATTTATTAATTTTTTCAGAACATGTTTTTAGAGATTCTAGAAACAAAATTCCTACCCCACATTGATAAGCATAACATAATAAATAAACCCTTTGCTGTTTATAGTGTGTTTGGATCAGGAACATTACATTTGTATATAACCGTATGATCAAAGAAGAGAGTATTATACCTCATCCCTATGTTCAGAATAGTACGTATAGTTAATCAACACTACATTATGAGAAAATAATTGTTAAATAACCATAGGTTATGATGGTTTCTTATGTTTTTCAAGAAGAAAAAGTACAGTTAAAAACCCCTACATAAGTAATTGACCATACATTTTAGAGAGAAACATTTAGATCATCAAGCCTACATTTATTATCAAAATTACATGTTCAACCTTCCACTTGGGAGATGAACACAACATAGTTAAACCCTATTTTTGATAATCTTTTATTTTTGAAGGAATCCTACATTTATCTTTTCAATATTAGATATTTAACTTTTCAATTTATTATCCATTCTTTCGAAAATATTCTTAACTATATTTGAGGATATTTTTAAGATCATTCTTAACTAATTTAAAGCTCATTATATAGGTTTCAATGAACCATATTAAAAGGATAAAATAACTCTTATTCTTAAGGTAATATACGCTTCTTCTAGTCTGTTTCGAATTTTAATATCTATAGATTATCAGGAAACTTTTGTTGATATGGAATTCTAAAGTATGATATTTTCTTTATATATTCTATCGTGTAACATTTATTAATGGAAGGAGCTTTTAAAGGGACATATTTTCATATAAAATCATACTCTGGTGAAAATGTTTTTAGATTGATATAGAGAATGGAAAACTCTGATAGAGGGATACATTTTGGAGATATTCAAGTTCTATCTCATTTTACTGTAATCCTGATGGTTATCTGTTTTTTACTGACTTTAAATTGAAGATCATTCTACAATTGGGAGAGATTCAGACTCATTCATTCAAAAATACTATTAATTATAATGATGAAGATCTATCTATTGGAAATCATGTCTACTAAGATTTTTATGTTCAAAATTTTTTTAAAAAACAAAATCTTTTGATTTATTAAGAGTTTCAACTAAACTTACTCACTTGTGGTGGAGTATAATATTATATGTCTAAGATATGAATTTTCATTTCACTATTAAAGAAAAAGGAGGATATGTTTGTGTTTTCCTTATTATATTATTTTCAAATACCTGCACTCAGTTGTGGAATTTCAGTCTTATGATAATAGGACCACACTTGTGAAACTCACCAAGCTCACAAAGAGATAATTTGGTGGAATGGACAAGGAGAAATTTTCCCCCCAACCAATGTAAAAAATATGTGTTCTTTATTTCTTTTTATTCCTTTCTTATTTAACATAGAAGAAAACTCTGATTATATATAGAAATTGAAGAGGGTGTAAAAATATAGAATTGTTTAATATTTTTGAAAAGACACTATTAACCCACTATTGTGTTACTTTGAATATTCTGACCTAACAATGACAATGAATAATATTTCATAGAGAAATTTCATGGTTTTCCCTAACCATTTTCTATCTGATCACGAACCGAATAGCATCCAAAATTTTTATAAACGCCCAAAACATATCTCGAAGAGATTAATAAACAAATGATGATCAAAAAATTGATTTATACGTACTAAATTGGTGGTAAATAGATATTGAGAATATAATTCATGATATTTAGAATGTTTTAAAGAAAAATAAATTTTTTCTGTTATTAAATATATAACTAATCACATGATTCTTTAGGATGAGTATCAAGAATTCAAATTTGTAATTGATAAATGTGAATCTGAATTTTCCACTAATTCATTAGCATTTAGAGTGGCATGAACTTTTTTTTTTGACTAATTATAAATTCATATTTTTTAAACGTTTACTGAGAGAACTACCCAAGAAGAGTAATGAGAAGAATGTGGTGATTTATGAATGAAAGAACTGAAATGAATATATATTTGAAAACATAACGGATTCACAACTTCAATATAAATTAGAGTTGATTAATATTGATTTAGAGAAGACTTCAATGATAAAAGGCATTCTATTTGAATAAAATATTATTATTTCTACAAATTATATAGTTTATAAATCATAATAAAATGTCATATAAATTTCCAATTTTACTAAATGTGAATTAAAATGATAAATATAATGTAGGGATTTAATATGATATCTATAAATGATAATTACATACCTGATAAAAAGAATAATGTTGAACATTATTATAATGTTGTTTTTGAACTAACTTTTTATGAGTGTGGAATCAAGGGATATATATATCCTAAATATCTATAACTAAAATAATAAAGAAAACAAAATATATATCTGAAAAAACTAGAAAAAAAATTTGATTAATGGATGGAGTTACATATATGAATTTTACTAATGTGATTAAGAATATCATTTCACCTTCCTCTAGGGGAACCCTCTATAGTTTATAATAAATGTTCTGAGATATTGACCCCTGAGTCCCACATCATGTAGGTTTATAATTAGAAACTAGATAAAATGGTATAAAATCATAAAAATGGTAGGCATTACCCACAAAATATTATCAGGCATGGATATGGGATAATAAATCCCATATAACCAATATCACATATTGTAGTGATAATTAAAAAACAATGCTTTAATTATAGAAAAATTTCAAAAATAATTCAAATCAATGTCACTAAGTGAATACCAAAAGACCGCCCTATGGAATCCCCTGAAAATAATGCATCCATTATAGTAAAATAAAATCTCGAACATAATGAAATGTATCCCTATAGACACTACCCATAGATTCATATCATTCATTTAATAGTATCAAACATCTTATGCTCCCATATATTTCACAGATGTCACATTACAAAACCAATCATCGTTGATGTGGGTCATGATGTATCTAAACATACACCACCTCCATAAGATCTACCATATGCTTATTATATCGATAATCATCATATCGAATCACTGTCATATCAAATCATGACTATATCAAATTACTAGGGTTTTAAGGGTTCCTGGACATGAAGAAAAACATTCTCATGACCACCTCCAATCACATTTTTTCCACACCAAATATCGCATCCTCATCCCAATTGGGGTAAAATCAAACACCAGCCTATATCATCCTTTGGAAATCTCTAATACTAACCAATATCATCACAGGGAAATATCTAACACCAAGTTGTCTCATCAATGATTTTAAATAAAGGGACTGGAATAAGTGGTGGTCACTCATTCATTTCCACGCTAACAAATATACTTTGGAAAAAATCCATAACCGAAAATATTTGGTAATTATTATGGTTACCTAAATAGGGTGGAAGATATATTTAAATAAAATACGAAACAGGGTAGAAAAATAAAAAAATTACTCAACATATAGATGCACTTATAATACATTATAAAACACCTAAACACAACATGTTCACCACCCAACATCAATCAAAACACCCTCTTCCACTAAATAAATTTCAACCCACAACACCCATGCATACAAAATTTATTCCACATCAAATTACTGGTTGCACTATTTTCAAAATCTTAACATGTTTATAGTGTGACCCATTTAATATATAATTTATTCATATTTCAAAAACCTTTAATTAATAATTAAATTTGTTTAATATAATTACCAAATATCATTTCTATTATAATTTTAATTTTATACCAACCCAATATTTTTCATTTCTATCTATAAAATTTATTCAAGGGTTAACCGAACAACTAAAGAAACTACACCCCAGATAATATCTCTCTTGTATCACATTATACATCACTACAGCACCACATATTCGAGATGTTTTACCAAAGCAATGAAATCTCTTAATGACACACATGATAAAACCACCACAAATCACTAAAAACACATATCACGACCACCACACATCACCACCATAACCTAACATTGAATACATTTGATTCAAAAAAGCTTTTTTATATAACCTCAGCATTTGAGTTTGTATTCTAAAAAAATCCATATTTATAGGGAATCTAATTAAATTCCTGTGAATTAGTGGTTATAGATTTCATTCATATTGATTTTAAGTAATAAAGCAACATGCTTCACTGATCCATCTCTTCTATAACACATGATAAGATCATAATAGCTATGATTTTCAAAAAATGGAATAATTCGTGTATAATACCATTGGTAATTACATAAAATGTAGTAAAACATTAAATTTATCCATATTATAACTAATTTCAGTCAATAAAAATATTTTTCTTCATTAAGTAAACCTTATTATCTAACCAATGGTAGGAAAAAAGAATGGAATCTATATAGATGAACATATATAGGAAGAAAACAAGTATCCCTTACCTCAATAGAGCTTCCTAAATCACATCTAAAAACATGGTGATGATGAATCATTTGAAATAGCAGAACAAAACATGAAAACCTCACATCAAAATATACTATATAATGGTTTGAAAAAATTTCAACCCAAACACTTATAAACTAGACAAAATCCACTAGTTAGAATTCACAAATAGAAACAAATGATGAAAGGGATAAAGGGATTAAATGAATTAACTCAACCTGGATTTTTAAATATCATCTTCTACAAGGCATGAATAAATGTATCAGGAAAGGGGATACAAGGTACTCAAAAAGTGTCAACGTGTTTTCCAAGGATCATATAAGATGAAATTGAAAAAAAAAATCAAGGGAGACCTAGAATTTAATGATATATTTTCCCCCTATGTATTCATGATGTGAAACAACAATTCAAGTTATGGGTTTTATTTACGCCATTATATTCAATATATGAAAAAATTTCAAGTTTTGATTCCAAAAAACTCTAACCTAATGAAAATTAATAAATTTTCAATTAACGTATTCATATAATGAACAATTCTTTCATTCTATGATTTAATTAATCTCAAAAATTGCATTCAATACATCAATTTATGGATTTTATCCTATAAGAAGAGAAAACCCTCACACAATATCAATATGTATAAACATCATGAAAAACCTAATATGGAATAAAAACATATTGAAATTATAAGGAACCCTCCACGAGCCTCCTCCAAACACCCACAAGTAAAAGGAAAACAATGTATAGGCCATAAAGTCTAGGAAAAATACATTATATACATTATAAATGATTTTTTTACATTAGAATAAAAATGAAAACAAAAATAGAAAGAATGTATATGAATGACCATCATATGAGATACCTATTTGAGTCATTGTGGCATCCCAAACAACACTACAAGCCTAAAAGTTCTAAAAAATACCGTAGATAACTAGTTCACAACTTCAGAAAACAAAACCATAATTTATTCCACAAAACTACTAGATAAACCATTTTTAATATCCACATTTAACAAACCAAAATCAACCCCAACCATCAAACTAAACTTCCTCAAGAACAATCATCTAAGAATACCATCCTCTATATCATGATATTGTTTGTTTTTGGATGTACTGACTCACACAAATAATTTTAAAAAGAGTATAAAATATAACTCATCTTAAAGAGGAAGGTCCTTCCCCTACTAATATATAATAAGAGAAAACACACATCATCAAAATGGAAATATGCACATACCATAACCCAACACGAATTAAATCCCACATCATTAAGAAAAACAAAACAAAGAAATAATATAAAAATAATCGGTACTGGGAAGACATATATATGTCACAATATATTGTACTTTCATTAAATACGACTTTTCTTCATATAACATGAACCAGTGGTATGATTCCACCATGTGGTGCATTCTCACAATGATCCTTGATAACTTTAGGCCAATCCAAAAATAAAGTGTAATCCTTGATATTGATCTCTCCCTAGTTAAATTGATGGGATTTATAATAATGATATAGATTATGAAAGAAAATATGGTGGATTGTTTGGATCCATTCCAGCCGTGGTACTAGTACAAATAGATATTCCACTGTTTTCACCTGATCAAACACCTCAAAAGGCCTGGACAACATAGGAGAATACTTACTCCCCTATCAAAGATCTACTACCACCATTAAGGAATGTCACTCAATATCACTAGGTCTATATCCAAAATAATCTAGGGGACTTTACCTATGCTATCCATAGGCCTTAAGAGTATCTTTTTCTAGCCTCATCCATCTTTGGTCCGTCTATATCTTCTCAGTCATGCTCTATAGTACCACAATAAAATGATCTACTGATTCTCTGACCACTATCCAAGACAACATATAATGACATGACGACATATAAAATATATAAAATTGATACATGATGATGATAACATATTTTTTATGTATCTTTGTCCTAATAATATCTACCAATGATTTATGTTACCCCATAACTATCATATATCCCCAAAACCCATCAGACAAAGCATCCTGACCTCTATCCACTATAGATAACAACATGTGAAATTTAATTCTCTTCAAATAACATCTTATGTTATGGAATAAGATATTATAAGAAATATTAATAGGTTATGGAAGGTAATATGATGAAAAATAGTAGATACGAAACAATGTTTTCTTAAAAAAAATATTTTGACCCTACATGAATTTCCCCCTCCCCCACATGTATAGGACCAGTTACTAATCCTCACCCTATATACTACTATAATTCAAGAAAAAAATCTATAATATTCCCATATTAAATGGAAAAACAAAATTTATCCCATCTTCCATATCATTTAATCCTAATAAGTGGAAAACATTTTGTTAGTAAGAGCTAAAAAATACACCAGAGGAAACTAATTTTGTATCCAAAAAGCATCCTAATATCACATATTTAACTAGAATTCCTTAGTTGTCAGACATTGATCATAGTGGTGGTAAGGTCCCATGAATACATAAAAAAATAAAATAGAAATCCCAATGAAGTATCACGAAAACAACCACTTCTATAAGTATGTATTGGGATATACCCTTGTGGTTTCACTATCGGTCATAACCCCAATGAATAAATCATCAATGACCTGTTACCTAAACCCATACTTCTAAGGACGCAGAAATAAACACTCTATTAAGGCTATCATCTATGATAAATTTTCACCTCAATAAAATCCAAATACATATGCACTTTTAGGTACATAGGCAGCATAAAATTGGGGATTTAATACCTGATTTCTTAATTGAAAAACTATTATAAATTCCATTCTATATAGTTACCATTTTGAAAAACACGTGGGAAAAAATAAATGATCCAAATGATCCAAATCCAATTCTCATAGATAGTATTTATTCCCTGCTGATGGGAGAATACATCAACAATCTTGAGAACTATAATCATTGATTAAACTAACTTGAAACGGAATAATTTCTGTAATTTTGTACAAAACAAATCATTCTCTTTTTCCACAAGATATAGTGTCCACCATAAACATGAAACTCCTGTCATATAACAAACCATCAATGGAACCCATTACATAGCCTGAGAATGAATCAAATTTATCGAAATATTATAATCCTATAATAAAGGTTGTATCAAATGACTAGATATTCTCAACTAATACATTCCCAAACATGGTCTCTGAATAGAATATAAGACCTATATTATTCTTCATATGACACTATTTGGTCATTACCCCTACGATAAACTGTATTTTTGTACTAAAACTATACGATGAGATCTAATTTTATATGATTACTAGGATATATTCCGGAAATCAAAGAGAAACCATATTCTTGGTATCAGTGGATTTTTTCAATGTTTATTTAATTAAGTCATTTTAAATTCTAAAAAACACAAAATAATTTAATGATATAAATTAATAAATATTAATGTACCAATTTTTGGTCTCTACCCTAAAATTAGGTATATCTCATAGGTGCATTAAATAAAATTATCATTCTTTCATCGGATCAATGTGACCCTAAAACCATGTTTCCAAGTTATTCTCTCTGGCATTTGCAACACACCAGCAGTTTCTTAAACTATTTCTATATGAACCCATCAATACTATCAGTATATAACCCTAAAATCAACCATATATCTTATACAAATCTATTTATACCACTATTTCATCACCATAACCTGATAAAGGTGCCCTTTTGGGATGGCAATGAAGGGAGAGTGATTCTGACCCATAAGACTCACCTTCATTTTGATCCAGGCTAGCAACTAGCACTGGGGGTATAAAATATCACATATGAGAGGAATTTCCAAATATATAATTTAGAAGTGAGGTGTAAGACCACTGGGAACTGATAAAATTCATATATAATGTTAATATAAACCTATACCATTCATCATTACAAGCAAAAATTCAACAAATACAAATAAAATTATCCATATAAATGAAAGTAGATATTCTTAATACTACAACTAAAAAAATTTCCTGGGAAAGATGTACTAATATATAGCTCGGTCCTCAATTCCCACCTATATACATGAAAAATAGTTTATATTCCTATGGTAAAAATAATCTATATACTTTGTGTGAGCATAAACATGGTCAAAATTTGCATTTTAAAATATAAAACTAATGTGTTAGTGGAAAATAAATGTAAAAAACCTAAACATAATCATTTAAACTAACCAATCACACCATCACCATTTTACACTCCCCAAAAAATGCATCCATAATATAAATATAGTATTAGGAACATAAATCAATGGTTCCTCGCAACTACTTCCCTATGGATGTATTTCTATAAATCTTAAATGTTTAATGTCACAAACTTGATTTACTTCTATTCATATAAAATAACATAACTAAATATTTCAGATGTGGGTTGGGATGAATCCCTAGATATCCCATCCTTAAAATATTAATATTTTGATTCATTCATCAGACAACATAAAATCACATTTTCATCACATCGTATGAAAACTATATTGCATAAAATTAAAGCATGGTATCATTAATGTGAACAACATCAACCTCAAGCCATCCCTCCACCACAAATGAGCTAAACCTCAAATCAAATCCTCACCAGTGAAGGGTAATCCCCAAAACAATCCCATGTCATCTCTGGGTAATCTATAACACTGATTCATATCATCATTGGGTAATTCCCAACACTGACATGCACCATCCCTACTACGGATAGAAGACTGGGGAAGATAGGTTAGTGACTCTTCCATATTAGAACTAACATTGATGTTGGAGAAAACACTAATAATCCATAAAATATATATTTGGAACATTATTCCTATTCTTATGGGGAATGTTTAGAATTACACAATATACATGATAAATATATTTCACACAATACAAAAACTATAACTTCACATCAACTACACCAGTAGAAAACACTACACCACCATTTCACCCTATGACATATGTATCCAATTACACCACCAGTAAATACATCATTCCATTCAATCACCATGCATAACCACACAAATCCACTTCATAGTACATGTTCCACAATTTTAAAAATATTATTGTGTTACAACATACTCATATGAAATAATCCATTCATTCAATATTTCACAACATTTCCATTCATTATTCATTTCATTAAAGCCAGTTATCTAAAAATAACTATAGCCTATTGTTTTTCATTTTTCAACCAATTATTTACCATTTTCATCATTGAAATTTATTTCATTACCTACTATAAAACTAACACCACAAAACAACACAAAATAACTTAACTATACCATATAATATGTAAACACAACACTTGATCAACCAATCCATATCACTAGAATAGCCACACATCTCAACCATCATATATCAAGCCCAAAACACTACATAAAAAATTCATATGATAAATACTACATGTCAAGAAGACCACACATCAATACCACAACATATATTATACAATTTTATATTCATGAATGGATTTTTTACATTATATCATTAGTTTGAATGGGTATTCTCGTAGAAATATCTAATATCATTAGAATAAAACTTATTATATTGATATATGTAATTAAACACTTCATTGATGGTTATATCATGTAACTAAGAAGCAGCAGTATTAGAACCATATAATCTACAACACCCGAAATTCTCTCAGTATTTATGATTTTGGGTAATAGAAAAAATATTTTTTAATATCATTAGAAATAACAAAAAAAGAATAAAATCATGTTATTTATTCCCATTCCCATAAATTATTGTCATTAAAATTCAATATCTTATTTATTATAATAATCAATATTTTTTAAAAGGATGGAAATTTATTGAAATATTCTTACATTGACCTAAATATAGAGGGAATGATGATCACCTATACCAAAAGTGAAATCCAAATCGAAAGGCATAATATGGAGATGGTTAAGGAACTAGAAGATCACCACTATACAAGGAATACAGAAATAAACCTAAACAATAACATGAGATAATATAAAATTCATATGAAACAAATTCCATAAGAAAAACTAAAAATAAGAATTCTCAAGGAGAAATCAATGAAAATGGTTCATTAATGGTAATTTGGACACAAATGATTTCCAAACGATATCCCACAGATTCCATGGATAAAAGTAAGATAAGGGGGGATGAAATATTAGTCAAAACACTTAATTTTACCTTAAGGGTTAATATAAAATATATAAATAAAATAAAATAGAAGATATAGTGAATTTATATATAAACTAGGCATCAACATAGTAATGGAATGAATCACAGATTCATTCCATTTTTTGTGAGGACCATCAATTCACATCAGAAAACATATTAAATATGTGAATACTTAAAATTAATGTCCAAACTAACATCAACCATATTTTAATATTTTTATTCACATCATGATAATTTCATTTATATTGTCAGTTACATATGCATTGTAGTCCCATCCAAAATATCATATCCTGAATCTCTATCCTCCATTCTTTAACAAACCTATCACATCATGAAAACCTATTAAAACTATGAAGAACATGATGAAGTATGATTTTAGATCCAAAATCCACTAAAACCTCCTCAATCGTCCTCTAAACACCACAAAATAACAAACTAACTTATTAAAAGACCAATTAGGTATAAACATTACAAAAAATTATTTGAAAGAGTAAAAACCAAACTATTTATAAAGACCTAATAAATTAATGAGGTTTTTTGTTATTTAAATAATAATTAAAATTTATAGAAGTTCCATATTTCTATGATTATACCAATTTAAAATTTTAACTAATATTTTTGGAGTTAGTTGTATATTTGAATTATTTTTGTGGGTTGGATTTAATACATGTGTTTAATTATTTAAAATAAAAATATAAATTAACACACATGCACATATAATATGGTAAAGAGTTTCTATTCTCCCAAAAAAACACTCATATGGTAAAATTGGGACCACTGTTGAATATATAATGAAAAAGTATCCCATGTAATATTATATCCCTTCAATGACTGGGTTTTAGGATGATTCATATTCATTTAAAAATATATTAAATAAAATGAAATCAATTTTTTATTTGTGGTATTATATGTTGGACCTTGGCATGTCATTTTTTAAACCCCATTATGGAAATTCTATAGGGGTTTCAATGAACTAGATAATTGATACAAAAGAAAATACTCTGTAGTAGAATCATTGATGATGAATTAAGTGAAATGTGGATCAATGATTGAATTTAGTGAAGCATGTCAACATCATTAGAATATCTATGGATCATCAATGAAATGCATCAATACTCATTATTCATTAAAAATCGATTTGATATCATGGTCGGTATATATTTGATAATTTATCCTCAAATTTCAATTTATAGTTATTATGGATTATTATCCAATAATAAAATATTAAATCAATCATTTTTAGCAATAAATTTATGTTGTAATAATCTTAATTTGGGGAATGGATTTTTCATATTTTCCATCTAATTTCACAAAAATACAATTAATTAATGATAGAAAAACCTATTATTGTTATTATAAATTCTCATTTTTGTGTTTTATGTATTTCAAAATCCATTATATATGTGTTTATCATCATAATTTTTTTAGAGGGTGTTTCAAAAAATAAAAGATACCAAATTGGTAGGAGTTATATAATTGGTTGTATATATTGTTGTTGTGGGTAAAATATTAGGTTTTGATATGATGGAACCATATTATTTATGATTGGAATACGAAGTGGGATTGAGTAATGGTATCTTCATGATCAGTGGAGTGTTGAAGGATGTATCTTCCATGATAGACAATAATGGTTTTTTATGATGAATCATTAATAGAATTCAAATTTTAACTAATCCTTTATTTGGCCAACTCAATTGTATTTTGTTGGTTTGATTTCATATTAAAATCATTACAATGGGTAATGTAATTAGAATATATGTCTCTTATCCAATTGAATATAAATTTCTAGAAAACAATGTTTTGTTTTAGAACAATACACACCATGTAGTCACTTTGTACGGATCCCAGTTGTATACGTTGATGTTAAAGATCATGTAACCATGTGACTAAGTCACACACCTTGTGAATACTATAAGGGAATTATCCCATGTACCTAGGGTGTATTCTTAAGTATTTTGGTATTCCCATTCACCATGTGAGTTCGGATACCCGTTTTGTACATTCAGAGGTATATAGATCATACAGACAAGGACATGCATGGAAAATCAAATTTATTATTATTTTCCTGACTCTACATGAAAGTTTTATAGTTGGGATGCGAAATAAAAAGTGTAATTTCATGACATAGATTAGTGAAATAATTTTTAAAACACCTTGTGTACCACAAGGTTATGTCATGTTCATCCACTTAATCTTATATTATTCAGCTAGGCATTCATTATTTCTCATGATATTCCTAGTTGGAGTTGGTATCACACCTGTTTGGAATGAAATCCTTTTAAGGATTCCCCATTTCAATCTTGTCACGTTGATTTTTTGAAACTTATACAAGTGGATTCAATTAAGGATGTTATTTCACTCAATGGTACTGGGAAGGGTTCCTCTATATATTTATTTGTACTTACCTATTATATATTTCTCAAATGAGTCCTAGATCCTCCAATAGATTCATTATTCCACCCATAGAAATGGGGTAGTTATCTTATAACTCCATCACTGTAAATGTATACATGGTTTTTGTGGAACCTCTACATATTAATGTGAAAATGATCAATATATTATTGTACTTGAGATATTGGGACTATATTCAGGGAGTAATGTCCTTCTATGAGAAAAAATGGGTTTCTAATACTCTTTATTGAGGGTATTTTTTTTGTTTTATTTCAGGTCTCTTTTAAGGTGTACTACAGGATATGTATATGTTCATCGCTACATAGTTTTTCTAAATATTTAAATATCTTATTTGAATTTTATTTTATTCAACTATGATCATAATAGACCTTGTGCAAATAGAGTTTAGAATAATTTTGAGGTTGTGTTAGATGAACTGTTAAGGAATAAGTCTTTTTTACAGATATTATTTTCAATATATTTATTAGGAACGCGTTACTTATTAGATTATGGGCCTATATTTTTCCATGTTATCATTTATATATATACTCTCTTACTTGATTTTTGGATATTGGAGGTTTTTCCTGATTTTATTACAACATTTTTACATTTAATGTTACTCTTTTTTGAATGAAGATACATGTGGATGCATAAATGATCTTTATGCTAAGGTATATCATATGATTTTTATCTATAAGATGCTAACTAGCCATCCTGTAACCAAATAGAAGAGATAATGGGGTCGAACACTTAGCTTAGCCTCATACAGGTGGGTCCTTATGGGATGGTTTGTGTTAGAGTGGTGTCGAATACCGTTGACCATGGATGATATTTGGTGATAGAGTATTTGGGCTGCTTTTTTTGGTATTTTAAGGACATGTTGTTCTGTTTCGTGAATTTACCACATTGTTCATTTACCCTATTCATGGTGTAGGGGCCTAATAATTCATACACTATGACTCTGATAACTTGATTTTCAATTATTATATATAAGAAACATTTCAATGGAAAATAATGGTACATGAATTACTTTTGATGTGGTTGCGGTTTCCATTTACTTCTTGAGTAAGCTTCAAAGATATTAAATATTGAACAAATTATATGTTAACTATTTTAGAATACCTATATACATTCATTGATCTAGGATTCAATGGATTGATTTTGATGATGACCAACTTATTGATAAGGCCTCATTTATAGTACCCAATTAAGATGTCCTCTATTTGGGTGGGTATCAAGTGATACTAATAATCATCGAATATCCTAAAAACTACAACTAGTACTATGGGAAAATTCATTACCATGTAGATAATTTTCATTTTAATATAATACATTCAAATAGATTTAGTATCTTTTCGGAGTAAGAAACTGAGACATGGTGAGATTTTATATAAAGGTGAGGTGCGAAATATATTTATAAAAATAATATTTTTTATATGAAACTCCCAACGGTTTTTAAAAATAATGTAATATATAATGAATGTAGTCTTGAATTAAATATCTAATACCATAATTTAATTCAAAGCCTAGATTTTTCAATATATGTAACATAAGTTGATCAGATTTAGAGGTTCAGATGTGGAATCCATTGGTGAATTCTTTTTGTTTGTTTATATATGTATTTCACTGAATTTCCAAAATGTATTTCCCAATATAATATTTCTATTTTAGAAAATAACAATGGTTTTCTTCATAACCATTGGATTATTGAGGGAGAGGTTTAATTTTTCATTATTTTTAGAGAGGGATCGAACAAAGACCAGAGATCAGATTGAGGTTAATAAACATGAAAAAAAATCATCCTCATCACTTGGAAACATTCCATTAAAATGATTGATCCAATCAATATGTAGGTCTAAAAGAATTATCCATCTATTATAACATAGAGCATGTTATTATTTATTTTTTTTGGTCTTTGATTTATTTAATCATTCACTTGATCCCACATATCAAATTTATTATTTTTTAAATTTATTATTTATTATTTTGATATTATAACCCAAAATATGTCTAATAATTGATCATTTTTTGTGAATATTTGTACAAATATTGATGATCATTTTTCATGTGTTTTCCCACCAACCATTCCTCCCATTCTTATCCATTAGTATATAGGTCCGTGGTTTGACATCTCTAGGTGGTTCTGAGTGCGATCATACCTGTGGATTTTTGGTGTATGTGTGAAAAATGATCTAGGCTACTTGATGGATGGATTTGGATGAAATCAAGTTATCATTATGTGGATCTGAAATACAGAGTATTAATGAAGATGGTAGGGGAACCAAGCATGTGTTTTCCTCAACCACATGATTGGAAATATATTTTTTGATCACCAGATGTTAGGAACCAATGGTAGGAGGAGAAGACCTTTTATTTTTGGTTGTCAATAGTTGTGATTCATGGTGGAGATACCATATTTTTATAATGGGTGAAATATATGTCTTTCTATAAAAATATTTTCCACAAAATGTGTAGTATGATAAACAGATTACATGTATTCAGGAATGTGGGAGGACATGTCATAAACTCATAGAGTACAGAGGAATGTGTCGATACCAGGGCACAAATAGGTTATTTTCCATGTTAGAAAATAATTCTTGAAAAACATGGATTAATATAGTCTCATGGGCTAAATGAAAAAATCATTACTTGAAGAACATGAGTAGGCCTCGGGTGGCTGATACTTTTCATGTAAGTCCGTACAGATTGTGTACAGTAACATTTCCATCTATCTTTGTATAATGGAAAAAACATGTCTTAAAACATGTCCAACACTATTTTTGTTGGAGAGGAAACCTGTAGGAGATAAGGTGTGGTCACAAGTCGTTTAAACCCCCTTACATTCCATTAAATTCACTCTAAAAATTCACTCTCAAATATATAATTTGTTTGGACTCATATTTTAGTATGTGAGTATCATATCCTAAGGTGATTTTCACAATTGAACATCATGGTGGCCTTTATAGGGGCGTATAATTTATTATCAGTGTTTCTAGAAGTGTGATTATTCTTAAAGAGATGCTTGGGGAACGTAGTGATCAGGCCGAATCACCAAAGTGTTCAGGTAGAGAAAGTTTCTCCCTATTCAGTTCATGGTTCCTCTATCAAACTATATTGTACTCACTTGACACACTATTGTGTGGGTCATCCAAACAACATATAAATTGAGAAAATACTCACCTATCAAACCAGGTCGTGAGTCATCCATAATCATTTTTCTTATGGAGACAATACTCACAAATCACACTGGGGGTAGGGTCCTCTATCCATAGAGGCATTAATACCCTATTACATTAGATAGAGGGTCCTCTATACTCATTTTAAAAATACATAGGATTCAATCCCCTATTTACACTGTGATCCTATATACAAGGAGGCATTACTCCCCTATATCATTATTCAATGGGTGATTCATTTTATGTAAATAAATATATAGACAGTACTACCCTACACAGTATGGGTTATAAATCTATTAAATGGAATTATACTTATATTACAAGGGTGTGGGTCCTCTTTCATTTTTAGATTATGATCCATTCAGCTATAAAGGAGTGGTGAGGCATGGTACCTCATCTTTTAATCCTAAAATAGACACATGAGATGATAGGCATTGATGATTAATCTTTTTAGATATTTGAAAAGTCATCTTCCATGTATAGGTTGTGAGATAGAGATCCACTTTCTCCACCATCTTGGTTTCTTATATAATAATATATATAACCGTGTATTGGGTTTCAATTCTCTATTTATTTGTGTTGAACTGAATACTGGTATCATATCCCTAATTTCTCAACCTTTAGTTCTTGATGAATTCTACATGGTATGTATATACTCACCACTTCATGGGACCTTTTCTACATGTTTCATGTTTTATGCATAAATTATACAAGTCAATGGTTATTTTAGTAGTGAACATGAAAATATGGGTTCAAAGACAACATACGATGGTAAAGCATGGAGATCTATAGCTTACTTTTCCCTGTAACTTAATACTAGTTATAATTAGTTAGAAACATCATTTTTGGATGGGCATTTATACTTACGTTTTCATATTGGATTACTCTAAATCGCAATTTTCTATTCCCTATAGATAATTACATGCATTGGTTATAATATATATGTTTTTTTATTCAAAATATTACCTATGAACTTTAGCATGGATATGTTTGTCTGAATGAGTACAACTACTATATGAAAACATCTCCAATTTTATTTTTACCGTCATAGTTCTTGTCCCTAGACCCCTGCCTATGGATAAAGGATTAGGGTTTTGGTGGACTGGTCTTCATTCTTCAAGGAGGGCCCTAGTTTTTTGGGGTGTTATAGATTAGTATCATTGGTGGATTGACCTTAGGACAATTTTTGATGTTTTCCCCTATAATTATGGTTGGGAAAGTATTGAAACTATTTCAATGTTTATGGAGTTGGTATTTTAGGCTATGAAACCTTTTGTTAGTTTGGTGGCCATGATTCAACACTCAATGACTCTGACTACCAACTTGTGGACTTGGTATATTGATACATAAGTCGAATGTATCAATGGTACACACATCATATAATATTGAGTCATTTGAATTTTCTTATTGAGTATGTTTCCAATATATATATAATAATCTGAACATGAAACTTCTTGATTACCTTATGGTTTCCTCCCTGAACCTAGAAAAAACTGGATACTATTTTGGGATCATGGTGATGACCAGATGAGTGTGGAGGCCTTAGTTGAGGGTCCATCTCGTGAGATTATAACTCTATGTTGGAAGGAAATAGAACCCCAACTTACCAAGAAAAAGATTATTCTTGCATAGTAGGTTGAGGATTCTCACAGCCTTAGAGTACTCTATGAGTTCCAGTGGTAGACTCTAGTGATGTTACACAATGATCTAGATCCCCAAGTGGTTATGGATTGTCTTGAGTCATTGATTCTTGATTTCAGGCCACTTTATAGGCTATCTAATCAAATGGTTGAACTAGAAACTAGTCATTTCCTGGGAGAATTAGGGTGCTCATAGAGACCAGTAAAAAATATGAATGTTGAATAAATTTTCTCACGGTCTAAATTCAATTAGTTATTTCATTATGCGTATTACCTACCGGAATTTCAATTGCTTATGATTAAGTATTTTTTGGAGCTACATAAGGAATATATTTAAGTTTCTGAGTATTTCTTGAGATTTAATGACCATAAGTTGAACTCCCTCAACCAAATTTTGGATAGTTACATTCAAGCATGTAATATCGAGCATGGTCTCTAAAAATACATTTATTCTTGTGTTGTACCCCTATAATTTCACACATATACTAGAGTTTTATATTGGGTGATAGTGATTATGATATTTCAATCAAATTGACCCCATGTAGCTACATAAATTAGTATTAATCCTATGGTTTAGTTATCTATAAATGATGACTACAAACATGTGTCAAGGCATTAGAGGTGTACCAATTCTCAGACTCATGTATGTGTTCATGTCACACGGGAACCTCAACGACAACTAGGGAATTCTAGAGAGTGATTATGTCATTCATGCGATGGGTGAGGTCAAATGGAACAGGATTTCCTAAACTGATGTTATGTGGAGGGTCGGTAGTAAGTAGATGGAACACCACTACAATAGAAGTTCCATGATCATATATTTACTATGAATGTTTAGGGTGACCCACATGAAGGTGGAGATAGAATATGAGTAGGTGGGTCCCTCATATGAGGAGTTGGTGGTGGAGGATGTTGTAATGAGATACTTCCATCACCACCACCATAAACAGGAGGAAAAATTTAGGCTCAGTGAGCTAGCAGTTTGGGCTGCAAGAAGATGTAGGACATTGTTGATTATGACCTTCCAACTCATGAAATGATTATAGGAATGATTAGTGTCTATTATACTATTTCATTAGTAATATTAGAAACAAGTTCAATTAATTTTTTCATATCCTAACTCCAGGTTTGTGATAGATAGATCCTTGTTGAGGCTTCATCCTATAATCGTTGGATTGAAGAATCTATAAGAAATTATTCATTGATAACAGTTATCTAATGGAAATGAGATATATCATGTGTTATATATTGTTTCTTGTGGGGGGACTTGGTTTTAATTTTGAGACCTTGTGATTAAATCCTCAGTATGGACAGGTTTTCCATGTTTCGAGTGTAGATTTAATGTCAAATAAAATGATTCAGATATCACTTGATAGATAAAAATGATATTCCCTTTTTTGGATATAATAAATATTATGGAAGAGTGAGTGGGTCTTGTGATAAATAAGTGTAAACTCATCACATGTTTGTTTGTGTGTCTATGACTTTCATTATCCATCACTTTGAGATTATGGTTTATTTTTTCATAGAGGATTAAGTAGAATAATTCCATAAATACAATCAAGGACCATCTACAACATGGGATATTGAGTTTTACATTTAAATTTACACATAGAACACTGTTATATATTCTTTAGAATATCTAATGTATTGTACTAATATATTGGTGAATAAGGAGTAGTGGAAGGTCCTTCGAGAGAAGGGTTTATTTAGGACCAATGTGTTGCCCAGGGAAACTCTAGTTTTGTTACGAAAAATTATATTGGTAGAATCTAGATCTGTGTTTATTATTGTCTCATTAACATGGAGATAATAATGAAAAATTACACCTTACTAAGGATTAAAGACATATTTTATGTGCTTTGAGGTGTGAGATGATTCCCAAATAATGATCTCATTTTCAAGAATACCCAATTGAGGATTCAAAAAGGCTCATATTTTTAATTTTTCATTCTACTATCGACATGGACACCAAGAGTTCATAGTACTTTCTTTTCAGTGTAACTTTTTGCATTTTTGTTTTAATGGGTAAAATGAACATGATATTCAATGCATAATTGGATTATTATTTTTCTTAATTGATTACATGGTCGTTTAATTTTCATCATTGGTGGAGCATAAAGAGAATTTGAGGTTGTTCGTAAACATTATTCAGGAGAAAAATAATTATGGTAAGCTCTTGGATTAGTAGTTTATGATCCAGGAGGATACTTTTCTAGGGAAACTCATTTTATGATAATGAATTAGGTGTGGACCACATGATATTCATTCAGTTTTTTCAAAGGGTCCAACTAATATTATGGAAGAGGTGGGTGTTTTTCATGGATATGAGGGTTACTGGATGAGTTTCCTCATAGAATTATCTAGGATTTTATCCATATTTACTTCCTTGATTCATAATGGATTGCTACTGACCATTAAAGAGATGTGTGAGAAATATTTTGAGGAGTTTAGTCTAAGGATGACTGCTGATCCTATTTTGATCCTACTAGAGGAGGGAAAAGAGTACATAGTGTATTGAAATGCCTTTGGAATAAGGCTATGTATTGTGTTGATGTAGAGGTAGGAAATGATCATATACATATCAATTTAGTTGATACCTATAGAGTATAACTATATCAATTACATTGTGGATTTAGTACTGGTAGTCTTTACTCTAGGGATATGAAGGTACTATCTTCCTGGATAGTGCTTTATTTTTTACCTACACCATGAGAGTATCTAGTATGTATTCACATGGAGATATATAGACATGATAAAGAGGAAGTAGTTTCAATTTCTATAGAGCTATGAATTTGAGATAATATATTCTCCTAGTAAGGTAAACATAGTGTACTATTCCCATTGTATGAAGCCCCATTATTATTTAAGGGAGGGTATTCTAAGTGGTTTGATTCTGAATTGTTGAAAATGGTAGGGGATATGAGGTAAGCTCTTATATTTCGATGTTGTTGACTCCTCCACTTCTCATTCATTTGAGTGGGGGTTAGTTTAGAGGGATTGGATGTCAGTTCCTATGTTACCAGATATCCTTATGGGATTTACCAGAGGGATTTCATTGAGGAAGAAATGCTGGAATCCTTTTCTAGGTATGGATAGCAGTTTAAATCACATTATGAGGGGGTGTTTATGAGGTAGGTTCTAACTTCTCATGTGGTTATACATTCTAGTGTATGAAATATTTAAACACACCATATTTTTATATTTTTGTGGGTTTCAATGAGGAATATCATTTCTGAGTTGATATCTTAGTGTCTCACATGTTTATAGGATAAGGTTGTGCACTATTCTCCTAGTGATGTTTTGTAGTATTTTGAGATCATGGAGTTGAGATGGGATGACATATATGTAAAATTTGTTATAAGAAATATATGAATATAAATAATCCATGATGCTATATTTTTTACAGATAACTGACTAACTAGGTCGACGCACTTTCATTATTTCATTGAAGAGATTCCTAGGGAGATTTTAGGTCAGTTGTACATAAGGGAGACGATACACCTTCATAGGTTTCCTAAAAGAGTGTATCTGACCATCATTGATGATGAAATCATGGTTATTGAGATTCATACATGGGGAATTCTAGAACACTTTCGAATGCTTATTATTTTCACTTCCATATGAATTGATAGAGTGATCACACTATCATGATATTTGATGGTTTGTAGAGGGATTATGATTAAGGCTTTGGTAAGAGTTGGTTGGATAAAATAAATTCAGTATATTTTTTTAATAATAGATATCACTCTACTTTAATCATGGATGCATTATAATATCAATTTGAGAGACCCTACATGTAACTATTGTTCCTGACGGAGATAGGTGTGACATTTCTTCTGGGTCCAGAAATAGTGTAACTGATGAAAGAGAATGTTCAAGTGATATATGAGTGTATGAGGAAAAAATAGATAGGGAATAAAAAATAGGAATTTTGACAGCATATTCCCTTGGTGTTGATCAGGGTGACCATGTTTTCCTAGAAGTCTCCCAATGATTGTGATTGTAGAGATTCAACTAGGGAGGAAAGTTCTACCAGTGGGTTATTAGGAATTTTGAGATTGTAATGTTTTTCGGAAATGGTTCTTACAACCTAGACATACCCCCATTGTTGGATTTGTCGTAAGAAATCATTAGTTTGTTGTCACTGAGGATAAACATTCATAACCCTAGGAAACTTATTTACCCATGAGAGATGAACATCAAGGATGGATCCTCCTTTCAAGAGTACTTGGTGGTAATCAATGATTGGTAGGAGCTGTTCCTGAAAAGAGGGACCATTCCATTGGTTCATTTACTTTTTTAAGTGGGGTAGTGTATAGGAGGGCTCCTAGGAGTGGTAGAGATAGATGTTGGATCAGTATCCCCAAATAATCTCATAGTTTGTAATTTTCATAGAAAAAACTCATATATATATGTAATAATGCATAGAATATGTTTATTCGATGTAATAATTTTAAATATATTATATAATACATTCTGATCTCAGTAATGAGATGGTCAAATATTCTGAGGCTCGGTTTTCAACGATATATTTTTTGTAGAAAAAATATTAAATATATTTTATATCACACCCACATAGTTTTTCAATGATAATGGAATATTTCATGAACAAAGTATAGAATAAAAAATTCTGAAACCATTGTAGAATCATTAGCATGGGGTTTGAATAAGATCTTTCTAATGTGGGTTGGCGATGATCGTTTAAAAGAGGCTTCTATTAGCGAATATGTTATGGGGATTAATTAATTTATTTATGAATTTATTAAATGCTTCAAATCAAATTCCAACTATAAATAACCTGTTATGGAAAATCTCCTAGTTTATATTATGACACTAGGATAGTTTATTGAAGGTTTCATCATTAGTTCTTGGTAAATTGAGAACAGATGTCTGTCAGTGATTAGATTTATGTGAATTGATGCGAAGAAAATTCAAAATATCATCATCAACATTGGAAAAAAAATTTGACCAATGATTGAACCAATAACAATGGAGGAAATATCATGTTTAGTTTTATACTATGATTAAAATATTTACAATGATATTATCTAGTATTAATTTATCTATCATTAATTTAATTCTCCAAATGATCATGTGTATATAATTAATTTATTATTTCATTTATTCTTAATTATTTCATGTTTGATGCCTTAAATATCAGCAATCTATGATTGAGAGCCAATATTTATTTTATAATTATTGTTGAACCATTGTTATTATTACTTTCCACTATATATTCTTCATTTTATCCGTTGTTTTGATACCAGTCCACAGTTTGACATTTATGAGTTGGTGCAAGTGCATTCAGTCCCTTGAATTTTGTTGTGGATGTCTGAAAAAGGACAAGATACGTTTTTTGAGGATGTATTGGGATTGAACATGGGTGATACTACTAGGATCTAGGATAAAGAGCGAAAATAATGGAAAGAGGGCTATATATTGCATAATGGCTTCAATAAGATGACTAGAAATACATTTTCCTTCTAAAAAAGGCCAGCAAATGACAGTCATAGATTACTAAATTTTATTTTTGGTGGTCAATTGGCAAGATTAATGGATGAAAAACTATATATTGTTAATGCATAATGAATCATAACTTTTGTGAAACTCCCCACTACCTAACAGACACTGGGATGAAAAAACATCATGTTGTAACCAATCTATAGTAGCTATGATTTTGGGAAAATGATTAGGATCCTACAACATGTTCTTATGCCACACACCGTGTGACCCTCCATAGGTTTTTAGTTTATGTGGCAGTTGTAATCTTCCAGTACCCCCACATTTAAGGACATACTCACTAGGAGTACATGGGCATGGGTTGGAACCTCGGTACAACAATATACATTGTAAAGTACATGCACAAATCATGAATGTCATAGGTTGATACATGGTCCATGGAAAACAATACATTCATGACCAAGATTACCCTGGTGGGAACTGATAGTCTGAGACATTCCACATGGTTCATGTACATATTTTTTATAATGATACTTATACAAATCCATGTATAGAGGATAACAAGACCATCGAGTATAGTGGTATCACATGTTGTGTGGAACCCTAACTTGCCAAGTACAAAATCATGGATTGTGATATGGGTGTTTATAAGGATATGTCTGAGAGGACATGTATGGTGACATTCCATGTATTCCCCTTACAAACCTTATACTTCCATTTATAACTTCTTTTCCCCATATCTCTTTCAGTTGTACTCAGATATTGGCCTGCAAATAGCCAATCCATATTATGTTTTCATCTAAATCATGATAGTGGCCTTTTGAATGTATTATTTGATTTGGTGCAAGATGTTCCATGCGTGAAACTTATTTGTGTGATTCTAGAAGATGGTGGTGATCAAGAAGGGTCATCTAAAGAAAAATTTGGAAACGGTACTCCCCTACTTAGGTAGTGGGTCCTCCATCCCAAGATACAGTACTCCCCTACCACACCTGGGTTTTGTTCATCCATAAAATCTCTCTGAATAGGTAGTACTCTAATTTCTTACTAGGGCGTAGGCCCTCCCAAAATGTTGTGTAGATAGAGACAATGCTCCCCTATCGCACCCATGTACAATACCTCTATTTATTGAGATGGTACTCCCCTCTCTCACACTAGGGTATGGGTCCCCCCATACTAATTATACAGATATAGAAGAATTAATCCCCTAATGTTGTTGTGGGTCCTTTTTCCATGGAGGTGGAAATAAAATTTCAGAACAAGTCGTAGGTACCCAATATTTTGTATAAGGATATAGAGATGGTACTCCACTAAATTAGTGCAGTTCCACTATAAATTTAGTTTAATACCCCCAATAATACAATGTAATGGGACCTCTACCTTTTAGAGACTACTCTCCAAAGAGATGTGGATATGTGGAGAGGCATGGGACCTCATCTTGACATCTTCATCTAAGAAAACATGATGTTGTATGTAGATGATGGAACATGTGAACTACCAGAGTAATCACCGTACTATGTTGGGTTGTGAGATAGTGATTCTATTTCTCTAAAATTTTTGTTTCCTATATGATATTATATTTATGTATTTCCATATTTCGTTTCATTTCCCTCATGATTTTGGTTGAGATGAATACTTATATTGTGAATCATATTTTATTGCCTTCATGTTTTAGGGAAACCTACAAGGTATTTATATACTCACCCCTATGTGGGCCTATCCCATATATGTTTTGTTCATATATATAAATGACATGTCATAGGAGATTGTTTGGTAGCAAATTGATACATGGGTTCATTTACCACATATGGTCTTCAAGAATTAAGATCTTTAAATAGACTTCATCTACATTTACTTCTTAGTTTTTTTATGTTAGGACATTATTTTTTTATGGGAATGTATTTTTTATTTTTTATATTGGATTACTCTATCATTCACTTATATATTTACTAGTGGTTACTACATTCAAAAGATTCAATATATATGAAATTTTATCTTATTATTGTACCTCTATACCTCCATGTTTAGATAATGGGGTCAGTTTGTACATGTATTATAGGAAATATAATCAATTTATAGATATTCCTTCTCAGTTCTTATCATCATACCCTAGAATATAAAGGTGGTTAAGGGGTTGGGTGACCCAAAATTATTGCAGGGTGGGTGGACCCTAGTGTGTTGGGACATTACATTTCCCCTGTTGGAAACCATATATTTCAATCTATGTAGGATTATGGTGTATATAGTTTGACCATGATTGAGGAGTTATAGTGAGAGAGAATACCTAGGTTTTTTTGGTTATTTACATCTATAAGTGGTATAAGACTACTTATAGTCCATATATCAATAATTTAATCTCATATAGACACCTAAAGATCCTAATGTATTGACACATAGTGCCTTTTCCATGGTTAGGTAGGATGATGGTTGACCTGGATGAAAATAATGATGTTATAGAAGCTCTCCCATGGATTGAGCTCCAAAATCATATTCAGAGGAGTTATTTACGATGACTCTGTGATTAGTGCACATCGATGAGATTCATTAACATTACCAAAGAAGCATTATCATTGTAGAGTGAGAAATATGTTTTCATTTAATCTATTTATACAAAAAATGAATGATTTATGATTTATATTTTTAGGAAATGAACATTGATCATGGACTATGAAAAGACCTCATAGTTGGTGTGTTTCCCTTGTATTCTAACATATTTTAGGGTGTTATAGAATTTTTTGTAGGTGGAGATATTTTTTGAGGGAAGAAAATATCTTGATATTGATGATAGTAGTCACCTATTAGAAGATACTATAGTAATCTGTTGATGGTTTCAAGATTTTTTGTATGTCACTTGAAGCATTAAAAATTATGATCTCATGAAAGTGGTTGCACAACATAGGTTTCCTAGAAAAGTTATATTATTTCAATGGAGAGGAGATTATTATTCTATAATGGGTGACTCAATATCACTCTATACTACATAAACATAAATTAGAAGGAAAATAAATAAGAAAATGATAATCGTTCAAGGTAGAGGCTTTAAAAAAAGGCAGTACCAGAATGTGTAATTTGACGTAGAGTAGTTGAGAGAGTTACCAGAGGTGGATGAAGTTATGATTTTATTCCACTACATAAAACATTATGAGGTACCATTCAGGATGAGGAAGCTAATGAGTATGTATATAGGATATAAAATAAAATTTAGGATTGGTATTAGAGGTTTCTATCATGTGTTATGGTATCATATTTTTTTCTACCATATATATGGTTTCAAAATCGACACATATGATCCAATATTTTCTATTTTCATAACATACTAATGATATGTAGATCATATATGATCCTCTAGGATGATCATTATGTACAAATACTCCTACTTCATAGAACTATAAAATTACAATCATCTTCTAATAATGCTACTTGGTACATGATAGTGATATTTTATAAGGGAACTTTTTGTGCATCTGATGATACCATATAATATAGTTTTTATTGTGGTCTATGTATCTATTATCCATGCATAGATTGATTTTTACAATACGATGATGTTGTGAACCTAAATAAATTATTATTGATTTACTTTAATGAACTATATTGAATTTAGGATAGTTTAGGATGTGATTATATATAGGATATTGAAGTTGGTTTAGAATCAGTTTCACAGCTTGATTCTTGGTAAAATAGACAAATAGAAGATCAATTCCATAGATTTTTGGTGTTGTGGTAAAATATTTTTCATGAGGATGTACCATGGATACCTCAATAGTAGAAATTCAACCAATGTATTTGACTAGTACATATTTAAATATCTTATATATTCATATGAATATTGGATGGCTTCAACAGTGCATCAAGAGTTGAGATTGAAGTTAGAAGACATCAATTGTATATGTATTATCCAACAATGTATGTACCCCTAGGAAACTCTGATATTATTTTCTAAGAAGGTATAGGAGATGCATAGGTCATGTAGATATTTTGGCTACCTAAGAGACATGAAAAATAAGAATAAGTAACTACTACTGTGAATTTAAACCATCATTAATCTATTGAAAGGGTAAAAGTTGTTTTAAGTTATTCACATCATCTCAGGTTAACATAACATATGGGTATGTGATGAAAATCAAAATAAGGTTTTCTAAACATACTATAGACACTATCAGTACCTTGTGAACACCTTTGGCATAAATAACTTTCCAAGGTGATTATGGGGTTTATTATCTGGATAATACAATATTTCATTGGCATGTTTTTTGTGGTATTTATTGCTAACATTTTCATTTAATCAGTGTCATAAAATAATCATTAATTGAACTTGAGTATGGTCTAATGTGTGTTTTGAGTTAACTAAATGTATTAGATAATATAATAATGTTAGTTATATCTTAGAATATCTCACTTTATGGAACATTTAATCTTAGTGGAAGGCGTATTTGTAGAACAAGTGATAATTAAGGAAGTTATAGCTTGGGAGGAAATGAAGTACATGAGAGTGGTGAAAATATTCCATTGAATAGTTGGATATTACAAAATATTTTTATAATATTTCTCTAGGATTGTAAATCCATTGACTACCATTACCTGAATGTGGATGCCTTTTATATTTTTAGAGATGTTCTATACTTCCATTGTGGTGTTTTAGTGTAGGTTCTCTAACACTCCCATTATATGGTTTCTAAAAGAGGGTGGGGATTACATAGTGTGCTGTAATGCATATGAATTTAGGCTGAGGTGGGTGTTCATATAGAGGTATGTTATAATAGTTTATGAATCCTAGTAGAAAATATCTAACAAGTATAAAATAATATCCCATGATGTGGAGTTGTCATCTTTGGGGTTCACCATGAATACTTTCTGGAAATACCTTCATGGATAATTATTTTAGTTTTTTTTACCATAAGAGACTTAGGTACATCATCACTCATAGAAAGGTCAATCATAGAAATTGGTGGTGTTTAGAGATCATTAATGAATAGGACATTGAGATATTATATACTCATGCTTAAGGTAATTTAGTGGATGATGATGTCAGTAGTAAATATAATTCTCAGTTATAAGGAATGGTGTTAATATGGTTAGCCTCATTGTAGTTATCCCTGGTGGATGTGTGAAGAATAGAATTATTAAAATTGTTCTTTATATCCATTTAATTTTCATTAAATAAGGTAATCATACAATGTAGATTATTATTATGTGGTCTATAATGAATACCTATTCATAGGACATGATATTGAAGGATTTTTTTATGGTGGGGAGAATTTCACCCTCATCTCTAAGCGGTTGGTGGTGCTAATTTCAATAAGAGGTACTAAGAGAGTTCCATACATCTCCCTTAGTAGTACATAATGAGTTATAAAATATTTACTATGGATATTATAAGATATTTTGGTACAATTTTATAATAAAAAAAATTATAGTATTCATCTCATGATGCATTGTCTGTTTGTAGGTGAGTCTTGATAATTTGGTATTAACATCTTTCTCATATCTGCTGATGGTTCCAATTTTGAAATGGGATTTTTTATCCAAGTATTTAATGATGTGATTTTGACTAATGTTGGGAGGTTATTAATATATATTGGTTTCCATGTATTGACTGATTAATGTATCCCACTTCCACTCCATCAAAGAGATCTATTTAGTGGAAAACATGTGATGCTTATATTTTAAGAGATTATATGACTCTATGGTTTCCTCTGTATGATTTTCTCAGACTATGAGTATTGATTCACATATCTGTTGTGTAGATGATTATGGTAGGATTTCATGCCCCAGTTAAAGATGAGAATGCCATTTCACCATAAGATATATGGTAAAAATATTCCAAACATTCTAGTCTAATAGGATACTCTACGTATAGTTTGTATTTTATGGTTGAAGATGGGAGGATCACCTACACTTAGTTTAATTTTTCAAAAAATCCAATATTACTCTAAAATAGATATATTTACTTTCAAGGCTCATTAAAGGAGACTGTATAGGTCAACATGGTGGTATCCATATTTTGGATAATTTTCTCTTATATTCCATGAGTTGGTTTGATAAATGTTAGAGAATGTGTAGATCACCCAATAGAGGATAAAGAAATCATCAAGTCAAAATAATTCATATTAATATAGATAAAATATACCCCAAGAGTTAAAATATGGATACCACATGTCAAAAAAAAATTTAACAAGGGTACAGTTTATAGTGGTTAATATTAGGGAAAAAACATCCACATGGCTCATCAGTCCACTCCATATTATTCACTGGATTAGTGAGGTTGCATATCACCTGGGATTACCTATTTAATTTGACCTAGATCATGAAATATTCCTAATTTTTTAGATATGGAATTATTTTCAGGATCCAAATAACATTATTTAATGTGGAAGATATTGAAATTAAATATTTATCAATATTTTCAGAGTATTTGCTAGTTATCAATGACCTATATGAATAAATCCTTTTTGGATCAAAAATTCCCCTTGTTCATCTTATCTGGAAACATGGGAACAATAATAATAAATCATGGGAGTATGAGAAGTAAATGTATTCTCAATAACCTCACCTATTATTGTAGTTTCCACAATAAAAAATTTAAAACCATTAAATTAGTGGATATTTAAATGACTCTAATTTTATAAATTCGACAAATTAATTATTTTAAATTATATTTTTGGAGCTAGTCAAAGAGTGTTTATAGGGATGTGGTAATATTTTAGCCACAATATAGATATAATTAATATATTAAAATAATTTAACCAAAAACATAAAAATATTATTTTAAATAATTGATTATCTCTGGAAGATATCTTTTGAGTGGAAAATTGGGACCACTATTGAATATAGAATGTGAGATTTTACCAATGCGTGACAAAAAATTTTCGTACAATGGGTTTTAGGGTGATGAATAATTGTGGAATAATATTTAAAAAATAATATAAATTTATTTATTTCATTTATTTATTGTTAATCTCTAGTATAATTTTGTTTTTAAAACATATAATTAAAATTTTATATCATTAGAAATAGCCTTAATAATTATGAGAAAAAATGGAGCTATCATATGATAATCTCTGATAATAAATTAATTTTTTTTGGAGTAATGATCATATTCAACCAAGACCATAAATGATAAAGTGATTATTGTGGATCAATAATGGCATCATATCTATCCCATTCTTAATTAGTGATATATCTAACATTAATTTATGTCATTGATTTCTAAATTTATCCTAACATTAGATTTCATAGTGAATATGGATTAACTACCAATGATATAGTCCATAATAAATTATTTTCTATACGTTAATTTACAATTTAATAATCATCATTTTAAAAAAATATATTTTTTTCTCCTCATTTTTTTAGGGATCGATCAATTAATGGAGAATATACCGAACATGGATATTATTCATGATAACATATTTATAGTTATTTCTGCCTCCTTTCTAGAATTCATCATCAGAATTCATTTTAAATTCGGTTTATCATATTTCGAGTACTAAA
The DNA here is from genome assembly GCA_963277665.1 of Viscum album. NCBI lineage: Eukaryota > Viridiplantae > Streptophyta > Magnoliopsida > Santalales > Viscaceae > Viscum > Viscum album. The sequence continues at coordinate 1,059,118,448 of OY728143.1, read as the reverse complement.
ATCATTTAAGATCCTTAGTTACAGGGATAACTATTGTTAGTTTCAAATTGATATAATGGAATGATGGGGTCTTGATTATGATTATGGGAATGTATTGTGATTGGGTGATGGTATATTCTCAAAACATGGATGTTGGAATGTGGAATAATCCTAGGGACATATATATGACTTATTTTTCAAATAAATCATAGATAGAATATTACTTATGACCAAGCTTAATGATTTCCAACTCGGTTTCAATCATTACAAGTGGAACTCGTGATATAATCTATGTAGGAGCCAATAAAATTGGCTAATTCATCGGTTTTTAGATTTTCCAGAAATTACCTAAATAAAAAACTTTTCATTAATAATAACACATGTTATTTAGTCACTTATTATGTGGAAATAAGGCATTACTGGATGTAATGGAACAAAAAAAATATGCCACCAGGTTACAAATCCCGTGACCCCTAATAGTTGGGTCAGCATATACCCGAAGTACAAAAAAACCCCATGTAGCTCTATATGCAGTGTGAGTTAGGCCAAAACCAATCAACCATTAGAGGCACATGTCTTGGGAAAATAGGTTACTAATGTAGAACCATAATGTTATGAAACTCTAATAATTGAGAAAATAATTCCTTATACATTATACATTATATATCATGTGACATTACATGACATGATCAGGTGGGAAACGTTTCACAACACACCATGTATGCTTAGGGTGTGATCTAGAAACCATATTTTAATTGGTTACATCAGTAATTAATGGATTCAGGATCTTTTTATTCATATATTGAGTTGGTATCACAGCACATGAGACTATGGTCTTCCTAGAGAGTCAATATTTTTAATACATTATTATGGAGGTCATATGATCTACCTAAAGAACCAGAGAGAATTTTACTTCCAAAAAGACGTACTAAATTTGGATCCTTATCTATGGTGTGACATTTCAATTATCTATTGTTTTCATATTTGATATAGATCCTATTGTAGTATCATTATTTCAACCATATCTAGGGGGAATGGATCCTTCAATATCATTTGTTTGATGGAATGAATGGATTCTTTATACCTATGGACCAATAGCTATGAAAATTTTTGTATGTTTGGATATATGAGATACTTGAAGTCTTCTATGATATTATACTCCAAGAAATTTTAATAACTAGGATCCTACCAATATTTACTATGTATTTTTATTTTGATCATTTATTCCCGAGTGACTTCTGGGTGTCCTACTAAGTCTATATATACCCATCCTTTTTGGGATCCTCCTACATGTGTCGTGTCCTATAGAGATTAAATGTTATGCGATGATGTTATTGGGAGACCTAGTACTAGTAGAGATTAGTGGTTTATGATGTCTATGGTATTTGGATAGATGATTGAACTTTTATCATACTAAAACTATTTTGACTATTTTTTTCTGGTTCGAAAAACTCATGGGTATCTTGGATTATATTTTTCCCTCTATTAATGATATTGTATTATCATAATCATTTTTGGATATTAGAGGTTTTTGATGTTTTTATTATTTACTTTTATTACCTTCCACATTACTCTAGTGTTTATAGGGACACATTTCCATGTGTATATGTACATTAGTGTAAGGTCACTTGTATGGGTGATAATTCTAATCGGAACTAGTTAGTAACCCTTGTTCTATTAGAGGATTTCATGGGTGTAACACTGAGTATACCACAAGCCTGAATGGTATCAGTGTGTCAGGTCATGTGAACATTAGTCAAAAAATGTGAAACCATTTATGAAATAATTGATTTATAAAACTGAGAAAAAATCTGTTTGTTTAATAACTTCTAATAATATATGTGAAAATATAATGAAATAAATATTATGCTCAGTGGAAAATATAAATAATTGTGTTTTGTGATTCAATTAAACCCAATTTTTATATATTATATATACAAAAACTTATTATCACAAGAGCATGGATAAAATGAGAAAAAATAAATTATATTCCAAAAATTCTCACATGGGAAAATTAAGACTGAAATTTAAACCAAAATGGGGGGGGCTCCCTATGAATGACATACACAATTCTCACATTTGATTTTAGAGTCATGTTAATTTGTTCTAAAATTTTTAAATAAAAATATTAATTAATTTTATGAATTATTTTCAATATATTTTTATAACTTTTAAATCCCAATTAATATAACTCTTTATGGTTTGTAGTAACCTTGAGAATTTAGTGAAATGGATGATCACCATGGGGGAATAGTTGATGACGAGTGAAGAGATTAAATGATAAACGATCATAATCAGTTAATCTTTTAAATGAAATTAGATACAGTAGGCATCACCGAGAACATTACCATAATCTCATTATTCATTAGAGATCAATCTAAAATGATGTTAGGTTTTTGAATTGTTAATTTATTCTCTATTTGGATTTAATTATTATTTTTAATTAGCCACCAAAAATTTATTTTGAAATATTTCATTTACTAGATTTTAAATTTGGTTTTAATAATCATCATTTATCTCATGATTTTTCTCTTCCCCGCTATTCTCTTTGATTCCATCAATAAATATTGGAAAATCAGAATAGGGAAATTTTCCATTATCACTTTTTTGTTTTATATATTTCTCAATCTATTCTATGATTTTTTCAACTAGTATTCATTTAGAAAGAGTTTTGTCAAAATATGATAACCCAATTCATTTCCTTTTTAGTCATTTAGTTCATATATCACTCTGTTTAATTTTTAATCAAAATGTAATGTCATTGGGGAAGAATTCCCTGGATAAAAATCCATATAAGGGATTCAAAGATGGTTGATTTTGCATCTATGTTGAATGGGATGATAAATCTATTATTGGATGTAATGAAAAATCAATTTTCTAATGAAATTTTGCATGAATCTTTATTCTAACCAAGGTTGATGATAATAAAATCTTCTTTTGTGTGTTATAATTAGATTGGGTTGTAATAAAAAGGGATGTGGGAAATTGTAATAAAAATCATTTACATGATTTTATAGAAATTTATAGTATATACACCATGTTTTATTAGAGAACGTGTTCCTTGGAATATATTGTTATACATAACTAGTGTTTTAGTTTAAGTTATGAAACACATATCCCTGTGAGTAACGAACACACCATGAAAACCTTACTGACCAGGTTCATAAGTACCTATTTTACATGTCCATGGATCTATTTGGACCCACATACCATGTGGTCTAGCCCCACCACATGTATCTTCAACAGAACAGGAATTGAAAATATATAATACATGTTGAGTACCTTGATGCCATGAAACACCATGAAACTCACCTATAGCTCGTGTGGGTGTCATCTAGAATATTAGGACATGAATAGGTGGACAATATTGAAAAATATGACTTTTATCCCTATAGAAAACTGTGTACATCCCCATTACCTTGGAAACTTTGTTAATGACTTAATCTTTCCTCACATTATTCCTAGTTGATATTGTTATAACAACTTTGGGGATTGGGATCCTTTGCATGAGTCTATATTTCACCAATGTGAGAATTGGGATGGAATATCAAGCTAATGGAATTTGATATATTTTTTATTTCACCCACTAATATGATTTATGTATCCTCTATTTATGGAGTGGTATTACACACATCCATTTGGCTTAGATGGGATTGGGATCATCTTCTAAGTTCATTATTCATGCATCTCAATAGGGTTATATATCCTCTAGAATCATTCATGAGAATTAATGAAATGTTTTTTTGGGAATGATCAGCTAGTAGGTACACACATATAATAAATTTGGTTTGCTATGAGATTGGAACAATACTCTCAGATGAGTACCCTTTTATTAGTACATCCATAATATTTTTATTAATTATTGACATTTTTACATTTTTATGTTATATTCCCCCATTGATTTCAATATGTCCCAATGGGTAATTCTATATTCACCCCAATATGGGTTCTAACTAGACCTGTCTGTCTAATTAAAATAATAATTTATTCAATAAAGATCATGGGATATTTAGTTTTGATGGTTCATATCTGAATTTGGACAAAATCGAAGCTCGACAATTGATAGACTACTCTTGAGATGATTTTCTCTATTTTTATAAGGTTATACTTTATAATTGTATGATTTGAATATTTTTTACTCATTACTATAGAATGAAATATCATACATGGGTGTAGGATATTAGTAGATTTTTTTGAAGTTATTTATAAAATTTTTTCTTTTGATATTACACTTTTGTGTATTGATATACCCATGTGTGTGTATAGATGTTGATAGTTATTTCCCTACCATATGTTTGATAATGAAACTCAGTGCTAGTCATAATCCATCGACCCATTGGAGGTGGTATTTTGGTAGCATGTTTGGATTACTTCCATTTATGCATGTATCAATATGTCAGGTCCTGTCAAAATTACAGAGAATCTGAGAAACCAAAAATTAAATAATTGAATATGGAAAATGAAATTTTTTTATTAAAAGGTTTTGGAATTTCATATTATTATATAAAAATTAATAGTAGAAAACAAAGACTGATTAAATAAATTATGAAACAATCATAAGAATATAAGGTTTTCATAAATTCATATTCTTGTTCAAATGTTAAATTTTTTAATGATTTAGGGTTTTCAAAAATGGAGAATGAAAATAAGAAGGTATAAATTTTTAATGTAATGGGAAAATTAACTAATTTTATTAAAATAAAATATATTTATGGTCAAAAAATATAATTGATCCAGCCTAATAAATACATTAATGTTTTTTATTAAAATATAAAAAATTCATAAATTATATAAAAATTCATTATTAAATGTTCTAAATTATGTCATATGTCATAGTCTATATATTTGGAATGAAGGGGAACAATGCTTTTAAATATAACAACATAGGATTTTCAAAAATGTATACTAAAACATTTAGATGAATATTGATTATATTACATTTTCATATAGACAATGACCACAATATTTTAGTCACTTTGGTATCGTGGAACCCATACATATAACGTGGTGAAAGATCATAAGAACCGACCATAAAGATAATCAACTTTAGTAATCTAACTAAATTTTTTTTATAACATTGGGAAAGGAAAAAATAGACTGGTTCACCTCAGATGCTCTGTATGGGTAAACATGGAAGATGTATAAGAATAACAAGAGTATAAGGTTACAAAAAATGAGTATAACATAAGAAAATCATTCAATTCCTATCATATAGTAAAATATATAACCATGGAAATAATTTTTCCATGCTCTTAAAACATGAATCAATATATAATAAAATGAATTGGGTTATGAGAGTATAATAATGGAACAAAACATCAAATTTGTGGCATATGCATAATTATAGAATATCATATATCAATAGTACCTACTATGAATATTGTCGTATGCCAGGATAGGGTTAATCACCCATGTACCTACATATGTATTGGGATTACCTCCCTTGTACCTCATAGTGTTGGGCATTTAATTATCTCCCATGAACCATCTTGTTGTAAAATTAGGATGAACTCTTGACTACACTCTTGTTGAGGGCGTAGGATAACCTCCAATTAACCATCTTGTTGCACACATAGGATAACCTCCCATGTACCCATTGAAATAAAAGATCATTTTTCATTACCTAATGAGTTATATAGAGATACAGGCCCCACAATTCACCTAATGGATCATATACATATGTATTCCATATGACCATAAATCATTCCCCACATAAAAATCCATTAAAGAAATGAGTTTTAGAAACACATCATCATACCATAAATCATGGAAAAGATAGTTGATTATTAAAAATAATTCCATCATAATATTAAACCATTTAGTGATGGAATAAGAATGGTATCCTCGATTCAGATCCCAAGTAATTCATCAGTGACGTCAATAGATGTCATACAAGATAGAAAATATTTTTATTGGTTTTTTAAAAAAAAATCCTGATGAAAATACCAATTCTTGTTTAAAAATTTAAAATTTAAATATTAAAATAATTATTAACCATTTTTAATTTAAAATAATCATGAACACATAAAATGTAATCTTTGAAAAAAAATTAAACAATTATTAAATCATTTATTGTCATTATGTTAAAATTTACATTTTTAAAACATTTTGTCAGAAAGTATTGGTTTTTCATTGGAAAATTTCACAAAAAAAAAGAGAGAATAAAATTTCATGAAACATATAATATCATAATAAGAATTATATTCATTATTATTCCTAAAATATTTTAGGATAAATAACTCATAAAATTATATTGTTGGATAACATATCATGTGTCTAAAATAAGAAAAATTGAGACAAATATTCCTTACTGATATGGTAGCATTAGATCAATAAAACCCATAAAAGAAATATCATATAATAATTATGTAAATACCATTATGTTTTATTATATTTATCATATATTATTTAATTTTTATTATACACACCTTAAAAATAAACGAGTGGTGAATATAGCATCATTCTCACATACATAAAACTTATAGTAAAAATCTCCTTACATAACATTTTATCATCATTGGTACACCTTCACACATCCTTAATTAGAAGTATAAATTTATAATAAATCTACAAATTATCCATATTAATATATATAATAACATTTATTCTATACTTATTTCATTATTGTACACTCTTATTATCAATTCAATGTTTAGTTTATCTTTCGGGTAACATCCCATTTGTATCATATATATGGTTTGAGTTTTTATTATTTGTACTAATACATATATCATGATTTAATCATATATATAAATTATATACATGATATAAATATCATATAAATTAAATATATATGTAATTATTGTTATCTATAATGGTTATAAGTAGGAAATAAAAAACATCATTCTTGGAGACTGTACTTCGTACTTACACATGAAATGGTGTTTTTATTTTCTTATCATATTAGAATAAGAATATATATATGATATATTTTAATTATAGAATACTTTTTTTCATGTATGTAAAATATGTGTATTAATGTAATTCTTAATAAATTATTTGTAAAACATGAGTGAATTACATCACTTCATGAGGCGGTAGTCAGCAGTACACACGAATGATGTTATTGTATTCCCATTAAATGTTAATAATGATGTTATATCTGATATAAAAATTATATAAAATTATTATCATAAGGGAAATAACATATATTTAATAGATAAACAATATATCCAAAATTATTCTTAACCATTAAATGTGATAATGGAATAACAAATGACATCAGTTCGTGAGGTGGTAGTCCATCGTAGACACAAACAATAATTGTGTATCTCATTTGATAAAAGTATCTGATCTTATAGATAAAAACCATAACATATAAACATCTAATAATATTATATATACTAAGATTATTTTATATAAATTAAATTAAATAAAATCATGGGGTTCAATAATGAAATAAAACTGAAATGTTCATTGATGAACGTTACAAATTCTGTGAATATTTCAATTTTGTTTACACGAAATTATGTTCTTGGTTGGCTTTATATAACAAGGATGGATTATAAGATTATGATGACTAATTTGAGAGGATATTTGAGCATGATTTTATGATCCAAATAGGTTTTACTGTGTCAATTAAAGATAATATGATGTTCTTTTTTATAAGATAGGGAAAAGTAATTCTATGAACTCATCAAAATATTAATTTATAATAAATTTTATATCAATAAAAATACATAAATAAGGACACTGATCGAAATAATAAATATATTAAGGTTTTAATATCATCATACAATATATATTATCCAAGTATATGTGTTATTTTAAAGCATATCATTTTGATGAACCCTTAGTTAACCTATTTTAATTTTAACTATAGTAACTATTTTCTCAATATAAAAGGATGATATTTTTAATTATAATCTAACAACATATGATTTTTATACATATAATTTACACAATGTTTTTATAATATATAATACATTAAATAAATATAATCTTTATGACTATAACTATTTATTACCTTTGGAAACAAGTGTAATATACATCAAGTCTGGTCAACGATCATTAATATTTCCTATAAAGAACTTCCCCATTAGTATTCCAACTTAAAATATTTATTAATAACATAGGTAAAAGAAACATATCAAAATGGTGAGTTCAAATTCCCATTAAGGATAAATATAATAATAAATCATAATTCGAAAAAAAAATCATTTCATGTATATCAATAGTTGTCATACTATTTCATGGAATAAATCATCCAAGCCTATAAATGAAAACACATAACATATTCCTTGATAGCATAACATAACACATTAAATTATGCAATACACATAATCATAGAAATTAATTTCTATATTATTAATTTCTTTTTTTCCAAGACCATTATATTTTAAAAATTCTTTTACTGAATCGATTTCACTCTTTATTCAAGCCCTTTTATAATAAAATGAGTTTACTTCCCATTGTAGCTATGTATTACTGAATAGAGTTCACTTCTAATTACATTAATTTATATTTCATTATTTATAAATACCATCAAAATTAATTGGATTGAGATATAGGTCCCACCCATCACATTATCAAATCTATAGATATGTGAGTCTGAAGAACGTAAAACATTTATCATAATAGATCCCATGAAATTATATGGGTTTCATAAATATTTCAATCATAACATTACCCATGGAAAAGAAATAGGGTTCGTAAATATCATTCACCCATAAACATAAACCATAAAAATAAATAATAGGTATTGTATCATAGAAAAATATATCCTATTTAAATCGTAAGTAACATTAAAGAATGTAACCATAGATGGAAAATAATTTTGAGATATCACAAGAAAATAATTCTTGAGGAAAATTTCCTTTCTTATTTGAAAAACATTAATTTTATTAAAATTACATGAAATATTAAAATATAACATTCTCCATAAAAATAACCATGTATGTTTATAAGGGTATGTTTTAGTAATTAAGGACACATAAAATAGGATAAATCTTTTCATGTCATATTAGAAAAAACATTCCTCTTCTACTTTTTCTGGAAACATCACAAAGTACATTGTATGGAATATAACAAAACCATTCCTTCAAACTTTTTGAAAAAATTCACAAATCAGTAATAATGAATATAAATAATTGCAGAATAATAGTAAAAATATTTTGGAAAGAATATTTAATAAATATAGAAATGGGAGATAGATATTCCCCAGTATATACACGTGTATAAATAATCCCAAATAATAATGATATTGTGAAATTAACACTTACCACGTTATAATCATATGAATCATATGAATCATGATTAAATAAAAAATATATGAATATTGAAATACCATAGTATTTAATATTGAAAACATAAAAGACTTTCATGTAAAGTACATAGATAATAAACATTAGAGTATAAATCATGTGTCCCATTAAAAAAGTGAGACACAAATCCCTTAACTTATGTTTTGAATTCTGTCGGATATGTTCAAACATCCAATATAATAAATATATGTTTATTATAAATATTACATAGAAAATTATTATTGTAAATAATACCTGAAATTATTTACTTTTTAATATATATAATTCCCTTAATAAAAAGTTCATGTTAATGATATATTTTTGGTAATTATTACATTGTCTTTCATTTATGTTTTGACTTTTTATCCATATTCCTCTTACATAGATCATGATTTCATCATATACAGATTTATATTAATGATACTAATATAATATATATATTTATTATATATTTATCCATGGTAATTCATAAAATTTATAGATATATGAAAAAATACACCATTCATGGAGACGGTAGGTCATATGTACGCTTGACCACTATTTTTATTTTTATTAAAAGAAAGAAAAATATATAACAAATTATCATTCTAGAATTATATTTATTTATTATATATCATATATATTCATGAAATTTATCTTTTTCTCCCACCATGTGAAATATATAATAAAAATGGATCATATATCATAATGGAGATGGTAATCCATATATACAAATGAGTGACACCATCATTTCCCAAAAGAATAAGTGGTAAAAAAGTTGGTATTATATTATCATTACAGAAGTATAATTATGTAATAAATATCATATATAAAAATGTAACCCATCATAATTCTCACCCACAAATTAGAGGGATGGAAAATGAATAGTATCACTATGCGGGGACAATAATTCATTCCTACACATGAGTGATACTTTCATTTCTTGTTCGATGAAAAATGAGATATATATTGGTGCGTAAATATTCATAATAACATTTTAGAATATTTAGGATGATTATTTTATGATCTATATAATATATTTCAATTATTTATTTCATATTTTAATAAGAGTGTTCGGTTAGAGAAATTACCTAAACATCAAAACTATTCCTTTAAATAATCTCTAATGGAATCTAGTGTTGTTCATTATAAAAGATTGTAACCTCAAGAATATTTCTAGGGAAGTATAAAAGATTATTTATTAGATTTTTTTATATATAAGGCTCAATGTGATGTCTAGAATTTGGGGACAAGGTTTCCTTTAATAATTGAGGTAATATACACTTTTATAATCTCTAAAAATATTATGTTTTAATAAATTCAATATCAATAAAAATAAATCCAAAAGGACATTTATTTGAATATAAGATGAGATGAGGTTACAATATCATATCCCAATATATTTTTTAACATTTTGGATAATATTTTTAACCAAATAATTTTTTTAATCTTTATTTTACATATTTTGATTTCATCTATGCAAACCAATTTTCAATATTAAAATGTTGTTATTTTTACTTCTATGATGTCCATTAGACCATAAATGAAAAAACATATAAAATTTTATGAATTAAAATATTTGTTTGGATATTTAATGATGTTTTATTACTATAAATTATTTTATAAAATATTATTCTAAAAAATATAATGGTGTCAATTTTTACACTATTCATTATTTGGATTTAAAAAAATCAAGATTAAATGGAAAAAAATGAATATTTTATTATATCCTTAAAAGTTAAAGTTAATCATTAAATTTAAATAATAATATTAATTATCTGAAATTGTTTTTATTTTATTATTTTTAATATGTGTTATATGATATTTACATTAATAAAATAATTTCTTCATTAGTGTTTTGCAATTAATTAATTTATTTATTTTTCATTAAAGAACTAAAAATAAACTACAATGATGAACATAAATGTTCTATCATTCATAAAAATATTTATAATTGAATATAGTTCTGATTATACCTACAGAAAAATTGATATAGTATTGAAATTATGATTTCAATTCTTTAAATATTTATTAAATAAAAAATTATATATACCACAATTTCATCTAAGAGGCCCCAAAAGCCAAAAATAAATTTATATTATAAAAATATGTTTACTATGATAAAAATATTGTATTGTATTAGTTCAAAAAATAAATTTTTCCCCATGTCAAAAAATATGAGATATTGAAGACACAAAAAGTGATATTTTGTGAATTTCATTGATTTATATATTACTTAAGTCATTATCATAATAAATCATCTATTAAACCACTTAATTTATATTTTTTCTCTTGAGGGTCTTATTTTATTCATCCATTAATTTGTTTCATTTTTTGAGTCGTTTTATAGTCTTTATAATTTCATTTTTTGCAGCAACCCAAGGATCCACGGTACGCTTCTTTTTAAATAATATAGTAGCGTGTGTTGTACGTAACTTTGAGTTCTAACACACCACAACCAATAAAACAATCCATTATGAATAGTAATACCCACTTTTTGAAATTTTATAAATTTTATCTTTCAAAATAGGCTTCATTTTTGGGTTTGAAATATCTAATTTATCTTATGATGAATTTTTGGTATTTTTCTGAAAACATTACATTTTTTATGAATAGTGAAAAACACTGAGTTATAGTTTAAAGTCGAATTTTTATTTAAATAATTATTTAAATTTATTTTAGGTAAAAATAGATACATAATATCTATATAAGTTCAACGTAATTTATTGGATTCAATTTATACTAATAATAGATATATAAAAATTTTATAGAACTTTTTACCATCTTTTACCCCCCTCCTATGAGCATTTTCCAGTTTACATAAAAATTAATTTTACTACTTATTTGGGTTGAATTTTAAAAATCTGAGACACTTGGTTTATATCAGTAAGTAAATTTTGGTCAATAAGATGAAAATAACTTGGGTGAATAGTAACATTTTACTTTTATTTACCACGATTAAAAGTAAATAATGTAATTAAGTGTAAAAATTATATTATTATTACCCTAAAACATGTCCTAATTCTATTGGATAAGTATAATTCGACCAAAAACAACCTTAGGAATAAAATATGAACCTATTTGGTCCACTTGTATTAGATTAGGACATTTATTATTATATAATTTAAAGAAGAGTTAAAATAGTTAAAATCAACGTTTAATAACTAAAACATTTTTAATATAGGGTTACAGAAAAGATAAATTTAAAAATAAATATTCATTATAAATATAGAACTATTTCCTACATAATGGAGTTTTATTTATATTTTTTAGACCTAAAATAATTTAATTTATTTATGACACAATGATGATGTACTAATTATCTAATTAATGAAATATTAAACTAATTGATATTATAAATATCCCAATAAATGTAATTTGAGACTTTTTATGACTTCCACTAATTTTAAAGGTTAATATTACATATTAGGGTTGGTTATTTGAATTTTTTAGAAGTAATAATGTTGTTATTAATTTAGAAAAAAAATACCAAATAGTGTTAAAATTGACATAAAAGAGTTTTTAAAACAAATATTATATTATTAATTGATATTTTATTCCTAAAATCATAAGGATTTGACGAAAGACATATATAATGATATGTGTATAATTAATGAACCACTTGGGGTTCTCTTGTAAGTATATATTAATTTTGTTAACCATGTATTATAAAAATACAAAGAGTCGTGGTAAATGTCAAATTATTTAACTAAGAGTTAAATCTAAAAGATACTGTTAATATAGTGACCCAAACCTATCTAAAACCTATTGGTTGTGTGGTTTTCGACCCATCCCCACCTTAGCATTTAAATAATTTATTTTTTAGCCACTATAAATCTAAAATTGTTTTATTATAAAATAATATTTCTAGTTTTTCCTAAGGTGCCTATCACCCCTCTTATAAAAGGGAACCCCCCCCCCCCCATCTCTCTAATTCACATATTCCAAGCCATTTGGCTCATCCAAACCTACCCAAATACCCAAAAAACTGTCCCACCTTCATCCTAGAGGCCTTATATTTTTCATAAAGTCATCTTAAGGTTCTCTTTTGATCCAATCAAAAGGAAGAACCCAAAGAAGAGGTAGATATTTCATCACATATTTCATGTTCCTTTCTTCTTCCACTTCCTATTTCTTTTTGTTTCCATTATAAAATAATAACTCTAGTATATTCTATATACTATGATGTTATTAAAAAAATGGTACAACCATATTCATTATTTTATCCGTCCTTTTAATGACATGTAACCATACATGCGTACGTACGACTTACCCTCCCCATGTCGTTGTGTAAAAGTTATTCAATACATTATTATTTGGATGGGTATAGAAATGATGTGTAAATGATGTAAATAATAAATATAACATGATAATGATTCTGTATCTATGATATACCATCCTTTATATATTATTTTAACATCAAAAAAATGATATTACCGCTCGTTCGTACGTACAGATTACTGTCTCCATGAACGCGATGAGATTCATCCCCCATCATATCCAATCAAGAATGATTTTCATTCAATGATTAAAAATAAATTTTAATGACTTGATATCATTCTGTATATAAATTAGATACATCCAATCCATAACAAATATGACTCACATAGAAATGAATATAAAGGAAAACAAATCTGTTAACACCCGAAAAGACGATAATACAAAGATATTATTAACAACAAAATGTTAAAAGATCATATATGATATCATATTAATGTATATTATTCTGTTATAATTTAATAACAATTATTTCACCATTATACCAGATTTTAAGCTTCCCTTGACCAAGGAAAATTTTAAGTTGAGGGTTAATTCTATAATCTCTTCATTATCCCATGATGTTTATACGTAATTATCTACTGGGACCACTTTATCATCCACATCGATGCATCTTAAAAATGTATTTCAAAACGTTCTTACTATTTCATAGATTATGGGTTAAAGTAATTTATACCCTTGTTTAACTTTTATAAGAGTTTATGAAGAAATATTTTGGTCATTTTCCTAACAAGGTACTTTATGACCTTTTCGACAAATTTAAGGTAAGAATGTTTTTTTAACTTATACGTCGGGTGCAGCTATTTTCCGCTGTTATAACATTGTCGAAGCTTATCTTACGAGCTTATAATAATATTTTCAAATATAAATGTTTTCTTTTATAATTATGTGACCTTTAAATGATTTCAAAATAGAAAAAGATATTTCTCTAAAAAGGTTTTGATTTCATCTATGTCAACATCCTTTGATGGATTTTAAGTTTGTTTGAAGTTGATTTATTTTGAAACAAAACAAACATATTTTATTGAAGGTATTGTGATATGTTTGACTATGGATGTGTTATTTCATACCATTCATGGTTTCAGGATAAATTATTGACATTTTGTATTCCAGTTTTAATACAAATGTTTGTGTTATGGTTAACCATTTTCATACGAGGAATGCATTAGACATTGTAAGTGATGGGTGGAGCCCGCTATAGTTATTCTATGCATCTGTAGGTCTCATGAAACAAGATAGTGTCTTGGAACAAGGCCTTGACAAAATCTTATTTTTTGTCTTGGCACAATGCCTTGACTATGTGGTTATGAAAGTCTTGCATTATGCATTCCATCATTGTGAAGGTGGATATTGATATTGCTTGTGATTATTCAACTTGTAGGATATCCATGTGAGTAAGTAAATGGAATTATATTGATTTTATACTTGTCATATAATGCTGAAGTCAAATTTTAGAAGGCTTTTGTTTTAGTGTTATACATTGCCTTATATGTTTATGCTTAGTTATGAATGTTTCTTCAATATTGTTATCCTTACTAAGCATCTGAGTTCACCCCTTTCTATATTTTATTTTTTACAAGATGAGAAGAAGTATATTATGAATGAGCTGTTGGGATTGTCTATGGGATGTCATTGTTGTATATGGAAACAATGTTGTTGTTGTTTTCCATTTTATGATGTAAGGTAAACCTTATGAATGTATCTAGTACTTCCAAGGCTACTAAACTAATCTGTCTTTTGAGACTTGATCGTTTGTGATTATGCCAATGATACGTAATAATGAACCAACTCTAGGCTTTTGGAGTCGGGGAATTACAGTTGGTATCTGAGGATTTTTAGTAAAAACCATGGAATCTTGATTTAGATAAACTTTGATCCGAGAACATAACCCTAAAAAAGATTTTCAGGATTAGTATAGATGAACTTCCTATAATTTTGGTATTGTATAGATTTTTTGATTTTTCCAAGAAATACATCCCTATATGGATACGATCAGGTAGAGACGGCTCTGGCCTAGATGTACCTAGGGATAAAACCTGAAAACACCGCTTTGAGCTGGACTTGAATGGGAACTGGTGCACGACAACAGGCCTTGTTTCACTCTTGGTTACGACACTCCCAGAGAATATGCTTAGGATAATTCTCATTTTTTTAAAAACCATTATGAATGGTTTCTGAGTATATACTTCCTCAAAGAAACTTTTTTTATGAATATGTATTATATCCATAAATTGTTCAATTTATGTTAAGTGTTTTACAAGTTTGGAATTATGTATTTCGATTCATAAACTAATCTACTTTATTCCATTGTTTAAGAATTCCACCTTGTGAAAGGAATGGAAACCGTATTAATTCACGCACTCCATGTAGGTATTTACCTCCTACTCAATATAATTATAGTGGAGCTGGTGATGCAAATGGTGCGGATAAGCTAATCACCAAGCTGCGACAACTCACTCAGGTTATGAATAGTATCCTTACCTGTATAAAGCACCCTGATCTTCATTATGTAGGATCAATGTTAGATCACTTCAATAGGCAACCACCACCAACATTCAATGGGGGTAAAAATCCATTCGTAACTGAGTAATGAATAAATTCATTAGACAAAAATATTCCACGCCTTGTTGAGTAGTTAAAGGGAAAAATTTGGCGTGGCAGTTTACCGCCTCACTGGAGATGCAGATCAATGGTGGTCTGTCATTCAAAACACAATGGAAGATGATGAAGTATAAAATATGGAATCGAGGTAGTTTAAAGATATTTTCTTTGAAAAATACTTTCCTTGTGACCATCGAGCAGATATGGAAAAGAAAATTTCTGAGTCTGAGGCAAAAAGAGGATGAGAATGTCGCAATGCATGGATCTAACATTACAAGGTAGAGAGGCATGATGCCGATTATATACATAACCAAATATGTAAGATTGATCATTTCCTTGATGTATTAAAACTATTTCTACATCGAGCATCAGTTTCACAATCCTTATTGTCATACGAAGATATTGTGTCATGTTCTATCAAGAGAAAAAAATAATTCTCCAAGTCAATCGATTTTAATGAAAATAAAGAGAAGAATAGATCTCCTGAAAAATCTGGAAATGTAAATAAGGGGAAAAATGGAAAAGTTGATTATCTAACCAGAAGTAAATGTGGGAAAAAAACCTTAGTACTTTCTTGGAGGGAATGGGAGTCTATTACAAGTGTGGTGAAAAAGGCCACCAATCCTTTGATTGCAAGGGGAAGAAAGGGGATGCCGATGTTGAATGCTACAATTTTAGAGATACGTGGAATTATGTAAATGAATTTCCTAAGCACCAAGGGGACTTACCTTAGAAAAGGAAAAGGGATCAAGACTAAGAATATTCTATCACTACTGCTGAGGTTGATGCTCCGAAAGACATAGTGGCAGGTAATTTAATGGTTTCCTCAAGTTTAGAAAATGCTTTATTTTATTCTGGATCATCGCATTGTTTCATATCTTCCCAGTTTTCGATGAAAATTGTATATTTATTTTTCGATTTAACATGGGATTTTTCAGTGAAAAATCCTAAGGGATTTTTCATTGAAACAATGTTTTGTGAATCCTTCCCCATTAGTGCATATAAATGTTCATTATATGATGATCTCATCGTCATTCCCATGATTGAATTTGATATAATCTTCGATATGTATTGGTTTTCAGACCATGATGAAAAAGTTTATTTTAAGAAGAAGGAGGTTACTTTTTTTTATGATGATGATAATGAACATATTATCTTTAGAGTAGAATAATCACCACCTAATTGTTATCTATATACACCCCCTGTAGCTCAACATAATTCAATTATTGGGGAATAAGAGAATGAAAAAATTGTGGGTGATGGAAAGAATGTTCAAATAGATGATGTACCTATTGTGAAAAAATATGTTGATGTGTTTCCAGAAGATATACCTGGACATCATCTAGAACAAGAAATTGATTTTTCCATTGATTTAATTCTTGGATCAAGTCCCATATCGAAGAATCCTTATTGAATGGACACTGTGGAATTAGTGGAACTAAATAAACAACTATAGTAATTGAGTAATAAGGGATTTATTCTCCCTATTGTTTCTCTATGGGGACCCCCTGTATTTTTTGTTAAGAAGAAAGATGGATCTATGAGGTTGGGAATTGACTACAGGGAGATCAATGCTATAACAATAGAGAACAAGTATCCCCTACCTCAAATTGGTGATTTATTCAACCAACTTTTTGGAGCTCAACACATTTAAAATATTGACCTTCGATCTGGATCTCATAATTTGTGTGTGAAGAAGGAATAAATTCCAAAAACATCATTTTGAACTAGGTACGAGCATTACAAGTTTATAATAATGACTTTTGGATTGACTAATGCACCCTCTGTTTTCGTGGATCTAATGAATAGAGTTTTCAAGGAATATCTTGATGAATTTGTAGTGGTATTTATTAATGATATCTTGGTATACTCCAAAATCTATGAAGATCATGGATATTACTTCTGCATTATCCTGAAGACTCATAGATGAAATAAATTATATGGGAAGTTTAGTAAGTGTGAATTCTAGATTTAGGAGATTTCTTTTCATGGCCATATTGTCTCCACGGATGAAATCTCTGTTGATCCTTCTAATACAAAGGTAATCCAAGAATTTCCAGAACCGAGGAATATAACTAAGGTACGCGGTTTTATTGGTTTAGCTAGTTATTATCGACGTTTCGTCTAGAATTTTGCTCGGACGGCAAACCCATTAACCAGGCTCACACGTAATGGGGTTAAATTTGTTTGTACAAATGAGTGTAAATATTGTTTTGAATAACTAAATAGAATATTAGTCAACACTCTTATATTGACTCTATCATTAGGGAATAATGGGTTTGTTATTTATAGTGGTGCATCAAAGGACTTGGTTGTGTCCTTATGCAGAATGATAAATTTATTGCCTATACATCATGATAGCTGGACATTCATTAGAAAAAATATCCTACACATGATCTTGAGTTAGCAGTTGTAATATTTTCTTTTAAGATTTGTAAACACTATCTCTATGGTGAAAATTGTGATATTAATACTGTTCAAAAGAGTTTGAAGTATATATTCTCAAATAAATAACACAACATGAGGCAAAGGAGATGGCTTGAACTACACAAGGATTATGATTTCACTATACACTCCCACTTGGGGAAGGAAAATGAGGTGGAAGAGGCTTTGAGTTAAAAGGATCCTATATACATTGATCTAGTAAAGATGGATATGGGAATCACCATGGAAGTTTAAACGTCAATACATTTTCATATGGTTGCCAAACCTTCTTTACAACAAATAGTAAATAATTCTCAGATTAGTGATGAAGAGTTTCAAAGGAACATTAATGTTGTGAATGATGATAGATTGAGTGAATTTGTATATGATGATGGAATTTTGAAATTTGAGAAGAGACTTTGTGTTCCAGGTATACCTGATCCAAAAATAGAATTTTTGGATGATGCTCATAGCTCCAATTTCTCTATACACCTTAGGAGCACCAAAATGTATAGAGATTTGAAGGAGCATTTTTGGTGGGACAACATGAAGAAGGATATTACTGATTTTGTGTCAATATGTTTGGTTTTTCAACAAGTGAAAGCTTGAAGGAAACAACCTCTTCGAGTTTTGAAACCACTTCCCATACTTGAGTGGAAATGAGACAATATTACGATGGACTTTGTCAAGGGACTACCAAAGACTCTTAAAAGGAATGATGCAATATGGGTCATTGTTGATCATCTTACCAAGTTAGCACATTTTCATGCTATAAGGGAAGATTTACCACTTGAACATTTATGAAGACTATATATTAATGAAGTTGTAAGACTTCATGGGGTACCAATCTCGATTGTTTCGGATCGTGATCCCCATTTTACATCAAGATTCTATAAAAGTATTCAAGAAGCCATGGCTACTAATATTCATTTGAGAACTACCTACCACCCCCAAATTGATGGACAATCAGAACGGACTATTCAAACCTTAGAAGACATGTTTTTATCATTCTCACATTACTTTCAAGGTATGTGGGATCAATATTTACCTCTGGTAGAATTTTATTATAACAATAGCTACCATTAAAGTATTCAAATAGCAACATATGAAATATTATATGGAAAGAGATGTCGCACACCATCCTATTGGGATGATGTTAGTGAAAGAAAACTCATTGGCCCTGAACTTTTGAACGATATGATGGAAAAGGTGAAGGTAATCCCAATCCACATCAAGGCAGGACAAAATAGACAAAAGAGTTATGCTGATAACCAAAGGAAGGATTTGGAATTTCAGGTAGGAAATCATGTTTTCTTTAAGGTATCTCCCTCGAAGGGTGGTATATGTTTCGGTAATAAGAGAAATTTAAGTCCCAGGTACATCGAATGCTTTGAAATTCTAGAACAAATTGGGATTGTAGCTTGCCATTTGGAAATGCCGCCAAGTCTCCCTAAAGTTCACGATGTATTCCACATATCACTATTGAGAAAATACATGCCTGGCCCAATGCATGTACTCACCTATGAGGAATGAGAACTGGAACCCAATTTGTCTTATTACGAAGAGCATGTCATGATTTTTGATACAAGTGAACAAGTGTTGAGAAGCTGGAAGACTCATCTTGTAAAAGTTATATGGTGAAACCATAAGATGGAAGAGGCAATGTGGTATCCCAAGGAACATATGATGAAGAACCACCCAAGTCTTTTTATGCAGTAATACTCTAGAAATTTCAAAGACAAAGTTATTTGAAGGATGGGATAATGTAACACCCCAAGCTTCCACGGTACGCTTCTCTTTGAATAATATAGTAGCGTGTGTCGTACACAACATCGAGTTCTAACACACCACAACCAATCAAACTAGCCATTATGAATAGTAATACCCACTTTTTGAAATTTTATAAATTATATATTTCAAAATGGACTTCATTTTTGAATTTGGAATATCAAAATTAGCTTAGGGTAATTTTTTATTATTTTTTTGAAAACATTTTATTTTTGATGAATAGTGAAAACACTGAGTTATAGTTTAAACGCGAATTCTTAATTAAATAATTATTTAAATTTATTATATGTAAAAATAGATACAAAATTCCTATATAAGTTCAATTTAATTCATTCGAGTCAGTTTATAATAATATTAGATATATAAAATTTTTATTGAACTTTTTTCCGTCTTTTACCGACCTCCTATGAGCATTTGAAAATTTCCATAAAACATAATTTTACCACTTATGTGAGTTGAATTTCAAAAATCCGAGAGATACGGTTGAGATCAGTACCTAAAATTTGGTTCAATAAGATGAAAATAATTTTTCATGAATAGTAACTTTTTACTTTTATTTACCACGGTTAAAAGTAAATAGGGAAATTAAGGGAACAAATTATATTATTATTACCCTAACACATGTCCTAATTCTTTGGGATAAGTATAATTCGACTACAAAAAACCTTAGAAATAAAATTTTAACCCCTTTGTTCCACATGGATTAGATTAGGACATTTATTATTATATAATTTAAAGAATAGTTTAAGGAGTTAAAATAAAAGTTTAATAACAAAAACATTTTTAATATAGGGTTACACATAAGATAAATTACCAAATAAAAATTAATTAGAAATATAAAAATATTACCTACAAAATTTTATTTTATTTATATTATTTAGACATTATATAATTTAATTTATTTATGACACAATGATGATGCAATAATTACCTAATTAAAGAAATATTAAATTAATTGATATTATAAATATCCAAATAAATATATTTTGAGACTTTTTATGAATTCCACTAATTTTATAGGTTAATAAGACATATTAGGGTTGGTTAGATAAATTTTTTTATAAGTAATAATGTTGTTATGAATTTGGAAAAAACAAAATTCCAAATAGTGTCAAAATTGACATAAAGAGTTTTTTAAAAAAATTGTATTATTATTTGATATTCTATTCCTAAAAAAATAAGGTTCATCAAAAAGACTTGTATAATGATATGTGTATCATTAATGAACCACTTGGGGTTCTCTTGGAAGTTTATAGTAAGTTTATTAACCATATAATATAAAAATAGAAAGAGACAAGATAAATGTCAATCTATTTAACTAAGAGTTAAATATAAAATATAAGATTAATATAGTGACCCAAAATAGTCTAAAACCTATTGGTTGAGTAGTTTTCGACACATCCCCACCTTATCCAGTATATAATCAATTTTGGAGCCATTAGAGATCGAAAATGATTTCATTATAAACTAATATTTATATCTTTTCCTAAGGTTCCCCTCACCCCTCTTATAAAAGGGAACTCTCCCTTCTCTCTAATTCACACATTCAAGTCCATTTGTATCGAGCATCACCTGCCCAAATAACCTCTCTATTGTCCTCCATTCATCCTAGAGACCTTGCTTTAGACCGAAAGTATAAGTCCCTAGCCTTAAACCTTACTTAATCTTGAGTTATTACAAGATTACACAATGAGGATCTTTTCGGGTTTAGAGTTTTTGAGAATTAGATCATAAAACTTACATTACATTCCACATATAAACAAAGTGGTTACATAAAGATAGAATTCCTCTTTCCCATAAATGGAAACATATTTAAAATAAAACATGGATTCTTTCTTGACACTTCCTTGACACTATCATCATATCATTTACCTTTCCCTTGACCTTTGAAAAACATTTCAAAAAAACTTGGGATGAGCATAAAAAGCTCAGTAAGGGATATAAAAATATGGAAAGGAAACATGGGTACATATATACATAAGAATGAAATCATACTTTACCCATAAAACATAATCACTTTAACATACCTCATCAAATAGTGAATAAATCATAAAAATCATAAGACATAAAGGTAACTTGAGGCATTCATAACATTCTTACGTAGGGAGTAACCCTCTTGGTTACGTTTGGAATACCCATCACAGTATATTCCCTAAATCTCTTCGTAGAAACCTTAAAGTTTCACTCCTTTGTGTTACCCAATTCATTGGAGAGCTATATCGGGCTCACCCGCCCTTAGTCTATCACGGAACCACCCGTCTTCATAATAATGCCCAAGAACCTCAACATAATCGTATCACATAAAACATGCATAAAGGAAACATAACATTTCCACCTTTCAATCACAAGATATTAATACAACACATTGATATAAAAACATTATGAAAACAGTTTTCAATACCAAAATAAAAGAAAAGTAAAGCATGGTATTTATTTTTCTTTTAAAAAAAGGTATGGCTTATAGAGGAATCCGAAACTCAAATAATGGTCATGGCGGCGGAGAAGTCATTGTCGCCGCATACGTACGAAAAAAACATTCCCTTTTGTCGTTTAGTAAACGCTTCGTATAAAAAAGATTCCTTTTGAATAAACGTAAAAGTCAAAGGGGTTTATACACTGTATAAAAGAAGGTTGTGTATAAAACAAAATATGCCTCAATGAAAGGAGATTGAGACGAAGTCCCATACCTCGGGTCCGACTTGACTCGATCATTCTTTAATGTCCTGAATAATAAACTTGAGTTAATTTATACTTGCTTAATAACCTTTTTCATGTTCATTATTCCTTTTATATCACTTATTTCCATGTCATGAACACTATGTAATTATTTAAGTTAATAACGGTCGTTTTAACGATCATTGGTACTTGTGTCAAAAATAAACCCTTTATAATTACAAGTTGTTCATGTATCCATTATATCCAGAATCGTATTCATGATTTAGATATCATATATTTCATATATATCCAGTACATGCATGCATTTAAAATATTACATAATCATTTAGAGGTAAGAAATGAAATGCACCGTTCATGGAGACGGTAAGCCGTACGTACGCATGAACGCTACTTTCATTTCTATTCCGTATTTTATAGAATGGAATCACAATGATATAAAAGTATATTATAACCACATTATAATATCATATATAATATCATAGTTCCATCCTTTATACGTCCCATATATGGTATTTAACGAATCAAATCACTTTGAGGGGGCGGTAGTCCGCACTTCCTTAAATGAAGATATCACGTTCACCCATAATGGAAACCATAAAGGTATGCCCAAAATGAAAAATACAGAAGATTAAGGAAAACATAAAAATATTATATATCATATATAAATATAGTGACATCTTAATGGCCACCTTTGAAGGTTTTAAAAGAATGTTGAACAATCATCGTTTCGGGAGACATAAATTCACCATCCACGAAAACAGTATGTCCTTTAACCATTATATGTAGGTGTGTGTAAGTGTAGCTTGAATAATTCTTATAAAAACATCCTAGTATATTTAAGAAACTAGATTTTTTATAAAATAAATTAATAAAAAGAGTTTAGGGGGTTGGAGAAGCAAAATAAAACAAAAGGACTCAAGTGAAGACATTATCTTAAAATCGGGTAACTCCCTTTGGTTTGAGCTCAAAGGCTTCCTTGGGAAGACTTCATCCCAAAGTGAGGCTTCATTGAGTAATAGAGGGAAATGAATAGACAAAATTATCAGGGGTTGGCCGAGACAAAGGCTTTGGAATTGTGGGTAAGGAGGTAGAGGTGGGGGCCTTTTATAAGAGGATAGGAGGGGCACTCTTGGAAAGTAAAGAAAAGTCACATTATTTTAAAATCGTATTAAGATTTAAGAGGCCCCACATTGATATAATTCTAGGATAAGGTGATAAGGGTTCGAAATCCACTCATCCAATAGGTTTTGGACATGTGTAGGTCTTATATATTACATTATCTTTCCCTTTTATTTAAATCGTTAAATAATGAGGTCATTGCTGCATCATCATGATGTCATAAATAATTTTATTTATTTAATTTCTAAAAATTATAAAAAAATACTATGATGTAGGAAATATTTTTATCTTTCTAATGACTATTTATAATCATAAATTTGAATTGTATAACCCCATGTAACAATTGTTTTAGTAAAATAACTCATGTTTGTGTCATTTTTACTTTAACATTAAATAAAAAGTTATTTATCTCATTTCCCAACCAAAGTGGCTCCATGGGGTCCCCCAGTTGAACCATGGATTTTCTTGGTCGGACATGACACATAAAATGAGGTTAGTACATGTGTCAAGCTCATCTCACATTACTAAAACATTATTTTTTACCTAAAACTACACTAATTACCACTAATCGTGATTAAGAACTTAAAAGTTACTATTCACCAAAAAATTATTTTAATCTCATTGAACCACATTTTACTTCTTAATTACAACCATGTATGTCGTATTTTTTAAAATATAATCACATAAGTGGTAAAGTTTCATTTAAAGGAAAAATCAGTTTCTTTAACTACCACTTAGTGGTTTCACTATTCATCAAAAATTGAAGTTTTTCAGAAAGATACCAAAACTTCACCCTAAGCTATATTTGATATTCCGAATTCAAAAATGATGTATATTTTACAAAATTAAAAACATGTATGTTGCATTAATTAATTTAATAACTAATTCCCACTGTCATGACAAATAGCGTGTTTTTTATGAAACAATAAGTATCAAAAGATTGACACTAGTTTAAGTCCAATTTCAAAGTAAAATTGATTCCAATGACCACCATTGGATAAAATGGTAAAATTATATTCTCATTTCACTTCAAAACCAATTCAAAATATAATCTAATCATATAAATAAATTAGATTAAAAATAGGTTTTGAATTAAAATACAACATTTTTCACTATTCATTAAAAAATGAACTTTATCGGAAAATTACAAAAAATTCACACAAAGTAAATTTTGATGTCCCAATCATAAATATTAAGTTTATTTTGAAATACATAGCTTATAAAATTGTCAAAAGATAGATTTAAAAAGGGTTTTCCATCAAAAGGCAGTAAAATAATCTTTTAAGAATACTAGTGTATTTCATGCATAAGATTGTATTTATTTTCATTTTAAGCCTCTAAAACACTATCTTAATCATTAATAGACATAGATAAAAATAAATATTATTCATTACTTAGTTGTGATGTTACATCCTTCCCCCCTTTAGAGAATTGCGTCCCCTCAATTTATTTACTTATCGAAAAAATGGGGGTACTTATCCCTCATTGCATTTTCAGATTCCCATGTTTCCTATTCCATCATGTTGTTTTTCCACAAAACCTTTACCAGATTAATCACCTTATTCCATAACACTTTCTCCATGTGGTCAAGAATATGGATCGGTTGTTCCTCATACGATATGTTCTCTTCCAACTGAACTACTTCTGGACTCAAAACATGAGATGGATCTGGCATGTACTTTCTCAGCATCGAAACATGAAAAAAAGTGTGTACCTGAGATAAACTCGGAGGTAAAGAAACTCTGTATGCAACTGATCCAACTCTCTCTGGAATTTCATATGGTCCGATGAACCTTGGACTCAGATTTCCTTTCTTACCAAATCGCATCACACTTTTCCATGGTGATACTTTGAGAAAAACATGATCACCTACCTCAAAAGTTAGATCCTTCCTCCTGTTGTCCGCATAACTCTTCTGCCTACTCTAAGTTGTTCTCATGTGTTTCTCAATCAGTTGAACTTTTTCTGCCATCTCTTCTACCAATTCTGGTCCCATCAACTTCCTTTCACCCACTTCATCCCAGAAAGCTGTAGTTCGACACCGCTTCCCATATAATGCCTGAAATGGTGGCATCTGTATACTGGAGTGAAAACAGTTATTATATGAAAATTCAACCAAAGAAAGATGTTGGTCCAAACTTCCCTGATAATCCATCGAACAAGCTTTGAGCATATCCTCCACGGTCTGAATTGTTCGTTCTGACTGCCCATCTGATTGAGGATGAAAAGCTGTACTAAAATTTAATTCAGTACCCAACGACTTCTGAAGGCATTTCCAAAAGATAGAAGTGAACTTGGGATCACGATCAGATACAATGGATAGGGGAACTCCATGTAACCTGACTATCATTTTAAGATACAAACGGGAAAGTTGATCTAGGGAAAAAGTGTCTCATATAGCAAGGAAATGAGCATATTTAGTCAAGCGATCAACAATAACCCAGATTGCATTATTACCTCAAGATGTCTTCGGTAATCCCACAACAAAATCCATGGATATATTCTCCCATTTCCACTCTGGCCCTGGTAAAGGCTGAATCATCCCTTTCGGTAACTGCTGCTCTGCTTTAACCTGTTGACAAGTCAAACACTTAATTGTAAAATCAGCAATATCTCTTTTCATTCCATCCCACCAGTAATACTCTAGCAGATCTCTGTACATCATTGTACTTCCAGGATGAACTGAAAAAGGAGAACTATGAGCTTCACATAACAACTCTCTCTTCAACTTTGAATCACAAGGCACACAAAATCTCTTCCCAAACCTCAAAACACAATCATTATCAATGTTGAATTCCGGAAACTTACCTTTCTGAACCAGCTCTACCTTTTTTTGTAACTCACTGTCTTGCTTCTGCGCTTGCTTGATTCTGTCTGATAGAGAAGATTTCACTGATACCTGAAACAAAACAGAAAAATATCCTGCACCAAAAACATCTATGCCAAATTTCATCAAATCCTTAACCAAAGGATCATGTTCTAAATGCAACATTTCTAATAAAGCTTTACTTTTTTGACTCAAAGCATCAGCCACTTTATTTTCTTTTCCTAGATGGTAATGAATTATACAATCATAATCCTTGATTAATTCCAGCTATCTTCTCTGTCTCATGTTTAACTCTTTCTGAGTGAATATATACTTTAAACTTTTGTGCTCAGTATATATTTCACACTTTACTCCATACAAATGATGCCTCCAAATTTTTAAAGAAAAAACAACAGCAGCTAATTCCAAATCATGTGTAGGGTAATTTATCTCATGACTTTTCAACTGTCGTGAAGCATAAGACATTACCTGATCATTCTTCATTAGGACACAACCAAGTCCTTTCAATGAAGCATCACTGTATATAACAAACTCACCATTCCTGGAAAGAAGTTCCAAAACTGGAGCATTCACCAATCTTCTTTTCAATTCCTGAAAACAGTCATCACATTCTTTTGTCTAGATAAACTTAACACCCTTCCGAGTTAGCTTAGTCATTGGACTAGATAACCGTGAAAAATTTCAAACAAACCTTCGATAATAGCCTTCCAAACCAAGGAAGCTACGAATCTCAGTTACATTTTTGGGTCTTGGCTAGTCTTCCACAACTTTTGTTTTTTCAGGATCAACAGTTATCCCATCTTTGGAAACAATGTGACCAAGGAAAGAAATTTGTTGCAACCAAAACTCACACTTGATGAATTTTCCATACAGTTTCTTTTCTTTTAAGGTTTTCAAGATAACTCTTAAATGTCTTTCATGCTCCTCTTTACTTTTATAAAACACCAAAATATCATCAATGAAAACCACAAAAAACTAATCCAAGAACTCATGGAAAATTATATTCATTAAGTCCATGAATAGAGCATGTGCATTGGTTAGCCCAAAAGGCATTACTACAAATTCATAAGGGCCATATCTTGTACGGAACGCAGTCTTCAGAACATCTGCTTCCTTTACCTTTAGCTGATGGTACCCTGATCTCAAGTCAATCTTTTAAAAATACTGAGCCCCCTGGAGCTGATCAAACAAATCATCGATATGTGGCAAAGGATATTTGTTCTTAACAGTGATGTTATTCAAGGCTCTATAATCAATGAAAAGTCTCATTGAACCATCTTTCTTTTTAAAAAATAAAACCGGAGCACCCCATGGTGATGTGCTTGGTCGAATGAAACTTTTCTCTAATAAATCTTGCAATTGCTCCTTCAACTCTAAAAGTTCAATTTGAGCCATTCGATAAGGGGGTTTTGAAATTGGCTTAGCATCAGGAACTAAGTCAACAGTAAACTCAACTTCCCGATCTGGTATTATTCTAGGAAACTCATCAGGAAAAATAACAGGATACTCATTTACCACTGGCACATCATTAATCTGAACAGTTCCTTTATTTTCAACGATGTGTGCAAGGTAACATTCATTTCCATATTTTACAAGTTTCTCGGCCTCTTGATATGTTATCAACAGTAAGGGTTCATTCTTGTACACAAATTGAAAGTATTTATGAAAAGAAACTTCTTTAGCTCTATAGTAAATCTTAGCATGGTAAATAGAGAGCCAATACATACCCAGGATAACATCAAACTCTATTAGAGGTAGAACAATAAGGTTTGCAAGTAGGTTCTTTCCACAGATAAGGATAAGAAGATTCTTATAAATTATTTTTGCCTCAACATTTCCCCCTGGTGTTTTTACCAAAAGTTCAGGAGTCATTTCTTGAGATGGTATTCCCATTTTAATAGAAATGATTTCAGAGATGAAAGAATGTGTAGACCCCGAATCAAACAACACACTGGCATAATCTGAAAAAACAAACAAAGTACCTGATACAACTTCATTTGATGGCCCGATATCTACTGAAGTAGTTGCAAAGGATTTCGCCACCCCATTCTGCTTGTAGTCTAACTGCTTCCCATCACTCAAGATCTTTCTCGGACACTCGTTTTCATAGTGACCCATCTCATTGCACTTAAAACATTTCACTAACTATAAATCAAATTTTGTCTTACCTTTACATTGATCCTTTTCAGTGCAATCACGAGCCTTAAGTCCCATCTTACCACATCGGTAGCACTTTCTAGAATTCAGAAGACATTCCCCAGCATGCCTTTTGCCACATTTATCACAAACTGGAAACTTAGTTTTCTTACCATCAGACTTTTTTGAAGAATTCTTACCTTTCTCCTGCCACCTCGGTCTCTTCTTCTGTTGGTTTTTATAGAACACTCGATCATCGGAAAACTCCATTTCCACCTTCTCAGCACATTGGACAAGCTTTTCATAACTTTTAAACTCACGAGAAGATAATGCTCTTCTATATTTTGGATTTAATCCTGAGTAAAAACGATTGATTTTACTATCAAGGTCTCGGATAAAATTTGGAGAATACCTTGCCAATCGAGTGAACCTTTCTTTATAGGTATCCACTGAGTCTTCCCCTTGACTCAATTCCAAGAATTTATTTTCCATCCTAAGTCGATCAGCCTTAGGAAAATAATTCTCAAGAAACATACCTTTGAATTCATCCTAGTCGAGAGAATCAATCTCATCAGCATCCCTGATATTTTTAACCATCGACCACTACTGATCTGCTTCACCCTCTAAACGGTAAATAGCAATACCAACCTTTTGATTGTCTGAACACCCCATGACATCGAAAATCTTCTCCAGTGCTTTAATCCACCCTTCATCTAGCACAGGGTCAGATGATTCTATGAATGATGGGGGATGTTGACTCATGAAATGTTACACCACTAACATATTCCTCTGCGGTTTATCTGGCTGGTCTCGTGCATGGATACCACCACCATTTATCGCTTGAGTCAACTGCGCCATTACGGCAACAAACTGTTCAGTTCCAATTCTGACCATCTCAGGATGCGGATTCGGAAGGTTATTTCCTTCTGTATGACTTCCTTGTAGTGCTTCCCTATTTCCTCTGCGGAAAACCATTCTGAACCAACATCTCTTAGATGAAGCAACATGGTAATCTTCAAATGCTATATCATTTCAATTTGACCACAAAAAAAATATTTTTGGATAATCATTTAATAGAATTATAACTCCTAAAGTTATCTAAACTGACCTCTGATACCAACTATAAGGCCCCAACCTTAAACCTTACTTAATCTTGAGTTATTACAAGATTACACATTGAGGATCTTTTCGGGTTTAGAGTTTTAGAGAATTAGATCATAAAACTTGCATTACATTCCACATATAAACAAAGTTGTTACATAAAGATAGTATTCTTATTTCCCATCAATGGAAACATATTTAAAATAAAACATGGATTCTTTCTTTTCACTTCCTTGACACTATCATCATATCATGTACCTTGCCCTTGACCTGTGAAAAAAATTTCAAAAATACTTTGGATGAGCATAAAAAGCTCAGTAAGGTATATAAAAATATGGAAAGGAAACATGGGTACATATATACATAAGAATGAAATCATACTTTACCCATAAAACATAAGCACTTTAACATACCTCATCAAATCAGGAATAAATCATAGAAATCATAAGATAGAAAAGTAACTTGAGGCATTCATAACATTCTTACGTAGGGAGTAACCCTCTTGGTTACGTTTGGAATACCCATCACAGTATATTCCCTAAATATCTTCGGAGAAACCTTAACGTTTCACTCCTTTGCGTTACCCAATGCATTGGAGAGCTATATCAGGCTCACCTTCCCTTAGTCTATCACGGAACCACCTGTCTTTGTAATAATTCCCAAGAACCTCAACATAATCGTATCATATAAAACAAGCATAAAGGAAACATAACATTTCCACCTTTCAATCACAAGTTATTATTACAACACATTGATATAAAAACATTATGAAAACAATTTTCAATGCCAAAATAAAATAAAAGTAAAACATGGTATTTATTTTTCTTTTAAAAAAAGGTATGGCTTGTAGAGGAAGCAGAAACTCAAATAATGGTCACAGCGGCGGAGAAGTCGTTGTCACCGCATACGTACGACAAAAACATTCCCTTTTGTTGTTTAGTAAATGGTTCGTATAAAAAAATATTCCTTTTGAATAAACGTAAAATACAAAGGGGTTTATACACCATATAAAAGAAGGTTGTGTATAAAACAAAATATGCCTCAATGAAAGGAGAATGAGACGAAGTCCCATACCTCGGGTCTGACTTGACTCAATCGTTCTTTAATGTCCTGAATAATAAACTTGAGTTAATTTCTAATTGGTTAAGAACCTTTTTCAAGTTCATTATTTCTTTTATATCACTTATTTCCATGTCATTAACACTATGTAATTATTTAAGTTAATAACGGTGGTTTTAACGATCATTGGTACTTGAGTCAAAATTAAACCCTTCATAATTACAAGTTGTTCATGTATCCATTATATCCAGAATGGTATTCATGATGTAGATATCATATATGTCATATATATCCTGTACATGCATGCATTTATAATATTACATAATCATTTAGAGGTAAGAAATGAAATGCACCGTTCATGGAGACGGTAAGTCGTACGTACGCATGAACGCTACTTTCATTTCTATTTCGTATTTTATAGAATGGAATCATAATTATATATAGGTATATTATACTTCCATTATAATATCATATATAATATCATAGTTCCATCCTTTATACGTCCCACATATGGTATTTAACGAATCAAATCACTTTTAGGGGGCGGTAGTCCGCACATCCTTAAATGAAGATATCACGTTTACCCATAATGGAAACCATAAAGGTATGCCCAAAATGAAAAATACATAAGCTTAATGAAAACATAAACATATTATATATCATATATAAATATAGTGACATCTTAATGTCCACTTTTGAAGTTGTTAAAAGAATGTTGAACAATCATCGTTTCGGGAGGCATAAATTCACCATCCACGGAAACAGTATGTCCTTTAACCATTAGATGTAGGTGTGTGTAAGTGTTGCTCGAATACTTCTTATAAAAACATCCTAGTATATTGAAGATACTTGATTTGTTACAAAAGAAATGAATAAAAAGATTTTAGGGGGTTGGAGAAGCAAAATAAAACAAAAGGTCTCAAGTGAAGACATTATCTTAAAATCGGGTAACTCCCTTTGGTTTGAGCACAAAGGCTTACTTGGGAAGACTTCTGCCCAAAGTGAGGCTTCAAGGAGTAAAATAGGGAATTGTAGAGACAAAATGAGCACGGTTTGGCCGACCCAAAGGATTTGTAAGTGTAGGTAAGGAGGTAGAGGTGGGGGCCTTTTATAAGAGGAGAGGAGGGGCACTCTTGAAAAGTAAAGAAAAGTCACTTTATTTTAAAATGGTATTAGGATTTAAGAGGTCTCACATTGATATAATTAGAGTATAAGGTGATAAGGGTTCTAAATCCACTCATCCAATAGGTTTTGGACATGTGTAGGTCTTAGATATTACATATCTTTCCATTTTATTTAAATCGTTAAATAATGAGGTCATCACTGCATCATCATGATATCATAAATAATATAATTTATTCAATGTCAAAAAATTATAAAAAAATACCATGATGTAGGAAATCTTTTTAGCTTTCCAATGACTATTTATAATCCAAAATAATAATTGTATAACCCCATGTAAAAATTGTTTTAGTAAAATTACTCATGTTTGTGTCATTTTTACTTTAACATTAAATAAAAAGTTATTTATGTCATTTCCCAACCAAAGTGGCTAAATGGGGTCCCCAAGTTGACCAATGGATTTTCTTGGTCGGCCATGACACATACAATGAGGTTAGGACATGTGTCAAGCTCATCTCACATTATTAAAACATTATTTTTACCTTAAACTACACTAATTACCACTAATCGCAATTAAGAACTTAAAAGTTACTATTCACCAAAAAATTATTTTAATCTCATTGAACCACATTTTACTTCTTAATGACAACCATGTATGTCAGATTTTTGAAAATAAAATCACAGAAGTGGCAAAGATTCATTTAAATGAAAAATCAGTTTCTTTACCTACCACTTAGTGGTTTCACTATTCATCAAAAATTGAAGTTTTTCAGAAAGATACCAAAACTTCACCCTAATCTATATTTGATATTATGAATTCAAAAAAGATTTCTATTTTAAAAAATTCAAAACATGTATGTTGCATTAATTAATTTAATAACTAATTCCCGATGTCATGACAAAGAGCGTTTTTTTATGAAACAATAAGTATCAAAAGATTGACACTAGTTTAAGTCCAATTTTAAAGTGAAATTGATTCCAATGACCACCATTGGATAAAATGGTAAAAATATATTCTAATTTCACTTTAAACCAATTCAAAAGATAATCAAATCATATAAATAAATTAGATTAAAAAGAGGTTTTGAATTAAAATACAACATTTTTCACTATTCATTAAAAAATGATCTTTATCAGAAAAATACCAAAAATTCACACAAAGTAAATTTTGATGTCCCAATCATAAACATTAAGTTTATTTTGACAAACATAGCTTATAAAATTTTCAAAATATAGATTTAAAAGGGGTTTCTGTCAAAAGGCAGTAAAACAATCTTTTAAGAATATTAGTGTATTTCATGCATAAGATTGTATTTATTTTCATTTTAAGCCTCTAAAAACTATCTTAATAATTAATAGACATAGATAAAAATATCTATTATTCATTAGTTACTTGGGATGTTACAGAAAGACAACCTATGTAGGCCTTTTTATCAGATTAAAACGAAGAACCTGAAGAAGAGGTAAATATTTCATCACCTCTTCCAAGTTCCTTTCAACATCCACTTCCTATTTCTTTGTTCACTACTGGAAAAATACCATATACCAACGGTTTAGAACCATTGGTATAGGCCTCCAAACCGTTGGTATAGCCTATACCAACGGATTGGAGAACCGTTTCCAAGTACGTCATGGGAATAGGTCTATACCAACGGTTTTGGGAAAACCTTTGGTATAGACCTATACCAATGGTTTTAAAAATTGTTGTTATAAGTAATATGAAAATATACACCAATGGTTCCATAAAACCATTGGTATATATAATTCAAAAAACAATCATTCGGTAAGTTTTGATCCCAGTACCACCCGTTTGTGATTGAACAACCTAACCACTAACCTAACTCACTTTTGTGAACATAATTTCATAAATATATCTATTTATTATCATAACTATTTTAAATTTTTATTTATTTACTGTCCTCTGTAAGATGATTCCATTAAAAATACATGTACCTATAGCAATGGTTCTCAAAACCGTTGGTATAGACCTATACCAACGGTTTTGAGAACAGCTGGTATAGGTTATTTGATTTTAGGACCTATACCAATGTTTTTGTACAAATCGTTGGTATAGGGTGACCTATACAAACGATTTGGCCAAAACCTTTGGTATAGGGTCTCTATAATAGACTTATACCAAGGGTTTTCCAAAAACCGTTGGTATAGGTCCAGATTAGTGAATTATACCAACGGTTTTCCCAAAACAATTTTTTTAGCTCCAAATTATTGACATATACCAATGGTTTTAGGAAAACCATTTTTATATGTCCATATAAGTGACATATACCAATGTTTTTGGCCAAACCGTTAGTATAGGTCCAAATTATTGAACTATACCAACGGTTTGCCCAAATCCGTTGGTATAGATCATATATCTAGTAGTGGTTGTTTCCATTCAAAAATAATTACTCCAGTATCTTCTATATACTATGATTTTATTATAAATATGGTACAACCATATTCATTATTCAGTCCATCCTTTTAATGACATGTCAGCATATGTGCGTACGTACGACTAACCGTCCCCATGTCGTGGTGTAATTATTATTCAATACATTATTATTTGGATGGGTATAATAATGATGTGTAAGTGTTTTAAATAATACATATAACAAATAATGATTCTTTATATATGATATACCATGCATTATATATTATTTTAATATCAAAATAATGATATTTTTGCTCGTGCATACGTACGGATTACCATCTCCATGTACGCGATGACATTCATTCCCAATCGCATCCAATCAATACTAATTTTTATTTTATGATTAAAAATAACATTTAAAGACTTGATATCATTTTGGATATTAATAAGATACATCCCATCCATAACAAATAT
The DNA here is from genome assembly GCA_963277665.1 of Viscum album. Lineage (NCBI taxonomy): Eukaryota > Viridiplantae > Streptophyta > Magnoliopsida > Santalales > Viscaceae > Viscum > Viscum album. The sequence continues at coordinate 1,059,083,272 of OY728143.1, read as the reverse complement.
GAATCACATAACAAATAATATAAAAGAAAAAAATCCATTAAAACCCGAAACGACGATAATACTAAGATATTAGTAATAAAGCAATGTTAAAATATCATACATGATATCATATTAATGTATATGATTCTTTAATAATTTAATAACAATAATATCACCAATATAAAGGAGGTTAACCTACCCTCGACCAAGGAAAAGTACAAGGTACGGGTTAATTCTACAATATCTTCATTATCTGAGATTGTTTATACGTAATTATATATGGGGACCTCTTTACCATCCACTTCGATGTTTCTTAAAAATCTATTTCAAAACATTCTTAATATTTCATGGATTATGGGTTAAATTCATTTATACACTTTTTAACTTTTATAAGATGTTTATAAATGAATATTTCCATCATTTTCCAAACAAGGTACTTTGTGACCTTTTAAAAAAAATTGATCTAAGAATGTTTTTGTAACTTATAAGGCAGGTGCAGCTATTTTCCACCATTATAACATCGTCGAAGCGACCCTTACAATCTTATAAGAATATTTTAAAATATAAATATTTTCTTTTTTAATTACGTTACCATTAAATTATTTTAAAATAGAAAGAGATATTTCTCTAAAAAGATTTTGATTTCATCTATGTCAACATCCTTTGATGGATTTTAAGTTTTCTTGAAGTTGATTTATTATGATACATAAATTCTATATTGTATTGAAGGTTGTGTGATATGTTTGACTGTGGATGTGTTATTTCATACCATTCATTGTTTATAGATAAATTATTGACATTTCATATGCCAGTTTTAATACAAATGTTTATGTTATGTTTAAACCTTTTCATATGAGGAATGCGTTGACTTAGTAAGTGAAAGGTGGAGCCCCCTATAGCTCCTCGATGCATCAGTAGGTCTCATGAGACAAACTAGGGTCTTGGAACATGTCCTTGAAAAAATATTATTTTTAGTCTCGGCACAAGGCCTTGACTATGTGTTTATGAATGTCTGGCATTATATCACACCATTCATGGTTTATAGATAATGTATTGAAATTTCATATGCTAGTTTTAATACGAATGTTTATGTTATGTTTTAACCTTTTTATATGAGAAATGCATTGGACTTAGTAAGTGACCGGTGGAGCCCGTTATAGCTCCTCGATGCATAGGTAGGTCTGATGAGGCAAACTAGTGTCTTGGCACAAGGCCTTGACAAAATATTATTTGTAGTCTTGGTATAAGGCCTTCACTATGTGGTTATGAGAGTTTGTAATTATGCATTCCATCATTATGAAAGTGTCTATTGATATTGTAAATGATTATTTGACTTGTAGAATATCCATGTGAGTAAGTAAATAGAATTATTTTGATTTTGTCTTTTCTATATTATGTTGAAGTTCAAGTTTAAAAGGCTTTTTTTTTAGTTTATACATTGCCTTAAATTTTTTTTCTTATTTATGAATGTTTATGATATATTGTAATCCTTACTGAGAATCTGAGCTCACCCCATTCTAGGTTTTATTTTTCACAGGATGCGAAGAAGTATATTATAACTGTCATGTAGGGATAGTCTATGGGATCTCATTGTTGCTTATTGAAACAATGTTGTTGTAGTTTTCCATTTTATGATGTAATGTAAACAAGATGAATGTCTCTAGTACATCCAATTCTACTAAACTAATTGGTGTTTTGATAATTTTTCTTTGGTGTTAATTCCAATGATACATAATTACGCACCAACTCTGGGCTTCTGGGGTCGGGGAATTACATTTTTAAACTATATTACTCAATTTATCCATTACAGGGGTAAAAACCATATCATGGTTACTATTCATATTGGAAAAAAATAAAAGGGAACTATTTATTATATTAGGACCTTATAAATAAAAATTTTGAATCTAATTTTCAAATATAAAAACATCGATGTTTTAGAATTTAATTTAATATATTTGGTAAAAATACCTCAAGGGATCATTGAATCATTTTTGAGGTGATTTTGTTTGTTGAAAAAGTGGGCATTTGTGTTGTGTATGTTGACAAAGTAGACAATGACGTTTAAATTTTCTGACACAGACAAAGGAGGTTAGACATGCACGCTGAGAGAAAACATGTGGGCCGGTGATCAGGGTACCCAAAACACATATAAATAGAGGGTACCCCTCCTCATTTATGATGATGCTCAATAATTATAAAAAACTAGGGCTCCATTCACACAGGTGTTGTGGGCACACAAGTGGGTGTTTGGTCGCGCATGTAAAAAGATATTCTGAAGTTGCACACCATTTGATTGTTGCATGTCAATAATGGATTAGGTGTAAAAGGGTGTGAGTCTCACATGTTATGAGTTGCCTGTGGGAGTTTCAAACAAGTGGTTTGGGGACACATGAGTTCCAGGATTAGATAAATGATCCAAGGCATAGAGAAGCGTGCCAGGCTTGGAGAAGCACATAGGTCATTCTAGGGCTGCGTGAAAGTTAGAATATTTCCTGGTGCACCCACGGGAATCTTTTACTCATCAGTGTATAAATGTGGAACTTCAAAAGAGAATCTAAATACATAAGAAGATGAATTAAATTGTGATAATGATGAGATATACAGGACTATAAACTTTGAGTGGATATTCTGAAGAAGTAGTGATCTCATTTCAGTTGAGAGTGCAGTGAGTTCTCAAACTCTGAATGATTGTAAACAAGGAGGGACATCGCGTCCACTTTGAATATGTAAATAGAAGTGTGCTAATAGTGGATTTGGTACATCAGAACATCACCAATTTATGCTCCTTGGATGTATCCCAGTGAAGGTGAACCAAGTAAGATTGTTGTGTCATGTGCATTCTTTACGATTCATTCATACTCTGCAACGGGAAGTGGAGAGAGAAGTGTATTTTCTTCTAACAACAAAACAATATCAAAATGGGTGGTTGTTTTAATTTTTCATACCCTTATTCAAACCCCTCCAAGGGTATCTAGCCTAGTGGACCTAATAAATATGAAGCTGGTAAAATGAATTGAAAACCATTTTTCAGAAAAATGCACTTTTAAAACATAAAATGTTATTGTAAAAAAAATGATTTATAAAATAATTTTAAAAATACATAATAGAATCATTTTAAATTAAACTGAAATAATTATAATTTTAAAGTAATTTAAATCAAAATTTTAACCTATAATGATTTTAAAAGAAAATAGATTTTTCAATAAAAATTAGTATGTTAACTATTCATCAAATATGAAACATATCAGAAAAATATCAGAACATCATCCAAAAGAAATTTTGATATTAATATTTCAAAGAAAAAGATTATATTTTCTAATATAGTTTTCAAAAATGAGATGAAATATATAAAAAAAGTGCACATTCAAACAGAGATACACCATATTTTTTAATGAAATACAATTTTTAAGCAGAAAACTATATTTTTTTAGTATATTTTATAGAGAAAAAATATGATTAATGTTAAAAATTAACTTGTATATTTTAAATATATTTCATTTCTATAATCTAAAAAGATTTTTTTTTTGGTATAAAACACACATTTTACATTTAAATAATTTTTTAAACTACGATTTCCTTAAAATTAGAAACCATAGATTCATAATCAGTAAACTATTTTCATACTCAGCATTCATATGAATTGGTTATATTTTTATTTTTCAAATAATTATAATAATAAAATAAATTTTTTAGAAAAACAGTGTTGTGTGTACCACAACCTAATCTTGGGTTGTGTGTAACATAAGAAAAAAAATTTGTAGGGTAGAATGAAAGATATTAATGAAATTACATTATTTAAAAAATGTTTTTATAAAAATTTCATGTTGTTACATTGTACACCAATTAAAATTATTTTATCTCATGAAATTATTCTTAGATAACAATAGTTTAATACTTTAAATTTCCATTCCCAGTGACTGACCTCATAAATATTATTTCTAAAACTCTTGTAAAGGAATAATGGTTACCGAAAGTAACTCATAATTTGGTATTTATGTAGTAAAACATAGGTTGAAATTGAAAAATAGACATGAAATAGATATATAACTATCAGATTCATATGGTTAATGATAGAGTACATGGTCTAAATAATGTTTACATTAAAAAATCCATAAATATATGATGATCTAAGGGATCATTTGACTACAACATAAAGTGGGTATTAGGATAAAAAATTTCAAGATCATTTACCTTCGATTTAATTATTTTCATTTGAATAAATACACAATTGATTTCATTACATTTATTAAACAAAATATTATCCTCTGGTTGTGTCTTGATCAATTTCCAGTACGTTTCATATTATATAAAATAAAGGGGAATTTTTCATTCCTCTAGAATTTTTAGATCATAAGATCTATATAATGTTTGGTTATTCTAGGTGTATTAACATAACAATAAAAATGTTAAAAATATTTATCTTGTGTACATAAATCCTTATATAGAGAGATAATACATTAATCTCTAGAATATCAACCAAATTTGAATATATACTAATTCATAAATAGTTACCTTTATAACCCTTAAAAACGAATTAAAATCCAAAAACAAATTGAAAGAAGTTAACTTACTTTCAGAAATAAACTTATCATTAATCCGCAAAACTATATTAGGTTTTCCCTTAATTGTCACTAAACCATACACATGGACACCATTATCATTTATTATATTGAAATGTCGTAATAACCTTAATTACTATAAAACATTACTAAAAGCATGCATTTTTTAAATAATGTACTCTTTCCCCATAACATAAATTCATAAATTCTATAAATTACTTTGTGATATCATAAAACACTTTATCATATTCTTAACCCCAACTTCATCAATAATATACCATTTATTTTATCACAATAAAACATCTATGTATTTCATTTTCCCAAAATGATGCACACAATATGGGTTATCCTTCCCTTAATCAGGTGTTTTACAAAAATATCACCATACTACATGAATCACTCATCATATTTTCTAGTACCATTAATTATATTTCTCTTAAATACTTATGGGAAAATTATAGTGGAATGACACGTCGATATTTCATTAATCCATAATACCAAAAAAGAACTTCTATAATATTATTTTTTAATTCTATTGCCTAAACACTAAATCATTCTACCAATTCATTTCCATACTCTACCATAACAACAGGGACCACATGAGATTTTCTATTGTCTTTGGATTTAATAGGTTTCTAAAATCGATCTTCATTATTATCCCTTGAATTTGGGTGCTGATTAACATTATTAACTATTTTCTTTCACTTAAAGCATTAATTTGTGGGGGTTTCATTTTTTACTCTTTTATCTATTTGAATCATTGTGTAACTTCTTCGTATTACTTCATATATTTTTTCTAGATGACCTACCCTTACACACATAAAACTTTTACCAGTCGCCCTAAATAAATTTCCACCATTTTTCTATCCAAATATTGAACATAAACCAAAACTCATCTTCTTATCTTGATTGATTTTACATTTTATTTTAATCACAATATTTAGTTTTCTGTCAAAACCATGATATTCATATGTAACACCAACCTCTATTTCAAAATTGATAGAAAAAAATCATAATCTATTGATAAAAAATAAATTCTTTCATGGAAAATTCCCAATGAAGACTCAGTTTTATGCCATTAAAGAATCTATCAACCTTTTTGTATGTGGTATAATAATAACATAATCATGAATATAATATATGGTAAATAATCCTCGTAGGTACCAAAAAATTCATCAACATTTTTTAATCTCAATGAACTATTCTAGATCATCCTACATAGAATACTACGAAAGTAATTATTGACAAAATATTTTCTTGAAATCATCCAATTCCACAGATCCAATTTTATCTTTCTTCCTTGTATTCTTGATTAGAGTCTACCATTTTTCTGATTCACCTTCTAAATGATAGATATTCAAAATGAATTTTTCATGTTCTAAAAATTAAGGAAAAAAATATTTCTTTAATGGTATAGATACATTTTTTCAGAACAAGTAGATCAGAAGGGACACTAAAAGTAGGTGGGAATTTCCTCATGAAGGACTTAATACAAATTTGTTAACTATTTTTTTCTATTATGATTGTTGAATTATTATTATCTTGTGTACTTGTAGAAATAGTACTTTTCATTCATCTTCCCATAACATTCAATTGTTTAAGAGGATAATAATTTCATTTTCCAATTAATTCATCATTAACAAGGTTTTTTTAGGTTTTATCCACTCAAAAAAACAATATGAATAGTATGAGAAACAATAATCATAGTGGTAGAACAAAATAATCAAGTGAAATTCATTATAATATTTCAATCTAGGATCCCTCACATTTAATCATAGGTTATTTTTGGTTATTATAAAAATGATAGGATTTTAATCTATACATGGACTTATCCTTTGATTCATCTATATAAATATCCTTATAAAGTTCTCAAGTTATCTCACTAATGTTTTCTTATCCCAGTTTAAAAAGGATAGTTAAAACATTCCACTGATAACAACTATAACTTTCGAGGTATTTTGTATATAAGAATTATAAACATTTTCTCCAAGTATTTAATAAATTATATAATCATAATATCAAGGACCATAACAGTTTAGTTCCATTGGAAATATAGATAAAAACTTCTAGTCTAGTGAAAGATATTTCATGTTTCCCACAAATATCTTTCTTTATAGATTTCCTAACCAAAAAATTCTCTATAACCTCGAGAAAATAACCATATGAAAAGTGTGGGATTGGATTCCCAGAATGGTTAAACATAATCATAAAGTATTATTAAAAAAACAAAATATTATAAAATCATATTCTGTATTTGAAAAATCAGGATATCATTTCATGGAATAAATCATAGATGTTCATAAAATAAAATAAACAACATATTTCATTAGAGCATAAAATATAAAATTAAATTGTGGAATACACCCAAGCATATCAAATAATTTTCTTATCAGCATAGGCTCATTTCCAAGACCATAGTAGAAGAAAAATTCTTTTACTGAAATGAGTTGACTAATCATTCTAGCCCTATATTATTGAACCAATATTACTTCATGTTATAGCCTCATATTAATGAACTCATTTAACTCATCATTCCTGTCCTATTTATCTCATGAGATATAAATAATTACATAATTAATTGGATTGATATATTGGTTCCACCAATCAAATAATTAAAACCATAAATATGTTTTCCATAGTAACATAAATCATTAATCACATCAGAACCCATGGAAAGGAATGGTTTTCATAAAAATCATTTAATCATAACATAACCCATTGAAAAGAAATGGGTTTCATAAATATCATTCCATCATAAAAATAATTTATCCTTAAGAATAATTGGGATATTACCCTTCAAAAATATATCCCCGTTAAATAATAGAAAACATTAATTTTTTTACCATATATGGAAAATAATTTTTAGAGATCAAATAAAAATAAATATGGAAGAAAAGATACTTTCTTATAAAAAAAATTCTTTTTTAAAATTTCCATGCAATTTTAAAAGAAAATATTTCCATTAAAAATAACATTATAATATTTTAATGGATTATTCAAGGACTTAAGGCATCATGAAAGAGGAAAAAATGTTCATGTAATATTAGATAACATAACATTCCTTTTGTAATTTTGCTGGAAAAGCCAAAATGTACCACATTAGAAAAGTGAAAAAATGATTCATTTCAAAACATTTAATAAAATTTCATAAACAGTTAAAAATGAATTTAAAAAATTATAAAATATTTTTAAATATAAGTTTTTTAAATCATATTAACGAAATTTGGACATGGGATATAATTATTCCAAAATATATACTTATGTATAAACAATCTCGAATAATAATTTGATTTTGAATTTAACCCTTAAAACATAATAATCAATCAAATCATATGCCCCATTATATAATGAAAATTATGTGTATTTATAAATACTATAATATTATAGTTAAGGCTCATATAATATAGTCATGATCAGTACACACAAAAGAAATAGGTATTGTATAAGGCTTGTGTCCCACAAAAACAAAAGTGGGAAAAAATTCACTTACATAAAGTCTATACATCATTTGTATAAGTTAAAACCTACTTTATAATAAATATATGATCATTATAAATATTCCAAATAATATTATTAAAATATATAATAATATTTATGAATTACTTAGGATTTATGTTTTCTCTCTTATTAAAAATTTCATGATAATGTTACATTTCAGGTAATAAACACTTTATTGTTGTTTCATGTTTGGAATTGTTATCTTTGGTGCTATAGCATATATCATGATTTAATCATATTGAAACTGATATTAATTATATAAATATCATATAATTATTCATTATATAATTATTCATGGTGATTCTAAAAATATATATACAGAAAATAAAAAACACAGTTCATTGAGAATGTTGGTCGAACGTGCGCATGAATGTTGTTTTCATTTTCGTTTCATATTAAAATAAATAAATGTATATGAAATATTTTGATTATAGAATAGTTTTTTGTTATATATATCATATATATTAATAATATTAATTTTTATTACCATCTTTGTGAAATATAGAAGAAAAACAAATCACATCACATCGTAGAGATGGTAAGCCATATGTACAAATGAGTGATACTATCATTTCTCAAAAGACTAGTCGGTAAAAATGTAGTTATTATATTATAATTATAGAATTATAATTATTTCAAAAATATCATATATAAACATTAAACACATCACAATTCCCTCTAATAAATGATAGTGATGGAAATTAATTTTATCACTACATGGAGACGGTAAGTCGTACTTACTCACAAGTGATAGATTCATTTATTGTTCGATGGGAAAGATAATATTAAGTGTTGTGTTCATAAATATAATAAAATTTCATCATATTTAGCATTAAAAATTTAATATTCTATGATATTTATAATAGATTTCTATTAGGTATTAATGTCTTGAAAAATGATTTTTGGATAGATTAATTACCTTTTATTCAAAACTGTTCTTTCAGATATTCACTAAATGAATCTAGAGTTTGTATTTTGATATGATAATAACCTAATGATTGTATATATGAATGTTTATAAGATAATTTTTTAGAGGTTGGTAGATCTATAATGATGGATGTGATATGTAAAATTGAGGGAGGAGGTTCCCTTTTATAATTTTTGTGGGGGGAACTTTTGGAATCTCATAATGTATTAATTAAAAATAGATTACATATCAAATACCTCCTAAAGGACATGGAATAAAATAAAAATGAGGTAAAATTCTAATAACATCGAACAATATATTTTAGATATGTTTTTGTACTATTTTTAACCCCTTCATTGTGTCTAACCCTTAGTTAACATATTTTAATTTTAACTGAGGTAGCAACATTTTCAATATTAAAATGATGGATTTTTTTGTTATGTGATGTATGTTAGCACATATATGAAAATTTGAATAAATTTTTTAAAAAATTAATGTAGTTTTTTTATCTTGGATGATGATTTATGATTTTTAAATAAATAAATAAAATATTAATTTTGTAAAATGACATTAGTGTAAATTTTGACAGTATTCATTATTTAGTATTTCAAAAAGTATCTAGATAAGTAAACATAAAAAAATATTTTATAAGATCCTTTAGATTTCATGGTATCCAATTAAAATCATTTATCACATTAAATATATAAAATTTCATTTTTTTATTTATATTCAAAATAACATTTGTTTTATATTTTCATTAATAAAATAATTTCTACATCTGTGTTGGGTAATTATTTAATATAATTTTTGTTCACTAAGAATTAAAAATAAAATACAATAACAAGATATATATTCCATTTTTTAGAATAATATTTATAGTTGAATATATATATATATTAACCCTATATAAAAAATTGTATACTATTTAAAACAAGAATGTGACGTCTTTAAACTTGTTTTAAATAAAATATTATAAATACCAAAATTTCGTCCATGTGACTCAAAAAGAATAAAATATATTTATCACATTAAAATTATTTTATTTAGTTCAAATTTTATTATTTTATTTGTTGATAACATAACTTTTCAACCATGTGGACAGAATAGGGATATTAAAGAACAAGAAACTGACATTTTGTGACATTATTAGATTTTAATGTTATTTAAGTAATTTTCATTGGAAGTTGTCCCTTATAGAAAATAATTTGGTTTTTTATTTTTTCAAGGTCGTATTTTATTTATCACATAAAATTTTAGAATTTATATGAGTCATTTTATAGTATTTATGATTTTATTTTTGACATAAATTAGTCATTTTACCCATTATCGTGGCAACAAAACTTACCAAAGGTTACAATTCACATTAGCTAAAAACAAAAAGAGAACTATTAAATAAATTTGGACCTTATGAATAAAAAATTAGCACCCATTTTTTAGAATTTTAATATTTCTTAATTTAATTTATTATAAATTCGGTCAAATTTCATGAACAACAGTTTCCCAGAATGTTTTTTAAAACATAACATGTTTTTAAAATAAATTGGCATATATATTCATTTTAAAAAAGCGTAATTGTATTATTTTTAAAATATAATGAATTAATTAAAATTAAAAACGAATTCAAAATATTATTTCACTCTATAAATACATGAAAATCAAATATTGTATTAAATAAAAATTGTATTTTCGCTTATCATAAAAAATGAAACATATCAGAAAAAATATCAAAATTTCAACCCAAGTAAATTTGGATATTACACATTAAATGGATAATTTTTTAAAAAAGTTTCAATAGCCATATATAAAACCACTTTTCCTAAAAAATTCAACAAAAAAATATTAAAAAATTTAGATTTTAAACCCAAAACTAAATTTATTTTTATATAATTTATTGAAAGAACATAGAGTGAATGATTAACATTATCTTAAGTTATATGTATACATATAAATAAATAAAAAAATAAAAAAATAATTTTTTATTTGTATAAAATAAATATGTGATCATTTATATAGATTTTCATATAAATTTTTCCTTATAATTGTAAACCATAAATTCATAATTCAAAAAATCGTGTTCATACCCTCTATTTTTATTCCTAGTTAATAATTTCATTTTTGAGATAATTAAAATCCTAATAGGAGTTTTCGTAGTAATATTGTGTTTTTTTAAACACAATCTAAGAACATTTTTTATATACTACAATCATAACAAGGTGTATCATGCAATGCATGCGATTGAAGAAATCTGATTATTTTAAAAATCTATTTCAAACAAATCTCATGATATTTCATATACAGTTTCAATTGGAACATAAATAAAATATATATGATATATTAGTCCATATCTAATCTAATTTTCCCTTATTTAATATTTAAATAATGTTTAAATAATTTAATAATATGTTACTTTCATAAAATATCATAAGAGTCAATTTTGACACAATTCATTACATTGCCATTAAAAAACTCACGAAAATAAGTCATAATCAAAAAATATATTTTAATACACCCATAATATATCATAGTCATCATATAAATTATTGTATAACATTAATGATGTAAAATTATACTTCTTTTAATATTTTGAGTTTTATTTAATTGTGTTTTCCATTAATTGAATAATTAGTGCATCATCATACTGTAATTATTTATAACCATAATTTATTCACTAAAATTGATAAATAAATTTCCATTATGGAGATAACAAAATTTTATTTTAGAGGAATATATATATTCTAGAATGTCATCTATTTAATCACGTATTAAAAATATAATACTTATTAAAATTAAAACTGTGTATTTTGTCACTCTCATTGATTTTAATAATAACTATATAATTTTAAATTAAATATGACTATTATATAATTAAATCTAAAACCATAGGGGTTATTTTTTGAATTAAAATCATCCAATAACGTTTCTTCAAATTTCTATGTATTTTTGTAATATTATCTTTACCATTAATTTCAGGATTTACCCTTAACCCTGGAATAAAAATTACAAAAGCCACTATTCATATTTTCCAAAAAATAAAAGGAAACCATTTAAAAAATTTGAACCTTGGGATTAAAAATATGGAATATATTTTTAAAAATCCATTTTATAGAATTTGATGAAATCAAATTTAAATTAATCTCAATGATAGGATGAGACAACAGTTTTTGAGAATGAAAAGTCAAAAATTTATAACTGTTTTTATAATCAATTTAAATGTGAAATTGTTTCCAAGGACATGAATTGGATTAATTTATGTAAAATTTTAGAAATTAAAATTTTAAATATATTTAAAACATAACTCAACTATATTAATAAGTAAAAAGAAAAAGTTGTTTTAAATTTAAATTCATTACATTCACTATTCTTCACAACATGAAACATTTTTTAAAATTAATAAAAGTTCACCAATTGTAAATTATTATATTACACATTAAAAAATGAATTTTATTTTTCATATAATAAATTTAAATTAATGAAAAATTATATTTAAAATGGGTTCTCCTTTAAATTGTGGTAAAATTACCCTTTTTTAAAATACATAATTGTATTAATAAAATCGAATTTATTCTTATATTATTCTTATAAAATCTATTGGATATGTGACCCAAATATTTGATTTAATTTAAAATATATAGATATATATTTTGAAAATTGATAATTTTTTTCAATTTTTTAAGTTATATCTTAGTTAATAAGAAAATATTTTTCTTTAGAAAATGATTTTTTATCATCAAATATTTCTTACATTCATGTATAGCTAATTGGTAACAAAATAATAATTTAATATATATATTTAAATAATATTTCCATTTTTTAGTTATTCATATTTATAATTTCCAATCCAATTGCAAGGTGGTAAATAAAATAATATATTAATAGCATTATTAATAATATACTATTGTTCTGTAAAATTTGGTTTTGTGTCAAACATAATCTACCAAAGATATTGGTATATAGGGTAGCATATAGAGAAAAATAATATATGTGTTTTGGGTATTGAAATCATAAAAATTTGGGGAATATAACATAATCCAAATTTATTTATTTTTCATAAAAAATAATAATTCAGTTTTGGGTGAATAGGAAAATATCAAAAATATAAAATTAATTTGGAAAAAAATCACAAAATCTCAGGATGTTATATTTTACCCCCTTAAAATGAATTTCTCTCTCTAAAGTCATATTAATTATAAATGATTTGATACTTGAAATTTATTTTCAAAGATACACGAATCATAAAAATGAATAATAAAATATCCTTTTAGAATTTATTTTGAAATATAATAGTTACCCAAAGTTAATAATAACTAGGTTTTCACATAGGGGAAAATAAGTGGTAGGTGAATACATGGACATTGGAGAGAAATATATCTATAGTTTTTTTATGGAGAGTTATAGAGAACATTGTTAGGATAATGTTAATATTCACAATTCCATAAAAATAGGCTTGAAAAGGGTCATTGATATAATAAAAAGTTATGATAAAAAATATATTATTGCATGAATTTTCTCCAAATGTTATAAAATTTTCATGAGAAGATAAACATACATGATTTCAGGACAACCTCACCCATTGTTCTTCCATGATAAATTTCAAATTAATATATTTTTCTACTATATGTAGGTGAATTTTTCATTCTTCATGTTTAAGTATATCATTAGATCAATAAATAGATAGTCATTTCATCAAGATTTATCCCAAAAAAAATTATCACCTCTTATAAAATCTTCATTAGTCCTCATATGAAAATTTAATACCTAAATCTCTAATAACTCATCTATATTTTAACTTAAACTCTTCCATAAATGGTTAACCATATATACCTTATTAAAATGAAATTACAAAACATTATAAATATTTTAACTAAATTTCTAAATAATAGATTAGCAATGACCCCTTCTATATTAGAAATTATCACTATTTTTGTTGAATACCAAACATGTTAATACCTTCCAAATTTATTCTCTTGAATTATGTTGATAACCATATAACCTTATTGAAAAAATATATTATTTATTATTTAATATATTATTATATGTATTTTTTATATTCAAAAGATATCGTAATCTCGGTTTATGATAACATAAAACCAATTGTCAAAAAATCCTTAATCGGTTTCAAGGAAATTAGTATTGTCCAATATAATTATACATTTCCAAAATTCCATTATACAGACATCAATATATCAACATTAATAACTTATTAGGGGTTATCATTACATTAATTTTTTTTGTTTCCATGAATGTCACCATTTAATTAAATCACATTTATATTTCTTCAATGACATTCAACATATTCTTTTCAGTCCTTAATGAAAATATTATAATGAAATATATATATACATATATATATATATATATATATTTAAAATAATATTTGAATTCCAAAACATATACACATCTATCATCCCAAATTATTATTTAACCATTACTCATGCTTAATCATCTTACTATTTCATAAAATATTAAATATGAATATATAATTAATGTTTCTCAATGTCAATTTATTCACGCAACTCTTATATATTATAAAAAATATTGTTCGAATATCACATATATTTCAAATGTCGCTTGTGGTATTATAATCCACAGTATTATAACCAATATGCATACCACCTTCCCAACTAACATCATGAAATTTCCACATAGAACACTAATTTACATAATTACCATACATTCCACGTATGAGACATTTAATTTCATTCATGTTTCTTCTTGTTCCCTTTATTTACTAAGATAAGAAATCATAGTGTGAAAAATAATTATCAATGAATAAAAACACATAATAATAAGAAATTACATATATAATTCCTAAATTTAGGCACCAGCTTTAAAATATTTGAGGCATACAGATTATTTTTATGGGAAACGCTATCTGTATCCATAGAAATATCCCTAGGGATCTCACTAATGTTTTATCATTCAAGATTCAAAAGGATGGCAGAGCATTTTCTATGATACCAATTATAAAAAAATGAATTTTCAAACTGGGATATTATGTAATTTATATTAATTTTAATTATATTACAAAACCATATGCCCATGCATCATAGTAGATTACTGCCTTTGTAATTATGTGAGAAGTTATTATAATTTTGTGAAAGTTCAACAACATATTCATTAAAAACCTTCCCCTTTATTACTCCTACATAAATATTTCCTTATAACATGTGGATTATAAACATAGGAAAGGGTGAGATAATATGATCAGTAAGGCAAAACATGTAATATTTGTAATCATAACATGAGAATAAGGGTATGAAAATTGTAGTATAAATTTTTTAAATAATACACTACATATCGAGGAGTATAATATTAAATCATAGAATTTTGGATTGTAAGTTTATAAGACATGAATCATAATATAGTAAAAGAAAATAAGCCTTGATATTATAAAAATTGTAATTAACATTGAATTTTGGTAAACAAATATTCTTAGAATGACTTCTCCTAATGATACCTACCATGGAATAAATATTTTTTTGGGCTTAGACTAATAAACCATATACCTACACCGGGCATGGAATGAACTACAGTGTATATTCAAGTTTCATTTTATGATGACCTCCATTGTAACCCCTTTTAGATGTCTTATAATGTCATTTTCCCTACCCTCTTGTTGTGTGCATACGATGATCGCCTCTGTACCCTATTATTGCTGGACTATGATGTCCTTCTCTGTACCATTTGAACTCATTTAAATTGGTTAATTACAAAATCCATTAAAGGTTGATATAATTATCTCTCACCATTTAATGAAAAAATACATATGTGTTACACATGTCCATAAATCATTCATCACATTGTAACCCATCTAACAAAATGTGTTTTGTAAATAGTCCATAAAAACATAACTCATAGAAAATAAACAATTTTCATAAATATCATGTCATTATAAGAATAAACCATTTATATATAGAATAATAATGGTAACCTTGCTTCATATTCCTATTAATCTATGATTAACAGTATTTGATGTCATCATTTATGAAAATAATTTTCAGAGTTTTTTAATAGATTTCATGAGAAAAATATCTATTCGTCTATAGAAAATAGATTTTTATAATAGTAAAATGTTATCTATTTTTTTAATTTAATATATAAGTTTAATAATTTAAATAATGCTTTTAATAACACTTTATAAATCTGTGTAATCATTTTCCTTTTATATTATTAAAATATCACATTTGAAATCTTTTTGAGAATACATTATTTCTGAGTAAAATAAATTCCCAACTGTTGAGATAATAAAATTACATGAAACTTATTATATCATGATTAGAAATAAATTCATGACAAAATATTTTCAATGGAAGTATATAATCCCCATAAAACAATATAGTTAAATAAAAAACATATGTCCCAAATAAATAAAATAGATACAATATTTACACTTATTTTGTAACTTTTGAGACATAAACCCTATAAAAGATAGATAATAAAATGGTTGTGTAAATTCCAATAAGTATTTATATAAGGATCATATAATTAATTCATGGTAAGTGTATATTCCACAAAAAAAACTAGTGGTGAATATAGAAGATGTATCCCAAAAGTAAAAGTGAAAATAGAAAGACTCTTACCTTTAGCATTGACTTCTTTCATACATGTAAAAACCTCCTATATAATTAATATATGATTATTATAATTCTACATAAAAAATATTCATGTATACATATAATACCATATGTGATTTATTTATTCCCTTATATAACTCTCTTATTAATAATTCCATGTTTATGATATGTTTTGGGTAATAACCGTTTCTTTCCCATACATGTTTTGACTTATTATTCTTGGTCTTCATACATGGATAAGGATATTATCTTATCCAGACTGATAACTATGATATTTATATCATAAATGTATATTATATATTTCTTTATTAATATCTATAAATTGTAGTTGTAGAATATAAAATACTCCATTCATGGAAATGGTAGGTCGTGCGTACACATAAATGTAATTTTCATTTTTTTATCATATTGAAATAAAGAAATGTATAAGGAAAATTATCATTATCAAATAATTTTTATTCCATATATATCTCACAAATATTTATGAAAACTATTATTAAAACATTCTATACAATGTGTGAATGTATCACATCACTTTGTGAGGCAGTAGTCCTCTATACATTGAAACGACTTATCATATTCAAACAAAATGGAAATAATGAGGGTATGTGTGATATAAAAATTCCCGAATCATAATATAATATAATATATCATATATATACTATAAATACATCATTATTTTCATAATTTAATGGTGGAAATAGAAGAATGAATTACATAGGTTTGCGGGTTGTAGTCTTCTGTACAGACGATTGATGGTTCTGTATCCCTTTTGTTGGTATTTTGTGTAGTTTTGTTTATTAAAAATAACATAAAAACGTCTCATTATATCTAAGATTATAAAGATATGATATAAACATGAAATAAAAATATAAATACCTCCAAAATACCATTGAGTAAATTATAATAAATTAAATATCAATCCAAATACCTTTAAAATTCCATTGATTAAATTATAATATTGTACAATGTTTTAATATCATCAATAAAAACATTGTATCAATTTTTAGTATTATTTTATACCTTATCATTTTTATTAACTCTAATTTATTCCCTTTTAATTTTAACTGTGGTAAGATCTTTTTCAGCAAAAATGGAACTAATTTTACTTCTAATGTGTCAATTGGACCATAAATGGACAATTTATTAAATTTTAGACTATATAAAATGTACCATTATTTATTAATTATATTTATGATTTTAAGAAAAATTTAAATATTATTTCCATAAAATATCATAACTGTCAATTTTGACACTATTCATTACATTGAATTTATGAAACTCAATAAAAGAAGTTATATTCAAACAAAAGCATTTAACACACATATAATATATCATAATACTATATAAAATTAATTTATTACCAAAATAAAGTCTTTTTATAATAATTTTAAAAAAATTAATATAATTTAATATATTATTTCACTTATTGAATAATTACTAAATCATCATTATGTAATTTTTTATTATAACTACTAAATCACAAAAATTTATAAATAAATTCCATTGATGTATATAAACATTATATCAATCGTAATAATTTATATAATCAATAATATCTTCTAATTAATTCTGTATTGTAAATTTTATGACTGTTAATAGTAATAGTATTGCATTTTTCCACTCTCTCTAATTTGAGTAATGTCTATGTCAGTTTCATGGAAAAGAGTCCATTAAATAATTAAATTTATAACCATAGTTGTTAATTGTACAATTAACATTATCCAATAGAATTTGTTGAAGATTACTGTTAGTTTTCTAGTAATTATAATATTCTTTGTACCCTTAATTACTAGATTTACCCATAATTGTGGTATTAAAAATCACTATAGTTACTATTCATATTCTGCAAAAGAAGATATTGAATATATTTGGACCTTATTATTACAGGTATGGAATAAATTTTTTATATTTATATTCATAGAAGTGGAAGAGAATAATTTAAAAATTATCCCACAAAATGGATTAGATGACAATATTTTGAAGTGAAAATGTCCTATATTTGAAAAGTTTTTATATCCAATGTCAATTTAAAATTAGTTCTAATGAACTATATTGGATTAATTTTTGTATATTTTTTCTGATTAATATTTGAATCAATTATACTCATAATTTAACTATATAAATAATTTAGATGAAAAAACATTTTTCAAATAAATGTTTGTATTTTTAAATGTTCATCAAAAATGAAACTTCTCATTGAAACACCAAATTTTAACACGATGTATAATATGATATTATAGTTTCAAAAATTATATATATTGGTTCATATATAAATTATAAATGTTTTAAAAATTATAATTAAAATATATATCTTTTAAAATTCTATAAAATAACCCATTTAAAAATGCATATTTTTACCCATAAAATTGTGCTTAATATTATGTAATTCCTATAAAATAAATATAATGAGAGTAAAAAAATATGACTGAAATTTTAAAATATAATTTTTAACAAAAAAAATTAATCAATAGTGGTTTGTTAATTATATTGATATGAAAATTGTTTTTTACATAAGAAAATAGTTTTCTTTGAAAAATAATCTCAATATTTTCAGATTGGTCATACATTCCTTTATAGATAATTGATAACCAAAGGATTCATTATATATACTTATCGAAATTATATTTTCATAATTTATTTATTCTCATTTTTAATTTCAAGTCCAATGGTTTGGTGGTAACTCTCATTATATTTTAAAAACCATATTTATTGTATATTTTAATTCAGTAAAAATAGATCTTCAATGTAATGAAATCTATCACCAGAACATACTAAAAAGAGTTTTATTTACAAAATGATAATATAAGTTTTTTTCTATCACAGGAATGACATGTCAGTGTGTATAATTCAATCTAAACATGTTTTTTTTTCATATAAAAAACAGTATATAGTGTTGAGTGAAATGGAAAACATCAAAATGATTAAATTATTTTGACAACAAATTCAATAAATTGTGGGGTGTTTTAATGAATCATGTTTGAGAATGTATCTATAATTACGATATTAAAAAACATTAATTTCAGTTATTTTATAATTTTTATTACCCAGGAATACATGTTTAAATTCTATATGGGGACCTAAGATTTCTTATAATAACTTAATTGGACCCACGATAGGATGTCTGCCGAAATAGATTTCTATATAAATAAATTTTTCTTAAAAGATGACTTGAGAGTTTAAATGATAGTTCATACTTGGGCAGAGACTAATCTAGTGATATTACCAGATATCCATCATTTTTTTATCTTATAGTCAATAATATGGAGGTTCTTTGACATTGAATGATAACTCAAAAGGAATGGATACATGATTTTGGGATGTGGTAACGTATCAATTTTGTAAATTTATAAAAATTGATTGTTGAATGTTTAGTGGATAAAATAAAATGTATTTCATTATTATGTTCTAGTGAAATAAATGATAAATATTATGATAATAAATGCTTAGTTTTCCAAAATGAATCTATTTTATATTAAACATAGGATGATAATATTTTTTAAATATAATTTTTTGAGTTAAATATCCAAACTTTTATCTGTCAAAATTCTATATTATGATATGAAATCATATGGAATTTAAGGAATGTAAATGTAAAATTTCCAATATTACAAAATTTATTAATGAATGGACATGTCAAGGGACTACCATATCTGAATAATTATAAGAACATTATTTCTGATTCTTATTTAAATGGTATACTTTATAGGAATATATTTATATCACACAGTTTGGATAGAATTACTATACCATTTGGCCTTAATCATATATATTTATTTATTTCCATGAAAATTTATAATTTGTAAAGAAACAAAGTATATATTTTTAATTTTTATGATTATATTTGTATTATAAGTATTTATTTTTTGTGACCAAAAAGTGTTACAATTTGTTAAATTATTTGTTTTTGTAAATTTGTTCAAAATAAAAAAAAATAATTATTTTTTCAATTATAAGTTATATTTGGGGAGATTTATTTAATATTGATATATAAATATTTATTAAAAAAGTAGTTTTTCTTCATAATTTATTTGATCCTAGAACACTATAATAAATGGAATCTCTTAATGAAGTTGACCATTATTATTGAAATGTAAATAACAATTGTAGGGTCCTAAAAATTATTCCATGGGAAGAAAATACCACCACAATCACTTCACATAAGGAATCAAATACACCTACAATCCAAGAAATGTAATGAAACTCAAATCAAGTCGCAAATCTCTGAGGAAACTTGAAGGAATTCATATTTTCAAAGAATTTCAACTGGTCTTCAAACCATCACTGGGAATGGTTCATGGACCTCCTAGATCATGAACCACTAGGTATATAGATTGATTCACATGTCTCTTGCCCACAGAGCGATGTACAGTGAACAAGATGCCCTGTGAACTGTTTCATCGATGGACTCATGCCTGTGATGACCATCCGCGTACCATTTTCATAATTTATAAATTTGCAGATGAAGAAAATAGGTAGGGTTCTGTGATCCATGATCTTGAACCGTATCCCTTATAAACCCTGGTTGACCGTGTCTTATGTGGGTCAGGATATCTCTTCCTGGGCCTCTCTAAATGGTGCCACATGCCCAATAGATGCAATTTTCCTGAAGCTCTATAAAAGGAACATATAATGGTGATGAGGGATGGATGAAGAAATATTGAAGGGAACCTAGAGGTTATAGGAAAGATTTCGGTGAAGATTTTGGCTTCGGTCTTGATTCCTCGATGAAGCCCAAAATGAAAACCATGCTCTCCACAGGTACATCCGACCACGAACCATAAAACAACGAAATATAATAATAAAATTAAAAGCGCTAACCTAAATGTTGGAAATGAGAACCATATACTTCTCATGAATGAACATACCTTGAACGGTAATTCTCCGAACCCTCCTTCAATATTGTTCTTCGCATAGTGTATTGCTACGTAGAAAAAACCTGGCACCACATACAACATCCACATGTGGCTGGAAACCAAAGTAGCATGATGGGACATGTACCACTATAGTACATGATTGTCTATACCCATGACCGCATACCACATCAGTCTGTGGATGAACCATCTGCATGTATACCAATATGGTATGGATAGATCCCCCATCCCGTATAAGAAATAAGTATGCAGAATGGGGTTTTTTTGGGTATTCTTTTCTCTGGTTCCAACCTCACCTCTTCCTTACCGTCCAATCCTCTATAATCCCTTGGTGATATAGTCCTCCAGCATTAGGAAAAAGCCTCCTCCAATGCCATCAAACCCATATGATTAGACCATCGAGTGCATCAGCACACGCCATAGAGTCTACATACCCATGGTAACTGGAGTCACAGAGTCTCTCCCCACAAAAGTTTGGGCATTGGGAATGTTGGCGGGTCTACATGCCCATTGTAACTCGAATTCCAACTATGGGATTCTGACGGTAACCTCCATGTTTTAGGTATTATGGTTGATCACTTGCTTTTCTATTGAATTAGGAATAGTGATCAGTCAAAAAAATTATGTTTTATTCTCCTTTAATAAGGGTGAAACTTCTCCCCTTTCCCTGAATGTATTCTAGGGCTCTCCCACTGAGGTATGTCCCCAATATTCCGAGGCCATGTCGCATGACCTATAATGTCATTTCATATAGAAATGATCATTGCATTGCACCCTCACCCAGAGTCACCCCGACCTCATCCTTTTTTGGCTCACTCTCTCTCACCAACAGGAGAGGAAGCACGTGGTTAGTTTAATCTCTCACATCCTTTGGTTTCTCACACTGATCATGACCTGTGTGAGATTAGAGGTTTGTGGAAATTACAACATCCACACAATCTGAACTACAAGAACACTAATTTCTAATAGAACCAGTATACGTAGGATACCTACATGAAGGCCCAAGATCAAAAGGGTTCTGTCCCATAAAGTGTCCACCCAATAATGTCTACATAAATGGGAAGCCCCCATGCATAAGTCCCATCACAATCTGAACTATTAAAACTATGATTCCTAATAAAACTCAGATACATAGGATGCCTACCTAAATGGCCAAGCTCAAAAGGGTTCCCTCCCATAAAAGGTCCACCCAATCATGTCTCCATCAATGGGAATCCCACATGTGTAAGCCCCAGTACATTTAATCTATAAGAACTCTGATTCCTGATAAAACCAAGATATGCAGGATGCCTTGCAGATGTCCTATGCTCCAAAGTGTGCCCTCCCATAAAGGGTCCACCCTATCAGGTCTCATATATGGGAATCCCACATGTGTAATCCCCAGAACAATATAAACTATGAGAACTCTGATTTTTGAAAAACCCACCATACGTAGGATACATACCTGGAGGCCCAAGATCCAAAGGTTTCACTACTATAAGGGGTCCACCCAATCATGTCTCTATAAATGGGAATCCCACATGCATAACCCCTACACATCTGAACTACGAGAAATCTATTTCCTGATAAAACCATGATACATAGGATGCCTACCTGAAGGCCTGAGCTCTAATAGGTTCCCTCTCATACAGGGTCCACCCAATCATGTCTCAATAAGTGGGAATCCCCCATGCATAATCCCCAAAATATATAAAATATATTTAATAGGATTCTATATAAAACCAGGATACGTAGGATACCTAATCGAAGGCCTGAGCTCAAATGGGTTCCCTCCAATAAAGGGTCCACTCAATCATGCCCCCTCAAATGGGCTACATCCGTGCATAAAACCCATCCATTCCAAACTATGTGGGATTTGATTCCTTTTTTGAGTATATGTATAAAACACATCTTATAGGTCATATACCAACATCAAATCACCTTTTCTTCCCCATTTATGATGTTAAAATCTAGAGATCCTAATTTTATGGCTCAAGATATCATCACCTCTATAGAATCAAATATAGGAATGCCTAATAAGATCTTACAAACCATGGGTAGCCCATGGACACACTCTTTGGAATTTAATTAAGGATTAATGAACATATTAACACAACTAAAATCTATAAGAGAGAGCTAGAACTAGAAAAAAGATCCC
Organism: Viscum album; assembly: GCA_963277665.1. Lineage (NCBI taxonomy): Eukaryota > Viridiplantae > Streptophyta > Magnoliopsida > Santalales > Viscaceae > Viscum > Viscum album. The sequence goes on along the minus strand of OY728143.1, from coordinate 1,059,059,744 downwards.
TGAGAAGGGTGAGGTGAGACCAACTTTCCATTTTCTTTGCCAATGGAGTCCTCAATTGTCTTTGGCTGAATCATCAATCAACAAGGACCAACCTTTGGAAATATGCTCCATGAATAATGGATACATGGTTTGTTGGGTGTTTTAGGATCCATGAATAAACCTGTTGGAGAACATCTGAGGAAGTTATATTCAAGGAGGACTGGCTGCACAAGTTCTTGGTCTCACACAATCGCGTGACGGGACCATTTGATTGTGCCAACTCCTTTGAAAATTGAAAGGGAAGAATTAACTTGTCCTTGTGGGGTTAATCCAACCTTCTATTAATGGATAATGACAAAGAATGGGTTGAAACAAAAGAAATGGTGAATTTTATATGAAGTAATCTTTGAAAAAAGGGACATTTGATGATCCCCCTCGCACCATTTCACCATCACCCGAAACAAACCACCTCGGAGGAAGGAAAAAAAATGGTGAACCCAATTTCAGTCATTAAATAGGGTGGCAGTTCTACCCCAATGAAAAAAGGAAAAAAGGAAATTTCCCTACATCCTATTCTTCTCGCCACGGTACACGTGAAACGTGCCACCTCGGAGGCAGAACAATGATTGTGAACCCAGTATGAATCCTTAACCAAGGTGGCGGTTCTACCCCAAGGATAAAACACAAAAGGACATTACACGTCAGCCCATTTTTCCCCCGTTATACGTGAAACGTGCCACCTCTAAGGACGATCAAAAATGGTGAACCCGATGTGAATCCTTATCCTAGGTGGCGGTTTTACCAAACTCAAGACCCATCGCCCAAAATAAAAAAAAGGAAATGGGGCCAAGAAAAATTTTCAAATATGCATATGTTTAAATGAATGATACATTGACAATGTTTTGTGGATTTTATAACATATATGTATGTCAGAGGTTCCCGTAAAGAAACCTTCCATCAAAATGACATCGTGATGACCAATGGAGACACACAGATCAATGATCTCACAGGTAGTCAGGGCACCAATGAAGAGTAGGACCTCCTCACCTACCCAGCATATTTAACACTGGGTATCCCACACATTGATCAAAAAGTACAAACGGAATGGTACTCTCCCCACACTAAAGGTCATGAGATGAGACCTCTTGTCTACAAAGGCCCGCTAGCTGCCTCCTCAGTTGTAGACGACACCACAACACAAGTAAACCCCAGTGGTCGTCTCAAATGATTTTGGGAGCCTGTTCATGGAATGTGATAATGAGTACCTTCTATATCGTAGACAGGAATATAAATTTGATTCCAAAAACATCATTTTAACTACATAGGGGTCCTACTCATGGGACCCCCTTAGAAATTTTTTCTGCCAACACCAAACGACCAAGCCTCCTCCCACTGAAGAGGGCATTATGCTGAGGGCATATAAAAAATTCTAGGAAACCTAGGCCCCTCAGGCTGCCCCCCAAGGGCAGAGAATATATAATTAAGAACAAACAATAACCTTGGGTCATAAAGAAAAAACTTCTATATACTATTGCAGCTGCATTAAATGGGTAGACATACGACATTGTCGCCTCTAACCAAGCCCACCTCAAAAATACAGTGGCACAATATAAGACCATGCATGTTCCTGTTAGTGGTCACCAGTCCCGCCATGTAGAATGTGTGGAAAACTACTAGCAGATGCAGATATCTTCAAATGTATGACAAGACAATCCACCAAATTGGGTAGAAACCATCTACATGTGGGAACTGTTACCTTCTGATGAATTTCAAGCATTCCATCTAAATATGAAAGAAACTTGCTACACATAGGCACAAATATCTGTTAATGCATTTTAAGCCCACCATCCAATTAGAGAGGCAATAAAATATGAGTATTGTAAAATTCGTACAGATGCTTACGAAGCCTGTGAGACAAATATTGTGGAAAGAGAATAGATGAAAATCGCCACTCGTGAATATGATGACCACCAGTCAAATATGGTGGCAATCGAAGAAGACAACCAGTGGGAGACTCATTCCTATATCCCAATACAGGAGGAATTCCAGTATCTACTAGAAAATCATAGAGGACCAAAGCAGGCACAAACCCCTTCTTTAACATTCGAATTAGCCTTCATACCAATTACAGCCAAATAATTATCTCATCGCATCCTAGAAATGATATAAAATTAGATGTCGATTATAGACCATATCATCCAAACATGCTAATATTTTATTGCTTCGAAAACAAAGGAGAGATATTGGGTCCATGACTTGGTTTACTCAAACAGAATGACTAACTCTCAAAATGATTTACTCACTCAAGATCAGTTATGCATCCATGCTCCAGTCGGGGGGGGGGGGGTTGATAACAATATCATGTGTTACACGAACAAGCGGATCGGGAACAAATACCCGTTCTTACTGGGGGTTGTTGTTCCAATGTGGTGGCTACTCTATGGTAGTCATATATTCCTTCAAAAACTCAAGATTCCCGTCGGTGTATCTCAATGACATCATGGGACCCAACAAGATATGGAAACATACATGAAGTCCATTAACAATACTAGATGGACCCGTTTACCCGCAAGAGGGAACTCAAATAAAAAATGGGCCAATGGAAATCACAAAATCAAGAACACACACATGTTCCTAATTTGCTGGAATCGGGGGTTATTGATGCCTTCAAATATATATCAATAAATTATCATCACCGTATTAGTCCATTACCAAATTATGTAAGTGATCATAGATATTGATAAGTCCCTCCTCGCAATGTCGCTACCGGTAACTCTGAAGGTCCTCCACAGAGCACCCATTGGGTCTCACTCTGTGGCCTATGAATGATCGATCAGGAGATTTAATCTCTGGATGTGTGTTTGGGTAGCCCTCCCCTTGACCTTAAGATCATATATTAAGAAGTTCCTCCCCATGCTTTCATATGCCTTGATAGTCTTCCCCAGGGTATACGCTGCAGATATAATTCTCCCTACAGCAATTCATTAAATCATGATGGTATCCCTCTCCATTATAATAGTAATTGTGTAGGCCCACTTTATAATGGAATTTTTTTGAAGGACCTACCCAATGTAACATAAAACAAATAGAACACCATCACCTCATTGTATTGCATCTTGAAGACCTTCCCCAAGATGTGAAATGTAGAAATTATCCCTACAACCAGGTATCAAGTCATGATGGTATTCCTCACCAGGATGACGGTCATTGTAAAGGACCTCCCCATAATCGAAGTTGTTGTGAAGGACCTCCCCTTAGTGACATCAAGAAGCAAGAAGTTCCTCCCCTCACTATATCCCACCTTAAAGGTCCTCTGAAGGGTATATTCCATAATGAAATTTCCCACGGTCGGGCATCATGTTGAAATGGAATCCCTTTTCATTGTATCACCAATTGAGAAGGTCCTCCCTGAAGTCAAAATTTGTACTTTTAAGAAGGTCCTCCCATTTCTGAAACAAATGTGAGAAAGCCCTCCTATGCTGAGGTGCTCAGAAATGTGTAGTCATACATATATAACACTCCATCCATGATTAGTGATATCCTTTCTGTACAAGAGGATGTCTCGAGGCCACGATCATCTTCTGAGACTCCCCCCACACCATTTTCATATCAATATTTCCTCCACCGACACATTTTCATGGAACAAAATTATTATGAATTCGTCGAGCTAGGAATATCATGTAGTGGATCCTCCGGAAGAACAACAGTAGGATATGTTACTTGGGAGAAGACAAATAGATAAGGATAATATACTAGATATGTATTGGAATATGGAAACTTCTCACTTATACATATCAGGAGGGTTGTCTATTGAATGCATCCATGAAATTATCCTCGATATATAGATGACTCATCATCAACTGAAATAAATATTTCTACCCTACAAAGGGTATGTAGACCATGTCAAAATGTTAGGGGGGATTCACCTTCTAATCCTCTTGGAATCCCTCTCATCCACATGAAAACCACAATTTGAAAAGAAAAATAAAAACCTTGAACTGCCTTGCCTTCATGCACTGTAAAAGTTACTTCACCTCAATGGTAATGCCCCATCTGGAGTTCATATTCAAGGACGGGGAGAACATGGATCTCTGCACATCAGCCCATGTCCCATCCAACAAACATCATTGGAAATTACATCCAGCAATATCACCAGCCAGAGGTAGTAATCAAGAGAATCCTTTTCTTAGGATAAATGGGATACTCAATAAAAACCAGCCCAGAGTAAGTCTCAAAAGGGTCAGGACATAAGAGACCAAACCATCAAAAATATTCTATTATTGGAAACCGAGAACATCTAGTAGGCTTCCCACATAAGGCAATCCATCTATAAAATAGTTATCATGTCATCAAAAGACCATAGACACTATTCAGGCCCAATTCTATACTCGGCTCACACCCGTGTGGCAATACGTGAATCTGAAAAGGCAGAAATAGCGGCAGCTACCGCTGCAATGCAAGAACAACCCCAGCCTATATTCTTGGGTCATTTTTGAAACAAAATTCCCCCATAAGACCAAAAAACTCAGGCCATAACACACCAATGGGAGAATGGAAACAACCCTAGCCCATAGGGATGGGGTATTTTTACACCAAATCCCTACATAGCGAATATATGTCTTATACCATCTAGGAAGAATGATGGATAGAAGAGTCACTCATTCCACACCTTCCCAAGGTTCGCACCCTCTGAGACAGAGGTACATTACATTGTCAAAAATGGGCTCCCTTCATGTCTAAATTCCCCATGAATCGCGAAAAATACTACAGAATGGAAGGATAAATTCCAACAAAGGATACATAAAGCTTTCATACCATTTGGCTCCTAGTACACCACCCCCAAAGTGGTATGACATATAGAAAGTGGTAATACTAAACCCTACATATCTCATAGGAAATAGTGTAGAATGAGAGGAGGTTAAGAAATATGGTTCTCTCTCAGAGACCTTCCATAGAGGGCCAGATGGTGTGCATACCTAGAACCAAATAGCATTCCTAAATATGGGTGCTCCCTCAGTGATGATGAAACTACCGCCCGTGAAAAACCCCAAAAAGAAGTAGAGTGAATGAGAGGTCTTATATGACCTGCCTTCTCCTACCCCTAGAAATGTTTCCCCCACTCTCAAAGAAAGGTTCTCCAAGAAAGGGGAATAAATTAAAGAGATTGAGCCAATTAATGGTCAGCTGAGTTGTGAGGTAAATCTCTCCAGATTTGTTCCCCCTATAGAACTCCAGCAGGTGCTCCCAGCAAAGGTTCCTTTGCCACAGGCACTCATCCAAATAAATGAAGTCAAAATGAAAGATATTTTCAACCCACCCCCATAAAGAAATCAATTCTTTCCCCTATTGGAAATGAATCCATAATATATTTAGGTAAACCTATAAATTCTACCCCAGGATGGGTATGCACCTCAAATTCTAGCAGCACCGACACACCCAGTCATGGCCACTACCAAACAAACCCAAGATCAAGCCTGATGTGATATTCATCATGGGATCTTTAATACCATCGAGAAATTAACATCTTGACAATAATCTATGGAGGGGTGACATGTTATGATACAACCATATTGCAAACCCTACACTGATTGGGTAAGCAATGTTCCACAACCACAAAACTTCAGGAACTCCGTATTCCCATTGTTCAATGGATCAGGGACCCCTGAGCAGCATTTTACGCCCTATGCCTCTTAATGTGACCCCATTTTGTCACTCCCGAGTAGCGAGAAGTAGTAAAAATCAGGTGCTTCATGTTAACCCGGAAGGGATCGTCATTTATATGGTACACTACCCTTACAACCAATTCAATCACATGCTGGGAGGACCTCCGGTCAAGGTTTCTCATCAATTTTAGTCCAACTCAACCTAAGACAATGGTCAGTGATCTCAGGAACTGAAAATAGCAAGAGAACCAAAGAGTCTCATACTTTAGTTCAAGATGGAAAGGCCTGAAATATTCCCTGAACTGGCCGCTTCACCAGGATGAAATTCTCTCCATGTGCAGCAATAATCATCAGAATGAATTATGAACACCACTCATCACGATGAAGAACATGATTGGGTTTATAAATTTCTCTTCCATTTCCCAAGGAATACAGGACTCCTTGAAACGGACCAATCTTAAGTCTTGAGTGTCCCCACCACTCCCTAGGAAAAGAGAGGGAAAAGATGAAGCAGCTTCGGTCATGCTTAAGCCACCCAAACACCACCTCTAGTTTTGTCGCCCCCACTGAACCATGCAGGACCCCCTAGATGCAAAAAATCACCCCACCTCATAAATATGAGTGAATATGTAAAAATGGAAATAAACTTGAATAAGAAATAAATAATTTTTACATGATCTAACACAAATAATTCCACGACTATTTCATATACGCTATGAATTGCAATTTGCTCCAGCTACCGAAGCCAAAGTGATCCGATTAAGTGGGACTCGACGACCATCAAAATTGTTGTCCCAAATAACTAAATAATGGGACATACCATCTATGAATGATTCTTTTTCAAGGATCTCTTACAAAGGATGGTGGGTTCTAGGCTAGTCAATTTGTTCCCACCACCATCACAAGTGGCGTATATTTCCTCCTCAGACTCAAGGGAGAAAGTGGAATGGAAAATAGTCACTAGTTAGAAGGATGATTTTTTGACAATTAGATGATCCAGAAGACCATCAACAGAGTCCATCTTATCCTCCAATAATAGTTAAAACAACCAATCAAGTCCCCAAAATCTTTTGGTTTTACACAACCATCATCCTCAGCCATGGGGTCCTCTAATGGATGGATGAGAAGAAATCAGATGTATGAATATGATCTAAATCCAAAACTGAAGGAAGAATTGACACTTTTGGACATCATTCCAGTAGACATGGTACAACAGGCACCACCCTACCAAACTGTACAACAGGCACTTTCCTGCCAAATAGCATCATCATAAGGAGAGGGTAAGTCAAAAAAGTGTTGCATCAAGAACTGATATTTGGATCCATTAATGTCATTCACATAATGGACCCCTTCTCAAATAGAGACTATGGAAAAAAACCCCAAATTCCATTATCCCAACCAGAGAGGTTGATGAAGAAGCCATAGAGGAAAGTGGTTTCCGGGAAGGCATTATGGTGACCGGAGTTAGATTCCCGGCCACACCGTAAGTCAAACTGTTAACATTGTAGAATCTTGTAGAAGGACCCTCCAGCGTACACAACAAGAACCAGAATGCTCCCCCACCCCATCAGAAGAAATCCTAGCCCAGTTATCTTGTAATATCCATAAAGGTAAGAAAAAATATCAAATCACCCAAGCCATGCAGGTAGACCAGTTCATCCAAACTTAGAAAGTACATCAGCACAACCAACCTCAACTAGAGAGGCCAAAACATCTGATTCCAAATCCCAAATTTCTAAAGATCCTGTGAAATAGTAACCCCAAGTCGGTAACTACCGACCTTTATAGTAGATTTATGATATTCTAAAGAATCTAGCTTCTAAAACATAAAATATTTCAATCTTGGATGTGTTAAGTATATCTGGAGATCTTAGAGAGCCACTCATTGAAGCCTTACTAAGTCCTTAAGAGGTTGAGGATGGAGTAGCCGCTGCTGAAGTCTATCGGAAAGAGAATATTCCTGAGGAATTTCATTCATTTATCTCTTTCATAGACAGTGATGAAGATGTCATCATGAAAGGGAACATCATACACTTATATGTGTCCAATAAGATGAATGGAATTGATGTCTGGAGGATCTTCTTTGACAATGGATCGAGAGTCAACCTCCTCACACTGTGAATGCTTCTCCTTCTAGGATATGATGAATTCATCATGACACCATGCTCTAAAACTCTAATAGGATATGACAAAAGTGACCATAAATCGTGGGGATGAATCAAGAATAAAACTCGGCTCGGATAACTCATGTCGGATTCTGGGAACCTCTTAGTACATAAATGTACAGCCTTCAACATCCTGTTACCGTGGCCTTGGCTATATCATCACGCAACAATTCTTTCACCATACCATCAGTGCATAAAATATTGCACTAATAGGAAAAATAGGTCATTTCACACCTATAAGTCCCTATTTGAGTCCTGTGAGTCACATTATATCTATGTAGGGTTATGTTAATTTGAATAAAAACAAATTTCATCCAATGACATTGATTGGATTACATCCTCAAAAATATTGGAAACAGGTCCCACAGACCCCCTCCAAATGATTCGGGAAGAGATTGTATTACCCATCTACCAGGTTCAATGTGCAAGTTCATGTATGGATGTAGAATCAATTATTTTCATGGTCTCTATTAAAGACGCCTAGTCTAAAGACATGGAAGAGTTGGCTGACTCCCATGATGTTAGTAAAATAACTATGAAATATGTTCATTTTCCATCCATGGGACCTCAAACTACCCCCACATTACTAACTTAATAAAATGAAAATTTCTCTCCTAAAATTGAAGATTTCACCTCAAAAATATTCTCCCTAATAGAAGAGGAAGAAGAGGAATAATACCTCAAAGATACTCCTCATGAATTTGAAGAAAGTTTCTCTACCACAATCGACGATCTTAATTAGAGAAATTTGGGCACTAAAGGAAACCTGCGACCCACTTGGATTTGTATGGATATGCATGTCGAGGCGTATGAGTCATATAACTCCTCTCTAAAGAATAATCAAAATGTGTTTACCTGTAACAACACTGAAATGCCCGAATTTGATCTTTAGGATTCCATTCATCATCTAGGTATACCTAGAGATCACTAGGGCTATAGTCAGGAACCTAGAAGGACCCACCCGACACATGCTGCCAAAATATAGGCTGAAGTTGACAAGCTATTCAAATCCAACTTCATACGGGAGGTCCAGTATCATATCTAGATAGAGAACATAGTCCCTATCAAAAAAATAACAGATCGATTAGAATCTGCATTGAATTTAAGTAATGTCATTGGGATTACCAAAAATACGATTTCATGTTCCTGATCACAGAATTGTTGACTGATGAAACATCCAAAATTGAGGATCTCTCTTTCATGGATGGCTATTCTAGATACAACCAGATCCGGAGGCCCCAAGGAGATGAAGATGCCACTATTTTTAGGGCCCATTTGAGAGTGTTCTGTTATAAAGTGATGCCCTTTGGCCTCAAAAATGTCAGTGCCACATATCATTGCATCATGCATCGCATCTTCAAGAACATCATTGGAAAATGCATCATCTGTTATGCCGATGATCTGGTTGTCAAATAACAACAATCCTCAAACCATGAGGCTGATCTTGAAACAATCTTCATCAGATTGCTGCAACCGAATTTAAAAATAAATCCCCTAAAGTGTGCCTCTGGTGTAACCTCAGAAAAATTCCTCAGCTTTCTTATATGCCTACATGGAATCGAAGTCGACCACGAGAAGACAGAATCCATCTTTCACATTTCCCCTCCTCACAACCTCACCATGTTGAGATCTCTCCAGGGGCACCTCGCCTACATGTGGCTCTTAATAGCCAACTTGGGGGTAAATGTGTACCATTCATCAGACTCATGAAGAAAGAAATTACATATGAATGGGATAATGATTTCGAAGAATCGTTAGATAATCTTAAAATATATATCATATTCCATCCGGTTCTAATGCCACCAGTAGAGTGGAGACCACTCATTTTTTATGTAACCACCAAAGAACGACCATTAGGTGCCTTCCTCGTGTAGAAGAACAATGCCTACAGTGATAACAACCTCTGTTACTTTAGTCAAACAATAATTGATGTTGAATCTCAGCATTAAAATTTTTTAATGAACTGCTGATCCCTAATCTTTGTGGTTCAAAAACGCAAGCATTAACTTCCGCACCATAAGGTCCAACTAGTCTCCTACTGAAACCGGCTAAAATAAATCCTCAACCATCCCATGCTAAATGGACACCTATCATGATGGGCGTCCATCCTACAATAGTTCTACATACTGTATGTACCCTATAAGTCCATCAAAGGCAAGGCTTCAACAAAATTCCTAGAAGAGAACCCCTCAGAGGAAACAACACCATTGGATGCCGAAATTCCAATTGAAGATGTTTTTTCTGTCCATGAGGACCCCCAGAAATTGGAAATGTTCTTTGATGGGGCTTCTAGAAGCCTGATAGAGAAAACGATTGATGATCCCAATCACAACAAAGTGGGGTTGGGAATGATACTCGTATCCCCTGTAAAGTTCAGCTTTCTTTAATATTTTCATCTTTCGGAAGGGTGTACAAATAATGAAGCTTAATATCATGACCCTATTGCAGGCGTAGAACTGGAACATCATGTGTAATAAAAACACCTAAAGATAAATGGTGATTCAGAGTTACCCATCAAACAGATCAATGGTGAATATGCAATTAAAAAGAATAATTGGTACCCTTGATGAAAAATGATTGATAACTGATGGCATAATTTCCATTAGAACCAACATAGACTTATGTCCCACAGTCTCAAAATTCATAAGCTGACGCTTTGGAAAATTTAAACATGACTTTGGATGATCTATACCTGGATGAAACAGTTATTTTCATTACCCAATGATGGATGGTCTTTCCATTTATCAAGGGAAATATGGAATAAACCGATGAAAATAGTCAAATTTATGAGCCATATGGTCTAATTATCATCTAGAAGACTCCCATTTAAAATTACCATGGGAATGGGGAACTTCCACCAGATGGGGATAGAAGGGAGAAGGTCCGAAGATGATTATAAAACTTTGTCTTATAAAATGGGGTAAATGAATAAAAATTTCTCCACAAGAAATTCCTTGGAGGAGTCCTTCATTGGTTCATTGATGGTGAAGAGACTATTGCAGTCATGAAAGAAGTGAACACTAGAGCTTGTGGAGCACATCAATTAGCAACCAAGATCTCTCACCAAATCTGAAGGCTAGGGTATTACTATCCCACTATCATACAATAACATGACATATTCACCAAGAAGTTCCATTCCCGCCATGTTCCGGCAATTTTAATACACAGACCCCCAGAGCTATTTCATACAGCTAAGTAATCATGTACATTCTCTTCCTGAGGGGTGGATGTTGGGGGACCATCTCCTCCCACCATATCCAAACAATTCAAGTTCATAGTCACAGTGACTGACTTCTTTTCAAAATGGGCTTAAGCCATACGCCTTAATGAATTTGAGGAGAAAAACATTGTTAGCTTTGTGAAGGCCAACATCATTACTAAATTTGGAGTCCCTCATACAATATTGAAGGACAATGGCCCCATCTTCTTCTCTGTTGATTTGGAAAACTTATACCAAGAGTATGGAAACAAAGCCAACAAGTCATCCCGCTTCCATGGGGAGGAAAATGGGTAAATAGAGGCTTTCAACTAGAATTTTTCCAACATATTCCACAATATGGATGATAAAGATATGAAATCGGGGCTAGACAAGCTCCTTCACACTTTGTGGGCTTACGGGACCAAGACCCAGATAACCAACTATGAAACCCCGTACTCACTAGTATATGGGGAATAGGTGGTTTTTCCTATTCAAATCCATGATTCATAAATTTTTGTGTCCACTTTCGTCCATGGATGAGCAATCCATGAGGCGGTTTGATGAGTTGGCGGAGCTAGACAAAAAAATGCAACACACTCTACACCATTTGGAAATCTACAAAAATCGGACTGCACGAGCATTCAACAAAATATTTTCATCTTTGATCATTCCTTAAAGGAGAAATGGTGTATGACCTTAGAACCCTAATGATTCTTGGGAAAAAATCTCAAAATGCTCGAACCCATTTGGGAAATACCATATGTCATAAATAAAGTCTATTCCAGTGGATCATATGCCATGATATCAATAGACATACAACTCATCATCGCTCTCACAAATGATAAGTTATTGAAGAAATTATTCACATAATAGCAAATATCATTCCATGGTTCAAACACTACGACTCTAAACTATGATTTATAACACCCAAAAGATAGGGTCCAAAATCTATGACCCTAAACTATGAGTTATAGTACACATCAGCTGTGGTCCACGATCTATGAACCTACAATATGAGTTATAACACCTTGAAGCTATGGTCCAAGCTCTATGACCCTAAATTATGAGTTATAATACACTAAAGCTATGTTCTATGCTCTATGACCCTAAAAAATGAGTTATAATACCCTCAATATTTGGTCCAATCATTATGACCCTAATCTATAAGTTATAATACCATGAATATATGTTTCAAGCTCTATGACCCTAAACTATGAGTTATAATACCCTGAAGCTATGGTCCGAGCTCTATAACCCTAAACAATGTGTTACAGTACCCTGATGCCATGGTCCATGATCTATGACCTTTAAATTGGAGTTATAATACCCCTATTCCATGGTCCAAAATCTATGACCTGAAACTACGTGTCATTTTTCTTTCTACATGATATTAAACTCTAATGAACTCATCCATGAAATATTACATTAAACAGTGACTCATTTCCTCATTGTAAGATGTTAAACTACATGGAAAAAAATCATAAAGAATGCAATGCAATAAACTTTATGATCTCTCATAGAACTATGTACATCTTGATTCCTACCCACACAAGATACATAGAGATTCCTTGATCCTCGATCTTGGCCCATCCCCACAATGAAATGCCCCATCATATCATCTACCTCCCAAAACATGTTATGGGGAACCTATTTCCACTCTTTGTTTCTCACGTCAAGTATAACTCACACGATCATAGTATTAATGGTAAGGATTCTCTAACACCAACGAGTTATAAAGAAGTATGGTAGACCCACCACCTATAGAAAAAAAACATTCCCACCCCCAATTCTAATCCAAATCAGTACATGGAACATTTAGAACTATGTATCGCTAGATTCCTACCCATGCAAGATATGTTGTGAAGATCGGATTTGGAATCCCATCCTAGAAATCATAAAAAAACTCACTCACCTATTCTTACACATGGAATGAGCCAAATCAGTTTAGGGAACATTTAGAACTATGTATGGATTGATTCATACTCGTGCATGATATGTAGTGACGCTAAGATTTGTAATCCTATCCCAACCACCGTATAAAATTCCCCTTCCCCCTTTTGTAGGTCAGACTTTTATGGGGTGTCCGGGAAAGGTCCTAATCACATGACAAGAAATAGTGAAAATTTTCAGGAGTTATGTGTATCCCTGTCCTCGGTGTTATAAGATCCCACACATCCACCCCCCCCCCCCCCCCACACACACATGTGATGTCAAAAGATTCTACTTCCCCTTATACATATTGAGTCAGACCTATGTGCAAGCTCCAGTAGTTCATATTTAATCATTTTTTGGGTATTCTTTACATTCTCTGGGCACATCTTTCTCATTTTTCCAACTCTATACCCCAGGAAAACAAGGATCCCCATAATCATTCAAGGAAATCTGAGATGGAAAGCCAATGTCATGCAGACAACTTTGTTGAACTATGGACATCAAGACCTGCTGGCTCTGCCTATGTTTCCCACGTAGATGGTATTCAATCAAAGGAAAATTAGTCCCCAAGGGAGTCCTCTTCCATATCAGTACTCCCAATATCTTACAAGCCCCATGTCATTACTCTTTATTCAAGATTCCCCCGGGACTATGGATTCAACCGTATATCATCACTATAGTCTATGGAACAACAAAACATCCTGATTGGGATTAACTCAAAACTATTAATGAACTTTTGGACAAAATAATCATACTCACATCGTGACTCTAAAACCGAATAGCATCTTGTCCTCGCTGCAAGACATTTAGCTATGGGGCAAAAATCATCATTGTTGTACAACATTATTATAAGGCCCCGACCTTAAACATCACTTAATCTTGAGTTACTTCAAGAATACACGTTGAGAATCTTTTTAGGTTTATAGTTTTAGAGAATTAGATCATAAAACATGCATTACATTCCACACTTAAACAAAGTGGCTACATAAAAGATAGTACTCATTTTTTCCATCAACGGAAACATCTTTAAAATAAAACATGGATTCTTTCTTGACACTTCATTGACACTATCATCCCATCATGTACCTTTCCCTTGACCTGTGAAAAACATTTCAAAAACATGGGATGAGCATAAAAATCTTAGTAAGGGATATAAAAATATGGAAAGGAAACATGAGTACATGTGTACATAAGAATCAATGAAACCATACTTTACCCATAAAACATAAGCACTTTAACATACCTCATCAAATCATGAATAAAACATAGAAATCATAAGACATAAAGGTAACTTGAGGCATTCATAGCATTCTTACGTAGGGAGTAACCCTCTTGGTTATGTTTGGAATACCCATCACTGTATATTCCCTAAATATCTTCGAGAAACCTTAACGTTTAACCCCTTCGCGTTACCCAATGCATTGGAGAGCTATATCGGGATCACCCACCCTTATTTTGTCATGGAACCACCAGTCTTCATAACAATTCTCAAGAACCATAACATAATCGTATCACATAAAACATGCATAAAGGAAACATAACATTTCCACATTTCAATCACAAGATATCAATACAACACATTGATATAATAAAAAATTATGAAAACATTTTCAATACCAAAATAAAATAAAAGTAAAACATGGAATTTATTTTTCTTTAAAAAAAGGTATGGCTTGTAAAGGAAGCCGAAACTTAAATAATGGTCATGGCGGTGGAGAAGTCGTTGTCGCCGCATACGTACGACAAAAAAATTCCCTTTTGTCATTTAGTAAAATGCTTCATATAAAAACAATTCCTTTTGGATAAACGTAAAAGTAAAAGGGGGTTTATACACCATATAAAATAAGGTTCTGTATAAAGCAAAATATGCGTCAATGAAAGGAGATTGAGACGAAGTCCCATACCTCGGGTCCGACTTGACTCGATCGTTCATTAATGTCCTGAATAATAAATTTTAGTTAATTTCTACTTTCTTAATAACCTTTTTTAAGTTCATTATTCCTTTTATATCACTTATTACCATGTCATGAACACTATGTAATTATTTAAGTTAATAACGGTCGTTTTAACGATCATTGGTACTTGAGTCAAAAATAAACTCTTTATAATTACAAGTTGTTCATGTATCCATTTTATCCAAAGTTATACTCATGATGTAGATATCATATATATCATATATATCCAGTATATACATTCATTTATAATATTACATAATCATTTAGAGGTAAGACATGAAATGCACCATTCATGGAGGCGTTAAGCCGTACGTACGCATGAACGCTACTTTCATTTCTATTTCATATTTTATGGAATGGAATCATAATGATATAAAGGTATATTATAATTCCAGTATAATATAATATATAAAATCATTAATTACATCTTTTATATGTCCCACATATGGCATGAACGAATCAAATCTATTTGAGGGGGCGGTAGTCCGCACTTCCTAATATGAAGATATGGCGTTTACCCATAATGGAAACCATAAAGGTATTCCATAAATGAAAAATACAGAAGCTTATGTAACACATAAACATATTATATATCATATATAAATATAGTTACATCTTAATGTCCACCTCTGAAGGTGTTAAAAGAATATTGAACAATCATCGTTTCGTGAGGCAGGAATTCACCATCCACGGAAACAGTATGTTCTTTAACCATTAGATGTAGGTGTGTGTAAGTGTAGCTAGAATAATTCTTATAAAAACATCCTATTATATGGAATATAATTTTTTTGTTACAAAATAAATGAATAAAAATAGGTTAGGGTGTTGGATAAGAAAAATAATTCATAAGAACATAAGAGAAGACAATGCCTTTAAATCTATTAACACTTTTTGATTTGAGCTCAAAGGCTTCCTTGGGAAGAATTATGCCCAATGTTAGGATTCTAAGAGTTATATATGGATGTGGAGAGACAAAGTGGGCAGGGTTTGGCCTAGCCAAAGGCTTTGTACGTGTGGGTAAGGTGGTAGATGTGGGGGCCTTTTATAAGAGAAGAGGAGGGGCACTCTTGGAAAGTTAAGAAAAGATACTTTGCTATAAAATGATTTTTGGATAGCAAAGGTCCCACAATTATAAATTTCTAGGATAAGGTGATAAGGGTTCGAAATACACCCATCCAATAGGTTTTTGACAAGTGTAGGTCTTATATTTTACATTTTATTTTCATTTTATTTAAATCGTTAAATAATGAGGTCATCGCTGCATCATCATGGTGTCATAAATAATTTAATTTATTTAATGTCTAAAAATTAGAAACAAAATATCATGATGTAATAAATATTTTAATCTTTCCAATGACTTTTTATAGTAAAAACTCTGACTTGTATAACCCCATGTAAATTTTTTTTAGTAAAATAACTCATGTTTGTGACATTTTTACTTTAACATTAAATAAAAGGCATTAATGACTTTATCTTACCCAAGTGGCTCCATGGGGTCCCAAAAATTGACCCATGAGTTTTCATGGTCGGCCATGACACATCAAATAAGGGTAGTACATGTGTCTAGGTCATTTCATATTATTAAAACATTATTTTTACCTTAAATTACACTAATTACCTCTAATCGCGATTAAAAACATAAAAGTTACTATTCGCAAAAAAATTATTTTAATCCCATTGAACAACATTTTAATTCTTAATTACAACCATGTATGTCAGATTTTTTAAATTCAAAACAAATATGTGGTAAAATTTCATTTAAACGAAAAATCAGTTTTTTTAAGTACCACTTAGTGGTTTCACTATTCATCAAAAATTGAAGTTTTTCAGAAAAATACCAAAACATCACCCTAAGATATATTTGATATTCTGAATTCAAAAATGATTTATATTTTTCAAAATTCAAAACATATATGTTAAATTAATTAATTTAATAATTAATTCCCGTTGTCAGAGCAAATAGCGTGTTTTTATGAAACAATAAGTATCAAAATATTGACACTAGTTTAAGTCCAATTTCAAAGTGAAATTAATTCCAATGACCACCATTGGATTAAATGAAAAAAATATATTCTAATTTCACTTTAAAACCAATTAAAAATATAATCTAATCATATAAATAAATTAGATGAAAAAGCAGTTTTGATGTAAAATGCAGTATTTTTCACTATTCAAAAAAATGAACATTGTCAGAAAAATACCAAAAATTTATCCAATGTAAATTTCAATGTCCCAATCATAAAGAATGTGTTTATTTTGAAAAATATAGATTATAAAATTGTCAAAATTTTGATTTAAAAATGGTTTTCCATCAAAAGGCAGTAAGAAAATCTTTTAAAAATATTAGTGTATTCCATGCATAAGATTGGATTTATTCTCATTTTAAGCCTCTAAAACACTATCTAATTCATTAATAGACATAGATAAAAATATCTATTATTCATTACTTACGTGGGATGTTACATCCTTCCCCCCTTTAGAAAATTTCTTCCCCGCAATTTATTTACTTATCGAATAAGTGGGGGTATTTAGGCCTCATTGCATTTTCAGATTCCCATGTTGCCTCTTCAATCATGTGGATTTTCAAAAAAAAACCTTTACCTGATGAATCACCTTATTCCATAACACTTCCTCCCTATGGTCAAGAATCTGGATAGGTTGTTCCTCATAAGATAGTTTCTCTTCTAGCTAAACTACCTCTGGACTCAAAACATGAGATGGATCTGGCATATACTTTCTCAACATCGAAACATGAAAAACATTGTGTACCTGAGATAAACTGAGAGGTAAAGCCACTCAGTAAGCAATTTATCCAACTCTCTTCCAAAATTTCATATGGTCCAATGAACCTTGGACTCAGCTTTCCATTCTTACCAAATCTCATCATACTTTTCCATGGTGAGACTTTGAGAAAAACGTGATCACCTATCTCAAAAGATAGACCCTTCCTCCGGTTATCCGCATAAATCTTCTTCCTGTTCTGAGCTGTTCTCATGTGTTTCTGTATCAGCTGAACTTTTTCTGCCAACTCTTCTACCAATTCTGGTCCCATCATCTTCCTTTCACCCACTTCATCCCAGAAAGATGGAGTTTGACACCGCTTCCCATATAACGCCTCAAATTGTGCCATCTGTATACTGGAATGAAAACTATTATTATATGAAAACTCAACCAAAGAAAGATGTTGGTCCCAAATTCCCTGATAATCCATCGAACAAGCACGTAGCATGTCTTCCAATTTCTGAATTGTTCGTTCTGACTACCAATCTGATTGGCGATGAAAAGTTGTACTAAAATTTAATTCAGTACCCAACGACTTCTGAAGGCCTTTCCAAAAGTTAGAAGTGAACCAAGAATCAAGACAAGATACAATGGAGAGAGGAAATCCATGTAACCAGACTATCTCTTTAAGATAAAAACGGGAATGTTGATCTAGGGAAAAGTATCTCGTATAGAAAGTAAATGAGCAGATTTAGTCATGCGATCAACAATAAACCAGATTGCATTATTACCTCGAGGTGTCTTCGGCAATCCCACAATGAAGTCCATGGATATATTCTCCCATTTCCACTCTGGCAATGGTAAAGGCTGAAGCATCCCTTTCAGTAATTGCCTCTCTGCTTTAACCTGTTGAGAAGTCAAACACATCACAGTAAAATCAGTAATATCTCTTTTCATTCCATCCCACCATTAATACTCCCGCAGATCTCTGTACATCTTAGTACTGCCAGGATGAACTGAAAACGGAGAACTATGAGATTCACATAACAACTCTCTCTTCAACTGTGAATCACAAGGCACACACAAACTCTTCCCAAATCTCAAAACCCAATCATTATCAATGTTGAATTCAGGAAACTTACCCTTCTGAACCAGCACTACCGTTTTCTGCAACTCATTTTCTTGCTTCTATGCTTTCTTAATTTTTTCTGATAGATAAGATTTCATTGATACCTAAAACAAAAGATAATTACATCCTACACCAACAAATTCTATACCAAAGATCATAAAATCCTTAACCAGAGGATCACGTTCCAAACACCACATTATTAATGAAGCATTACTTTTTCGACTCAAAGAATCAGCCACTTTATTTTCTTTTCTCAAATGGTAATGAATTGTAAAATTATAATCCTTTATTGATTATAGCCATCTCCTATATCTCATGTTCAATTCTTTCTAATTGAATATATACTTTAAATTTTTGTGATCGGTATATATTTCACACTTTACTCTATAAAAATGATGCCTCCAAATTTTTAAAGTGAAACCAACAGAAGATAATTCCAAATCATGTGTAGGGTAATTTACCTCATAAGTTTTCAACTGTCGTGATGCATAAGCAATTACCTGAACATTCTGCATTAATATGCAACCAAGTCCTCTCAATGAAGCATCACTGTAGATAACAAACTCCCCATTCCTAGAAGGTAGTTCCAAAACTGGAGCATTCACCAATCTTCTTTTCAGTTCCTGAAAAAAATCATCACATTCTTTTTTCCAGATAAACTTAACACCCTTCCGAGTTAGCTTAGTCATTGGACTAGATAACCGTGAAAAGTTTCTAACAAACCTTCGGTAATAGCCTTCCAAACCAAGGAAGCTATGAATCTCAGTTACATTTGTGGGTCTTGGCCATTTTTCCACAACCATTATTTTTGCAGGATCAGTTATCCCATCTTTAGAGACAATGTGACCAAGGAAAGAAATTTGTTGCAACAAAAACTCACACTTTCTGAATTTCCCATACAATTTATTTTCATTTAAGGTTTTCAAAATAACCCTTAAAAGTCTTTCATTATCCTATTTACTTTTAGAAAACCCCAAATATCATCAATGAAAACAACCAACATTTTTCACCTGAGTCAACTAATCCATCACTGTAACAAACTGTTTAGTTCTGATTCTGACCATCTCAGGATACTATTTTGATAGGTCATTTCCTCTATATGCTTTCCCAGAAAATCTGTTTTCTTTCCTCTATGAAAAACCATTCTTAACAAACATGTCTTAGATGAAGCAACATGGTAATCTTTAAATGCTATATCATTTAAATCATACCATAAATTAATTTATAATTTAACAATTTTCAAACTCCTAAAGTTGTCAAAACCGACCTCTGATACCAACTATAAGGCCCCGACCTTAAACATCACTTAATCTTGAGTTACTTCAAAAATACACGTTGAGGATCTTTTCAGGTTTAGAGTTTTAGAGAATTAGATCATAAAACATGCATTCCATTCCACACATAAACAAAGTGGTTATATAAAAGATAGTACTCATTTTTTCCATCAACGGAAACATGTTTAAAATAAAACATGCATTCTTTCTTGACACATCATTGACACTATCATCACATCATGTACCTTTCCCTTGACCTATGAAAAACATTTCAAAAACTTGGTATGAGCATAAAAAGCTCAGTAAGGGATATAAAAACATGTAAAGGAAACATGAGTACATGTGTACATAAGAATCAATGAAATCATACGTTACCCATAAAACATAAGAACGTTAACATACCTAATCAAATCCTGAATAAAACATAGAAATCATAAGACATAAAGGTAACTTGAGAAATTCATAGAATTCTTACGTAGGGAGTAACCCTCTTGGTTACGTTTGGAATACCCATCACAGTACATTCCCTAAATCTCTTCAGAGAAACCTTAACGTTTAACCCCTTTGTGTTACCCAATGCATTGGAGAGCTATATCGGGCTCACCCGCCCTTAGTTTATCATGGAACCACCCGTCTTCATAACAATTCCCAAGAACCATAACATAATCATATCACATAAAACATGCATAAAGGAAACATAACATTTCAACATTTCAATCACAAGATATCAAAAAAACACATTCTTATAATAAAAACATTATGAAAACCATTTTAAATACCAAAATAAAATAAAATGAAAACATGGTATTTATTTTTCTTTTAAAAAAGGTATGGCTTGTAGAGGAAGCCGAAACATAAATAATGGTCACGGCAGTGGAGAAGTCGTTGTCGCCGCATACGTATGAAAAAAACATTCCCTTTTATCATTTAGTAAAACGCTTCGTATAAAAAAGATTCATTTTGGATAAACGTAAAAGTCAAAGGGGATTATACACCATATAAAAGAAAGTAGTGTATAAAGCAAAATATGCCTCAATGAAAGGAGATTGAGACGAAGTCCCATACCTCGGGTCCGACTTGACTCGATCGTTCTTTAATGTCCTGAATAATAAATTTGAGTTAATTTATACTTTATTAAAAAACTTTTTCAAGTTAATTATTCCTTTTATATCACTTATTACTTTTTCATGAACACTATGTAATTATTTAAGTTAATAACGGTCGTTTTAACGATCATTGGTACTTGAGTAAAAAATAAACTCTTTGTAATTACAATTTGTTCATGTATCCATTATATCCAGAGTTATACTCATGATTTAAATATCATATATATCATATATATCCATTATATAAATGCATTTATAATATTACGTAATCATTTATAGGTAAGAAATGAAATGCACCGTTCATGGAGACGGTAAGCCGTACGTACGCATGAACGCTACATTCATTTCTATTTCGTATTTTATGGAATGGAATCATAATGATATAAAGGTATATTATAATTCCAGTATAATATCATATATAAAATCATTAATTACATCCTTTATACGTCCCACATATGGCATTAACGAATGAAATCACTTTGACTGGGCGGTAGTCCGCACTCTTAAAATGAAGATATCGCGTTTACCGATAATGGAAACCATAAAGGTATGCCATAAATGAAAAATACATAAGATTAAGTAAAACATAAACATATTATATATCATATATAAATATAGTTTCATCTTAATTTCCACCTTTTATGGTGTTAAAATAATATTGAACAATCATCGTTTCGTCAGGCAGAAATTCGCTATCCACGAAAACAGTATGTTCTTTAACCATTAGATGTAGGTGTGTGTAAGTGTAGCTCGAATACTTCTTATAAAAACATCCTAATATATGGAAGATACTGGTTTTGTTACAAAATAAAGGAATAAAAATAGTTTAGGGGCTTGGAGAAGAAAAATAAAACATAAGAATACAAGAGAAGACACTACCTTTAAATCGGGTAAATCTTTTTAATTTGAGCTCAAAGGATTCCTTGGGAAGAATTATGCCCAAAGTGAGGCTTATAAGAGTTATATAGGGATGTGGAGAGACAAAATGTGCAGGGGTTGGCCGAGAAAAAGGCTTTGGAAGTGTGGGTATGGTGATAGATGTGGGGGCATTTTATAAGAGGAGAGGCGGGGCACTCTTGGAAAGTTAAGAAAAGATACTTTGCTATAAAATGATTTTCGGATACAGAAGGTCCCACAATTATAAATTTCTAGGATAAGGTGATAAGGGTTTTAA
The DNA here is from genome assembly GCA_963277665.1 of Viscum album. Classification (NCBI taxonomy): domain Eukaryota; kingdom Viridiplantae; phylum Streptophyta; class Magnoliopsida; order Santalales; family Viscaceae; genus Viscum; species Viscum album. The sequence goes on along the minus strand of OY728143.1, from coordinate 1,059,037,447 downwards.
ATCCACTAATATTATAGGTTTTTGACAAGTGTAGGTCTTAGATTTTACATTATATTTTCATTTTATTTAAATCGTTAAATAATGAGGTCATCACTACATCATCATGGTGTCAAAAAATTTATTTATTTTAATGTCTAAAAATTAGAAAAAAAATATCATGATGTAGGAAATATTTTTAGCTTTCCAATGACTATTTATAGTCAAATAAATGACTTGTATAACCCCATGTAAAAATTGTTTTATTAAAATAACTCATGTTTGTGACATTTTTACTTTAACATTAAATAAAAGGAATTAATGTATTTATCTTACCCAAGTGGCTCCATGGGGTCCCACAAATAGACCCATGGGATTTCTTGGTCGGCAATGAAACATCCAATAATTAATGGACATGTTTCTAAGTCATTTCATATTATTAAAACATTATTTTTAACTTAAATTTCACTAATTACCTCTAACCGTGATTAAAAACTTAAAAGTTACTATTCACCAAAAAATTATTTTAATCCCAATGAACCACATTTTACTTCTTAATGACAACCATGTATGTCGGATTTTTTGAAATTCAAAACACAGAGGTGGTAAATTTTCATTTAAACAAAAAATCAGTTTTTTAAGTACAACTTAGTGGTTTCACTATTCATCAAAAATTGATGTTTTTCAGAAAAATACCAAAACTTCACCCTAAGATATATTTGATATTCCAGATTCAAAAATGATTTTTGTTTTACAAAATTCAAAACATATAAGTTACATTAGTTAATTTAATAATTAATTCCCGCTGTCAGAGCAAATAGCTTGTTTCTATGAAACAATAAGTATCAAAAGATTGACACTATTTTAAGTCCAATTTCAAAGTGAAATTAATTCCAATGACCACCATTGAATTAAATGGTAAAAATATATTCTAATTTCACTTTAAAACCAATTAAAAAGATAATCTAATCATATAAATAAATTAGGTGAAAATGCTGTTTTGATGTAAAATGCAGTATTTTTCACTATTCAAAAAAAATGAACATTGTCAGAAAAATACCAAAAAAATTTCCAATGTAAATTTCAATGTCCCTATCATAAATAATATGTTTATTTTGACAAGTATAGATTATAAAATTGTCAAAATTTTAATTTAAAAATGGTTTTCCATCAAAAGGAAGTAAGACAATCTTTTAAAAATATTAACGTATTCCATGCTTAAGATTGGATTTATTCTAATTTTAAGCCTCTAAAACACTGTCTAATTCATTAATAGACATAGATAAAAATATCTATTATTCAATACTTACTTGGGATGTTACAGTTATACTACATAGATATGTTTTAACCCAATGTGCCCCCTGATGTTGAATTTTATATTCTTAGGAAATGACACAAAATCCTCGTAATCCGTTGTTTATCACACCGATCATAGAGCACATGAGATTAGGTATCTTAGAGAGAGATCCACAGTGAATTTATGGCCTAAAAACCTAGGAATTTGGTCATACTAGTATGACCCTAAATGGAATGTTAAGGTTCCCTTCCCTGAGAGGAAAACCACGCCCGAGCCATATGATGATAAGTGATCGGGTACCCCAAAAATGGGCCGAATTCCTCACCCTACGTGTGAGTTAGATTGACATAAGGGATACCTAATTCCATGAGTAAATAGTAGCCCAAATGTCCCCAATATTTCTGGAAAAACTTTTTTCATACCTCAAACTCTATATACTGAGTAAACTTGAATCCCAATAATCAATCAAGGCCATAAAATATGGAAGGACAATATCCAGAGGTCACCTTTTTTTGACAATGCACATCGTGTCTTGGTGTCTCTGCATATGTTTCCTATAAAAATGGTTGTCAATCAAAAGAAAATTCGTCCCCAAGAGAGGCCTCTCATATCTTAGTATGCCCAATGGCTTCCAAGCCTCTTTCCATCCATCCTGATCCAAGGGCCCTTTATTTCATGGTTTAAATTTTTCTCCCTACACACATCGTGGATATATCAGAACATCTAGGCCTAATATATCGTTGGTCCCTATTAATATTTCAAAAGATACCCCATCTATATGCGTCAAGTTAATCTTCCTACAAAATGAGAGTTCCACCACTCATTTGTTGGTCCCCCCCCCAAAGAAGTTCTGTTAAAATTCCCTTTTGTGTTTAGGTGTACCCCTTTTCAATGGTCACATTCCATATTCAAGAACTTTCTCAATCTTAAAAATCCTCAAGAGAAATCGTAGATGTATGGCTAGTTTCATACAGAAACTATTTATTACTATTACCATCATTCCTTGAAAGCTCTGCATATAACGCCCACAAAACAGCTATCAATCAAAGGAAAATTCATTATCAGAAGAGTCATTTCCAACTTCTGTATGATCAAACAACATTCATGTCTTTTCACACTCTAGGATTTGGAAATCTTCTAGATAATGGTTTACATGCCATATTCTTTCCAAATTCCTCTTACATATAAAAGACTTCTAACTGAACTAACAATTCACCAGCTCTCTCATGTTGATGTAAGAAACATGCGGAATAGTTTCCCACACAAAGAAAATATTAATGACCCTAATATTTTTATACACCACTACTCAGGCTAGCCACTCGCTGTGTCTACCAACATAAAAATAAATTCTAAATATTGGATAACCCAACTAGGAAATTAGAGATAGAATGTTAGTGTCTTGTATACACTATTAATTGACACATCATTCCCTCATGGATATTCATACGTTTCCCATAAAATAGGCTATCAATTAAAGGCAAGTTCTTCCCCATGTGAGTCTTTTACTACCATCGTACACATAAAATGGATTCCAAGCCTCATTATTTCCCAAATTCACAAGTTTAGGGTTAAGAAAAATCCCTAACCCCTGTTTGAAAGATATTGGGACATTCTCAGCCACTATTCCCAAATTAGGTCCCTGACCCATTAAGTTTGGTGACAAATGTTCAACTTAAATCATTAGTAATAAGTTTTATAGGGAGGACTGTGAACTTCCAACGAAAAAGATGTCATAATTTTTTGAGGGAAATAATTAGAAGGCATCTTTGGGTAAAAGTCAATTATCAGCTCATTAAAAATGTTGATCCATCGAAAAAGGCGTAAACCATGTTAGGTCACAAACCCACAGAGGGAGGCCTAAGTAAAAGTCAATTTATGCCTGCTAATCTCATGCCATATTAGATTAGAAAAAAATTAGTGTAATAATGAAAAAGACATAAAAGTTCAGGAGGTGTTCCATAAAACCTCACCAATAGTCGAACTACACTCGTTGATTCCCATGACTCAGACAAAAATTAGAGCCCAATTCAATTATTCCGGTTTAATGATCATGGTATAAAATTAATACATGATCGGAATGATGTTTACATGATTGATTATGATTAATTGACATGATATTAAAAGGAAAAGAAATGGTATTTAATGGAAAATCGGTTTCATTGAGATCATCTTAAATGGGGGACCACCCACACTTTAGAGTCTCTCCAAAATATCATAGAACGGGGAAGAGAACATATCTTGATTTGGGATGGAACTACAACAAGTCTCGTTTTTTCCTTTTCAAATGTATGGAAATTGATTACGACGTGTCGTCAATAGTTTTCTCCAAAGAAGCTCTATCCTCCATTTTGGGATTGACTATCAGACGCACCGACTCTAGAATGACTTTAAGGTCCCACTCTTTAATCATGATGGATTCATAGTTGGCATGAAAAGATTCCAGTTGATCCCTCAACCTTATTATATAGGCCTCTCACTCCTATGTCTCATCTCTTTGGGAGTCCACCTAATCATGACCCTTAACCTCCTCAGCCATTAGAAGATCAAATTCTTCTCAATCATCTCAGAAGGTCACCACAGGGTGATGGGAAGAGTTCAACTTGTACAACATCTCCTCACAGGATACCAGGTATTCTTCGGCTATGATGATTTGGTAGATGAGGTGGTGTAATTGATGATAATCAAAGTTTCTAGAACCCAGCATTGTGAGTAACCACTATTAATTATTAGTTTCATCGTCAAAATTGGTCATAGGTTTCTCCATTCCAAGAGCACATAACCTACAATACACCATCTTCTACACTACCTGGTTCCTCCCTACAGCACTAGTACCGTGGTCTTCCTACACCGTAACGTGTTTATAAGTAGCATGCATCCTCACAAAAGTGGGGAGGGACCTAAGATAGGTCACCCAAGAGTGTTACACTCTTTTCCCTTATATGGATCTACATATGGAGCTGGATGTGGAGGACTAGCCGCATCTTCAGAGGTGATCAGTGATTCTCTAGTAGTGGAAGCCTCATTAAGGTCTTGGGTAGTATTCGCATAAGGGAGGTAGTCTAAATCACTCCCCACTTAGATAGTTTTTACTCAAGAATCCCCTGCCAGATGCTTTTGATGAATAACAGAGCATCTTCTTACCAAAATGGAAAGAAAATTTGGTGTAGCTATCGTGGATGTTGTAGGGACAAGATTATAAGGCGTAACCATCACAATATTCAAAGTAGAAGGAGTGTGTGGAATTGTAATTTAGGAAAAAGGGGGCAAGCAATGGTAAATGGTTTCTTCACCCAACAAACTGTTTCTTTTAGAATCTTGTGGGGGTAACATTCCACCCACAGTCAGGCATGATGTTGCAACAGAAAAGTGTATTTTCATATATTGGGGATGATAACTTCTCTATAGGCACCTTCATGCATCATCATAATCCATAATTGGTGAAAATGTATAGGATGATACTCTCCCCTTAACTGAATAGCCGGAAGTAGTGAAATCTATTGGATTCATCCAAATTTTTAGGAAAACCAGTGGGGGAGGTATGGCTCACAAATGACTACTCAATATGTACAACTGGTGAGCATCTCATCACAAAGTGTGATAAGGTACTAGGATTCCTCTAAAGAACCGTCCCAACCACCTCTTAATGAACTATGAGGTGCAAGATGCGGTGAAAAGGATTAACAAGAAGCATCATTCAGCAACCCAACCACGTCAATAATTCTTAGAGTCTTAGGAAGAACATAAAAAATATTGAGATGGGAAGGTTGAAAGTTAGAACGAGGAACCAATGTAGTATGTGAGTATTCATAACAGAGGGAGTGTTCTTCCATCCACCCATCCAGAAATTGAAATGGTCCACTAAGATGGTGTGGGGTCCTACCATCCAATTTTTTTTACAAAAACTCATAATGTCGAGCAATAGTGGGAAGGGAAAAATTAATAGGTCAAACCTCTACCATCATGATCACCATCATCAGAGTACATGCCCAAACCCTGGTATAGACATTGCTGGATCGGAAAATCCATCCACTAAAAAACATGGGAAAACCCCTTCTAATCTAAGTGCATGTGAAATGTCTGGTTGAATCTTGTATCCCCATGTGGTATATCATCCCACTTCTTGGGCAGCACAATAAAACCCTAGAGTCTGGTGAGCCTGATGGGATGGATGAGTTCAACTAAGGCAATCCCTCGGCTTGGGTTTGTTTTCCTGTAAGAATGACCCGGTCCACGCCTTGAATGGGATGAGAGACCAAGCCTTAAGGGTATGATCATGTAATACCTCTACTGTGACCATTAAACTCTTTGTCAAACGGGACACATGGTCAGTAACATTCCATGTAGCAGCTGGCAGGAGAAACTCGTTGTACATTTCTCCAATGATAGGGAGTCCTCCAAGCTATTGGATATCCCATAAGATGATTTCCACCTCCCCATTCAATAAGTGGAAGTTGTTGGTGCTTGAACAGAAGTGGCTCAGTATCTCAAGATGGATTTCTCTTTGAGAGAAGCATGCTGACTAAGAAAAATATGTAGCCTGATACAAGTCCATTGCCTCCAACTTATCGGGGGACTCCAAACTCGTCTCATGTTTCCACAATGCCCTAGACCATTCATTGGAGACACATCCTCCATCCAACAAATCCCACTTGTTGCTCCACCTGTCGTTGGGATTTTCTAGGGAGATATTGATAATGGATGGTTACTCTCAGGTGCCTAGTCTCGGGACACCATCGCGATGCCCGTGGTTTCCCTTAGTCCTTGTCGAGCCTCATACTTTAAAGATTTTCTTCTTAATTGGTGTGGCGATGACTTCCCCTACATGGGAAATGTTAGTACGATCATGTCCTTGTGGTTCCTCTAAGAGGAAGAAAGGGGTATTAGGGTCCTCCAACTACAGAGGAACATCTTCAGGGAGTCCAAATCTATAAATTAGAAACTATAATGATAGTGGATATTCTACGTTCTCTTCCATCAAGAAATACGTTAAGAAGCTATCACGAGGAATTATGTAGGCTATAAGATGATCCTCACTATTCCCTACTGTGGTGTCCATTTTTTCATAGGTTTTATGACAGTCTGTGAAGCATCCATTTTAGAATGCATAAGAAGATTCATAAGAAAAAAGAAATCAATATAATAATAATTAGTGGATAAAGGCTCGAGAAGAATGGATACAGGAGTTTAAATATGTCAGCACAAGGCTCTATGTATTGATCCTGGTAAGGGTTCGCGGTAGGCACATTCTGCGTACTTCATAATACGTGGAAGAGACCCTACCTACAACTACTGTATGCGGATTCCTTTCACCTCATACAACCGTGGTGCACATAACCATCCATGAGGCGTTGTAATGCTGATCATTGGCTGGTGAACATGCTGGTTTGTGGGAGGTGGATACAATGAACTCATGCCTCATTTCCTTCATGTTCAGAAGTTACAGATTAAATTTTATGTTCGGATTATTAGTTATTAAGTTTTGGTTCACCGATTCAATCTCGGGATGCGGAAATGCAAGCCGTGCAGTGTCCAGCTTCACGGAATCCGGATTTTAGATTTAAAATTCCATTGTGTTGTTCGTGAAAAACAAAATGTGGTTCGTAAACAAATAAATGGGAAAAATATCAGGTCACGGTATGTACGAAGCACTTCACGAACTTGATTTTCACAAGGACCACAGTATGAAAATGCTGAGGAAGCTGAGTGAATTGATAGCACTTTTCTCTACATGAAACGGTAAAAAACAAATGACATGGGAACCTGTATATAGGTGTGGTCCCCTCTTACCGATCTCATATGTTCTAACATGAACAATGTCAGTTCAGAACCGCTTCTACATCAGAATAGTCCCCTTTTCATTATAAATGGACCCCATTCTGATGGAGGGAATTTTTAGGGTCCTAAAAATTTTTCCAAGGGAAGAAAATACCCCCACAATCACCTTGTAGAAGGAATAATGTACGAATATATGTTTAGAAAGGTGAAGGGACTCAAATCAAGTTGAAAATTTGAAAATAAATTTGAAAGAATTAATTTTTTCAAAGAATCTCAATTGGTATGCATACCATAACCGGGAAAGGGTCATGAAACTTCTATATTGCAAACTACTAGGAAAATGGAACGATTTTCAAGCTATTAGCCCTTGGAGCGATGGACATCGAACAAGGTGCAACACAAACTGTGTTGCCTATGGACTCATTCACATGAAGGGAATCTGCATACCAATATATAAACTTATCAGTTCATAGAAGAAGCAAACTAGAAGGGTTCTATGAACCATGATCGTGAATTGTATCCTTTGAAAAAAAAAATTGGACCTAGTCTTTTGTGTGTTAGGATATCTCCTCATAGGCCTCCAAAAATGGTGCCTCATTCCCAATAGATAAAATTGTTCCAAAGCTCTATAAAAGGAACACTGAACGATGATGAGGGACAGAAGATGAAAGCTTTAAGGAAACCCATATATTGGAAGAAAGAGTTCAGAGAATATTCAGGCATCACCCTTGATTAATCGACGAAGCCTGAATTTTCAACCATGCTCTCCTCAGGTACAGCTAGTTGTGAACCATAAAATGAGGAAACATAATAATAAAAAGATAATCGTGAACCTAAATGGTTGAACCGAGAACCGTATTCTTATTGTAGATGAACTTCTTGTGAACAGTAATCCCCATGACCCTCTTTCAATATGGTGCTCCATGCAGTGTACCTCTACGCGGACTGAAACTGATGTCGCTTAATGCATCTGTACGTGGATGGAACCTATGGTTCCATGATGGGCCATGTATCCCTATGGTACGTAGTGATCTATACCCATTCCCATATACTACATCAGTATGCAGACAACCCCTCCTCCCACATACATCTACATTATGCGAAACTTCCCCCATCCCGTATAAGAAATTAGTATGTGGAATGGGGTGTTTTGGGTATTATTTCTTCTAGTTCCAACACCACCTCTCTATTACTATCAAGTCCCCCATAATCACTCTTTGAACCAGTCCTCCATCATCAATGAAAATCCTCCTATAATGCCACCAAAACCATATGATCAGACCATTGGGTGCCTCAGTGTGCCCCTTTGAGTCTACATACCCATGGTAAGTGGAGTCATGAAGGCTCTCCCCGTAATGGTTTGGGCTTCAAGAATCCATGTGGGTCTACATTTGCATGGTAACTTAGATTCCAACCATGGGATTCCAATGTGAACTTCCCTATTATAGGGATTAAGGGTGATCACTTTCTTTTCTGTTCAATGAGGAATAGTGACCAATCAAGGGAGTTATGTTCACTTCTCCTTTGATAAGGAAGAAACTCCTCCCACTTCCTAAAACGTATTCCAAGTCCCTCCCACTGAGGTAAGTCCCCAATCTTCTGAGGCTGAGCTGCATGACCTTTAATGTCATTTCACATTGAAACGTTCATCACACTACGACCTCGCCCACAATCCCCCTAGCCTTGTCTTCCATAGGATATCTCCCTACCTCTATCTAGGAAGGAATCATGTGGTGGGTTGAATCTCTCCCATCCTCTTTTTTATCACATCAATCATGACCCACGTGGTCTTAGAGGTTGGTGGAAATTACAGAATCCTCACAATCTGAACTACAAGAACTCTGATTCCTGATAATACTAGGATACGTACGACACCGACCTGAAGGCCTGAGCACAAAAGGGTTCCCTCACATAAAGGGTCCACCAAATTATGTCTCCATATATGGGTCTCCCCATTCGTAATCCCCAACACAATATGAACTACGAGAACTATAATTCCTAATAAAACCATAATACGTTGGACACATACCTAAAGGCTCGAGATCAAAAGGGTTCCCTCCCATAAAAGGTCCACCCAACCATGTCTCTAGAAATGGGAAGTCCCCATGCTTAAGCCCCAAAACATCTGAACTACGAGAACTCTGATTACTGATAAAACCAGGATATATAGGATGCCTACATGAAGTTCCAATATCAAAATGGTTCCCTCCCATAAAGGTTCCTCCCATGAATGTCTCCATAAATGCGAATCCCCCATGAGTAAGACCCAGCACAATCAAAACTACGATGACCCTGATTCCTGATAAAACCAGAATACATAGGATGCCTACCTGAAGGCCCAAGCTTAAAAGGGTGACCTCCCATAAAGGGTCCACCCAATCATGTCTCCATAAATGGTCATCCTCAATGCATAAGCCTTGGAAAATTTGAACTACAAGAACTTTGATTCTTGATAAAACAAGGATACATAGGATGCCTACCTGAAGGCCCGAGCTCAAAAGGGTTCCCTCCCATAAAGGGTACACCCAATCATGTATCTATAGAGGGGAAGCCCCCATGCATAATCCCCAGCACATCTAAACTATGAGAAAAATGATTCCAGATAAAACCAAGATACGTAGGATTCCTACTCGAAGGCCTCAGCTCAAAAGGGATCCCTCCCATAAAGGGTCCACTCAATCAGGCCCCCTCAAATGGGTAACTTTCGTGCATAATCCCCAACCCTTCCGAACTATGTTGATTCTAATTCTTCTTTCGAGGATACATAGGAACCCCATCTTATGGGTCTGATTCCACAATCAAATCACCTTCTGTCCCCCTGGATGATGATAAATGCCAGAGTGACTTATTGTATGGATCACTATAGCATCACCTCTGTATCATAAAATATATGCATTCCTATGACGATATTGCAATCCAAGGGTAGCTCATGGACACACTCATGAATGATCCAAGAATTCATGAACATATGAACCTGAATTAGATATATTATAGTCCCTGAACATGAAATAATATACCCCCAGAAGGGTGGAGTGATCCTAACTTCCCATTATCTCGACCAATGGAGTCCTCACGTGTCGTTGGCTAAATCATCAATCAATGACCACATTAATTGGGAAGGAAGGTCCATGAATTATGGATACCTGGTCCATCAAGTGTTTCTAGATCCACAAAAAAAACCTATTAGAGACCATCCAAAGAGATTATATCCGGGGAGGACTGATTACACAAGTACTTGACCACACACAATCTCACATTGGGACCATTTTACTGTGTAACCTTCTTTACAATGTGAAAATGGTGAATTACCCAGTTCTTATAGGGTTATTCAAATCTTATTTTAATGTATAATGATTTAGAATGGGTTGAAACAAAATAAATCATGAATTTTATAGGATTTCATCTTCAGAAAAGGGATGAGTGACGATCTTTGTCAGACTATTTCACAATCCCCCCAAAACATGCTACCTTGAAGGCGGAACAACTATGTTACATAAATATGATTTTTTCAAAATATTAATGTGATAATTTTTTTAAACAAAAAAATTATATTAGATAAATTTACAATTAAAAATATTTTAAAGAAAACTCACTATAAATTACTTAAAGGTAAGAAACCAAATCTTTCCTATATTAATTTTCTGGGTGTATGTTATTTATTTTAAATTGAATGTACAAATTATGGGAATTCATGTCTTGATGTTATAATGTAATACATAGGGGTATTGTACTAAAATAAGATATTCAAATAATTATAACAAAATTATCAAATATGTAGAGGAATATATTTATGTTAAATATTTTTATGAAAATTTGGAAATTAAATAAGATTTTGATCATTGTCTGGAATAGTTTAATGATATTCATTTTATGTGAAAAAATATCACAGGATAATAATTTAATTATAGAGGGGGGGAATAATACTTATCAGTTATATTATAAAAATAATTAAATTATTATTATTATCTCATTGAAAATATAGTTTCTAATTTTAATGATTAAACTGTAGAAAGTTTTTTTTTCAAATTTCAATGTGAATTATTCATTATAATATATTTGTACATTCAGAAGGATTTTTTTATTTGAATGATCATTATTGGACAATTTATATGCAATATGATCATTATTAATTTTCTTGGATTAATATTTTTTTTAGGTGAAGACCTATTGATAAGTATCTTATTGGAACAAAATGGATATTTTCGAATAAAATATATTAACATTTTGAAATTTTTAAGAATAAAGATTGAATTTTAGCTCAGGTTTATGTTCATTTATATATTATAGATTTTTATTAACCTTTTTTAACTATTTATAGGATTTATTTTGTCATAGTATTGATATATTTTTCATCTTTTCAAGGATTTAAGCAATTTTAAATAGATTTTATATGTTAATTTTTAAATGATTTTATCACTGAAGAAATTTATGTTTCTCAACAGACTATTTTTTAAAATGAGAATCATATTAATAATAATTGTAACTTATTAAATACATTATATTCTATTAATACATTTCCCAATGATTGAAATCATATACTTTTCTTCAAACTGATTTTAGAAAAGGTAAATTATATTATACATTATTTATTAACAGGATTTCCAGTGATATTGTAATTATAAAAATTTAAATTGATGATATTATTTTTGTATCATCAAGTGAAATTTTTCATTTGATTTTTTAACCTTGATAGAAAGTTTAATTGATAAGAGTAATATTATAGAACTTAATTCTTTTTGGGTCTACAATTTTTTAAATGAATGAGGTAATATTTTTGATGTAAGGTAAATATGAAAAATATTATGATATAAAATTATGTTTATATAATAATATTAATTCTAGAACCCCAATGAGAACTAATTGATAGTTAGATCCATATTTTCTTTGTAAATCCATGGTTCTTAAAAACATTGAGACATGAATAGTGGTTTTAATGATTTAGTTACTTTGAGAAATGATATAATTTTTAGAATTTATTTTTGTGCAATATTTCAAATTAATCCAATGTAATGAAACAAAAAATAAAATTATATATTATAATAAACGTAAAAAAATGTTAATTATGGATTTTTTTATTATAGAAATAACTATTTAAATTTTATTATTTTCTGTTATTCTCATTTTATTGGATAAAAAATAGTAGAACATATACTTTAGGTGTGATTTATTTTTATAATAAAGTTTTAACATCTGGAATACATTAAAACATAAAATTGGGGATTTATTGAACACTGAAAGTTTATATATGTTTAGTTCGGTTTTTTGTTCTCAATCATAATTTATTAGACTGTTTTTGTATAAGGAATTTTTAAAAAATTACTATATAATATGAAAAGTTTTCTTGTTCTTTAAATATAAAAAAAATAAAATAAAACATTATAGAAAATAATTATCTCTTATTTCTTTTTATTAGCGATAATATTATAAATTGAGAAATCTTGAAAATGAATAAACTAAATACCATCTTAATAATAAAATTCTTAATCGATAGATTATTTAATTCATGATGTAATTATTTTTTCCATGATATTAAGGATGTTAGGTTTGAATGTTTATTTTAAATTAACATTCACTTATTTGGTGGAGGATATATCATGGTATTAAATTTTATTTCTGAAGAAATCATATATTTTAATTTATTTAATTCGTAAAATTATTTTAATGGGGGGAGAATTACATAATCATTTTTTGTAGTTTTGTTATTTTAAAAAGGGGATGCTTCTTTCTATGTAGTATTTTCTATGATTTGAAGTTTTTTTTTAATATTTTTAGTTTTAAAAATTAAAAATACCAAAAATATTTCACAAAATGATATTTTTATCATTATAAATGGTCCTTTAAAATTTATTGTAGCATCATATATTTAATGTTTTGTTATATTAGATGTGGTTGTTTTAATTTATTTTCAATAAATGATTATGAATTTCATTTTTTCTTATACCCATATCATGTTTGTAACTCTCTCAATTTCATGACCTACCAAATTCCATTCAACCACTTGAACTACTACATGTTAGGTATCCCATTGTAACCAAACTTAATCTATACGTGTATCTCATAGTCGATTGAATTTATATCATAATAAGTCATATTTTATTCTAATTGTTGGTCAATATTTTATTCATATGGCCATTTTATTTTTCTTATTTTGGTTGATTAATATTTTTCGATGAGGCTAATATTCCCCCTTGATCAATAATTTTTCCTCCTTCATTTTGTTTACCTCATTGTCAATACATTTGTTCTCAAAATTTATATCTGATAGTATATATATAAGGACCCAGCCTTAAACATCACTTAATCTTGAGTTACTTCAAGAATACACGTTGATGATCTTTTCAGGTTTAGAGTTTTAGAGAATTAGAACATAAAACATGAATTACATTCCACATTTAAACAAATTGGTTACATAAAAGATAGTATTAATTTTTCCCATCAATGGAAACATATTTAAAATAAAACATGGATTCTTTCTTGACACTTCCTTGACACTATCATCATATCATGTATCCTTCCCTTGACCTGTGAAAAACATTTCAAAAACTTGGGATGAGCATAAAAAGCTCAGTAAGGGATATAAAAATATATAAAGGAAACATGAGTACATGTATACCCAAGAATCAATGAAATAATACTATACTAATTAAACATAAGCACTTTAACATACCTCATCAAATCATGAGTAAATCATAGAAATCATAAGACATAAAGGTAACTTGAGGCTTTCATAACATTCTTACGTAGGGAGTAACCCTCTTGGTTATGTTTGGAATACCCATCACAGTATATTCCCTAAACCTTTTCAGAGAAACCTCAATGTTTAACCCCTTCGCATTACCCAATGCAATGGAGAGCTATATCGGGCTCACCCGCCCTTAGTTTATCATGGAACCACCCGTCTTCATAATAATGTCCAAGAACCATAATATAATCATATCACATAAAACATGCATAAAAGAAAACATTACATTTTCACCTTTCAATCACAAGATATCAATACAAGACATTCATATAAAAACATTATGAAAACCATTTTCAATACCAAAATAAAAGAAAAGTAAAACATGGTATTTATTTTTTATTTAAAAAAAAGGTATGGCTTGTAGAGGAAGTCGAAACTCAAATAATGGTCACGGCGGCGGGGAAGTCGTTGTCGCCGCATACATACGACAAAAACATTCCCTTTTGTCATTTAGTAAAATGCTTCGTATAAAAAAGATTCTTTTTGGATAAACATAAAAGTCAATGGGGTTTATACACCTTATAACAGAAGGTTGTGTATAAAAAAAATATGCCTCAATGAAAGGAGATTGAGACGAAGTCCCATACCTCGGGTCGGACATGACTCGATCATTCTTTAATGTCCTGAATAATAAACATGAGTTAATTTCCACTTTCATAAAATCCTTTTTCAAGTTCATTATTCCTTTTATATCACTTATTACCATTTCATGAACACTATGTAATTATTTAAGTTATACACGTTCGTTTTAACGATCATTGGTACGTGAGTCAAAAATAAACTCTTTATAATTACATGTTTTTCATGTATCCATTATATCCATAGTTATACTCCTGATATAGATATAATATATATCATATATATCCAGTGTATACATTCATTTATAATATTACATAATCATTTAGAGGTAAGAAATGAAATGCACCATTCATGGAGACGGTAAGCCGTACGTACGCATGAACGCTACCTTCATTTCTATTTCGTATTTTATGGAATGGAATCATAATGATATAAAGGTATATTATAATTCCAGTATAATATAATATATAAAATCATTAATTACATCCTTTATACGTCCCACATATGGAATTAACGAATCAAATCACATTGAGGGGGCGGTAGTCCGCACTTCCTAAAATGAAGATATCACATTTACCCATAATGGAAACCATAAAGGTATGCCATAAATGAAAAATACAGAAGATTAAGTAAAACATAAACATATTATATATCATATATAAATATAGTTTCATCTTAATGGCCACCTTTGAAGGTGTTAAAATAATATTGAAAATCATCGTTTCGTGAGGCAGAAATTGCCCATCAACAGAAACAGTATGATCTTTAACAATTATATGTAGGTGTGTGTAATTGTAGCTCTGATACTTCTTATAACAACATCCTAGTATATGGAATATACTGGTGTTGTTACAAAAGAAATGAATAAAAAGAGTTTAGGGGGTTGGAGAAAAAAAATAAAACATAAGCACACAAGAGAAGACGCTACCTTTAAATCGGGTAACTCTTTTTGATTTGAGCTCAAAGGATTCCTTGAGAAGAATTATGCCCAAAGTGAGGCTTCTAAGAGTTATAGAGGTATGTGTAGAGACAAAATGGGCAGGGGTTGGCCGAGCCAAAGTCTTTGGAGGTGTGGGTAAGGTGGTAGAGGTGGGGGCCTTTTATAATAGGAGAGGAGGGGCACTCTTGGAATGTTAAGAAAATATACTTTACTATAAAATGATTTTCGGATAAAAAAGGTCCCACAATTGTAAATTTCGAGGATAAGGTTATAAGGGTTCGAAATCCACCCATACAATAGGTTTTTGAACAGTGTACGTCTTATATTTTACATTATATTTTCATTTTATTTAAATCGTTAAATAATGAGGTCATCGCTGCATCATCATGCTGTCATAAATAATTTAATTTATTTTATGTGTAAAAATTATAAAACTAACATCATGATTTATGAAATCTTTTTAGCATTCCAAAGACTATTTATATTCAAAAATATGACTTGTAAAACCCCATGTAAAAATTGTTTTATTAAAATAACTCATGTTTGTGACATTTTTACTTTAATATTAAATAAAAGGCATTAATGTCTTCATCTTAGCCAAGTGGCTCCATGGGGTCCCAAAAATAGACCCATGGGTTGTCTTGGTCGGACATGACACGTCCAATATGGGTAGGACATCTATCTCGGTCATTTCATATCATTAAAAAAATTATTTTTACCTTTAATTACAGTAATTACCTCTAATCGCGATTACAAACTTAAAAGTTAGTATTCACCAAAAATTATTTTAATCCCATTGAACCACATTTTACTTCTTAATGACAACCATGTATATCAGATTTTTGAAATTCAAAACACATAGGTGGTAAAATTTCATTTAAATGAAAAATCCGTTTTTTTAAGTACCACTTAGTGGTTTCACTATTCATCAAAAATTGATGTTTTTCAGAAAAATACCAAAACTTCACCCTAAGATATATTTGATATTTAGAATTCAAAAATGATTTCTATTTTAAAAAATTCAAATCATATAAATTACATTAATTAATTTAATAATTAATTCCCACTGTCAGAGCAAATAGCATGTTTTTATGAAACAATACGTATCAAAAGATTGACACTAGTTTAAGTCCAATATCAAAGTGAAATTAATTCCAATGACCACCATTGGATTAAATGTTAAAAATATATTTTAATTTATCTTTAAAACCAATTAAAAATATAATCTAATAATATAAATTAATTAGATGAAAAAGCAGTTTTGATGTAAAATTCATTATTTTTCACTATTCAAAAAAATGAACATTGTCAGAAAAATACCAAAAATTTATCCAATGTAAATTTAAATTTCCCAATAATAAAGAATATGTTTATTTTGACAAATAGAGATTATAAAATTGTCAAAAGTTTGATTTAAAAATGGTTTTCCATCAAAAGGCTGTAAGACAATCTTTTAAATATATTAGTGTATTCCATGTTTAATATTGGATTTATTCTCATTTTAAGCCTCTAAACACTATCTAATTCATTAATAGACATAGATAAAAATATCTATTATTCATTACTTACTTGGGATGTTACATCCTTCCCCCCTTTAGAAAATTGTGTCCCCGCAATTTATTTATTTATCAAATTAGTGGGGGTATTTCGCATCTTCAATCATGTGGTTTTTCCCCAAAACCTTTACCTGATGAATCACCTTATTTCGTAACACTTGCTCCCTGTGGTTAGGAATCTAGATAGTTTTTTCCTCATAAGATAGGTTCTCTTCCATCTGAACTACCTCTTTAATCAAAACATGAGATGGATCTGGCATATACTTTCTCAACATCGAAACATGAAAAACTTTGTGTACATGAGATAAACTCGAAGGTAATTCCACTCGGTAAGAAACTGATCCAACTCTATCCAGAATTTTATATGGTCCAATGAACCTTGGACTCAGCTTTCCTTTCTTACCAAATCACATCACACTTTTCCATGGTGAGACTTTGAGAAAAACATCATCACCTATCTCAAAAGATAGATCCTTCCCCCGGTTATCCGCATAAATCTTCTTCCTGCTCTGAGCTGTTCTCATGTGTTTCTGTATCAGCTGAACTTTTTCTACCAACTCTTCTACCAATTCCGATCCCATCATCTTCCTTTCACTCACTTCATCCCAGAAAGTTGGAGTTCGACACCGCTTCCCATATAACGCCTCAAATGGTGCCATCTGTATACTAGAATGAAAACTATTGTTATATGAAAACTCAACAAAATAAAGATGTTAGTCCCAACTTCCCTGATAATCAATAGAATAAGCACGTAGCATATCTTCCAAAGTCTGAATTGGTCGTTCTGACTTCCCATCTGATTGGGGATAAAAATTTGTACTAAAATTTAATTCAGTACCCAATGACTCCTGAAGGCCTTTCAAAAATTTAGAAGTGAACCTGGGATCACGATCAGATACAATGGAGAGTGGAACTCCATGTAACCTGACTATCTCTTTATGATACAAATAGGAAAGTTGATCTAGGGAAAAAGTATCTCGTATAGCAAGGAAATGAGAAGATTTAGTCAAGCGATAAACAATAACCCAGATTGCATTATTACCTCGAGGTGTCTTCGGCAATCCCACAACGAAGTCCATGGATATATTCTCTCATTTCCACTCTGGCACTGGTAAAGGCTGAAGCATCCCTTCGGTAACTACCACTCTACTTTAACTTGTTGACAAGTCAAACACTTCATAGTAAAATCAGTAATATCTCATTTCATTCCATCCCACCAGTAATACTCCCGCAGATCTCTGTATATCTTAGTACTTCCAGGATGAACTGAAAATGGAGAACTATGAGCTTCACATAATGACTCTCTCTTCAACTTTTAATCACAAGGCACACACAAACTCTTCCCAAATCTCAAAACACAATCATTATCATTGTTGAATTTAGGAAACATACCCTTCTGAACCAGCTCTACCTTTTTCTGAAACTCACTGTCTTGCTTCTGTGCTTGCTTGATTCTGTCTGATAGAGAAGATTTCACAGATACCTGAAACAAAATATAAGGACATCCTGCACCAAAAACTTCTATGCCAAAGTTCATCAAATCAATAACCAAAGGATCACGTTCCAAACACAACATTGTTAATGAAGCATTACTTTTTCGACTCAAAGCATCATCCACTTTATTTACTTTTCCCGGATGGTAATGAATTGTACAATCATAATCCGTGATTTATTCTAGACATCTCCTCTGTCTCATGATCAATTCTTTTTGAGTGAATATATACTTTAAACTTTTGTGATTAGTATATATTTCACACATTACTCCATACAAATGATACCTCCAAATTTTTAAAGCGAAAACAACCGCAGCTAATTCCAAATCATGTGTAGGATAATTTACCTCATGAGTTTTCAAATGACGTGAAGCATAATCAATTACCTAATCATTCTGAATTAGGATGCAACCAAGTGCTTTCAATAAAGCATCACTGTAGATAACGAACTCCACATTCCTAAAAGGTAGTTCCAAAACTGAAGCATTGACCAATCTTCTTTTCAGTTCCAAAAAACAGTCATCACATTCTTTTGTCCAGAAAAACTTAACACCCTTCCGAGTTAGCATAGTCATTGGACTAGATAACCATGAAACATTTCTAACAAACCTTCGGTAATATCCTTCCAAACCAAGAAAACTACGAATCTCTGTTACAGTTGTGGGTCTTGGCCATTCTTCAACAACCTTTGTTTTTACAGGATCAACGGTTATCCCATCTTTAGAAACAATGTGACCAAGGAAAGAAATTTGTTTCAACCAAAACTCACACTTGATGAATTTACCATACAATTTATTTTCTTTTAAGGTTTGAAAACTAACCCTTAAATGTCTTTCATGCTCCTCTTTACTTTTAAAAAACACCAAAATATCATCAATGAAAACCACCACAAACTTATCCAAGAACTCATGGAAAATTTTATTCATTAAGTCCATGAATACATAAGGTAAATTGGTTAGCCCAAAAGGCATTAATAAAAATTTATAATGGCCATATCTTGTACGAAACACAGTCTTCGGAACATCTGCTTCTTTACCTTCAGCTGATGGTACCCCGATCTCATGTCAATCTTTGAAAAATACTAAGCTCCCTCGAGCTGATCAAACAAATCATCGATATGAGGAAATGGATATTTTTTCTTACCAGTGATGTTATTCAAGGCTCTATAATCAATGAAAAGTCTCATTAAACCATATTTCTTTTTAACAAATAAAATAGGAGCACCCCATGGTGATGTGCTTGGTCGAATGAAACCTTTCTCTAATAAATCTTTCAATTGCTCCTTCAACTCTAAAAGTTCAACTTGATCCATTCGATAAGGGGGTTTTGAAATTGGCTTAGCATCAGGAACTAAGTCAACAGTAAACTCAACTTCCTAATCTGGTATTATTCCAGGAAACTCATCAGGAAATACATCAGGATACTCATTTACCACCAGCACATCATTAATCTGAACAGTTCCCTTGTTTTCACCAATATGTGTAAGGTAAAATTCATTTACATCTTTTAAATGTTTCTCAGCCTCTTGATATGTTATCAATAGTAAGGGTTCATTCTTGTACACAAACAGAAAGTCTTTCTAAAAAGAAACTTCTTTAGCTCTACAGTCAATCTTAGCATGGTAAACAGAGATCCAATCCATACCCAGGATAACATCAAACTCTACTAGTGGTAAAACAATTAGGTTTGCATGTAGGTTCTTTCCACGGATAAGGATAGGAAGATTCTTATAAATTCTTTTTGCCTCAACATTTCCCCCAGGTGTTTTTACCACAAGTTCAGGAGCCATTTCTTGAGATAGTATTCCCATTTTACTAGAAAAGGTTTCAGAGATGAAAGAATGTGTAGACCCCGAATCAAACAGAATGCTGGCATAACCTAAAAAACAAACAAATTACCTGATACAACTTCATTTGATGGCCCAACATCTGCTGAAGTAGTTGCAAAGGATTTCACCACCCCTTTCTTCTTGTAGTCTAACTGCTTCCCATCACTCAAGCTCTTTGTCGGACACTCGTTTGCATAGTGACCCATCTCATTGAACTTAAAACATTTCACTAACTTTAAATCAAATTTGGTCTTACCATCACCCTGATCTTTTTCAGTGCAATCACGAGCCTTATGTCCCATCTTACCGCATCGGTAGCACTTTCCAGAATTCAGAAGACACTCCCTAGCATGCCTTTTACCACATTTATCACAAACTGGAAACTTATTTTTCTTACCATCAAACATTTTTGAATAATTCTTTCTTTTCTCCTGCCACCTTGGTCTCTTCTTCTGTTGGTTGTTATAGGGCACTTGATCATCGGCAAACTCCATTTACACATTCTCAGCACATCGAACAAGCTTTTCATAACTTTGGAACTCACGATAAGCTAATGCCCTTTGATATTTTGGATTTAATCCTGCGTAAAAACGATTTATTTTACTATCAAGGTCTCAGATAAAATTTGGAGCATACCTTGCCAATCGAGTGAACCTCTCTTCATAGGCAGCCACTGAGTCTTCCTCTTGCCTCAATTCCAATAATTGTTTTTCAATGTTTAGTCGAACAGCCTTAGGAAAATACTTCTCAAGAAACATACCTTTGAATTCATCCCAGTTGAGAGCATCAATCTCATCAGCGTCCCTAATATTTTTTACCATCGACCACCACTAATCTGCTTCACCCTCCAAACAGTAAATAGCAAAACTAACCTTTTGATTGTCTGAACACCCCATGACATCAAAAATCTTCTCCAGTGCTTTAATCCACCCTATAGCTAGCACAGAGCCAGATGATCCTCTGAATGATGGGAGATGTTGACTCATAAAATGTTCCACCACTGACATGTTCCTCTACGGTTGATCTGGATGATCTCTTTCATGGATACCACCACCATTTATCGCTTGAGTCAACTATGCCATAACTGCAACAAACTGTTCAGTTCCAATTTCGACCATCTCAGGATGCTAATTTAGAAGGTTATTTCCTTTTGTATGCCTTCCTAGCACTGCTTCCATTTTTCCTCTGCGGAAAACCATTCTGAACAAACATGTCTTAGATGAAGCAACATGGTAATCTTCAAATGCTATATTATTTCAATTTGACCATATAAAAATATTTTTTGAATAATCATTTAATATAATTCTAACTCCTAAAGTTATCTAAACTGACCTATGATAACAACTATAAGGCCCCATCCTTAAACATCACTTAATCTTTAGTTACTTCAAGAATACACGTTGTGGATCTTTTCAGGTTTAGTGTTTTAGAGAATTAGATCATAAAACTTGTATTACATTCCACATTTAAATAAAGTGGTTAAATAAAAGATAGTATTCATTTTACCATCAATGGAAACATATTTAAAATAAAACATGGATTCTTTCTTGACACTTCCTTGACATTATCATCATATCATGTACCCTTCCCTTGACCTATGAAAAACTTTTCAAAAACTTGGAATGAGCATAAAAAACTCAGTAAGGGATATAAAAATATGGAAAGGAAACATGAATACATGTATACACAAGAATCAATGAAATCATACTCTACTCATTAAACATAAGCACTTTAACATACCTCATCAAATCATGAATAAATCATACAAATCATAAGACATAAATTTAACTTAAGTTATTCATAACATTCTTACGTAGGGAGTAACCCTCTTGGTTACGTTTGGAATACCCATCATAGTATATTCCCTAAATCTCTTCGGAGAAACCACAACGTTTAACCCCTTCGTGTTACCCAATGCATTGGAGAGCTATATCGGGCTCACCCTCCGTTAGTTTATCAGGGAACCACCCGTCTTCATAATAATGCCCAAGAACCATAACGTAATCTTATCACATAAAACATGCATAAAGGAATCATAACATTTCCACCTTTCAATCATAATATATCAATACAACACATTGATATAAAAACATTATGAAAAACATTTTCAATACCAAAATAAATTAGAAGTAAAACATGGTATTTATTTTTCATTTAAAAAAAGCAATGGCTTGTAGGGGAAGCCGAAACTCAAATAATGGTCACGGCGGCGGAGAAGTCGTTGTCACCACATACATACGACAATAACATTCCCTTTTGTCATTTAGTAAAATGCTTCTTATAAAAAATATTCCTTTTGGATAAACGTAAAAGTCAATGGGGTTTATACACCGTATAAGAGAAGGTTGTGTAGAAAGGAAAATATGCCTCAATGAAAGGAGATTGAGACAAAGTCCCATACCTCGGGTCCGACATGACTCGATCATTCTTTAACGTACTGAATAATAAACATGAGTTAATTTCTACTTTCTTAAGAAACTTTTTCAATTTCATTATTCATTTTATATCACTTATTACCATGTCATGAACACTATGTAATTATTTAAGTTATTAACGGTCGTTTTAACGATCATTGGTAATTGATTCAAAAATAAACTCTTTATAATTACAATTTTTTCATGTATCCATTATATCCAGAGTTATACTCAGGATTTTGATATCATATATATAATATATATCCAGTATATACATGCATTTATAATATTACATAATCATTTATAGGTAAGAAATGAAATGTACCGTTCATGGAGACGGCAAGCTGTACGTACACATGAACGCTACTTTCATTTCTATTTCTTATTTTATGGAATGGAATCATAATGATATAAAGGTATATTATAATTCCAGTATAATATAATATATAAAATAATTAATTACATCCTTTATACGTCCCACATATGGCATTAACGTATCAAATCACTTTGAGGGGGCGGTAGTCCGCACTTCCTAAAATAAAGATATCTCATTTACCCATAATGAAAACCATAAAGGTATGCCATAAATGAGAAATACATAAGCTTAAGTAAAACATAAAAATATTGTATATAATATATAAATATAGTGTCATCTTATTTCCCACCTTTGAAGGTGTTAAAAGAATATTGAACAATCATCATTTCGTGAGGCAGAAATTCCCCATCCACGGAAACAGTATGTTCTTTAACCATTAGATGTAGGTGTGTGTAAGTGTAGCTCGAATAATTATTATAACAACATCCTACTATTTGTAAGATACTGGTGTTGTTACAAAAGAAATGAATAAAAATAGTTTAGGGTTTGGAGAAGAAAAATAAAACATAAGAACACAAGAGAAGACACTACCTTTAAATCGGGTAACTCTTTTTGATTTGAGCTCAAAGGCTTCCTTGGGAAGAATTCTGCCCAAATTGAGGCTTCTAAGAGTAATATAGGGATGTGTAGAGACCAAATGGGCAAGGTTTGGCCGAGCCAAAGGCTTTGGAATTGTGGGTAAGGTGGTAGAGTTGATTGCCTTTTATAAGAGGAGAGGAGGGGGCACTCCTGGAAAGTTAAGAAAAGATACTTTGCTATATAATGATTTTCGGATAAAAAAGGTCCCACAATTATAAATTTCTAGGATAAGGTGATATAGGTTCTAAATCCACCCATCCAATAGGATTTTGACAAGTGTAGGTCTTATATTTTACAGTATATATTCATTTTATTGAAATTGTTAAATAATGAGTTCATCGCTTTATCATCATGGTGTCATAGATAATTTAATTTATTTAATATCAAAAAATTAGAAAAAAATATCATGATGTATGAAATCTTTTTATCATTCCAAAGACTATTTATAGTCAAGAATATGACTTGTATAACCCCATGTAAAAATTGTTTTAGTAAAATCACTCATGTTTGTGACATTTTTACTTTAACATTAAATAAAAGGCATTAATGTCTTCATCTTACCCAAGTGGCTCCATGGGGTCCCACAAATCGACCCATGGGTTGTCTTGGTCGGCCATGACACATAAAATAAGGGTAGGACATCTTTCTAGGTCGTTTCATATTATTAAAACATTTTTTTACCTTAAATTACACTAATTACCTCTAATCGCGATTAAAAACTTAAAAGTTACTATTCACCAAAAAATTATTTTAATCTCATTGAACCACTTTTTACTTATTAATTACAACCATGTATGTCGGATTTTTGAAATTCAAAACACAGTGGTGGTAAAATTTCATTTAAACGAAAAATTTGTTTTTTAAAGTACCACATAGTGGTTTCACTATTCATCAAAAATTGAAGTTTTTCAGAAAAATACCAAAACTTCTCCCTAAGATATATTTGATATTCTGAATTCAAAAATTATTTCTATTTTACAAAATTAAAAACATATAAGTTAAATTAATTATTTTAATAATTAATTCCCGCTGTCAGAGCAAATAGCGTGTTTTTATGAAACAATAAGTATCATAACATTAACACTAGTTTAAGTCCAATTTCAAAGTGAAATTAATTCCAATGACCATCATTGAATTAAGTGGTAAAAATATATTCTAATTTCACTTTAAAACCAATTAAAATGATAATCTAATCATATAAATAAATTAGATTAAAAAGCAGTTTTGATGTAAAATGCACTATTTTTCACTATTCAAAAAAAAGAACATTGTTAGAAAAATACCAAAAATTTATCCAATGTAATTTTAAATGTCGCAATCATAAATAATATGTTTATTTTGAAAAATATAGATTATAAAATTGTCAAAAGTTTTATTTAAAAATTGTTTTCCATCAAAAGGCAGTAAGACAATCTTTTAAAAATATTAGTGTATTCTATGCTTAAGATTGGATTTATTCTCATTTTAATCCTCTAAAACACTATATAATTCATTAATAGATATAGACAAAAATATCTATTATTCATTAATTACTTGGTATGTTACAATATAGATCTCCACAACATGTTTTTTCTCATGGTGTCAATAACACATTGTCAAGAAAACCTCAAACTTCATTGGAATCCAAATTAAACTCATATGATCGATCTATGACTTTATCTTTTTTACTATTATCATAAATTTTTCATTTACTCTATTTTTCTGGTTTTTAAATATTTTAATTCTCTATATATTTTTAGCAAATTTATTATTCAATTTTATTATTAATAAAAAATATATACTATATGGAAATTATGTGAAGTGTTTTTGGAATGTTTTAGATAATTTTTCTTATGGATTTAATTTATTTTTATTCAAATATAATTATAAAGTATGATGATTCAACATTATGAATATATTTAATATGAGTGATGTATTTGTTCAAATTATTTATAAATTATTTTTATGTGTTATTGAATAAAAAATATTCTTAGTGATTTTGGTGAAAAAATCCCTTATTGTAAAATTGCATCATTTTTGTGATGGTTGTTTTTTATGAAAAATATGGTTTTCATGGTGAATTGTTGACTTTCAGAGGTGTTGTTAACAGTCCTTGTAGACAAAGAACCCTGACAAAGAAATGGAAGATATGGAGGCGGTACAAAAGAATAGATACAAGGTGGATTTCCATGAGGATATCATGAAAATATGGAAAAGGCATGAATTTTTCAAATATGGGGTTCATGAATTGTATTTCTAAAATATAGGATGAATGTTGGCGATCATCTCTGCAATTACGAAAAGCTTCGTGAAAAAAAGTGTTCAAACCCAATGGTTTACTAATAGAATTCTCTTCTTAAAATAAGTCCTTAGAGTATAATCACATTAGGAATCATAATGAAATATAATTATACTAAATACTATGTGACCACTAAACATAATTTTTCCACTTCTATGTTTTGAATTTTTAAAATCTAACATACATGGTTGCGATCAGTAAGATGTTTGGAGTCCGATGGGACAAACATAATTTTTAGTGAATAGTAAACTACACTTAGTAATAGAAAGATACCATTAAGAATAGTAATATGATCTTTATGATTATTAAATAATCCAAAATAATATTAACCTTACCCATGAATGATTAAATAAAATTTAGGCATCTTAGAAGTACCAATTTGACAATAGTAAAAGTATTTGTATTATTATAAGTCAGAAATATTTATCTATAATTAATTAATTAATTGAAAATAATTTTTTTCAAAAATGTTTTTATAAATTAAAAATTCTATGTATTCTAGTTTTAAGATTATTTTTTATGAACTTAGGTAATTTCTGAAAGCATTATGAAACCATTTTAAATTTTAAAATCCCTATTTTTCAAATAAACTAGAATTTAATTAATAATGAAATTATCATATTTATAAAATTATTATTGAGAAGTGGAAATATTTTTTGGATTTTTCACGTCAAAAAAAGGTTAGGATTATTTTTTGGGATTTTTCTAATATACTTGAATTTTTATGAATAGTGAAATATGATGATTTACCAAAAATATTTGAAATCATGAATTATATAGTCATGAGTGATGTTATACGGATGTAAGAACATATGGTTTGGATTCACATGATTCATTTATTCTAGTCATTCACATATGACTCTCTATTACTTGTCTTGTAGAGAAATAATAAATTAATGAATAATATATTGAGAAACAACCCTCTCCTCCCCACTATGAATGCCACCCTTCACACCCTCATTTATTTACACCTCTAAAGCTTAAATAAATGTCTGAACTATGATAAAAAAATCTTACTTATCTCCTCCATCACGTCCTATAGCATCTATTCTAATCAAAAGACCAATCCTAGGTTCCATAAGTAAGATCTCAAGAGGGAGATTCAAGATGCAATTCCCCTCTATATCTTTTCCAATTAATTTCATTTCAATTTAAAGTTATTTTCATAATATACACCCACCTATACTAATCCACATGGTATGGTAATTCCAGTATCCAAAATATAATGGAATTTTATGATATTAATGCGATAATATATCATCCATCCCCTTTCTCCTATACATTTAATTTTTGAAAAGAAATCAAGGTATGTGAGGTGTTTATTTATCACCTTGAAGAACAACATGTTTTATATTTTACATTACCACCTAAAAATATGGAAATTAAACCATTTTTATTGTCTAACAAGATTATTATACATGTATTATATCCTATTTAATGTTTTGGAATTAACTTATGTACATATCACTAAATTATTAAACAAAACAACTTTGTTAGGGTCGAAAAACCGCCTGTATTAACCCAAACAATCATCATTAAATTTTTACTAATTATTCATTAACATGATATATAACATAATTCATTAAATGATCATTGAAAATATTTTAATATCATTAATAACTTTTAATTTTTGTTTTTTATTTTTATCCATGTTCTACACGATCTTCCATTTATGAATACAAGTGAACCATTCAAGAAAACCATAAAAACGAATATTCTCAAATAATGGATTTAAACACTATAACGCATCCAAAAGCCAATAAAATAACTTAATTAAACAATATTTGACCATATTCATGTACAAAATGTTTTTTAGATTTTAATTAATGAATATAATGTTGTTATATATGACCTTAAAGTGAAGATAGTATTTGGATACAAGGTAAGGGGAAATTCTCGAACCCAACATTCCTTCTTCGGGTTCTCCCTCTTTTACTCCATTTTTGGTATGTTCTGTCTTAAAATTCACTCTTTAATAATTATATAAACTTTTATATGATATAAATGTTTTCCCCTGGAGTTTTTTTCAAACAAATGTTATCGAAAAGAACTCTTCATACAAAAACCCACCTCTTAATTTTCAATCAAGGTTGATGGTTCTTCTATCAAAAATGATAATACCTATTTATTTTGGGAACCCAATGTTTATGAATGTGTTCTTATGATATGAAAATCATTTCTTCACAAGGGTTATTTATATTCATTTTTTGATATTTGGTCTATGTGGAATTCATGTTAATGATGATATTTTTATGTGACGGGTGCACCGAAAATTAAATAGCATGCAATGAATGTTATGAAGTGATGGGTGCACCCAGAATTATACAGCTCTCTAATGCATTGGGTAAGGTGCTGAATCACATAAGTTAAAGTGAAATTATGTGTGAACATGATTATAGCATTGTTCACATCTAGTTTTGGTAGATGACCAGTGAGACTCTATGTTTCATTTTTTATTCATTTCCACTTTTAAAGACTTTTATTAATGTTTCATCTATTGATTTTGATTATGAGTAAATGTTTATGCTCACCCCATGCTATATTGTTATTATTTATCCTATTAACAGGATTTTAGGTCACCAATTTTGGATTTACATCCTCAAGTGACTACATGTACTAAGTAGAGGTCAGTTTCCAATAAGTTGATTTAAAAGAAGGAATTACATAAATGATTATGCATGATGTTGTAAATGTTATGTTTGGTCTATGTTTTCCCAAAAAACTAAACCTCTGGATCCTCATAGTGTAATACTATTATGTATTTTGTCTTTATAATAATGTAGTAGTTATTTAATAAAAAGCTTGGTCTTTATAATTTGTATCTGAGGTAAGGTTATGTTTATTTGGGAATTGAGATTAGTGAACCCTAGAGAAAACCACTACTATAAGACTATGTACAAATATGTACATAAGAAGATTTACATAGGGATCCCATATGTTATGATATTAGTGAAAATTGAACAACTGAGTTTGTTATTTATTTCGGACTTATTTAATTATGTTCTAACCTTTTCTATTTTTCAAAATTATGGGAACTCGGAGAAACCAGTCCAACAACCATTGCGAGGGCCAATGCAGTGATTTCATGAATGTCAAACCCAATGATTTGATAATTGGAGTTAAAACTTCTTAGTGATTCATACCAAACTATCTCAGGTTATGATCACTAACCATAATAATGGGGAACATCATCTTTCACTAAAGTGGGGGAAACTAGATGTTGAGTGTTTTATGTGGTAATGACCACTGATGTTTAGTGGGCCTTCCAATCCACTTGTTATGAAATAGTGGGTCAACTCCATGGAGAATATATTTTTGGTGCAACACTGTTTTGAAATACAGAAGGTGAAACTTACTGTTTATCATCTATATAGATTGGCCGATCATTGTTGGGCTTTGATTTAGAACACCAAGACAAGAGAAAAATTTAAGAGTTGGAATTAGAAGACATTATGGTCAAGTTTCCTAACAAGTATTTCCCACGAACACTTCATATGAACATGGAGAGAGAATTTTTCATCCCTAAGGAAACAGAAGGAGAATCTATTAGGACCTATGAAAAAATATCACAAGGCATTAAAGGTATGATTTGGGTTTTGTTATCAACAATGATAGAAACATTTGTAGATTCATTAGTGCGTTAAATCCACCAAATATATATTTTTATTATAAATAATTACAGTTTGATGGAGAAAATGTGAAACCCACAAGTTCACCCTTTCCGTCAAACACTATATCACATTAAAAAATTATTAAAGACAAACTTAAAACCAGTAGCCCTACTATCCTCAATCAATTTCTAGAAGATAGATGTTACCTCTTTGACAGGGTCAACTTTGATGATGCCTTATAAATGGTATTCCAACTTCCCCCATGCTCGCAAGAAATCCTCCTCATCTATTTTCTTATTGTTGAATCTTCTAACTAGGATTTGGTGTTGTTTGTCAGTCTAATCACTTTGTTCATTAGTGGGTTAAACCCACACCATTGAAAAGATCTTGTATTTTGAACATTGGGAGTTATAAAGAATTTGTTCAGTATGCCCTCAAAGTGGAGTTGGATTTTGGATAATGGTCCCATGGTTAGGGTGATAATAATTGAAAGATAGAATTTTAGGATGGAGGATCTAATCATAATTTTGGGAAGAAAACTCAATGACCCACACGCTAAAAATGTGGGATGTTGGATCATGGAAACTACCATAAAGGAATTGGGAAATGCTTCAAGTGTGGAAAAGAAGGACACCATGCTCAAGAGTGACTAAAATACATGATAATTAATGAGAATGTAGAGGAATTTAGGGGATCCGGACCCATGGTTCAATCCTACAACTTTAGTGAGGAATGGAACTATACAATCCATTACCCTAAACCTCAAGTCCTTGAGGATAATCAACATTAGTATCCCCAAATTCTAAAGGAACAAAGGGAATGTGTATTCTGTAACATCTAAAAAAGTGGAGCAAGATAATGAAGTCATACAAGGTACACTTCCTCTTCACTCCATAATGGAAAAAAGTCATATTTGATTTTTTTCTACGCAGTCCCTTATATCATGAAGGTTTGATAGAACTATAAAATAGTATCCCAAAAACCATTAAGTAGATATATCTGTAAAAACACCATGTGGTGAAATCATTACAACCCAAGTGTTTGAGTCTTATCCTCTTGGCGTATGGGGGTATATTTTCCCAATGAATCTCGAAATACATACCTTGGTGGAATTTGACACAATAATTGTAATTTATTGTCTCTACTTATATAGAGAACATATCAACTATCGAGAAATAGAAATATATTTTCATATTCCAAATCATTCCATGATCCCCTAAAAATGAAAGGAATATCATGAATCTTCCTTGATAAATCCTTCAACGGTGTTGGTGTTGAGACCCTATAAAGAAGAATACCTCACCCAAATGTTTGAGGGAAGGGAATGATTCAACCTATAAAATTTGACCATCATGAGGGAATACAGTGATGTATTTTCTGAAGAGTTACCTGGAAATCCCCTGAATTGTGAGGTAGAGTTATCAATATAACTCATACCCATAGATACTCCTATCTCAATGTGTCCCTATAGGATAGATCCTATTGAATTATAGGAGTTAAAGAATCAACTATCAAAGCATTTGAAAAAAGGGTTCATATGTTGTGGTGCATCACCTCTGGGTGAATCAGTGCTCTTTATGAAGAACATGGATAGAATAATGCAGATTTATATTGATTATCCGGAACTTATCATGATCACCATAAAGAAAAATAAGCATCTTCTATGAATTGATTAATCGTTCGATTAGTTAAAAGGAGATCCATAATTATAAAAGGTGTATCATCATTATAGATAAAATCAGATAAAGGTGATAAAGGAAGATATCCATAAGACTACCTTCCATACAAGGTATGGGCACTATGAGTTTCCACTAATGCCCTTCAGACATACTAATTCCCTAAAAACCATCATGGATTTGATGAATAAAGTCTTTATACATTACCTTGCCAAATTTTTGGTAGTATTTATTGATGATAGTCTCATATATTCCAAGGGAAAGGAGGAACATGAATAATATTTAAAACTTTTGTTGGAAACATTGAGAAAAGAGAAGTTGTATTACATGTTCAAGAAGTTTGAATTTTGGATGAATCATGTCAGGTTCATGGGGCATGTGATCACAATTGATTGATTTTCTACGAACCCTAAAAGACAAAGGTGATTTAGGAAGGGCCTCGACCCTTTATTGTCGATGAAATACTTAGTGTTATTGGATTACTTGGGTACTAATGATGAATTCAGAGAAATATTATAGGATTGTCAAGCCCTATAACTTAGTTAACAAGGAAAGGGGTCAAGTATGTCTTGAAGGAAGAATGCGATGGAAACATTAAGGTGATAAGAGAAGGATGATCACTGCATCTGTACAAACACTTCTGAAAAGTAGAGAATGTTTTGTGATATACAACTCTTCTTCAAAGAAATGCTTGGGTTGTGTACTCATAAAAAATGATAATGGGATAGCCTATGCCTTATGACAGTTAAAGATCCAAGAGCAGAACTAACTGTTGCATGATCTAGAGCTATCATATATGATTTTGGCCTTCAAAATATGGCATCTCTACCATTATGGTGAGAAGTGTGACATATAAACCAACCACAAGAGCTTAAATTATATATTCCCAAAAATAGAGCTCAACATGAGACAAATGATATAGTTAGAGATAATCAAGGACTACGATTTCCCTAATCACTATCATCCTAGAAAGGCAAATAAGGTAACTAATGATCTATGTAGAAAGGAACCTGCTACTCTATCCATGATATAGATTGAGAAAGACCCTATCTTTTTGGATATGAAAAGTATGTATTTAGAAATCATAATGGCATGGGATGAATCCTACCATTCCCAAATGATTGCAAAACCATTAATCCAAGAGATGATTAAGGAGGCACAAAGGGAAGATTTGGAGTTACAAAAGAATTTGAATGTAGTAAAGGAAGGGAAGTTGCATGATTTCCATATCGATGATGTTGGTGTGATTCAGTTTGGAATATGTCTTTGTATTCCTTCATCAACCAGGATAAAGAAGGATCTATTGGAAGATACACATAGCTCAACTTTCTCTATCCATCCTAGTAGAACCAAGATGTACCGAGATCTCTAAGAACACTTCTAGTGGGATAACATGAAGAATGATATTTCATAATATATATATAGGTTATTGGAATGTCAGAAAGTTAAAGATGAGTGAGAAAATAACAAAGGGATTATGGTAACATTTCATATAACAAGGTCGAAATTGGAGAATGTTACTATGGAAATTTTCATAGGTCTCTTGAAGACAGTGAAGGGAAATAATGTGACATGGGTTTTGGTTGAATGAATCACCAAGAATTCTCATTTTATTGCTATTCGGGAAGATCTATCATTGATAAACGTGAAAAGATAAATGTGATGGATGTGGTGAGACTGCTTGGTGTTCCACTCTCAATTGTTTCTGACTACAATCCATGGTTTACATATACATTCTAGAGAATTATTAAAAATGATTTATGTACTGAATTATATTTCATAATATCCTATCACCCCCAAATTGGTGGCCAAACTGAAAGGACTATTATGGATCATGAAGATATGCTAAGAGACTTCTATTTTGAATTCAACGGGGGATGGTATCAACATATCCCATTGGTGGAGTTCTCAAAGTAAAATGGATTCCATTGTATATTCAGATCGCTCCATATGAATCTTTGTATCGAAAGCTATATAGAACTCTAACTTGTTGGGATGAAGTTTGAGAAAGAATGCTACTTGGAACTGATCTTGTGAGAGAGATGATAAAAGAATGTTCATGTCATCCAGAAACACATCTAAACTACTCAGAGTCATAAAAATCATTATGGTGACAACCATTGAGGGTACATGGAGTTCGACGTTGGAGTAAAATTATTCCTTAAAATATCTCCATGGAAGAGATTCACAAAGTTTGGAAAGCAATAGATTTAATCACAATGTACATTTTACCCTTTAAAATCCTTGACAACATGGGATTTCTGGACCATTGGTTTGCACTTCTACCAAATATACCTCATGATCATGTTGTGTTTCACATATCACTCCTCAGGAAGTATAAACTAGATCTCTGACATATACTGAACTCGGAGGTGGTACAACTGGATGATGATATTTCTTATGAAGAGTGGCCAGTAATGATTCTAGACATGAGATAAAGGGTCCTAAAAAACAAGAAAAAACATCTTGTTAAAATGTTTCTGATGAATCGTAATTTTGAAAAAGCTACTTGTAAACTGGAGAAGGTAATAAAGGAGAAGTACCCTCACCTGTTTATGTAAAACAAAATTTCGATGGTGAAATTTCATAAGGGGAGAGGAATTTAATGACCCAATGTTTTATCATTACAATTACCTTCGATTAATTATATCTTATAGTATAATCACATCAGGAAGCACAATTAAATATAATTATACAAAATACTATTCAACTATTAAAAATATTTTTTCCACTTCTAGGTTTTGAATATCAAAAATCTGACAAACACGACTGCGATCAGTAAGATACTTAGAGTCTGATAGGACAAACATAATTTTCGGTGAATAATAACCTACCCTTATGAATGGTTACCTACCCTTATAATTATTATTATGACCCTTATGATTTTTATATCATCCAAAATAATAGTAACCATACCCATGAAGGATTAAATAAAATTTCTGAATCGTATAAGTAACAATTTAAACATAGTAAAAGTATTATTATTATTATTGGTCATAAATAGATAATTATAATTAATTAATTAACTAGAAATAAAATTAATTTTCCATGAAAGTTTTAATAAATTAACAATTATATGTTTTCTCATTTTAATATAATTTTATTATAACTTTTGTAATTTTTGAAAGCATTATAAAATCAGTTTTAATTTTAAAATCTGTAATTATCAATTAAATTATGATTTTAATTAAAAATTAAATTAA
Source organism: Viscum album (assembly GCA_963277665.1). Taxonomy (NCBI): domain Eukaryota; kingdom Viridiplantae; phylum Streptophyta; class Magnoliopsida; order Santalales; family Viscaceae; genus Viscum; species Viscum album. Next base: position 1,059,003,124 of record OY728143.1, on the reverse strand, counting down.
TCAAATTTAGAAAAATAATTTTGAAAAATGATATTAATTTTTGGATTCTACACACCAAAAACTATTTAGGGTGAATTTTTTAAATTTTTCTTATATAATTTATTTTTTCTGAATTGTGAAATACAATAATTTACAAAATTAGTTATATTATTGAATTAAAGAGTCTTGAGTGATGTACTACTGATTTAATCACATATGGTTCGGTTTCACAAGATAAAATTTCTTTAATTATTCATGAAAGAATCACTATTTATATTCTTGAAGAGAAAAAACAAATTAATGAATATTATATTGAGAAAAAAACCCCCTCCAATCCACTATAAATACCACGATTTACACCCTCATTTCCTACCAAATCTCAAGCATCTAGAATTCTCCAAACTCTGAAAAAACATATTCCACATCCACTCCTCATTTCCAATAGCTTTGGGTCTCATCAAAAGACCAATCCATTGTTCCTTAAGGAGGATCTCAAGACAAAAATTGAGAGGTAATTCCCATCTCCCTCTTTTTCCTTTAATTACCATTCAATTTTAAGTTCATTTTTAATATATCCCCACCTATCCAAATACACATGGTATATTAACTCCATTATCCCACATATACTATAATTTTATTATACTAATTGGATAATATATTATCCCTCCCCTTTCTTCTCTTCTTTCAAATTAAGAAAGGAAAATGTTGTTTGTGAGGTGTTAATTTATCACATTAAAGAACAACATGTTTTCTTATTTTCATTACCACCTACATATTTGGTCATGAAACAATTTTTAGGGTTGAAACAGATTATTTTTTATTTTTTATATATTTTCTACTGTTTGGGAACTAACTTATTTACATATTTCTTAATGATTAAACAAAACAACTTCATTGTGGTCGAAAAAATGCCTGAATTAACCCAAACGATCATCATTATATTTTAAATAATGATTATTCCAAATTATATATAAGAAAATTCATTATAATATCATTTAAAATATTTTAATATCATCAATAACATGTAATATAATTTTTGTATTTTTATCTATGTTCTATATAGACTTCCATTTATGAATACATGTGAAACTTTCAAGAAAACCATAAAAACGAACATTCCCCAACAAAGAAGTTAAGCCCTAAAAATCATTGAAATGACCATAAAATAACATTATGAAACCATAATGAACCATATTAATTTAATAAAGGTTCTAGAGTTGTTAATTAACGAATATATTGTTGTGATACAGGACTTAAAAGTGAAGAAATTGTTCAGATACATGTTAAGGGGAAATTCTTGTACCCAACATTACTTCTTTGGGATCTCCCTCTTTCACTCCATTTTTTGGTATGAACACTCCTTAAAAATAATTTTTTATTCATTATCATACATTTTCTGGGATATAAAATTTTTCCACTTTAGTTAATTTCAATAAATGATTTCCCAATGAACTCTTCTTTAAAAAAACACCTTTTACTTATAACCCAAGGCTAAGGGTTCTTGTATCATGTATGTTATTCCCTATTTCTTTTATGAGGTCAATGTTTATGAATGTGTTATTTTGAGATGAAACCCATTCCTTTACATGATTTATTTATGTTCATTTTTATATATCGTATATGTGGCATGCATGGTAAAAATAATATTATGATGTGACGTGTGGGCCCGAAATTATAAATCACAAAATGAGTGTTATGAAGTGAAAAGTTCACCTTGAATTTTAAATTACTAAAATTCATTGGGTAAATTAATGAATATCAATAGATAAAGTGAAATTCTGTGTGAAAATCATGCTATATTTTTACACAACTATGTGTGGTAGATGACCACTAGGACCGGACATTTTATTCTTTATGAATTCCCACATTTCAAGTCATTTATCAATGTTTCTTCTCATGATTTTTATGATGATTTAATGATTATGATCACCCCATGCTTTATTGTTCTTATCTATCCTCTTATTTGGATTTTAGCTCACCCTTTTTCATTTACATCCTCATGTGACTACATGTACTAAGGAGATTTCAAGTGCAAATAAGAAGAAAAAGAAGATGGAATTACATTAATGTTTATGCTTGATGTTAGAAGTGTTATGATTTCTCCTTGTTTTCTATAGGAACTAAAAATATAGATCCTCATGGTGTAAAAATATTATGTTTTTTATCATTATAATAATGAAATAGTAATGTAGTAAAAGATCTGGTTGTTATAAATAGAGGCGAAGGGAATTGAAGGGAGCATTGTGGTGGTGGAGCAAAGGAATTAATAGAACTCGGTGATTACAACGATCTATATAATCCAAAAATTTCCTTGAGGATTTGTGATATAGAAATAATTTCAGAAAAAAAATCCATAGAATTGTGATTTTAGCTGTTGTGGCTCAGAACTTGTGTAGAAGGTTATTGAGTAAGTGAAATCACCTATAAATAGGCTTAGACCCCCTTGGGAAGTGTAAATATATAAAAAGGATTCCTTAATATCATTAATTCCCAAAGAGATTCGCAGATTACGAAGCTTTGTGAATGAAAAAAATTCAAAAAGCAGTTCAGCTCTGCGAAAGGAAGGTGTGTCATGAAGTCCTGTTCAACTTTGCAGAGGACGTACACTTCTAAAAGGTTTGTTTTTCATTGAGAAAACATCGAGACCATTGTAAGTTCTGTGATCTAGAGAGCTATGCAATCATGTTAGAGTTTCAATCCTATGAGCTATACAAACCTGATAACATTATGAAGAGGTTGGAGAATAGCTAAGGATTGTTTTATCTTTTCAAAAGTGGGACCTTCGCAAAGGTAGTGGGCTAGGTTAAAGAGTTTGAAAATGGATTGCCCAATGTTTAGTGGCCAAGTGGTTTTCATTTGAGGATGAAATTGGAACTCTAACAGAGCATCTATCTACAGCTAAGTATTCTTGTATTAATGAAAATGAATGGACCAACAGGTCCTTAAACTGTGAGTGGATCTTCTATAGAAGTAGTGAGAACACTTCATTTGAGAGAGAAGTGATCTTTTAATGTTTGATTGGATATAAACTAATAGGGATAGTGAGTCCTCTTCTAACTTGTAAATATCAGTGAGCTAATAGTATATATGGAACATCAGCACATCACTAGTGTATGTTCCTTAGATGCAGTCTCAGGGGGGGTGAACCAATTAAAATTGAAATTCCATGTGCATGATTTAATATTTTTTCATACTCTGTAATAGGAAGAAGAGAGAAGTGTGTTTTTTCTAGAAAAAACAAGATAAAAGGTTGTATTGGTTTAATCTCTCATACCCTAATTCACCCCTTGGGTATATAGCACATTGGACCTAGAAATGATTGAATAAAACATTTATATATATGATATTTTTAGTTTAATTATATCATGAATTAACATCATAATGAAATAAATATTTAAGAAGAAATTGCGAATTGAAGAGACGTTTAGATGGTTCATGGGTAGAGGACCACAATGTAGTGTTAGGGGCCATGTTGTAGTGTCAATGCTTATGATGTAGAAGAGACTCTAACTAAGTTATATATGAACTCCATGACATTGTTAGATATTCACACTATAAAGTCATGTTGGATGGATTTTAGTTGTTCCAGAGATTCTGAAAACTCCACGTCGCATCCCCTCATCCACTACATAGTCTAGATGAAGACATAAATACAACATTATAATTGTGAATAACATTTTTAAAATTGGGAATTGATTTATTTTAATAACTTCCACATTTACACCCATTTTCAATGAGGTTGTCCAAATATTTTCTAATGTCATATATCAAAAACCATATTTCCATGTCACTAACTGAGTAGTATTTACATAAAAATACTAAAATCCAATATGCCTCATCTTAACTCCATATACCACTCTGTATACATGGGATTGTATTTTTTTAATAAAGAATCAATCTTGGATTCATCTTATGGATTTGGTGGCTATTTTTGTCTACAAAAAGTAAGAAAATTATTAATTGTATGGCCAATGTCATTTTTTATAAGTTCCAAAGGAATTGTTTGAAATTGGTGGTTGTTGTTTGAATATTAATTTCAAATTCAAACAAGAAAATAATTGAAAATGAGTGTTTTGAATGATGTGGTAGAGGAAAACTGTTTATTTAAATAGAGATATAATAACAGGAAAGAGGAAGATAATATTGTTAAGAAGAATATGTGTTCATACTATTAGAGCTTAATTAAAATGTACATGTGTTTCTAAAAATAGGATTCGACCCCCCTGAGAAGTTGAAATAGATCAAAAGAAAACCGTAATATCTATAATTTTTTAGTATATTCATAGAGTAGGTAGATTTACAAAATTAAAAGAATTCATAGATGCAGTTGAGCTCTACAAATAGAATGCATGTCGTGAAGGCCAGTTTGTCTTTGTGGAGGACACAAGCTTTGCAAAGGATTTTTTTCATTGATAAATCGCAAAGACCAATTTGGGATCTGCGATCTAGAGAGCTTTGGTATCAATTGATCTTTTCAAACCCGTGCGCTATAAGAACCTGTGACCTTCGTGATGACTTTGGAGATGCAAGGGATTTTTTATCTTTCCAATGTGGGAGCTTCGCAAAGGTAGTGTTCTTTGAGAAAGAGTTTGTAATGGGATTTCACTATGATCAGTTGAAATTTGGTATTCATCTATGGATGAAAGTGGTACTTCAATAGAACATCTATCTATAGTTGAGGATGCTAGTATTCATGAAAATGAAAGGACCAAAGAGTCTTTAAACTATCACTGGATCTTAAAAAGAAACTGTGAGAACACTTTAGTTGAGGGAGCATTGAGAATTTAAACTGTGATTGGTTGTAAACTAGGAGGGACAATGAGTGTTAATAGAAAATTTAAGAATTAGTGTGCTTATAGTAAAATTGGTACATCAACACATCGCCTGTGTATGCTCTTTTTACATAGCCTAGTGAGAGTGAACCATGTAAAATTGTTGTGTCTTGTGAATGCATTAGGTTTTTTTTCATACTCTACAATAGGATTGATGGAGAAGAAAGTTTTGTCTAACAATAAAACTAGAAAAAGGGGTATTTTTTTAATATTTCACACATTGATTCAACCCCACCCCTCCTATGGGTATCTAGCCCACATGACCTAACTGTTTGAATTAGAGGGAAATGTTGGTATCAGTATGTGTTTGTCAATAGAGGCAACCAATCATAAAAGGATTTCGATCATTTAAGGGAATAAGTATCAAACATAGAATAGTCAGAAGAAAACCTACTTCGTATATTTAGGAATGGATGTTTATATAGCAGCAATGCATGCTTTAACAGCTGATATTAATAGTTGGGCATTATCAGAAGCTGAAAAAAATGGATTTTATGGCCAAGGGAATCAATTTTTTAGGGGGATTCATATCCAATGCAATATATATGAAGGTTATGTCTTGAAAAACATCACATGCTATGTGAGATAATCTATTGAACATATATGATGGAGATTCAATGGTCAGAGAGGCCAAAATGAATGTTTTGTGGAACAAGTATGACAATCCAAGAATGATCCTGCATGAGTATGTTGATGCAATCTTTTATAATATAAATATTTAATATAGGATATTCGAGGTATTGGTTAAGTCACTTAGGATAAAAATATTATGAAGTACATCCTAAAGAAAATTCCACCTTGCTTCAATCCGAAGGTTTCAGTATTGGAAGAAAAATACCTGAAATAGATAATATTGGATAATTTTAATTGTACCCATGAAGTATATTAAAGGAATAAATGGTGATAATGATGCTATGGAAAAGGTTAAATCCATTGAGGTGGAATTCAAGGCAATGAAATGTCTTGCTATTGAAGATTATTCGGAAGAAGAAGATACATATGAGGTGATTTCATTCCTTTCAATAAATCATCAAAGAGTAAAAGGAATTTTTAATGGGAAACTTCTTATTTCCTACTTTAGATGTAGAAAGGTTGGGTTTCATATTAAAAGGTGCCCCAAAAAGTTTGAAAATATGATAATATCGATAAAGGTGAAATTACCAAGAAAAATTATTCTACCTATGTGAATGGGAAGAAACACATCAAGGAAAATTTCATTAGGAAGAAGAATCTTATTTCACAAGAATGTGATCATTCAGATGAATATGAGGATTAAGAGGTTGAACAGATGTAGAAAAGAGAATATAATGGATAAATTATATGGCGGAAGATTTGGTAGTTCTCAGAAAAAGGTAGAAACAAATGCTGATGAAGAAGAAGAAGAAGGTGAAGGAATATATTATACAGAAGTTGAATTCGAAGAAGATATTGAGGATATAGATATTTGTAGAGGAAAAAATGAAGAAATCCAGCAAGGTGGTACATGATTCCGAAATCTATAGGCAACATCTAGATGAAGATAAGTATGAGTTGAAGAAATAAATTAAAAATGATATGTCTCACAGGCCAAAGATCCCAGAATAGGTGGATGAACATAATCTCTAGGTTGATGAACTGAAAAGGGAGATCGATGGCATGAAAAACATAGGGAATGATCAAATCAAGCGCATTGAAGAAAATAATGAAGATTTATTCTATATATGATGAAAAGTAAAGGATCAACCAAAAATCATGAGTCCAAGTATGATACAAAGAAATCAGATCATTTAAATGACCGAGAAGTGACATGTAAATAATCTTTCCCCAGCACAAAAAAATCGACAGTTCTGTTCAGAGGGTTAGGTTGTTGTGGGTCTTGATAAAAATTGAGAACTACAAAAGTTGACGTCAGACCGCAAGCACCTATTTTGATATTGATGGATGATTTGTTCATGAAGAAGAATAAAATTATTCATATATTACAGGGTATAATAGGAAATGAATAAGTGATACACAAAATTTAAACATATATCATGTGTTATTAAAGTTGAAATATATGGAATTAATAGTATGTGTGATCCATACCAAGAGATAGTGAAGGGAACACGAACATATGTGGAAACCAAACAGAGAATGACACTCTATAACATCTTTTGAAGGAAATTGTTTTTGTTGTGGATGATTTTGGCACATGGATATATATTGTACATCAACCATGATGAGGAATATTCCAAGGCATAATCAAAGTAGTCTCAAGTAGAAAATCAACAAACTAACATGGGAGTTGAAAATGAAAAATAAATTTTCAGATCTGCAGGATGATGATTTCCCATCACACTCTGATGAAGATCAAGATTTCAAATCTACAACTACTATGAATTTAAAAACATATATAAATAATAAAAGAGTACAGAAGACAGTGGTTATAGAAATATATCATAAAGCATTAGATTGTTTTGGTGTATGGATCCTTGATAGTGGGTTCACATCACAAATGATAGGTAATAAGTATCTAGTTACATGAACAAAATAGTATAATTAATGAGTTTTCATGTTTATAAATGATTTAGGCCTCAAGATAATTAGCTCGGGAAAGGCCAGGTTTGGGGAAATCAAATTAGACATAATGATTTATATGTAGTAGTAGGTCTCTGTCACAATTTTCGTAGTGTCAGTATACTATATGATTCATGGAATTCTATAAGGTTTACAAAGAAGATGTGTATCATAAATAGAAGACATAGTGCGGTATTTCTATATATAAAAGAACAAAGGGAAATCACTACCTTGTAGGTGGAGAAGAAGAGATGTGATTTTTGTCTAGAGAGGAAGAAAAGAAGCAATGGTATGAACGATTGGGCCATCTATGACAACCATCCTTAGAAGATATGGTGAGGTATGATGTAGCTATAGATCTCCCTAATTTGTCACATGATCGTACACATACATCTAATTCCTATCAATAAGGGAATATTCTTATAAATACATACAAAGTAATGGAAAAGAATTCAGTAGGAGTGCATGAATTGGTTCACGATGATGTCTGTGAACATATCTAACCAAGAGGTATTGACGGGAAGTGTTATTATGTTGTTTTCACTGATGTCTATAACATATTAGAATGTGTATTTGTAATTTCCCATAAGTTTGATGTGTTCACCTATTTAAAATAGTATCGAATGGAATAAAAAACGATGCTTGGGAAGAAACTTTTGCTGTTTTGAACTGATAATCGTATAAAATTCAAAAATATTCAAGTGTAAGACTATATTAAAAAAAATGGGATAAGGAATAAAGTTTTTTATGTACGAACTCCTCAACAGAATGGAGTGGTTGAAAGGAGAAATATGATCATTAACAACCTGGTGAGAACAATGCTTATTTAAAAAGACCTACTAGAGAAATTTCAGAAGGACTCATTATTGAAATCGGACTACATTTAAAACAGATCTCTATTATGTCTGATGTAAGGAAAGGCTCTATATGGAATGTGGTACAGAAGGAATAAAATATTAATGTAGTTTCAAATTATTATAATTAAGTGATTTAAATTCAATAAAGAAAAAAAGAGGAAATTTGAGTCACATGGAGATGAGGGGATATTCCATGTCCACTCAAGAAAAATAAAAACATATATATTATTTAATAATAATTTTAGGAAAAGTATTTGAGAGCAATTACGTCCCTGTTTTGGAAAATAAAGATAATATTCAATAGCACAATGAACAATTTTCGGATGAAAGTGACTAGGAGGAAAGCAGTATAGAGGTAGACCAAAAATGGTAGACGCTGATTCATAATAAGATACCGATGATGAAAAATACGAATTAAAGTTTATATCTATGATGAATCCAAGGAGTCAAGCATAAATTGATTGGTATAATATCATCAGTGATCTTTTAGCTCCAGTTCAGACAAGAAGAATGAAATCACTATAGTAGACATATTTCTTATCTCAGGTAGAGCCTAAATGATTTTCTAAGATAGTTGAAGACGAATATTGGGTTCAATATATTAATTAAGAGCTATATCAGATTGAGAAGAACCAGACATGAGAGATTGTTTTGAGTCCAATAGATAAGAATTTCATCAAGAATAAATCGGTCTTTCACAACAAGATGAATTGATATGGCACAATGATTTAAAAAATGAATGACTAATGTGTAATGGATACTCCTAGATAGAGTGTAATGATGTAGATGAGAAATTCTCACATGTTTCAAGGTTTTATACAATCAAATTATTCTTGGAAAATATAGTGAAACAGAAGTTCAAGGAATTCTAGATGGATATAAAATGTGTATTTTTGAATTGGTTTCTGGAAGAATAAGTTTATATTGATTAGCCAGATGGATTAATCATTAATGAAGATTATAAAAAAGTTTTTTTGTTTGAGGAAAGCACTATATTAGATGAAACATGCACTAAGAGAATGGTACTCTAGGATTGATCAGTATATGAAGCCGCATGGATTTCAGCATGGTCGGTTTGATTACAATAACTACTTCAATGATGATAGTAATCAAAGGATGATGGTTCTTGTTTATGTGAATGATATAATATTTGTTGGATTTGATGAAGATCAATGCAGAAAGTTTTCTGAATTCATTAAAATGAGTTGTAAATGTCAATGATTGGAGAGATGATGTTTTTCCTTGGATTACAGGTGGCCCAATGAAGGAATGGAACATTCATTTCTCAATATAAATATGCCAAGGATTTTCTGAGATGATTTGGAATAGAAATTACAATGTGATGAAGAATATAGTTTCTACATGAATGATATTATGAAAAGAATATTATGGAAAAGTAGTTAATATAACATGAGATAGGAAGATTATTAGACGTTTATTATACCTAATAGCGACAAGACCTGATATTGTTTTCACCACATTCCATGTAGTGTGATATCAAAGCAATACCAAGGAAAGCCACATTCTTGTAGTGGAAAATAATACTTCGGTATATCAATCGAATTGTGGATTTGGGTTTAAATTATATAGATAAATCTCATCTAAGGAATTTGGGATATACAGATGTAGATTAGACCAAATCAGAAGATGACATTAAATCAGTGTCAGTAGTTGCTTTCTATTTGGTGGTTTGTTTATTAAATGGATTAGAAATAATCAACACATCATTTCCTTGAGCACCACAGAAGTTTATTATATTGTCTCCACTCAGAAATGAACAGATTTATTGTGGATGAGGAAACAACATGATGATATGGGTGTTGAGGTTAAGTCTCTGATCTGAATCCAATGTGATAATTTTATTTCTATCAATATTATAAAAAATCTAGTACATCACTCAAGGATAACGAACAATGAGGTCAAATATCATTTTATCAAGGAGTAGGTGCTGCAAGGTCTAGTTAAAATGATGTATGTCCCTACAAAGCTATATGTTGAAAACATTCGTACAAAGGCCTTACCCAAGGGATATTTTGAGAGACCTAGATTGTCTCTAGGTGTCAAGTCAACTCCCGACACTTGAAAAAGTTTGGATGTAGACCCCCCCCCCAACCCCACCCCCTGAGGTATGGTTTATTTTACCCAAATGTACTAATCTGTGTTCTTTACAATTTTTTAGACCATAAAGGTGTGACCAATGGGTTCGTTCACAAAGGGGGAGAATAATGTGTGAATATTCCATGGTATAAAACGTCAATGTAAAGACACAGAGAGAAGTTGACAGGTGGAGCATCGAGATAGGGGGAGTAAGATTATTAGATCTAACGATGATTTAAGTGATCAATCAAAATTAGATATCACAATAGCTAAGATTCATGATGAAATTGTAAGAGAGTTATTGGAATTTTATAAAAAATTGGTGTAAGTAATGAAGTGATTTATTAATGAAATTTTCACACTAAACTTGTTTCCCACGCCGTGCATTGCTCATGCGGTCTTTGAATATGTTGTCTGTGAATCATTGGTCTCTATATGAATTGTAAGAGGTTAATGATGGTACATGATGGAATGAGCTTCAGTGAGGTATCAAATTATAGTGAATTTTTATAAGAAGAGTTTTCAACAAACCTGAAGGGTGAAATTGTTGAGAAAAATCCCTCAAGGTAACATTTTAGCATTTTTTGGTTGTTGTGTTTGTTGACAAATATGTTTTCATAGTGAATTTTTGAGTTCCAGAGATGTTTTAGATAATCAATGTTGAAAATGAACCATGAAAATGGAATGGAAATTCTATATGTGGTACAAAAGAACATATACAAGGTGGTGGTGTTTTATAGTGTTTTCCAAATTCTTGGTGTCTAAAATATTGGATTTCATGAACATCACAAAAAGTATATTTTCTTGACGATCTCAGAAAAATATGAAAATGGAATGAGTTTCATGAAGTTGGACTTTATGAATTTTATGTTTCCAGAACATTTAAAATATTGATGGTGAGCTCTGCAATTATGTCAATCTTCATGCAGAATAGAGGTGAAGGACATTGAGAGGAAGAATTGTGGCCGTAGTGCAAAGGAATTAATATAATGTACTATCATTACAATGAACTCTCTGATCAGAATTTTTTTTCCTTTGTGATATTTACATACTTTCAGTAGAAATTTTCGAGCTTCTTGATTTAATATTATGTGGTGCTTACTTTTCGTAGAAGGTTCTCGACATGGTGGAATTTCCAATTAAAATGCTTCGACCCCCTTGGGAAGTGTAATGAAATCAAATAAAAAACATTAATCTCTTAACTTGCAAAAGATATTTTCAAAGTATGGAGTTTCGCGATAGAAAATGGATTTTCTAGAAGTATTTGGGCTTTGCGAAAGAAGTCATGCACAAAGGGTAGTTCGACTTTGCTGAGGATGTGTGCTTCGCAAAGGCTTGTTTTTCATTGAGAAATCGCAAAGATGAATGTTTGCTCTGTGATATATAGAGATTTGTGATAAAGTAATCATTGTAAACCTATGAGCTCTATGAACATATGTGCTTCAGAAAGAAGATGGATAAATGTGAAGGATAGTTTGATCTTTTCAAAAGATGGAGCTTTGAAAAGGTAGTGAGCTTTGTAAAAGGGTTTCAAAATGGATTGGATAGTGTTTACTAGATATGTGGAATTCATCTGTTGATGAAAGTGTAAATTCAAAAGATCATCTATCTACAATTAAAGATCTATATATTCATGCAAATTAAAGGTCCTTTAAGTCTTTAAAATGTGAACATATGTTCTGAAGAAGTAGTGATCATAGTTTAGTTGATAGAGCAGTGATCTTTTAAATTGTGATTGGTTGTAATCTAGGAGGGACTGTGAGTCCTTTACTAACTTGTAAATGGTAGTGTGCTTTTAGTGGATTTGGTACATCATCATATCACTAGTATATTCTCTTTGAACATAGCTCTGTGAGGGTAAACCATGGAAAATTGTTGTTTCATGTGACTTCTTTATGATTTATTCATACTCTACAATAGGAAGAAGAGAGAATATTATTTTTTCTGACACCAAAACAAGAATAAAAGTGGGAGTTGTTTTAATTGGTCATACCCTGATTCACTCCCTCCTATATCTGGGTATCAAGCCTAGTAAACCTAACACTAATTAAATAATACAATCCAATATATAATGTTCTTAGTTTACATATATCAGTAATGAATATCTTAATGAAATTAATATTAAAGAAAATGTTGGGAATTAAATGAGACGTGGAGATGATAAAGGGATGGTTGATCATAGTGTAGTGTTAGGGAAAATGTCGTAGTGTCAATGACTATAATTTAGATAAGAATATAACTAATTTATCTTTTAGCTCTATTCTATATTGTGATATCGAATCTATAGATGCGTGTTAGATGAAATTTTGTGGATCCAGAGATTCTGAAAAATCTGCACAGCATCCCCACATCAACTAAATAGTCAAGATAAATATTTAAACACTACACCATAGTTGTGAAGACCATTTTGAAAAGGGGAAATGGAATAATTTTAATAACCTCCACATTTCCACCCATGGTCCACAAGGTAGTCGAAATATTTTCTAATGTCTTATATCAAAAACCAAATTTCCATGTCACTGACTAAGTAATATTTATGTAAAAATTACTAAAAACCAATATTCCACATCGCAACTACATATATCATTTTGTATACATGAGTTTTTGTTTTTTTATTTAAAAAATATTCTATCATGGATTCATCTAACTGATTTTATGCTATTTTAGACTATAGAAAAAAATAAAATTTTGAAGTGGATGGTTAGTGTTATTTTATATGTGATCCAAAGGAATTTTTTGAAATATGTGTTAGTTGTTTGAATATGAATTTCCAATTTAAACAAGAAAATAATCGAAACTAGGGTTTTGGAATAAAGTGGTAGAGGAAAAATGAATATTTATATAGATATATAATAATATGAAGGAAGAAGATATTATTGTGAAAAAGTATATGTGGTAATATTTTCAGAGATTAAATATATCCTACATGTTTCTATGACAATTTTAAGATTTAGAAGTGAAGAATAATAGTAACATTTTTATTATATGGTATTAAGTCTTTCCATTTGTTTATTAAATGTATTCTATTATCATTTTTTTTTTGATTTAGAATCACCATCATAGTTGAGAGGCATGATGTAATGTGAGTTTAATAATAAACAGTACTCAATATAACAATATATTTATTTAGTGGGTCATGTGATATTTATAGAATATGGATCAATCCAATGAGTATCCTTTTAATTTTGATATTTGAACCTTATAAATATACCATACCCTTCTATTTTTATGTTTTGAGATGCAATTAAGATTCATTTTTTCCACTGACAAGGATTGTTTCACCCATAAAGGAATAAGAGTTCTTTAATCACATATTCACCGCCCCCATCTCACTGATTCACCATTGATGCAAGAGATTCATTTTCATGTGTAATCTGTTAGACGGTTCCCCTTAGTGGGGATTTCTTTTGATGTTTGAGAATATTTTTCTCTCTATTCAATGTTTTTGGGTTTTAATTTCTTGTGATTTTCATAGAGGATTACAATTTAATGAATTGAAATGGGATAATATATTTGAGGGAAATTTTATAATTTATGTATAAGGAAAAGATATTTTTATATCTAATATCACTCTATATAGATGTTTTTAGGGTTAATGTATTGGGTTTTCACCTTATAAAAATAATTTTTCGCTGATATAATTGATTAAATTGAATATCGGGAATGATAGTTAGGCCAGTAAAACATTACTACCATTATTATCATTGATGAAAATTGTCAATTTGAGAGGTATAATGACAACAAAATTAATTTGGGATAAACTGATTTGTGACTTTGAATGGAATAAAAAGAAGAAGTAGGATACACTGTATATTTTAAGAATGGATAGAAATATATGAAAATGAAAAAATATGAAATTGTAGAATCTTTATTCAAAAGATTTAGTGATATGGTCAGTATAATCATATGATATATTGATAAATTTGAATATATTATATTGGTTGACAAGATATATTTTATCTTACCTAAAATTATGCATTATATTTCTTTCTCGTAATTTAATTGATCCATAATAGTATCATCTAGATGATTTTCATATTACTCTAATTTCATATGAGATAAAAAAATAATTTTTTTATACAAGATATTTAATTATTGATGATGAAATATCGTTAGTTCCTCAAAGAAATAAAAACATAAAAGATGTTTTACGAGTAAGATGTTGATTTTTCTAATTCAATTTCTAATTGGAGTTAAAAGATTGGAATTATGATTTCCCTTATCTCTAGAAATGTGAAACAATGAAAGAGATGGATTAACTCTGAATATCAACTTAAATTCATTCGGTGTGAAGGATTTAGACATTTTATAAAAATTATCCATTGTTAAATGATGATGGGAATAATGATGACTATGAATAAGTAAAAGGAGGAAATTTTATAAGAGGTCATTAAAATATAAAGAAATTTATGCTTCTCCAAAAGGTAAGAAAAATTTTTTCACTCAATTATAATTTGTAAATTTCATATCCAAATTTGAATACATAGATATATGTGATCAGGGAAGAGAGATGGAGATGTCCAAATATTTTGATGTAAAAAATATCATTGTAAAGGTGAATGTAAAATGATTCCATATTGAGAGTTATATTGAAGTAGAGGAAAATAAATAATCAATATTGGCATTTTTACTGAAAATATTACTCAAGGAGTGGCTTCAAAATATCACTAAATTATAAAAATCTATAAGAAATTTGATGACATAAAATAAATCTTCTATAAATAATGAATATGATCTTATTGAAGAAAATATAACATTACATAACGAATATATTGACATGAAAAATCATTTTTTGACTAAATAATTCATAATTTTGGATGGAAGAATAATTTAATGAAAAATAAATTTACTTCTCTATTTTATGAAAAATTAATGGACAAATATTTTGAAATTTTAAATCTAGTTCTTAATAACTCTATTTAAAGAGTTGGGTAATTCTCCAGTATGTTTATGAGTAATATAAATCTCTTATGTGAAGTTCCAAATGAAAATAAAAACTCTTATATTATATGTGTTATGTTTGATATAAAGAATAAAATCATGAAAAATATTCTTGTAGAAGTTTAAATTTATTTTTAACATTATATAAATTATGAGCACACCTACCTGAATGAAGAACCAATAAAAATTTTGACACTAAAAAGGAAAACATGAAATCATATATTTATGGGTAAAAGTTAGGATATCCCCAAAAAAAAATTTTCATAAAGGATTAAAACATAATAGTGGGAAGAAGGATAAAATATATGTCATAGTTCTATCTATCATGATGTCTAAAAATTAAGACATAATTTCAATTGTTATTGTTGGAACTATGAAGGTTTTAGTATGGTTGAAGTAATTTTTGGGTTTAATTACAAATAAAATATGATTCCGGATGGTTTAGAATTCTAAAATATTGTGGGGGGGTCATCTCTCTTAAAAAGGGAAAAATCCCAGATATCCAATAAAATTTATTTTAAAAATAAAAATATATTTCAATAATTAGAAGTTATTTTTGAATTATATTATAAACTATGAAATATTGAAAAAAGGGTTCCTTTTTATATTACCATCTAAAATGTTTTCAATAGGTACTACCAAAATTTTTTATAATAAGTAGGATAAAGGAAAACAAGAATCACTATGTGGTAATGTTGTTTACAAATCATCCAAAGAATAATATCCTAGTGTTTATTACAATGATATTTCTTCTTGTATTATACGAGATCATAAAGATGTTAAGGATTTTGAAAAATGTAATTATTTATCAATGAATTTTTCAATTTATAGATCACTACAATAAAAAGTTACTTGATTAATTTTGATTGGTAAAGAGAAATTAAAATACAAAAGAATATTTTTTTAAATGGTACAAAACATAATCTTCAAAGTGTTTTTCAACTATGTGATTAGGAAAAAGAAGTTATCCTTTAGAAATATGGTTCTTTTTTAAAGATATAAAATGAAATATTTAGCTTTATGGGAGGATGGAGAACAAAAGGTAATTTATTCAAAATGGTGATTCCTTTAAATCTATAAATTTTAGAATTAATAAAGTAAATCAATTATAGAATCAGAGACATAGTCATATTTTCCAAAATAACATGTTTAATGTCATTTATGTAAAAAAATGTTCAAGTTATTACTATTCCAATATGATAATGGAATTGGTTGTGTTCCACTTATTATAGGGGTAATATTTTGAATACTCTAGGCAAGAAGGTTAAAATTCAAACTACTCATCCTTTAGAGCTTAGACACTCTAACATTTGCAAGACTAAGAGGAATGAATATAATTATAAAGGTAAGTATTTTATTTCCCTTATTGATTTTTTATAGTTATTATATTCATTATGTTTATAAAACATGATCCAAATAGATAACATAGGTATAATAATTTCATTAGATGGGCAGAGAAATAGTTTGGTTAATCCATAATGAAGATTATAACTAATAATGGTGATGAGTTTACCAGTGGAAGGTTTAATAAAAATATTTAAAAAGTAATTATTTCATCATGAATTCAGTTTACTATACTCAAAAAAATGGCGTGGATGGACTAAATTATATAACTATTGGGTAGATGGATCGAACTATGATTTTAGATGATAGAACCACTCATTTTTATGGAGAAAACATTTGAGTAGTGGTTATATGAAAAATAATTTTCATTATTGTTAAAAGAATAATATGTCATCATATGATATTTATTATAATAAACCACTACATTTTATGTATCTAATAGTTTTTGGACAAATGTTTATTATAAAATCCAAAGGTGAAAATACGGTAAAATTTGAAAGAAATTTTTTTGATGGAATATTCTTTGGTGATCCACCAAATAGAAGTTGATATCATTATCACAACAATTATGTATGATGTATTAATGATTTATTTTTTGTATATTTTTTAAAAAAAATTAATAAATGTATTTCCCTTGAAAAAAAATCCAATGTGATGATGATAAATAAGTTTTTTGAAAGAGAATGGTGAAGATCTTGAAAAAAGTGAGAAAAATATAACAGTTCATGATGACGATGTTGATTCATATGATTAATAAAATTAAGAACAACACTATTCACATTATACCTAGATTAGAAGGCATTTTTATTCCAAAAAAATATTATAAATTATGGAATAGAGATTGAAAAAAATAAAAACATTAAGAACAAACTATCATACCTTATTTTTATCTCTTGTTGAACCAAAATATGTGCAAGTAGTAATGAAACGTCAAAAGTGGATTGATTTAATGAATGATGAGATGGATCATAATGAATATAATTACGCTTTGAGAGTTGATAACCATTCCATGAAAAATTATATCATTGAAAAAAGTTGGATTTCCAAAACAAGATGAATAATATTTTTGGACTCTTCATGTATTAATCATATTTTAATGATCACAAATATCATTAATGATCACATATCTCATTACTGATCACATATATTATTCAATATAGTTAACTCCTATAAATTATATCCAATAATCTATATTTAGGTTTCATGTTCTCTCATGCTTTATAATGGTTAAGCTTAATCCATTTCATTCATGTTACTATTTATGTCTGAATACGGTTTTTTTCATAAGTACAAGACATCGTGAAGCAAGACATCATGAAGCTAGACATAGTAAGAAAGACACTGTGAAGCCTGACACTATAAGCTAGACACCGTGAATCCTGACACTGTACGCCAGACAGCGTGAAACAAGACACCATGAAGCAAGACACAGTGAGGAGGACACTGTCAAGACTGACACAATTAGCATGACACCGTGAATCCAAACACAGTAAGAAAGATACCGTGAAGACTGACATAGTAATCCAGACACCGTGAAGCCTAACATCTTAAGCCAGACACCATGAAGAAAGACACCATGAAGCCTGACCCTGTAAGCCATACACCATGAGAAAGACACGGTGATACTCAGACACCATGAAACGCAGACACTATGAACAAGACACCGTGAAACTCAGACAGCGTGACACTCAGATAGTCACCTTGTGAAGAAGAAACCATTTTCATAACTTAGTGTTCCACCATTACTTAAACTATGGTGTCGTCTTTCAATTTAATTTCTTACAGTCATATTTGATGCCTTTAATGCACTAACATAATTAATGATTCTTTTTAGACATATTACAAGGTACGAGGTCTGAAGCACATGGATCCTATTGGCTAAAACTCATGCATTCAACGATAATGATTTAAGTGTTCCCAAGAATGGGAAAGAGTGCGATACTGAACAGAAAACAATTGCGTGAGCACGACCACGAAGAATACTTTGTAGGATTTTCAAAGAAATCATTTTCAAATGCATGCAATCCGACTCTACTGAAAAACATACGAAGTACATTAGAATCCAAAGAAAATATTCACATTATCAATGCTCGTGGAGAACACAAGCTGAATCGCGACACTCTGTTTTGAAGACAAAAAAACAGAGGACTTAGAAGCAATTCTGTTTAATCAAATGAGTCCAGAGCTGCACTTCAAATCACTAGAGCATTTTAAACTCATATCTTCTTTATCTCAATGATTCATTTACTTAATTTTGAGCAGTGTATGTACTCTTTATATTTTATACACACACTGACTCCTGTGATAAACAAAAGGATTTTTAAATCCTTACACCAAATTATCTATTATTTTGTTTACCCACGACAACCATGGAAGAGGTCCCTGTGTGGCCTGGTTAATATTTTGTTTGCCCATGAAAACTATAGAAGAGGTCCCTGTGTGACCTAGACAGTCTGTGTACTATTGTTAACCCCAATCCAGGGTGTGGATCAAAGTTTATTTATATAAACTGTTAGGTGGAATGTGATCACCAAGTTGAGTGGATTAGGACTCATCTTGAGACTGATCCACTTGTTTCATATCTACTATGCTATTTAAATTTAGTCTTCTCTATTTTACTCCTTTACTGCGTAATCTAGAAAAGACTAATTTCCCTTTGATATTTAGTCTTGGAAAGAGGTTATAACTGATTTGTCTTAGTAGGATAACTTCAAAAGAAATATTAATAATACATATTAAGATTAATGAGAATTAATCAATCTTCTAAGAAGTTGTTTAAACATTCAAACTCTTATAATAGTATAACCATGATTAACTAGTCTGTATCTATTTTTCGGGAAACCATTTATTTTAAAATTATATTCTTTTAATAGAAATTATTATTGTTACTCAATTCACCCCTCCCATCTTGAGTGAACTACTCCAACCAACAATCGGTATCATAGGTTTCTTTATTAGGACTTTGTGTAATCTTACTCAACTGTGATTGTAGTTGTACTTTAATGATCTGTAAATTTATGTTAATTCTAAATTTCTAGATATTTTAAATTAATATGTTAGTATAGACAATATATTGGGAGGTGTTGTAACCAACGAACCACCATTCTTTAATGGGACCAATTATGCTCAATGGAAAATTAAAATGAAAATGTATCTAGAGATCAGGAGTTTTGAAATTTGTTCATCAATTATAGTTGAATAAAAACTTCATGTAACTGATATAATTACATGGGATGAACCTAAAAACATTGCTTACAACAACAATTGAAAATCCATGAATGCTTTGTACTGTTCTTTAGGACTTGAAGAATTTAATAGGATTTCTGCTTGTAAAACTGCCCATGAAATTTGGGATACCTTGTCTGACTCACATGATGGCACATCTAGTGTAAAGGAAATGAGAATTAATACTTATACTATAAATTATGTTTATTTTAAAATGAAACCTAATGAGCCTATTCATTACATGTATCTTAGGTTCAATGAGATTTTCAGTACAATGATTTCTCTAGGAAGAGAAGTCACAGCCAAAAAACAGATCATGTGAATCCTTAGATGTCTACCTAACAGATGGAGGGTAACCTCGGTCTCAATTATTGAATCATGAGATATTATTTATCTACCTATAAAATAACTCATTGGGAAATTGATGATGTATGAGGAATAGATTAAAGTCAACAAAGAAGAGGAGGATGAACCAAAGAGGAATTTTGTAGCATTCAAGACCAACTTCTTGAAGCACAAGGACCAAGGGAAACTGGAAGCTTCTGTAGAAAGTTCCCCCACTGAACAATCATCACCGGATAGTGATCAGGAGGTTGCTCAACTGGCCAGAAGATTCAAATGATTTTACAAAAAGAAAAACTTTTTCAAAAAGCCTAACTTTAAGGGAAAGTATGATCTAAAAGGAAACTAGAAAAAATACTGGAAAAGAAATGAAAAAACTAATGAAATTGTATTCTATGAATGTAAACCAAAAAAATAATAATGGATGACTATCCAAAGCTCAAGTATAAGAAGAAATATGAGTACAAGGATAAGAAGTACAAAAAGACAATGAATGTAACCTAAAGTTCCTCTGAGGACAGTTCAAGCGACTCAGAGACATCATATGATAAACAGGTTAACAAATCCAACATGTGTTTTATGAAAAACACATCTGAGGTAACATTGAACTCTTATGTACATAATTCATACTATTCTGAAAAGGAATGTGACTCTGAAAATATGACTAATGAAGAAATGTCTGAATACTGTAACATGCTTGAAGAGACATGCTATAAATTAAAAGATAAATATAAATCATTGATGAAACAACATACTCTCACTGTAAATGTTAAATATAAACTTACTACTGAAAAGGAGAAAAATTATCAACTGATCAAAGAAAACAATTAATTAAAAATGTCTAATGATCAATTAAAAAGTGAATTAGAAAAGTCTACTCATGGGAAAAATACCCTTACCAAAATTCTAGGAAAACAAATTGCCCCCAAATATAATAATGGCATTGGTTATCAACCTGGAAAAAGATGCCTTAGTAGAATGAATTTTGTTTCCAAGACTAGGACATATAGTTTTTTTCCAAGCTCTGAACACAGCTCAACTAGCTTAGGTCATGATCCATATTCTACTATTTTAAGTTTTTTTGGACCAAATACAGTTTATTTTTCAAATACATTACATAATGTTTATAGTAAACCTATAAGAAAAATATGGGTTCCTAAAACACTTATTACTAAAGTTACTGGACCCAAACAAGTATGGGTACCCAAATATGTCTTAGGCTGATCGTGTTATAGGAAAGCTGCTTAAAGAGCTCTTGTAAAAATCTATGGTCCATAGACAGTGTATGTTTAAGGAACATGATAGGAGAATCCTCATGATTCAAGAACCAAATAAAAGTAGATGGAGGACATGTCACATTGGGTGACAATGCCAATGGAAAGATCATTGTCTTAGGCCAGATTGGTAACCCTGATTTAATTTTAATTTATAATGTACTATTTTTTAATGTCTTAAAATATAATCTACTAAGTATTGAACAATTATTTGATGATGGATATCATGTTAAATTTGAAAATTATGCCTATAATGTATTTAGTTATAAAGAAGAATTAGTATTTTCTGCATCAAGGAATGAGAAAGTTTATTCTATTAATTTAGATTCCTTATCTCCTCAAAATGTTTCATGCTTAAGTGTATTTCATAATGAATATTGGATCTGGAATAGGAGACTAGGACACTGTAATGTTCACTCCCTTAGAAAGCTAACTAGAAAAGGCCTTGTCAAAGACTTTCCCAAACATTAGTTTCCACATGAAAAAGTGTATAATCCTTGTCAAAATGGAAAATAACACAAAATATATTTCAAAACAAAGAAATAGGTTTCTACTTCTCAACCTATCGAATTGGTTTACAGGGATTTGTTTGGACCATCTAGAGTTTCTAGTTTAAATGAGAAGCACTATATTTATGTTTTGGTATATGATTTTTCTAGATATACCTCGACCTTCTTCATGGCTCACAAAAGTGAAGCCTGATCTTATTTTACTAAGTATACCATGTCTATAAAAAATATTAGTGGCCTTAAAATTAAATCTTTATGTAATGATCATGGTCGTGGGTTTGAAAATAAAGAGTTTGAATCCCATTGCTCACAAAATGGTTATAGTCACAATTTCTCTTCCCCTAGAACACCTCAGCAAAATGGTGTTGTAGAAAGAAGAAATAGAACCCTGAATGAAATTACTAAAACAATGATTAGTGCATATGAATTACCTATTTACTTTTGGGTTGAATCTGTAAATACAACATGCTACACAATAAATAGAGTCTTGATTAGACCAATTCTCAAAAATACCCTGTATGAAATCTGGAACAAGAGGAAGCCTAAGGTTAATTACTTTAGATTTTTTGGTTGCAAAGTCTTTATTCTCAACACTAAGGATAAAATTGACAAATTTGAATCCAAAAGTGATGAAGGAATTTTCCTAGGCTACTCAATATTAAGTAAAGCTTATAGAGTATTCAATATGATAACTAAATGTGTGGAAGAATATGTTAATAACAAGATTGATGAAATAGATCCACATGAGCCTAGAACCATCCTAGAAAATCTGGAGGATGATCTATCCAATCTGAACATCAATTCAGAATCCTCAAATTCCTCTGTGAATGAATCTGTGAAAACTTCTAACTCTAGAAATTCCCTTCAATCGAGTCATAATGAACTAGAATCTATTGATGAACCTGAAATCACTAGTCCCACTCTCTCTAGAAATGTTAGAACTCTTAAAAACCATCCCTTAGATGCGGTTGTAGGAGAATTAGAGAATGGAACAAAAACTATAGCTTCTATTAGAAATCAGGTTGAACATCAAGCTTTCTTGTCCCATCTTGAACCTAAAAACATTGATGATTCCATCTACGATGAATTTTGGGTGATGGCTATACAAGAAGAACATAATTAGTTTGAATGAAATATAGTTTGGAAACTTGTTGAAAGACCCAATGACACATTCATCATAGGAAATAAATGGGTGTTTTGGAATAATGTAGATGAAGCTAGAAATATAGTTAGGAACAAGGCTAGATTAGTTGCACAAGGTTATAGGCATGAATAAGGAATTTTCTATGATGAGAAATTTTCTCCAGTAGCCAAACATGAAGCCACCATAATTTTACTTGCTTATGCTGCACAACTGAATTTCAAACTATATCAAATGTATGTGTAAGAGTTCATTCTCAAATGGGTATATAGCTGAGGATGTCTTTGTTGAACAACCCCCTGTATTTACAAATCCTCATTTTCCCAATCATATTTTCAAACTATCAAAATCTTTATATGGTTTAAAACAAGATCCAGAAGCGTGGTATGACAGATTGTGTACTTTTCTCATTTCTAAAGGTTTTAAAAAAGGAATAGAATATCCAACCCTCTTTATAAATCGAATTTCTAATGATGTTTTAGTCGTTCAAATCTATGTAGATGATATTATTTTTGGATCTTTAAAAAATTCATTATGTATTGATTTTTCTAAAATGATGCAAAATGAATTTTAAATGAGTTTAATGGGAGAACTAAAATAATTTCATGGATTTCAAATCTTTTAAAATAATGATGGAATTGTTTTAACTCAAAGTAAATACACTATAGATCTTCTAAAACATTTTCGATTGGATAACACTAAAAGTAGTGACACTTCCACGAGTACCACCTGTAAGATGGATCTTAATGAAGATGGAAAATCTGTTGATCAAAGAACTTATAGAGGAATGATTGGATGTTTACTCTAATTAACTATTAGCCATCCGGAAATTATGTTTACTATGTGTATTTCTGCTCATTTTCAAGAAAATATTAAAGAATTTCATTTAAATGTTGTAAAGAGAATTTTCAAATACCTCTAGCATACACATAATCTAGGATTTTTCTATCCTAAAGTACAATCATTTGAAATATTTAGTTATTATAATTTTGAATTTTGTGGTTTTAAGTTAGATAGAAAGAGAACCTATGGAACATGTCACCTTTTAGGCAAGTCACTAGTATCATGGTGTAGTAAGAAGCTAAATTTTGTTGTATTATCTACAGCAGAAGCTGAATAGATAGCTGCCGGCAGTTGTTGTGCACATATTTTGTGGATGAAACACAGATTAAAAGATTATGGATATCAATTTAGATAGGTACCAATAAATTGTGACAACACAAGTTCTATTAACATCTCAAAAAAATCTTGTTTCACATTCTAGGACAAAACATATTGATGTTAGACATCACTTTTTGAGAGATCATTCTCAAAAATGTGATATCACCTTGGAATTCAGTGGTACTGAATATCAACTTGCTGATATATTCACTAAAAAATTAAATTCTGTAAGACTAGACTACATCATACATGATCTTGGTATGCTAAATATCAAAAATATATCTTACTTGTCTTACTGTTCGACATTTTAATATGTTATACATTAATATTTCATGATTATGGTTTCTCAGTTACTATCTCTCATGATTACGCTCTCACTCTTGGCACTCTGTACTCACGGACTGACATTTATTATCTCACTGTAATGCTCACTGAAGTTCACTTACTATCTCACTGTGATGACCACATAATGTCTCACCATGATGACCACTTACTATCTCACCGTGATGACCACTTACTGTCTCACCATGATGAATGATCATTGTCTCACAGTTAGCACTTTGTACTCATGGAAATTCTCTCATTTAGAACCCATTAAAACTTACAAACCCTTCTTTATCTATCTATGGAACCTTTAGTGGATTCCAAGAATGAAACGTCTGTCATCATCCACACTTGTGAAGCGGCACCCGAAGAAAATGAAGATTTCTCCTAAGCTAGAACCTGAAGGAGCATTAAATCCGAATATGGTAAATCGAAGTGTTGTTCCTGAGAAATAAATTTTCCCTGACTGGATTTTGTCTAGAAAATCTCTGGTGGTAAATGTGTTAAAATAAAAATTCTGGTTATAATGGTTCTCAAGGAATAATAGACCGATCTATCCCAGGCTAGTAGCTCAGTTCTACCAGTTCGTGCAGTTCTCGTTTGACTCGGGTGAATGTTATATTATATGGAGCTGGAATATTGGCCAAAGATGCTCCTTCTCTTTAAGGTTATGGGCAACATGCCTCAGGATACCTCATGAAGGTATATGTGATGATTATCAGAGAGAACCTACACCTATAACTGATTTATTTGATCTTGAAGATGCTTTAAAAACCCTAACTGAAAATGGCACCAAGAGAAGGTACATCGCTGATGAACTTGATGGAGAAACAAGGCCATTGTTTAAGTTTGTTCAAAATATGGTTAGTTTGAGAAAAGGTGAATTTGTTGTGTTAAAGTATCCTGATGTGTTCTTGATCCATCTTATGAATAATGGAAATAATATTAACCTACTCATGTACATCATTCACCATATGTGTGATTTGATCAAGGTTGCATCCATGTCCACCTCTCTGTTCTACTCTCAGCTGATATCAGCCATGCTTGTTGAAAAAGGCATAGTTGGACCTAATGTAGAAGTGATTATGGACTGTGAGTACTGTCTCTCTAAATCCGCTATCTGGAGAATGAAGATAAACTAGAATTTTTGAAAAAAGGAATGGTTAGAAGACAATGATAAGGTTTATGAGAAGTTTATTCCTGTGGATTATCCATCATGGCCAAAAGACATTTTTGATCCTGGATTGGAACCAAATGAACTTGGTGATTATTCAGAAGAAGAGGAAGAATAAGCTGAATTACCTCATAGGTAAGAAGTTACTGTTGAGGAAGAATGGAATGCTTTTCTTCATGTTGTTCTTGAAGAAGCAGTTCCTCCCCTAGAGATGATGTTTATCTAGAAATCCAACCTGAGGCTAGAAGAGAATTAGTGGTCCCAGAATATGAGCAGCATGCCATGGAAGAGCCTATAGTAGAAGAAATCCCTACTATGAAAGAATAAAATCTAGAAGAACTCCCTGTTATGAAAGAAGAAAATCTAGAAGAACTCCCTTTAAAACAATCTGTTCTGGAAAAAAAACCCTCTGTAGAAGAGAGGATGGAGATAGTCGTTCAGCTTTCTAGACACAAAATGATTTAGGAACATAGAGATGAAACTGTGGATTTAGACCAAGCTCCTAAGCCTCTTAGTCATGAGAAAGAAGCACTTGTTGAGGGGAGAAATACCAAAATATTGAATCTGGTGAAGCCTCACACCCAACTGAGTCATGTCCTATGGACACTGAGTATAAATTTTCTAATTTTTATGATGTGATTGAGTCTCAGTAGATTATAGCTACCGGCCTTGATCTCTCTTCCCTGTTGTAGTAGAATTCAGTTTCTAACTTTGCACCTGAGAAGGATCATGAACCTGAACCTCTCCCAGTACCAATTCCTACAACTGAACCTTTACCTAAACAGTTGTCCTTTTTTAGTAAGGTTGATTTGAAGGATTTTATAGATACTATCTTATCTAGAGTTCAGAAGCTTATGAACTCCCAACCTCATCCTATGACAAATTTGAGTGAGAGAGATGCCTCACTACTTTTGGAAAATATCATTTGGCAGATACAACCTAAGATGCTCCATGAAATTCAATAAGTACCAGTTGAAAATAAGTTCCTCAGTAATGAATTCAACACCCAGAGAAGCATGTTTTAAGACATGGTGAAAGAGCTGCATTCAACATCAGAGCCTGCTAGTTCTCCTCGAGAACCTCTGTTTCTCAAATCTATAGAGATGTTGTATCTCAGATTCACACTTATCTGTCATCCTTCGATGAAAATATTGCAGAAATTCACAAAATGATGTTGAAGGAAATGAGAGAGCTTGTGGTGAACCTTTATAAATTCACTGATGAGTATACTGGTTGTCTTCAAAATGTACTAAATCAGCTCAAATCTCTGACAATAGCCGTTAAAGATTCTAATACCTCTGGTCAATCCTCTACAACCTCCTTGGATAGTACTTTGATTAGATATATAGTCAAACAAGAGCTTCAAAATTATTTCAGTGTCTTTAATGTGGCTTCTTTATCTGATGTTGTCAAGAATAGTGATAATGTTCTTGATCTTGTACAAATTCACTCCAAGATGGAAAATGATGCCCAATAGGAGATTTCTAAGAAAGTGGATTTTAATTTCAACCGAATATTCTCCAAGACTGATATGACCAACCACTTCAAATAAGTTATAGATAATCTATGAATTCCTCCTGTAACTGAAGCCATCAAAAACCAAGTCCAGAAGCTAACTTAGATTACCCGATTGTTGGAAAAGTTCAGGGAAAACAATTATGACTTTGAAGAAGCCATGCAATATGGTGGGGAGATTATTTCATATTTCATTAAACTCTATAGACCTTATCTTCACGTCTAGAGTACAAAAATTGTTGCTCCACCTGCTGCACCTCTTAGACATGGGTTGCATACATTCATCTCTACCATAGCCTCAACTACCATGTATGTTTTCCAAGCTCTCAATTAGATCAGGCTTGTGATTCTTGATCAGCAACTGCCTAGATCTTCTACTGCTCCGACCTTGGATCCATCAGTATTTGAAGGTATCCCTTTTCCCTCCTTATCTACCTCATATCTTCCTTCTTCTATATCAACCACTACCCCTATGGATTCCACTTCTACTTCTACTAATGGAAAAGAGAAGGCCAATCCCTAAAGAAGACGAGTTCTTACTCTTTTTTTATGGGGATGTAATTATTTTTTTATTTCACCTTTAATTTTTACTGCACTGTTTACTATTAATATATTGTGCACTATTTATCCTCGCTTACTTCAACTTTTTGAAAATCCCAAAAGGGGGAGAAGTTTCTGCATAAAGTTTCTATCTGTTATTTTATCTATAATTTCATATAATTTACACTTTAACTATGCATGATTTTTTATCATAAAAAATGGAGGAGATTGTTGGACTCCTCATGTATTAATCATGTTTTAATGATCACAAATCTCAATAATGATCACATATCTCATTACTGATCACAGATCTTATTCAATATATCTAACTCCTTTAAATTATATTCAATAATGTGTATTTAAGTTTCAAGTTCTCTCGTGATTTATAATGGATAACCTCCATTAATTTCATGCATATTACTGTTTAATTCTGAATATAGTTGTTTCCCTAAGTATAAGACACCGTGAAGCAAGACATTGTGAAGCCAGACACACAAAGCAGGACATTGTGAAGCCTGACATAGTAAGCCAGACACCGTGTTGCCTGACACCGTAAGCCAGACACCGTGAAGCAAGACACCATGAAGCTAAACACAATAGGAAAGACACCGTGAAGACTAACACAATAATCAAGACACTGTGAAGCCAGACACAGTAAGAAAGACACCGTGAAGATTGACACAGTAATCCAGACACTGTGAAGCCAGACACCGTAAGCCAGACACCATAAAGCAAGACACTGTGAAGCCTGACATGGTAAGCCGGACACCTTGAGAAAGACACCGTCACACTGAGACACCGTGACACTCAGACACTGTGAACAATACACCGTGACACTCAGACACCGTGACACTGAAACACCATGACACTCAAACAATCACTGTGTGAAGAAGACACCATTTTCCTAACTTACTGTGCGACCATTAAAATTTTTTTGATCTTTAAATTTAATTTCTAAGGGTAATATTTGATGCCTTTAATGCATTGAAATAATTAATGATTCTTTATAGACATAGTACGAGGTACGGGGTGCAAAGCACATGAAACATTTCGGATAAAACTAACTCATTCAAAGCTAAAGACGGAAGTGTTCCCAAGATCAAGAATGAGAGGGATACTGAACAGAAAAGAAGCGCGTGAGCACGACCATGAAGAACACTTTGCAAGATTTTCAAAGAAATAGTTTTCAGATGAATCCAATCCGACTCTGCTGAAGAACATACGAATTGCAATAGAATCTAGAGAACAACTTCACATTATCAAAGCTCGTGGAGAACACAAGCTGAATCACAACACTCTGTTTTCAAGACAAAAAAATGAGGACTCAGAAGCATTTCTGTTTAAACAAACGAGTCTAGAGCTACCCTTCAAATCACCAGGGCATTATAAACTCATATCTACTTTCTCTTAGTGATTTCTTTAATTATTTTTTGAGCAGTGTGTGTAATATGTATATCTCATACTCACATTGACTAATGTGCTAAACTGAAGGATTTATAAATCCTTACACCAAACTCTCTATTATTATTTTACCCATTAAAACCATAGAAGAGCTCCCTGTGTGCCTTGGTTATTATTTTGTTTACACATGAAAACTGTAGAAGAGGTCCTTGTGTGACCTGGGCAGTCGGTGTACTATTGTTAACCCTGATAAATGGTATGGATCAATGTTTATTTATATAAACTTCTTGGTGGCAGGTGATCACCAAGTGAAGTGGATTGGGTCTCTTCTTGAGACTGAACCACCTGTTTCATATCCGCTATGCTATTTAAATTTAGTCCTCACTGTTTTACTGCTTTATTGCATAATCCAGAAAAATCTAATTTCACTTTGATAATTAGTCTTAGAAAGAAGTTATAACTGATTTTTCTTAGTAGGATAACTTAAAAAGTAATATTAATAATACATATTACGATTATAGAGAATTAATCAATCTTCTAATATGTTGTTTAAACAGTCAAACTCTTATAAAAGTATAACCTTGATTAACTGGGTGTGTCAATTTTTGGGGAAACCATTTCATTTAAAATTATATTCCTATAATAGAAATTTTGTTAGTTACTCAATTCACCCCTCCCCTCTTGAGTGAACTACTCCGACCAACAAAGATTGTTGATGTTTTCATAAATAATTAAATAATGGTAAATAAGGGATATTCACATGTGGTATGAGTTTAATTCAATGAATCATTTTCACTATTTTCCAGACATGAAATGATAAGAATATGTCTTCTTATTGTTTCAAAAAAAGTCATTACAAGGAATTTCAAATGTATTTGAAGTTAGCCTTCCTCAATGGTGAATTTGAGGAGTAAGTTTATATTTGAACATCCATGTGGTTTTGTGTTGTGTAGATTTGATAATTGTGTTTGATGATAAAAAATGGTTTATATTATCAAATGTAATGCCCATGAACTTATTATTCTAATAATGAGACCTTTTTTATGAAATTTAAATTAAAAAAAATATGATTTTATTGAAATATCTACATCAGATATGATACCGATGTATTTCCCAAATTAATTATTTGTTAAGTGGATTTTATTTTTTTGGAGATAATGAATGTGTTTATGGATAAATGTAATATAAAATAATGAAGATTTTTCTTTGTCCATGGATGGTATCATGAGATATTTCTTTGTTTAAAAATTCTTGAAGAGGTAGATTATATTAATTTTTATCATTAAAAGTATTATAATGAAATGTTGATGAATTTTTTAATGGTGTATTCAAATAATAATTATACAAAAATTTATATAGATATGAATTTAAAAAAATATGAAAAGAGAAAGTATGTTGATCAAATATACTTCCAATGTATAATCACAAGTATACATTACAAAATATATACAAGACTAGATATTGGTTATTTTTATACTCTTCTCGAGTTATCACAATGCACCAAATGAGTATCAATTTTTACTTGAAATAGAATACGTTGAAAAATCCATGAAATAACTATCTTTGTGCTGAATTATTATAGAAAAAGGATGCTTGAACTATTTTATTTTTTAGAAACCAATGGTGTTAGATTTGTTGATAATTAAATAACTATATCTGGTGGGTCATTATTTTTTAGATGAATAATTGGTTTTTTCATTACAAAATCAAAATTTAGTTACATTGAGAAATACTATGAATGAATATGGAGTTTCTACTCATTCCTCAATAGACCATTAGGGATGAAGACACTACTATGAGAATTTATTGTTGAAGAAAAGCTATCATTAATTATTTTATGTGATTATCAATTTGAAATTTACAATTACAAACCCCCATTTTAGTATACAAGGTCAAATAAAGGATATAAAATATCACTTAATAAATGATCTACTCGAGAAGAATGAATTAAAATTTTATTTATTTCTATAAGATATAATATTTTAATTGTTTTGACAAATATATTATTCAAGGGTGCACTAAAACTTTGAGGATGCAGTTAGTTGGTTAGACTTACTTTTTAAATCAATATTAAATGGGGTTTCTTAGAACTCTATCAAATTATTATTGGATATTTTTTTTCAAAGTTGGTAGAAAATTGAAAAAATTAATATTTCATTTAATTTAATTTTTTGCTATTATTTCATAGAAGGGTAGTGAACTATTTCGGTTGAGCATCATTTGTCACTAGTTACCTTTGGGTAATGTATATATTTTGATATAGTTTCTAAAGTCATATATTTTAATATATTATGACAGGTATAAACTATATTAATTTTTTATTATATGGGGATAAATGGATATTTCAGGATTGAAATAATTTAGGATGTGATTGTGTATTTCATCTTTAAGGTTGTAGAGTGCATTATATAAAGGATTATAGATCACTATCTTATGTAAAAAAAATTGTAATTATATAATTATCATTATTCCTGCACCATTTTCACTAACATAGGATTAGAATAATTGAATTATGATCTGTTACTATGTTTTAGAGTTTAATTTTTATTTATTTTCCAAGGTTTCTAATAAATTCCAAATAGAACGATAGTGTTTACCAAGAGGTTAATTGATAGTTGTCGTGATTTGTGAGAGGATAGTATTGAAGAAGCATATATGTATACGTATAGTTAATTTTGTTGTAAAATCATAAATCTTATTTTATGTAATTATATAAGATGATTTCCGGGGAAATTTTATTTTTTTCATATATAATTAATTATTTTCCTACTAATTTTAATATATATGAAGATGTGTTGACTTTTAGGATATGTGGAGATGATGACATGGTGGGTGGACCACATCATAGTGTATAGGACCAATTTTCAGTGTCAATTGATATGCTGCCTAGGATACTCTTACCAAGTTATCTATGGCCACCATGCAATATTTTATCTCCACATCATAGATGAATATTTTATATAATTTAATGATTCAAGAGATTTGGGAATATCTACTCTGCATCCCTCTATCCACATTAGAGTCACGTAAATGACTGAAAGACCGTGCCACAAATCTGATGAACATAAAATATTGAGGAGAAGAGTGAATTATATTGATATCTATATCAATACCCCTTGGACATTACACTGTCAAAATATTTCCAAAAGGACTACAACAAATATTTTATTACCACACAGTAGCCTCTTTAATAGTTAAGTGGTTTTTTTTGAAAAACTAATTGTTAATCCATAATTCCATAGACCATTCAATATATGTGGGGTTTGGAATTTTTTTAAAAGGTATGATGATATAGATGATAAATTTGTTGGTTTTTTATCCAATAATAACTACAAAATAATTATTGGATGATCACGACATATTTTTGTTAATATCCAATGGATACATTTATAAGAGGATTCGGTTGTTTGAATTTTAATTTCTATATCAATATTTAAAGTAAAAAATCATATTAATCTACATGAATTTGGGAAAAACCTATTAATATTAATAAATAGATAAAAAGAGGGAAAATAAGAGGGGATATAGATGGAAAGAATATATACAAAATGGAACATAATAAAGAAATCTTAAATATATTTTCATTGGTCAAAAAAGAAAAATAGTGTAAGTACTTTATCTATTGATTGGTATGTTTAGAATGATTTCAATTTTTTGATATTAAATTTTCTATTATTTTTATTCCAGTTTTGGAAGTACTATATTAGTTGGATGACATAATGTAATTCAAATTCAAGGATGAAACCAAATCATTTTACAATGATATTAAAACTAATTGGTTTTATTATCATTATAGAGATTTGATTATTTGAATGGCTAGCCTTCTCGTTTAGAGTATTTATTCTTGTATATCTGTTATCCACATTTAGTGTGTGGTTTTCAAATAGAGATCTTTCTCCACTTTATTTAATTAAAAGTTATGTTTCGCATTGAAAAGCACAAATGATTTTGAATCGATGATTAACTAACCATATTAGTGACTCTACATTTTCCCATTAGGTTTCTCTACATTAGCTTCATATATATTTTTTAATGGTATTGAATAATTCTTCTTGTTAATTTCCATGTGATTATTATAGTATTTATTTTACAAACTGTTGAGGATTAATTTATAAATATTTTATACTAAATTATGAATATAATTAATTTTTATTTATGGTTTGAAAGTTGAAATGATATTTATGGAATGATTATATATTTTTATACATATCTGATAATTCTTTTCCACAATTTAATTTTAATTATATAAATGATTTATTGGTTGTGTTGACCTTTTTTAGACACATTTAAATTAGATAAAGACTTGTTATTAGGTTTCAATATACCATAACAGATACTAAAATTCAACCATGATATGTTTAAAATATTCTATGTACTACATGATTATATAATAATGTTATAATGTATTTTCATTTAGTGAACTATCTATAAAGTGGAAATGTAATGTAATTAAATTTAAAAACATTATTTTTCACTTGAACTACTCCAAATCTAAATAAAATTTATTTCATCAATAATTTATATTATTATTATTCTCTACCTAGTTTTATATAAGTATTTATAAATTATTTATGACATTATCACCTATGTTTAATCCTCCAACATATGATTTTTCAAACAACCTAATTATATCTCTTCAGGTTGTGACTCCAAAATTATAAGGGGAGGACCATTTTTTTGTAAACCGTCATGTCTATAGTCAGTAATTATAATTGGATGTCACTCCCCATATAAAATTTAGGTTTATTAATTTTTGGATTCCCAAAGATAAAATATGTTGTAACTCAGTTTTGATTCCCATTCAAACTGAATGTTGTAAATAAGTCATCCTAGAAAGTGAATATGTGTAAGAGTATATACAGTTCCACATTATCCCTATCTATTATACAATTTCTTTTTTCAATTATTCAATGTTATTCTATATAATTTCACTCAATGTTCCTGATAAATAAATTGGATTATATTTTATTGAAATTTTAAATTGTTTCATTGATTCCCATAATGACTATCTTCCATCATAATTCATCATATTCTTAGAACTAAATATTGTAACCATAGAGAATGGTGTTATGCTATTTAGTAAAATAACCTCTTACAGTCCCTCATTGTGTAATATAATCCCTTGTAAAATAGTTTATCTATAAATTAGTATATATATGTTTTCAATGACCTATATACTTGAAATATCACTATATGAATTTTATAAAATAAAATCATTAATAAAATACCCATGTCCTGGAATTATTCTCAATTTTCTAATCCAGTCAAGGGGAATTTGATATTAACAGCCAATAACATGGAATTGGAAAATAATAACTTTAGTTATTCCTTAATGTCATATAATTAATGAAAGCCCCAAATATCATACCATTAAAGGAGAATAAGTCATCCCTAATTCAATCAATATATCTATATTCATGATTCATGATATATATTAATAATTATCTCTAGTAAATTGACTAAAAAACGACCATAGATATGAATTTCCAATGAGTCATATTTCATGTGGAATTTCTGCATGGGGGTTATTTACCATAACCACCACTCTTGAAAAATAACATGTAAAAAATTAGTGTGGAGAAGCCTCATGGTATAATTTCCATTCAAAACAAAGTATACTACATCAACTATCTATGTTTCATATATGTCATATATCCATTGAACATGTTTATGAATATTTTCATAGCATTTTATGGATCCTTTCATAATTCATAAGAGCAATTTTCTTTCAAAGAAAAACATTATTTAAGTAATTTACCTAACTAAGATTATAATAAAGAGAAACCATTAAATGTTAATTAATTTATTAATATTAAATTATTTTAATATACATTTTTAAAAAATATAATTTAGTTGGTTCTCGGGAACCAACTCTAATAGTTACATGAAACAATACTATTCATATATTTGGGACCCCAATTTGGGATCACATTATGGTAACAATACGATATTTACTACTGTATTTTTGCAAAAAATAAAATAATTAAATGTTCATTTACTTTTTATTACCCATTTTAGAGTAAAATTATATGTTATTATTATCGTATGATGTTTTGATTAATGGTCACTAGAAATTTTTATGGTAACTTTTAGACACTTCTTATAAACAATTATCTTAGGGATATTGTGAGTAATGAAATCCCCCACCAACATGTTATGAAAAAAGACATGATAACTTAAGAAACCATAGATCCAATCATTATTTTATAGGAGGATGAATAATATGAAATATATTTTTATTGGTAATATTTTATTTGTGGTTATATTTATTATACACATCAATTTAGAATTATTAAATTAAGAAAAATAAAAGGAATGATGAAAATGTTTATCTTACATCCTAAACAAGGGGCCCCTACTATAAATATATGATTGTATACACTTTAATTGAGAAAATGGTTTATGTATTTTACATCTATAATAAAACATTTTACATGATATGAAACAAAAAAAATTAGTTTCCTTTTTATATATGTATAATAATGGGACAAAATGACATTCCACTTCCATCCCATATCATGTTCTTTGGGATAAGCTGCATTAAAATAAAAGTGGTCAAATAATATATAAAAAAAACTGACGTCATAAGAATCATGTTTATTTATGGAATAATAGAATGTTTCACTATATTATTATTTTATTTCATTAAAAACCAACATATTTTCTTGTTTTTTTATAGTTTGTACACAAGAAACATAATCAACTATAACCAACAAAAATCTACCTTGTCTGTCGTCAAAGTAGAAAACAATTTGTCTATGTTAAGTGTATGGGTTTTAGTGTGTCCAAATGAGAATGCATTGAGAAATAAAAAACATAGGTGTATATAAATGTGTAAATAAAATACATGTAGAAATTTGGTTAATTCTTTAATAAAAATTATTTTCTAGATTTATGATGTGATAGAATAGTTTTTTAAATAGATACATTTGAAAAAAAAAATTACACAGTAGTGATAAAAAATGATATTCCACACATAACTTGCGCTGAGGATAGTTGTTTCCCTAAAATTACTTTATTAAAATCAATAATAAATTTTATCATTAAACATTCTACTAATAGTAAATAAGAAATTGACAGATTTTTTTTGAAAATATCTGTTGTAAAAATTAATAAGATTTATATAAATCAAAATCTACTCACCACCTTGTTTTGAGAGGTAATAGGTAAAATATGCATAGATATATTGATCATCATAAAAAATTTAAATCATTTGAGAGTAGGGATTCATGTTTCTGAAGATTTCATTGCGGACAAACCTATTCCCCTTCACAACATCTTTTTTCACATGGTAGAACATTATATTTAAACTTTAATATTATGGTTTAATAATATTATACAAATAAAATATTATTATAAGATTTACCGTTTCTCATTTATTTTTAATCTAAAACATTAAACAATTAATTAAAAAATTCATAAACTAATTTGTTTCATTATAAAGGGGAAACATAATGGAAACAAATGGTCTACTCAATAAAATCATGAGAATTACCTTATAGATCAAATGGTCCTTTCAAAAGTAGTTTCGTCCAAGTAATTCTACAACCAAATTTATGATCGTTACTCATCTATAAAGATATAATATTTGAAGTTAACAAATATCCTCCATTGAGTTTTATGAACAAATGTACGCATTGGATATTATTGACATTATTAGTTTTTAGAATTTTATATTAATTCTTGAGCCTGAATGGTTGGGATCCTCCTTTTTCTATGTATATAAGATGTATATTTTCCTAATATATTTGTTAAATAGTATGTCAGTTATATTTTAATACCATTCATATTTTATAAATGTATACATATCATTAAAATGTAAATAAATCCATGTAAGTGAAATATTCGTTCATTAGTCTGATTTCATTTCATGAAGAAAAAATGATGGAAGACATTTTTTTAAGAGAAAACTAAGTAGCCAAAATATATTAATTAAAATAAAATAAATAATGAAATAATCTTCATAATATGTAAATTATTGGGATAAAATATAATAATACAATAATATAAAATATATTTTCATTGTATAAAAATAAATATTTTTTATGAAACACTAGATGTTTATTGCGGTCAATTTTGATGCTATGAAGATATAATTTTTTATCCAATGCATAAATATCCATCAAATCAACCTTATGATACCCCTTGGGAATTTATAATACAAAACATCCATCATTAAAAGTCAAATTATATGTTCTATAAAAGTTTTTGTGAGAAATTTTATTCTAATAGAGAGATGTTTATTTATCATCAAATCTATGGTATGAGGATAAAAAATATGTATGAGAAGCATATGGAATACTTTACAAAGATATGAATTAGGGCATGTATCATAATATTTCACTATAAAAAGACAAATTAAAATAAATTATTTATGATTCTCAACATATCCATAGTTTCTATGTAATATTTGTGAAATAGATAAGCATTATAACATTTTTTAATTTTTCCAATATATAATATTTCATCAGAAAAAAAGCATCCATAAGGAGATAATGTCAATGGTTATTACAATTTAATATGATATATTTAGTAATTTTTTATTTATGTATATTTATTTAGTATATCTAATACTATCTACTTCTAATATATTCAAAAGAATATATAATTTTTAGTAATGATTTTGCATATTAAATATATTTATAATGTATGTAGACATCACGAAGAGAAAATTTCCAATCAGAATTTAAATTTTCATATTTCACATATATCATGATGTGTATGATTATGTACTAATTATTTAGTTTATTTTATTATAATTTTAAGTTATATATTTTGAGAGATACTTTATAACAAAATTATTTTCTTCTATGCTCTAATAAAATAGAATATATATAATGTCATTTTACAAAATGAGTCAATAGTTTTTAATGTAATTTTGAGATATAATGTCATTTAAAATTCTAAAACATATTAATATTTAGGATCATTTATATAATTTGATGATTATAATGAATTTCTATCTCATATTATTATAACAAGTTAGATATAATAGAGAA
The DNA here is from genome assembly GCA_963277665.1 of Viscum album. NCBI lineage: Eukaryota > Viridiplantae > Streptophyta > Magnoliopsida > Santalales > Viscaceae > Viscum > Viscum album. The sequence continues at coordinate 1,058,964,934 of OY728143.1, read as the reverse complement.
TTCTTTCTAAATGAATCGCATATCAATAAGAAACACATTGTGACAAATTTACCAAATGTAAGTGATTTTAGTGTAAAAGTGTATTTTAGTTCAAAAAACAACTCACATATTCAGTGATGATAAATATTGATCATATTATCTTGATATTTTCAAATAACAATTTATAATTAATTTCGTTTGTGTTGGAATGAATGTTACATCAATTCAACACACAGTGTGGAAGGTCTGATCAAAAGTGCATATTTTCTATTTAAAAGTGAAATTGTATGAAAAAAATATCACATCGAAAAAACATCTAAAATGATATTATAATGAATAAGAAAATTTAGGAATATGATTCATTTTCTATTTTTTAGGTGTATGAATTACTGATAAATTAATCAGACGTATGATGCAAAGAGTATAATGGAATGTGTGTGTTTTCATTTAAAAGTGAAATTCTAGTTCCAAATGAGTTACACATACAAAAAATCTATAAGTAAAAAAAAATTATTTGTATATTTTTATAATCATTTATGCTTCATTTAAAATTTTTAAGAACCAACTATATGTCATTCTGACACACAACATGGCCAGAATGACAAAAAGTGCATCTTTTCATTTAAAATTGGTAAATTAATTCATAAAATAGATTATAAAATAAACAATAAACAATAAAATCCTATTTTTTAATAATATATAAAACAGATACCCGGTACATTTTTATGTGTATTAATAGACCTCATTTCAATCAAATAAAAGGTGTGTTTATTATAAGTCAAAGTGTGTGGTTTCATTAAAAAAGATATATTTATGTTCAACGTGTTTGACATATACTTGGAAATAAGAAGAAAAATTCCCATTATAATGATATTTTATAATTAAATCCCTACTTCATTTTTTAGTTGCATAAATTTACACCAAATCGATATGAAAAAAATTATATAGAGGAATTTTTGTATAGTGCATGTTTTTAGTATAGAAGTGTAATTGGAGTTTAAAATTATTGTCACAGTCTCAAAACAAAAAAATGATCCAAATTTACTTAATAATTTACTAAGTAAATCCTTTATTCATTTTTTATGTTTATAAACTTACCTCTCATTAATCCCTGACATGGTGATTGTAGATTTTTTAAAGTTCAGGTTTTCATTTTAAAATTTGCAGTTTATTCCAAAACATACATCACATAAATAAAACTAATAAAGTATGATTGGATATTCGGGATAATTAAAGAAAATTATATTGGACTTACTTTTTATGTATATGAAATAACATAAAATAAAATAACACATTGTGTGGATTGTATGACTAAACGTATTGGTTTTCATCTATAAGTGACATTTTAGTTTGAAAGATGCATCACACAATAAAAAATATAGTTATATTATCTTGAAAACATATCCAAATGATTCATGGTTATTTTTTGATGTATATGAATAAAGCTAATTATAATAAGAATCTTGATTTAGAAATTCTCATTGAATGTCTTTGTTTTCATTTTAATGTGACATTTATATTCAAAATAATGATCACATACACAAAGTAAAGAAAATGCACATTGAATGTGTAACGCCCCGACCCCAGCTACCCAGAGTCGGTGCATTACTTCGTAACATTGGCATGATCACAAGAAAGATCAAATCTCGAAAGACCGATTGGTTTAGTAGCCTTGGAAACACTAGATATAATCATAAAGTTTTACATTACATTTCAAAGTGAAAAACTACTACAACAACAAAGTCTTCATATCCACACTATTAACCCCTCATAATATCCCTGCAAGTCATTCATAATTTACTTCTTCACTACCTGGGAAAAATAAAACATAGAAAAGGGGTGAGATCAAATGCCCAGTAAGGATAACAATATAGAGGAACATTCAAAATAAGCATAAACATTTAAGGCAATGAATTATTAAAACAAAAGCCTTTTAAAATTGAACTTCAACATAGTATGGCAAAAATAAAAATGAAATAATGCCATTTACTTATTCACATGGATATTCTACTAATCGAATAATCAAATGCAATATCAATAACCACTTTCATAATGTTGGAATGCATAATGTCAAACGTTAATTTCATTGTCTAGGCCTCATCCCAAGACCTAGGGGTTACTTCTAACCGGAACCCAACCCGGAGTGCCTCTAATAACCGGACACCAACCCGGAGTGCCTCTAATAACCGGACACCAACCCGGAGTGCCTCTAATAACCGGACACCAACCCGGAGGGCATACCTTTACCAGTCCCTAACCTGGAGGGCTTACTTTAACCAGTCCCCAACCTGGAGGGCTTACTTTTACCAGTCCCCAACCTGGAGGGCTTACTTTTACTGGTCCCCAACCCGGAACATACTTGTTTAGCACATTCATTTGAAGAAAAGTTTGAAATATAACATAAACATTCGGATTAAAACTAGCATACGAAATGTCAATAGTTTCACCATAAACTATGAATGGTGTAAAATAGCACATCCACAGTCAAACATATCACAAAACCTTCAATACAATATAGAAGTTTTTTATTATAATAAATCAACTTCAAATAAGCGTAAAATCCATTAAAGGATGTTGGCATAGATGAAATCAAAACACTTTTTAGAGAAATATCTCTTTCTATTTTTGAAATCATTTAAGAGCCATATAAAATAAAACATTTTCTTGAAAATATTCTTGTATGCTTGTAAGGAAAGATTTGACGATTTTATAACGGCAGAAAATAACCGCACCCGCCGTATAAGTAAAAAAAAACATTCTTATCTCAATTCTGTCGAAAAGGTTAAAAAGGACCTTGTTTTGAAAACGACGGAAAGATTCCTTTATAAACCTCTTATAAAAAGTCAAACAAGGGTATAAATGACTTTAACCCATATTCTTGTAAATAGTAAAAATGTTTTGAAATACATTTCGAAGAAACATGGATGTGGATGATAAAGAGATCCCAGTAGATTATTACGTATAATACAACCTCGGATAATGAAGAGATTGTGAAATAACCCTTACCTTGTACTTTTCCTTGGTTGGGGTAGGTTAACCTCCTGTATAATGGTGAAATAGTTGTTATTAAATTATACAAGAATCATATATATTAATATGATATCATATATGATCTTTTAACATTGATTTGTTAATAATATCTTAGAATTATCGTCGTTTCGGGAGTTAACTTACTCATTTTCTTTTATATGTTTTGTTACATAAGCCATGGTTGTTTTATCTTATTCATATCCAGAATGATATACAGTCCTTAAACATCATTTTTAAATCATCAAATGATAATTATACTTGAATGGATACGATGGAGAATGAATCTCATCGCGTTCGTGGAGACGGTAGTCCGTACGTACGCACGAGCAACAATATCATTCTTTTGATATTAAAATAATATATAAATGGATGGTATATCATATATACAGAATCATTAACATGTTATATTTATTATTTACATGAGTTACACATCATTATTATACCCATCCAAATAATATTATATTGAATAACAATTACACCACGACGTGGAGACGGTAAGCCGTACGTACGCACGTATGGTGACATGTTATTCAAAGGGTGGATAGAATACTGAATATGATTGTACCATTTTTATAATAACATCACAGTATATGTGAGATACTGGATTTATTATTTCAGAATGGTAAGAACAAAGGAAGAAGAAGTGGAAGAAGAAATGAACTTAGAAAAGGGTGGTGAAATCATTACCTCTTCTTCGGGTTCTTCCTTTTGATTTGATCAAAAGGGCTCCATAGGTTGGCTTTCTGATCAAAATAAGGCCTCCAGGTTGTAGTGAGGGATGTTGGGAGAGTATTTGGGCAGAGTTTGGCCGAACCAAAAGGCTTTGAAGGTGTGAAGAAATGAGAAGGAGGAGTGCCCTTTTATAAGAGGGGTGAGGGGCACCTTTGGAAAAGTTAGAAATATTAATTTATAATAAATTCATATTCGGTTTCTAATGGCTCCAAAGCTTATTATTCAAAGTTTAAGGTAGGGATAGGTCGAAAACCACTCAACCAATAGAATTTAGACAGGTTTGGGTACTTATATTAACCTTATCTTTAAGTATTAACTCTAAGTTAATTAGTTTCACTTTTACAATGTCTCTTTGTATTTTTATATAATATGGTTAATAAACTTACTATATACATCCAAGCGACCCCCAAGTGGTACATTAATGATGAACCTATCATGATATAAGTCTCTTGGCCGAACCTTAGATTTTTAGGAATTTAATATCAATTAATAATATAATATTTGTTTTAAGAACTCTTTTATGTCAATTTTGACACTATTCAATAGTTGATTTTTTTGAAACTCATAACAGATTGATTAATTAGAACAAAGTCAATTAAATCAATCCTAATATATAATATTATCCTATAAAATTAGTTTAATTCATTAAAAGTTTCATATTATATTTATTTGGGTATTTATAATATCAATTATTTTAATTTTTCACTATTATAGTAATTACTGCATCATCATTGTGTCATATATAAAATAAATTATTTAATGTCTAAAAATTATAAATAAAATATCATTATGTAGGAAATCGTTTTATCTTTCTAATGAATATTTATAATCTAAAATCCAACTTATATAACTCTATGTAAAAATTGTTTTTCTAAAAGATATATGCTTGTGTCATTTTTGTATTCATTTTGACTTAATTAAAATAAAGTGTCATTATCACTTACAAGTGGATCCATGGAGTCCCAAAATTGACAAAAAGATGCCCATGGTCGACCATGTATCAACCAATAGGGTTAAGACACGTTTTAGGGTAATTTAGTATTATTATAATATTATTTTGTTAACCCTTATTTACCGGATTTACCCTTTAACCATGGTAAATAAAATATTTACCGCAGTAATTATTCAAAATGTGTAAAAATAAAAGTTACCTATTTACACAATTTGAACATCCTGATTCCAAATATGGAATACATTTTCCTAAATTCAAAACACAGAAGTGGAAGAAATTAATTTAAAATTAATTCCCGCTGTCAAAACAAAAAGCGTGTTTTTAAGAGATAATAACTATCAAAAGATTGACACTTGTTTATGTTCGGTTTAATTGTAAAATTATGTCCAATGATAAACATTAAATTGAATGGTAAAAATATATTCTAAATATACTTTAAAACCACTCAAATTCATAATTTATCACTATTAATTATTTTGATTAAAAAAGTTGTTTTTAATTAAAATTTAGAAATTTTCACTATTCATCAAAATATCAAAGTTATCCGAAATGTAGCAAAATTTCACCCTAGGCTAATTTTGATATTCCGAATCCAAAAATGAAGTCCATTTTAAAATATAAAATATATATAACTTCAAAAAGTAGGTATTACTATTCATAACAGCTAGTTTGATTGGTTACGGTGTGTTAGAACTTGAAGTTGCGTACAACACACGCTACTGTTTTATTCAAAGGAAAGCGTACCGTGGAAGCTTGGGATGTTTCATTTTAAATTTTTTGATGTCTCCATTTAGTCAAAATGTTTAAAATATTGTATTTAAAAAGGTTTCACTATCAAAAGTTGATAAAAGTGCAATACTGAAAATGAATCTGTTCTTGCATTATGACTAAGAAACTCATAATATGGATTCTAAAATTATAAGGATTATATAAAGTTTAAAATTTAGTTAATACTATTCATGACCTCTTTTAATGGCTTTTTTTTTGGTAAGTCATGGTGAAATTGAACTCGGTGTTGCGTGTAGTGCAAGTTATTAAATTAGTTTGAAGAAATAACACACTATGAAATCTTGGGGTGTTACAGAATGTGTAGATACATCATAAAAACCCCATTATAAATTTTTAATATTATGAAATTAAGTACACTCTAATATAATATAGTATATGTCCATCATTAAATATTGTTAGTTTTTTATTGAAAGGTAATATAATCATTCAAAACACACATTATATATTAAAATATACTTTAAAATAAACACCTAAATTCTTGATACTATATAGCGATATTATGTTGTAAATTTTAGTGTATATGAAACAATTAAACATCACTCAAACACATTATGTGAATTGTGTGACTAAATATGAGTTTTTACAATATAACCGTAACATTTAATCTCACAAAACGTATCAAATTAAAAAAATGGGGTAACATTATTATATTATGTTGACACATTTAGAAATTAAAATTGAATTATTTCACCCATGTATTAATGAACCTTGTGTCAATCTAACATGTAATGTTCACATATTGGATAAGAGTTCACTTTCTCATCTATAAAGTGAGGATTTTGATTAAAATATATATGGCATTATCAAAATCCCTCTATAATTCGTATGCTCGGAAATTTGGTTGGGCGTTTTCTCTGCTCCGATGCTCGGACTTCATCTGTTTTTCATCCGGTCAATCCACGGCTCTGTGTGGAGGTGGAAGTCTCGAAGCCGCCTGTCGAGTGGATTTGGGTCACGGTTAGTGAGGAATTCCGCTGGAAGCAGGCGGTCGTTTTTGATTCGTGGGTTGAGTTTTGTTCGGGGTGTCGCCGGTTGGGTCATCAGGATGGGAACTGTTATGGTGGAGCAACCTCAGCCCCGAGTGAGCACCGTGCTAAGGGTGCTGGTAATGGGAAGGAAGCTGGTGACTCCCAGGCTGGCAATGGCGCGGGTGGCATGGCTTCGGAAGGTCCAGTTGCTGCGATGGGTTTTGAGGGACGGAAGCAAGTTTTCAGTTCTGCTGCATGTGAACTGAACGCTGTTGATGGGTGTTCTGGAAATGGTGTCGGGCATAAGCCTGTTTTGGCTCGAGATGCATGTGATTACTGTGCAGGGCTGTCCAGGAAGGGTGCTGGGAGTGCTGCTGAAGCTAATGCATGTTCGAAGGATTCTGGGTGTGCTGTTAGTGTCATTGATTCTATTGACAGACCGAAGGAGGATGGGAGGAGGCCGAGTCTGGATGGCTGGAGTCTCTCCAATGCTGCTCCTCCTCGTAAGGATTCCATGATGCATTTGAAAGCTCCTGGATCTGGAAATGGTGTACATACATGTAATATGTTTCAAGCTTTGGCGACTGAAGAAGCCGTTAATGGGGAGATGAATTCCACAATGGAAGTTGAACAGGTCCTGCAAATTGCTCCAGTTGATGCAGTGAAGACGTTAACTGCTGGACAAGCTCTTGAAGGGCAGCCGCATTGCTTGGAAATGGTTGATTGTAACAGTTTGCCTGCTGCTCGAGAGGTTAATGATATTTCGTATGGTGTCATTTCTGGGAAGTGGGGGGATGTTTTGGACAATGACAAGGACAATGAAATGGCCAGGATGTCATATAGTGAGATACTAAAGGATGGGAAGGGGAAGAAGGGAAAGGAGGTGTCTGCTACTCCAAGCCGTAGGCCGAGGAAGGAATACTCGGAGCTGCCGAAGACAATCTGCACTCGGTCCTCCTTAAAACAATCTTCGAAAGAGTTGATTTCGTTGGAGAAACTGAATCTTCTCAAGAAGTACGCCAAGATTCTGAAGTATTATGAAACCTCGGAGTGGGAGTCAGCTACGGCAATGGATGTCTATCCTGGGGGCGGGAATGAGTATGATATGTATGATATGTAATTGATCTTTGCTTTGTGTTGCACATTTTCTGCACTTTTCTTTATTTTAATAAATAGTCAGGGGCTCACCTCTGACCACCTTCCTTGGTATAAAAATGAAAGGAAAAAATCATAATTTCAATTATACATTATAAAAACAACTAATTAATCATTTTTTAACTTTTATAGTTAACCAAAGTCATTTGAAATGATATTTATGTTGAATTATTCACCATTTCATAAATTATTTGTTTAACATCATTATATATGACTAATAAAATAATATTTACTCTTTATTGAATAAACATTATTATTTTAGTGAGGTTTTTTAATATTGGGATATGTATTTCTATGATGTTTTTTTCTATTGGATATAAATATTTTTAATTGAATGTTGTATGAATGCAATTTTGTTAAATGTAATGAAAATATAAGTTCTTTTTCCTAATGTATTACTTCTGTTGTAATTGATATTAGTTTTTATATTTCTTAATTTAAATATACCTAGAGTTACATATATAACTGATAGCACTATACAATAGTAATACACTTACCCACACTCCCAGGTTGGGTGCTAAAATATCACTGCTATTTTCTTTTATCTATTTAAGAAATATTTTATACCAGAATAATTGAATCAAGTAAATAAAAATAACATTTCAATTTCAATTCCCAAAAAATGAGTCCCTGTAATCCCATTTAACTTTTGGGATATAGAGTTTTAGAGATTTTGGAGATAATATAACCAAGCTAATCTATTTCCACTCCTTATAAATTATAATTTTTCATAATAATAAAAATTTTATACGTATTTTTCCTAAATCACTTGTGGTTATCCATACAAAAATTTATAATATATTCTAGTCATTATTAATCTCGATGAAAATCATTTTTCTGAAAACAAGGGGCGATAAAAAATTTCTTAAAAGGGTTTTTATTTTTCCCAAAGCCTATTGATTAAATTCAATGAAATTAATTGAAATATTTTTTCATAAAAACATAAAAAAATATAATTTAGTAAAATATTTTTTATTCATAAAAATTATCATTCACAGTAAATAAAATAATGGGTATTCAAGAATTAATTTTATAATGTTTAATAAGGTAAATTATATAGTTTATAAATATATTATTTGAGATTATTTTTAAAATAATATAATCATCATTATTAAAATTAAAACATTTGGTATTTTATAAAATAAAAATTTCAACTATTTTTTTCTGATGGTAATTTTGACCTTGAAAAATTAAAAAATTATTCAATATGAAATTATCCTGGTAATATTTAATAAAATCAATTTTCAATATTATAATGAAAAATTAATGAGGAAACCTGAAACATTAAAGGCTATTCTGGCCCAACCAATCACATGGTGGAAAATTTCCCTTGATATTTGGGTTCACTCCTCAATACCGATCAATAATTATAGTGTCTTCGTGCCATTATTAAAAATAATATCTTAATATTTTGTTAATATAAATAAAGGGGTTCACCCATATAGAATGGCATATAAATAAATGTACATTTAATCAATGGGATATTTCCTAATTATATTTCTTTCTGAGAAATTTATATTTTAAAGAAGATCAAAAAATGTGGAAAAAACAAAATTTCCTGAAAATAAATTAATTAATGAAACCAACATGGAACATCTATGAGAAAAAAATATTAATTGCCATGAATTACATTAAAGATAAAAAAGAAAAGTTTTAAGATAAGAATAATTTCAAAATATTTCATGCATTAAATAAAATATATGTTGTTCTAATTTTTTAATTGAAATATTTTAGAGGTGAGATTCTAAATTTGAAACGTGATGGGAATAATAAAATAAAATATTGAAACTAATTTGTTATCAGGAATTTTATTTCAAAAATATCAATGAAAATGGTGATTTTTAAAAAATATATTAATTATTTGAAAACATTTATATAGGAACTCAAGTAATGAAGTTCCTCTTATAAAAAAATAATTATATTTTTAAAAATAAAAAAACTGCACCCCCAATATGATGTTTTTAAACCTAGATAATGCCTTTTTATGTGATTAAAATTTTTGGGTAATATTTGGGAGAGTCTGGAAAGATTTTTGAAATGTTTGGAAGCATTCTAAAGCGTACAAAGTTTGAGAATGGTTAGGGGAAACTATGCAGAATCCCCAGGTAACCATATAGCATGAGACAGTGGGCCTTCACATGGTTTTCACATTATTTTTTAAAAATTGTTATGAATCTATGAAATTTTCCCTTCGAGGAAGCATCATGCACATGGTTAGCATACGGTTCTCCTAACCGTTCGACTTAACCATGCAGGACAATAAAAACCTGGTTTACAATTTTTGGGATACCTCGGGATTTTACAAACACACTATATTCTTCATCCCACTGAAGCCTCACTCAGAATTTTCTCTTCTCAAGGGTTATAGGGGCTCTCCCACCCATTCCGGAAGAAATTCGAAGGGTATTCATGGTTTTCTAAAGGCGATTCTCTACTGATAAGTCTTCCCTCTTGGTTTCATTATGGTTCTACTTAGATCTACTTCTCCCCCTCTTTTGGTTTTCTAGATCTACACCCGTTGTGTGTAGATTTGAGGTTATGGTTACCTAAATTGATGATATTGAGGATTTTTTATGTTAATAAAAGGGACCTAAGGTGGGTTGGGTGTTATTTCATCCAGATTTTTGGTGTGGTTGCAAGTTGGGATATTTCACTAAAACCATAATGTAGGTAGCCTCTCTCTCTAATACACTTTTCAAGATCATGAGTCATTGTTTACAATTAATTTTTTTTCATGAAATTAATTGTGAATATTATGTTAGAATCATGGTGGAAACTCAATTGGTTTTGATTCTGGGATTTCGAAAAATATGATATAGTTGCAAAAAGAGGTTATGTTATGTGATTTTAAAATTATAATTTTACAATTGATAATGGTTTCAATTATAGAAAATTGATTTATTGAAGATGAATTTCAATAACAATTTTCTTTTACTGAAATTTGTTTTGTCATGGAAAAAGTGGTTATGGGTTTTTTCAATAAATGGGTTATTTATTGAAGTGGTGATGGCTTGCATTGGGAATGTTGATGTGCATAAGGTATTGTTTGGTTGGAATGTGTTATTTGCATATAGTTGTGGCCCTATGGCAGTATGTTCTTCTTTATTGACTTGATAATTATTTCTCTGGTTGAATTGGATGCGGATTGGGTGGGGAGTACAACAATAAATGGAGGGGATGGGTAGTGGACGGAATGGACACCATCAAAGAAAAGTGGTCGGGAATTACCACTAGATTTGGAAAGTAGTGTAAAGGCATGGACAAGAAGTTCAACCGTGATGGTTAATAGTTTTGTTGTGTGAACCTATATGGTATTTCTTAGGTTTTGTATTGTTATGCGAGGTGAAAATGGTTTCTCTTACATGTGATGATAAAATGGATTATGGAATGGTTGTTGAAATTTATTGGTATTGTGTGGTTTGGGTGAAAGTTTTCTTAGTATTGGAATGTTTGGCCTATTGGAAATGTTGAACTACATGATGTTTTATATAAAATATCTTTTATAAATATGCTAATGGTTTTATCTTAGTAGCGTGTGTATGTAATTCATTTGTGAAAAACCTACTGAGTATTTGTACTCACCCCGTAAATTGGCACTATGGTGATTTTGCAAATGTCATTTTGTGGGAAATATTTAAGGGTAAAACATAGCATTTTTCTGGTTGTTGTTTGTGATGCTTGGATGATTTTAGAGTTCATGGAGCATGAATCTTGGCTTGGAGCTACGGATTTGTTTCATAGCTTCTTGGGTTGTGGTCTTGTAGTATTATTCTTGGTACTCTGATTATGTATTCATGAGGATTGGTTGTTTTTTTATTTTTGGTTTGTTGAGTTGTGAACCATTTTGGACATACATCATGTTGATAGTCAGTTATGGAACATTTGGTTGTGGCTTTGTATATTAGGTAAAATATTTCCCCATTTTTCTCGAATCATCAACATTCATTTCCAGCCTTTGCTACCTTGGTAGTAGCATCTCACCGCCTTATCAGGCCAATAAATAAGGGGTGGGACGCTACAAGTGGTGTCATATTGTTCGGTCATTAACATACAAGTAAAGTTGGTGTTGTTCGGTCTTGAAATTAGTTTTCAATATTGGTGTTAGAATTTGTTCTTGGTAAATTCCTTGAGTCAATGTGTTATCGAGGTGTAGGATTGTTGGAACATATAATTTATAGCATAAAAGGATGTAACTAACACTTTTATCTTTAACATCATGTTACTAGGGATTTGGCCACATAAGTGTTTTGGAGAGCCTAATAGGTATTGGAAATATCATTGTCATGGGTGTAACCAATGAGATGAGCCTGACATGCATGGTAGAAATGAATTCCCATTAGGATTAATATTTCATAGGGTATATGATTTATGTTGGGTTATGATTATGTATATTTCTAAAAATGGAAATTATATTCAAATGTTCGTATTTAGAATGGTTAGGGTTCTGGTATGTTGGAAATGGTTTGATGTTTAAAACATGGGGTCTTTATAAAAACTGGTGCAACATGGGAAATGTGATCTTTTGGAATGCCTCGTTGTGATAGTTGCAATGTAATTTAATTTTAAATTGTAATCCTTTTATTGCTAAGGGAGTGATAATCATGGTTCTGTTTGTTTTCATAGAATCACCACTGGGTCGGTGTTGTAGAGACCAACTGAAGGAGGCTACTAAAAATGTGGTTTCACATGTGCCCTAGGTGAACCAGTAGTTAGTAGAAATTATATTAAAATTCGTCCAAGCATTTGAAGGTTGGAATAAATTAGATGATACAATGTCTGTGGATCATGCAGTTTGGTTTCAAAATAAGAATCCCCCCACATTTAGGGCCCATTCGGTGCCTGGATTGGAAGAAGTGTGGATGAATAGAAGGAATAGGATATTTGAATTCATGGGAACCCTATTGGATCTAAATGATAATCAAGCAACACACATGTTAGAAGATATTTCCAATCAATGGTGGGAGTTGGTGGTCCAAGTTGGAACGGGCCAAGGTATGACTTGGGAAGGTTTTGAGGAATTTTTTAACAAATAATTTTACCCTTTTACGTTTGGAATTAATTTCAAAATAAAATTTATTCGCTTAAATAATGATAATATATTTGTAATGGAATATTCATCTAAGTTTATGAACTTAGTGTGGTTTGCACCCGAGGTGGCGGCAAGCACATCCTTGAAGGAATGTATCTTTGAAGATAGTTTGTGGGAGGATATTAATTCAAAAAAGTAGTTCTATGTATAAGTTATTACATTGAAATGGTGAAGAGATAAATAGAGGATAAATTAGATATTTTTGGGGTTATAGGTAGAGGAAGCATGTTGGTACCTACGGGGAATAGTGGGAACTCTAACATTGGGATTAAGTGGAAGAGGGACATATATTTCCACTTTGGGGGTATGGTTAAAAGTCTAATATTAGGATCATCAAATCTTCTTATAAAACCATAGAGTAAGCTGATATGTTTTCAGTGTGGTTATAAGGACGACATCAAGTGAGATTGTACAACACAACCACGAGCATGTCATAATTCTATTAAGATGGGGAATCTTCAATGATATTATTATAATACTCTTCTGTCGAGTGTTCGTGACACTCCTTAGGGGTCACAGGCATCTTATGTCTCAATGGGACGGTGTTAGTATCATACCCTTCATCAGAATCTCAATGACATTCATGGAATGTCAAGGAAAACCACAACTCCTCAACAGGTCAATAATGAGTAGAATTGGGAAAACTAGTAATTATTTGGAGAAGAAAAGGTTGTGATGGATAATCAGTCTAGAAAATCCAAGGTGCAAGGTACTATTCATTTAAATTATACCTTGATGCAAGTGTTTTGTGATACGAGTGACTCACAATCTTTTATTGCTTCACATATCATTGATTTAATGGGGTTAATTATGGAAATGATGTCTTCAGTTTTAAAACATCAAAAACCTCTTGGTCAAAGTGATGTGTTGTTCCTTCCACTATAGAGAACGATTTATAGTTGTTGATGGGGTTTAATAGATGTGGGATTTTAGAGTGCATGATATGGATTCTTATGATGTAATCATGGGTATAGTTTGGTTCAAGAAGATTAAGTCCCACATCGACTATTATATGAATACTGTTAGTTTCATGATGGATGAGGGTGTAAAAAATATCATTAGAGGAGAGATGAATGAAAGTTTGGGTGTAGCATGTTTGTTTGAAACAACCGTTGGAATGATCACAAATCAGTTAGCGACATTTTTGTTGGCATTAATTTAAGGACTTTAGCATATAATATTTCTAGTAGTTGTGGATCATTTTATGGAAATCTTTCCCAAAACGTTTTCAGGGCTTCTAACTATGAGAGAAGTGGAGTTCATGATTCGTCCCCTTTTAGGGACAAATCCTATCTCACATTTATATTCCCATGTGTAATCAATAGAATTGATGTAATTCAAAGTGATATTTGAGGATATAAAAAATAAAGGGTCTATCTAGCCTAGAACCTCTCTATGGGCAGCACCAGTTTTTTAAAAAAAAAATATTAAACCCTACGACTGTGTGTTGATTATTTTATGTTATACCATGTTATGATAAAGAAATGACATCCACTTCCACACAATGATTATTTTTACGATCTGCTGATGGGATCTCAATGGTTTTCCAAGATTGACTTGCAGTTAGGATATCATCTTTTTCAAGTGAGGAAATAGGATATTGAAAAAAAAAAGATTTCAAAAGTAGATATGGCCTCTAGGAGTATGTGTTTATACCCTTTGGTCTGAAGAATTCACTGAAGGTGTTCATGGAATTAATTAATTGGTTATTTTTGAGATATCTGGATTCTTTTATGGTGGTATTTTCTGATGATATATTTGTGTATTCTAGTAAAATGTGGAAGATGAACAATACATAGTGATGGTTTTGGAGATATTGATAGATCATTGGCTGTATTCTAAATTGACTAATTGTGATTTTGGATACATTTGGTTCGTATCATTTCCCATGTTATTTTTGAGAAATGTGTTTCAGTTGATTGGAAAAAAATAGAGACTGTTATTTCATTGTAGCAGCCAAAAAAGTATTTCAAGATACGATGATTCCTTAGTCTAGCCGGGTATTATCAGCATTTTGTTCAGGAGTAATCAAGATTGGATTCACCAATGAAATCATTAACATGGAATAATGTTCCATTTTTAAGTAATGATAAATGAAAAAAAACATTTGATGAGATTAAATTCCATCTTTCATCATAACCAATCTTGGTTATTCGAGATCCCAAAAAAGGGTACATGGTGTATGCTGAAGCATTAAGATCTGTGTTTTGGTGTGTTGTCATGTAAGGGGATCGTGATGTTTTATATTCCTCAATAAATTTGATGGTTCATGAGAAGACATACCCAATACATGATTTGGAGTTTGCTACAGTGGTTCATGATTTGAAAATGTGACGTCATTATCTCTTCGGTGATAAATTCATTGTTTTTATCGATCATAAGATTTTAAAACTTCTTCTCTCATAGAAAGATTTGAATAGTGGAAAAGGATAAGGATTATGTATATCTAAATTTTTTATTTTGACTTGATGTATACACCGGTAATTCGACACTCGGTGACAGATGTATTGAGTTGGAAATCATATGCTCAGGTTGTGAAATGAGCATCAGATCAATAGTAGTTGATGTCTATCATAGTCTACATGCTGTTGGAATTTGAGTAATGGGGTGATATTGAGGATTTCCTTACAATATAAATAGTCCATGACTTTTTTGGTTTTGTAAAAGAGACATAGTTTTCTGATTTCAAGTGTATGGTAATGAGGTTGAAACTCAAAGGTGGGTAGACCATTGAGGGCTAGGAACTGGATGGAAATTCAGTTTTGTGCATTCAAAATAAGATTGTTTTATCAGTGGATTTCAATGAGAAAATTTTCAGGTATTATCATCATTCCATATGTGTTTCCCTTCCTGGAATTAAAAAAATAATAATATATTGAAAGAACGGATTTGGTTATTGGTTTGAAAAAAAATGCAGCTAAGTTTGTTTCGAGATTCTTGACTTTCATGCAATTTAAGGCAAAAAATCAGTGGTTGAAAGGAATTTTTCCATTCTTACCTATCCAAGTATGGAAATGGGAGTAGATAGCGATGGAATTTGTTACATTCCTCCAATGAATTGTTAATAATCACGATCTCATATTGGTGATAGTGGATAAGCACACAATGTCTGCCCATTTAACCCATAGTGGTGATTCTCATACTATAGAGGATATGTCCAAAATCTAAATTTGTGAGGTGGTAAAGAGGCATGGTGTGTGGGAATCGATTATATCAGATAGATATTCAAGATTCACATCCTATTTTGGGAAATCCTTACAGCAAGCCCTAGGGACAATGTTAATGATGAGTATGGTGTATCATCCTCAGATTGACGGGTTTTCTCAGAGGATGATGAAAAAATAAAGATATGTCTTGGGATTTTGTGATGTATTTTGGTGGCTCGTGGAAGGAAAAATTTATATTGGTGGAGTTCTTGTATAATTACAGTTATCAGGACTTCATACATATGGATCTGTTTGAAATATTTTAGGCATGTCTTTTCTGTTCTCCAATTTGTTGTGTGGAATTGGTTGAGACTTCTATGGTTGGGATAAGCCTTTCCCAAGAGACTATTGAGAATATCATGTTTATTAAAAAGATAATATAGATAGTTTTTTTTCATAAAAAATCATATGTCTACCATCAACGATGAACGTTGTTGTTCAAG
Organism: Viscum album; assembly: GCA_963277665.1. Classification (NCBI taxonomy): domain Eukaryota; kingdom Viridiplantae; phylum Streptophyta; class Magnoliopsida; order Santalales; family Viscaceae; genus Viscum; species Viscum album. The sequence goes on along the minus strand of OY728143.1, from coordinate 1,058,948,591 downwards.
GTGGTTGATCATGTGTTCTTAATAATATCTCCTTGTCTTAGACATCGTCGGTTGGGAAAATATGGAAAGTTATCTCCATAGTTTATTGGTAATTTTGAGATATTTAAGCGGGTTGGAGAGGTGTCTTATCATTTGTATTTATAACCATGATTTAGTGTGGTGCACAATGTGTTTCCTATTTCTGAGTTGAAGAAGTATCAGATGGATCCTCAAATGTCATTTGATGGGATCATATTGAGCTTGATCTGAATGCTTTCTTGGGGAACATACCAGTGAAGATTATGGATAGGTAAGAGAATTTCATTCCTAATAAAAGAATCAATAATGTTTTGTTTTAGTGGTAGGATGGTCAAATTCAGGATGAGACTTGGGGGTGGGAGAAAGAGATGGTCGAGGAATGGCCCAAACTCTTTCAGTGGAGAAATAGTTCTCTATATTTCAAAGACAAAAAGTTAAATGGGGGAGAGAATGTAGAACCCCCGGTTTGACATATGTAACCCTTGTTTATGCATCTTTATTTGTTTAATGTTATCGGTTAATGCTTGGGAGAGTTTGGGAAGGTCTTGTAAATGCTTTGAATCTTGTTAAAGGGTGCGTAGTTTGAGCACTTTTATGTGAAACCATGCAAAATCCCTAGGTAACCATGCAGCATGAGATAGTTGGAATTCTCACAGTTATCGAAGGGTTTTTCTAACCTTTTCAGGAGGTTATGTTATGTTCCCTTTATGTTAGTATCATGTTCATGGTTAGAGAAATTTTTTTTAACTGTGTGAGCTAACCGTGCGTGGAAATAAAAATATGGTATTAAATTTCAAGATCACTCATGATATCCCCAAAACTCTCCATTATTCTTCTCACTCGATCCTTATACTGTATTTTTGGTTCTCAATTGTTAAAGGGGCTCTCCCACCCATTCTAAAAGCGATTCAAATTGTTTTCATTTTGTGTTGAATGATAATCTCTTTCTGTAAGTCATCTCTCTTTGTTCCATTGAGGTTTTCCATAGATATAGATCTCCCCCTCTCATATTTTTCTAGATCTACACCCATTTCATGTATATATATGGTTTTTGTTTCCTAAAATGATGATATTGAGGCATGTTTATGTTAATAAAATGTATATATGGTGGTTTTGGTGGAGATTTCACCTGGATATTTTTTTATGAGAGTTGAGTGATTTCACTGAAACCCTAAGGTATGTGGCATCTTTCTCGAATCTATATTGCTGGAACATGAGGCCTTATTTTCAATTTATTTTTTCCCTTGAAATTATTAATGAATATGATCATAAAATTGTAGTGAAACCCCATTTATTAATGGTTTGGATATTTTGGTTAAACGAGATACTTTTGTAAAAAAAAATTTGTTGTGTGATTTTAAAATGTTTATTTTACAATTAATAATGGTTTTATTTATGAAAATATGACTTATGGAAGTTTAATTAAAATAAAAAAACTGTTTCATTGAAATTTGGTTTTAAATGAAAATATTTTTTGGGTGTTTTCAATAAATGGGTAATTTATTGAAGTGGTAGTGGCCTGTGTTGGAATTGTCGATGTGCATAAGGTATTGTTTGGTTAGAAAGTGTTATTTTCATATTGTTGTAGCCCTATGGGTGTTTGTGCTTGTTTATTGACCTGAAAATTATTTCTTATGTTGAATTGAATGTGGAGTAGGTGTGGAATACCACTATAAAAGAGTGGATTGATAGTGGGTAGAAGGGATACCATCAAATACAAGTGGTCGGGATGTAGCACTAGATCGGTAAAGTAGTGTGATGGTTTGGACGGGAAGTTCCACCTTGATGGTTACTAGTTTGGTTGTGTGAACCTCTATGGTATTTCTTGGGTTTTTTGTTGCTATGTGAGGTGGAAATGATTATACTATCATTTGATGGTAATATGGATTAGGTCATGCTTGTTTTCATTTCATGGTATTGTGTAATTTTGGTGAAAGTTCTCTAGGTAAGGGTTTGTTTGGATTGTTGGCAATGTTGAACTACTTGATGTATTATATAAACTGTCTTAAATAAATTTTCTACTGGTTTTATCCTTGTGGATTTTGTAGGGAAATAATTTGGATAAAACCTATTGAGTACTTTTGCTCACCCCCTGATTCGTCACTTTGGTGCTTTTATTAGAGTCATTTTCTAGGACATAGTTAAGGGTAAAACAACTCATTTTCTTTGAAGTTTTCTGTGATGCTTGGATCATTTGGCGGTTCTTGGAGAATGGAGCTTGTCTTGGAGTTATAGAGTTGTGTCATAGAATCATGGATTGTGGTCTTCTAGTTTTACTCATGGTACTCTGATTATGTATTCTTATGGCTTTGATGTTTTGGTATTTTGGATTGATGAGTTATGAAAAATTGTAGACATGCATCATAGGGTTAGTTTATTATGTATCAATTGGTTTCTATGTTTTTTATTAGTAAAAATATGTTCCCCATTGTTCTTGATTCCCTCAGTATTCTTTACTAGCCTTTGGTACATTGGGAACATCACATCGCCTAAGGACTGGTATCATATCAACACCTTCTCAAGCTAATGAGGAAGGGTTGGGATACTAAAAAAACATCCAAAATAAATTAAAAACAAAAGTGATTGTAATATTGAAATTTTAAAGAAATAATTTTTAATATATTTCACCCTTACATGAATCAAATATACCCCACTTTGTAGAAATTATTCCCCTAATAATAACTCTATCAATTAATATTCTCCCTCACACGCAGACACACACACACACACTCTCTCTCTCTCTCAAAATAACTAGTTAAAATACTGGTGTTTCATCGTTGATGGATTTTTGCCTCAATAATTGAAAGGATGAGTTCAATGTTTTAGCTAACATAAATTGTTTATTGATATATTTTATTTTCGTAACATTATTTAATGAAGTGTTTAGTGGAGGTCAAAATTACTAGTAGTGAATCTTATATATGATTCATTTTTTTTGAAACTGCTGTATGTACTATGACATGATGATATATGGATTCATATATTTATTTACCCGTACAATTAAAAATCCTTAATATAAGACAAATGTGTACACATCTGTCTATATTTCAATATGAATACTTTAAAAAATTCAAGGAAGGATGGTAAAAAACAATTCACCTTGTTGGTTATAGGGAAGAATTAATAAAAATACATATCTTGAATTTTTCATTAATTCCATTACTCACAAATTACATCAATTAAGAGTTCTTCAATATAATCGAAGGATAAAAAGAATATGATTTGAATAGCATAAAGAAGATGAAGACATCACTATTATTATAGTAACTTCATGATAGGAATATTAATGCAATTACCTATTGTAAATATTATTTTTCTTCATCTGGGAATTCACGTATGGGATTTGATTATTTCAAAGGTCTTTTGGGTTTTTTATAACTATATTTTAAATTTTCCGTGTTTTATGTTAGTCCTCCATTATATAAATAGATACACACATACAAACACAGACACACACAAACATATGTATCACTGACTGTGTGTGTTTTTCATTGATATCTACTAAGAATGATGTGTATATAAATAAAATGGTAGTATTCTATGAGTGTGTATGATCAAAGGATAAATATTATGGCAAAGTAGTTTTATGTTTTGATTGTTCATAGAGGAAGAATAATAAAAATAAAATAATTACTTGCTAAAAATATTGAATGTTCTCCAAAAAGAGAAAAATAAACAATGCGGTGATTTTTTAAATGGTTTTTCATACCCTTTTAAAAGGGTATAAGTAGTAACTATGGAGCTTAGTCTCACATAAAATTATCTGTAAAATTGGGTATCATTTATATGTAATGATTCCTCATGGGAATACTACTATAAATTGATAGAACCTGGTGGTTCCCTATGGTCACCTATATGACCACTCTACAAGGTCGAACTCCTCATTTCAATATATGGTAACTCATTTGTGCAGTGCTTGACCTGTGGACTGATTGTGCTTCCTCTATTGTCACTATGGTAATGTTGTATACGTTCTATTTTCATACAACTTGAAATTGTTTGTGATATATTACAATATATATATATATATTAATAATATAAATTTTTTTCAAAATAATATATTTCAATATACTAATGTATCAATTATTTTCTAGATACACTTAACAATGAATTAAATGAAACTTTAACCTATATTTATTTTACCTAAAAATATTTCTCTATTAATTCCTTTATAATTATCATAATTTGAGAAAAGTAAATTATTTATCATCATATTTATATTTCTGAAATTTAATTTCCATTAATGTTGTATGATTATATCAAATTAATATACACTATCCTTTAATAAATGATCATATAATTAATTTAAATGTATAAATGTTCAAATTTAAATATTATGTTTAATAGCAATTAATGTATTCATAGTACTTTTATAGAATAAATTATTTTATTTCATATTTAATAACATTTTGAAAAAACATCATATCATAGATATTATATTGTAATAGTTATTAATTATTTATTAAAAAACTCTACTTCCAAACATATTACATTACTATATTATACGGTTCTCTATATACATCAAAACAACTTTGTAATATCTAATGTGGTCTTTGGAGGGAATATAAATTACTGGTGAATATTCATTATATAATTTTTGTTCATGGTTACTTTATTATGTTATACTACCATAATAGTATGTGTATTATTTATTGTTTTATTTTATATAGGTTTAAATGATAAACATAAAATTTTCATAATGGGTCATTTTCTATTAGGCTAGTAATATTTTCTCTGTGAAATATAGTGCAATTTTATATAGTTATGTAAGAAACTACTAATGAAATATTTATTTCAGACAATAATATATATATATATATATAAGTTTGTGTATGTGTGTGTGTATTTGTATTAGAACTAGGGATTCTACAATAGTGGTTGGTAATTACATTTATCATCGCTAAACAAAGATCAATTTTTTTCATTATCTATGGTACAAAAAACATTGATAAGTAAACTATTTATCATCACTATATTGTAGATTTATAAAGGCCTATTTATTATTATTTTTATCAAAGATATAAGATTCCTTTATATATGTTTCTTATAACTGATAAAATTCACTATAATTAATACCGATGTGAAAAAAAGTTGAATTTAGCACTAAAAATTTCAATTTATAGAACTGATAAAGGAATTAACAATTGTATAGATTTACCCTTTTATCATTATAATTCACCATTTTTTGGGATTTTTATATTTAATAGTTCCACATTTTTAGTTGTGGAAATAAATTCATAATGAAATATAAATTTCATAATTTATTTAAAAAAAAGTATCTCAGTTATATAAATTCTAAAACATCAATAGAAACTATGTTTTCCTATATTAAAATATTTATTAATCATCTTGATGTTGGATATGCCCTAAAATTCATTTATCTGATGCATGTACCTTTCATGTAATTATTATTGAATATATATATATATATATATATATATATATATATATATGACAAGATACCGAATATATATGTTATATTTAGTGTACATTTAAAAATATTCATGTCATTCATATAACATATCATGGATAAAATTAATATAATAATATATATATATATTAAAGATTTCAATTAATAAAATAATGAAATTCATATAAAATATATTTATTTTATGCAATGAAAAGACTTTAGGAATATTCTTTCATGAATAGTTTTATCAATATTAATCTGAAGGATTTTTTATTAAAGAGATTTATATTTATTTACTAAAATGAGTTCAATGAATAAATAACTAATGGAAAACAAATTATATGATATGTTACATATGAGTATTCTCAGGGTACAATTTAAATTACAATGAGTTCACTTTATTAGAAAATGGATTTTCATGTTTGTTCTATGGATTATTCATCATCAATTTCATTAAATGATTAGGAAAATCTCTAATACATCCTAATACTTTTCTTGGTTCCAAAATGTTTCCAAGACCCCGAAAATCATTATAGAGACCTCTAATTATGAACTAAAATCTATTTACAAGTGTATCATCTATATGGATGGGATATTTTGTTTATTTTTACAGGTGATGTTCCTCAATTACACAATATAAATATTGAAGGAATAAGATGGATACAATAACAACTATTGAAATATAGGCACTCAAATGAACATTATTTTTAGAAAATTCATACATGTCATTTTTACATGATATATCGGGTTGTTTTTGGTTGGGATCCACAATTAATAATCATAATATAATTAATTTAAACTCAAAATATGTAATATAGAATGTATTATTCATTACATATATGTATTTGATCAACCTTTTTTTATAATATATTCACTTGAAATTATGATAAATGTTTCAAAAAAATAGTTAAATGTTAGACACCTTTAGGTGATATTCATAAGGGTTAATATGAATTAAACATATATAATGAGGTTTTGTAAAATTTATACAATTATGCATACATGATATATAAAGTTAATGAATATATATATTTACATGAAAGATTCTACATAAGGTTTATCAACTAATTACTCTTATATAGGTTATCACATTATTGTAAAGATGGAGTAGTGTAAACATCTTTTATGTCATACTATTTTCAGTTTAATAAAAATTTATAGTTACCCTTATATAAGAGATTTCCATAAAAGGGATCAATATATCTACCCATACATAATGATTTGTATGTAATCCTCTATAGATACTACCATTATGTAACTATGCTTTCAGTGAATTCCCATTACAAAGAGTGTCTACAAAAATAATACCATATATTATCCTTACACATAATGGCGGTTATTGATAGTGGTTAACAGAAAATTAGTTATTTTTAATAAATAAATGATATAAATGATTTATAAAATATTTCTAAATAATTATAACATATATTTTTGGAATAATTAATTTGTGTTTATTTTTTAAATAAAATAATTAAGTATATAAGATTTAAAGTAAATTAAATAATTTTTTGTGAAATATATTTTATAAATACTAAATTTTGATATTTAGAGAATCATTTACCATATTATATGGAATGACTTTTGATAATGAAATAAAATCTACTATTTTGATATCATAAAATCTAATTGAATTTTTTTTTGAAAAATAAAAAGAATTTGGTATTTAGATTTTATAAAATGATAATATAATATATATTGAAATATAAATTTTTTTATTACATGATATAAAATATAAATATCATAAAATATAAAATTTAAAGGGTTCATATTGAAATCAATATAAAAGATCATTTATTCATACTAATTTAGAAAATGATTTTATTTCTTATTTATGTATGGAATTTTTTGTATTGTCTCTCTTTTGTTTTGGAAAATTATCTAAAAGGTTTATTTATTTGGTAAATTCCTTTGTTATTAATAATTATTAATTTATTCAAGTAATTTAAAAAAGAAATATTTATTTTATTTAACTATTTTAATGCTTCTTAGAGTCACAAACAGACATTCTGTGTTAGGTACGACTCTATAAAATTTAGTTGTCATTGACCTTTACCTTGTTTTGTAATTCGAGTTTTCACTATAAAATAGTTTCTTAATATATATTTTCTATATTTTTTTATTTGATGTCATTAATTTAATTAGATTTTAAGTAATGTATCACTATGTAATGAGGCATAGGATCTAGCTACCAAATGACCAAAAGAATTATATCTTTTCGAAAAAGTGAATGGAGTTGAATATCTATCATTAAAGATAACTAATGTAGAGATTTTCAAACTCATATTACTCTATTATTTTACATGGAATTTTAGTTTTTCTAATAGATATGATTCATTTGACTATTTAAAAATATGTCATCATTCATTTTTTACTGAGTAATTTAAACCTATGTGTTGGGTAAAGAGTTACACATTAATGTGTTTTGAACGCATTAATATTGTGGTTGGAGTATAAATTCCAGGACTATAAAATTAAAAGTATGATTTCATATAAAATGAATAAAACATGTAATGATAATGATTATAAAGGATATATACATTTTAAATATATTATTAATATAATATATAATAAATTGGTTAGATTGAAATATCCACAAAATACTAGACTGTGAGATTACTTACAAAGAGAAAATTTTGATTTCCTAGAACATTCAATGGGGTAGTATTGTCTTGAGTAGGGTTTCCAAATATTATCATGTGTAACAAAAATAGTTTAATGATAATAATGGATAACAATTAAATAGTATTTTCACTACACTAATGTCTCTAGATTACATTTTTTGTTATATTATTTTAATTTTCTATTAGTTACATGTAATTAGGAATCTCTCATCGTTGATAATAGGGTAATAACATTTAGGGAATCCATATAATGGATTTGGATAATTATTTTTCCATCAACTATCCATGTATAATAGTTGTTGTTATTGGGGTGATTTCTACCTTAATAACTATGTTATTTGGGGAACAACCAAGATGAATAATTATATAGTGAACTATATATCAAAGCATTAAAAAATATTTTTTTTGGGGTTTTAGTTTTTATCAAAAAATATTCAATTAATTTCCTTAATGAAAACATATAATAAATTATACTCAGAAGTAGATATTCACTTTTTATATATTATGATATAATTATTTACAATATTACTAATAAAGAAATATTTATGACCAAAAAAATAGATAATGAATTTTTTCTATGGTTGGGAAGTGTTTTTAAGGAGAAACATTCAGATTACAAGAATATCAATTTCATATATATTAATTCCACCATATTTGATTCATGGGTATTAGATATATGGTATACATCACACATTTATTCTGAAAAATAGTGAATCGTGGATTTGAGGGAATGGTTAGGGGTGAATTAGATCATTAAAGTGATAATGCAGTAAAATTTTCTACATTGGATGTGATCACATATAATCTATTTCTAAAAAATGGATTATTCCAATAATTGAAATACAATTTTTATACTCTAAAAATAAACGTGGATATTATTTATCTATCTAGTTTACAAAATATTGAATTTTCATTCATTATAAACAACAATATTTCTTAAATATATATATGAATGAATTTTTTTATGTAGTTTTTAATATAATAAAATTATTATATATATTTATATGAATAATCCTGTTTAAAAACATTTAAAATAAGAATTTTGGTGTTTACTCTAATCCCACATAAATTTTTTATTATCTCATTAGGCATATATGTCACACCCCACTCAATATTTTATTTTATTTTATAATTTTATTTGACTTTTTAAAATTATGTTGGGGATTGGGTTGAGTCCTTGATGAAAATCTTTTGAATTATGTTAAAAATTGCATGTTTTTCAACTAATGTCACTGGACGCACGGGCGGAGCACCTGCTAGAAACCTCCTGCAACTCTGCTTAAGCATTTTCACAATTCGCCACCCTTCAGAAATTCAAAATGAGTAATGTTTGTGATTTATGGTGTTATTTAAGTTTTTTATTGGTGTCAATAATTTTATTATTGTTATTAAAATGAAATGAATATTTTTTATCATTTTTATTTTTATCATCATGACTATTATTATTATTATTAAGAACAATGTAATGGCCTATAAATAATTTAAATATACTATTATTATTATTTAATATTTATTGTTGTTAAGACTATTATTTTTTATCATTTATATATATTTTTTAGTAATATTATGATCATTTTTATTATTACGGTTGTCATTATCATTATCATTATTATTATAGACTAAAGTTTATATTATTATTATGATTATTTTTATTCTTATTCATGTTATTAATTAGGAATTATTATTATTATTATTTCTTATCATCTTTGTTTATGGGTGAGTTTATGTTTTTTTAGTTTTTTTTCATTCATTTGATTTTTATTTTATCTTTTTCGTTTCATTCTTTATTTTATTTGTTTTTTTCACTCTCCCTTCTCTCTTTCCATCGTGAGTAGATTGCCACCCATGTTGCCCTAATTTCATGCGCCACCACCCCCTCTCGTTCCTGTTTCTCTCTCTCTCTCTCTTCACTGGCCACCTCTTCCCTATTTTTTCATGTCTGCGAACCCTTTAGCCAGCCTCCCTCGTGGCTCCTTTGCTGCACCAGCTGTCCATCCTCTTGGCCTACTCCTGCCCTGCTCACCCTGAACAGCACCACCCTCGGCCTCCTCCAATCTCGGCTCCCTCTTCTGCTCACCGCCCTTCCCTGGCTTCTAGTGCGAAGCGCCCCATCGCGTCGGGTCCCACCTCCAGCAGATTGTGAGCCAGCTGCCTTCCCTCTGTCCGCCTGCGTGAGTCCCCGCCTCCATGTTCTTGGTGCGTCGCGCCCAGAAGCCTGGTCTGCCTAGATCCCCTCTTATCTAGTAGTGAAGCATCCTCCTTGTGTCGGTTCCCCCTTTCTACTACAGCCATCCGCCGGGCTACCTCCTACAGTCAGTGCCCTAGCACCCTCTCTACCATGTTCTCCTCTTCCACCAGTTATACCTCCTCCCTCCGAGCGCAACTACCCTTTTGTTCGGCCAGCACCTGTCGCCACGTCCCAGCACCACCCTCACGCCCCTCTTTGGATCCCCTTGTTCTAGCGCCTCCTGGAAGCACTACCCCGAACCCCCCTCTGGTCACCTGTTGTCTACTTCTGTCCTCGCTGCTCCCCTCTGTCCGCCTAGCAGTGACTCCCCCTTCCAGTATGATCTGCCTACATCCAGCCACCTCCGGCCTCGACTAGCCCACATTCTGCCTCCCTTATCACCCCCTTCATGCTCACTAGGGACCCCACACACCCCATTCTGGGATCGAGTGTCTAGCTTACCCAGCCGGCCATCGCACCCCCACCCATTTTTCTCCCTTCTTGGTCCCTCTCCCTTGGTCCGTGCAACACCATCGCCCGCACAACGCCTCCTGCCAGCGACCCTACACATTCCCTGACTACCCGTTATCACCCTCTCCAGTGAACTGCTACTATCCCCCTTAGGTAATGTTTGTTTACTCCTCCTTCAGTGTAAAGTTATTCCCTGGTTAATGTTTAATTTTTGTACTCAGTTTATTTAATGTCGTTACCAATTTTGGTGCATTGGGTCCGATTCCGATTCCTGTATGTGCATTTGAGGAACGCTGGATGTTTCCCACCTATTTTTGATGTGTTGTTAATATTAATTTATCATTTTATAATTTTTTGAATATATTTATTAGAAGGAATTATGTTATATTGTAGATACATTTTATTTGGTTAATTTTTTCAACTAAATGATTGATTTGGCTTATTTTGGTGACTATTTGGTGTGGCACGAAGTTTTGTTTTGAGGGAACTTAGTTTTCATTTTTTATTTTTTATCCTGATCATGTGAATTAAGGTGAGTTTTAATGAAAGCCAGTTGCGTGTTGTTTAATTTCATTTATTAAACTCTGCAATTTGTTATTTTTACTGTGCAAGCAGTGCACGTTCTGATATGTTGTGTTGCGGGTGCACGTTTAATTAAAAATGGGATTTTAAACAGGTTTTGGGTGTGTAAAGTCATGTGTTTCTCTTTGGAGTTGTGTAATTAAATTTTAAAGTTTTTTATTTTATACACAACCCATGAAACATTTTCCTGATGAGTGGAAACCTAGTATTGAAAGAATGCTTGTTTGGGTTTTAAACATAATTAACAGAATTTCAATTTTTTTCTATTTTTAAAGATAAATGATTTCATTTGAACAAGTGTTTTGGGTTTTTTCGAGAAATGAGGTCTTTCTTTAAAATTGGTGAAGGCCCATTTGGCACTTTAATAAAATAGATTATTTTTGAAATCCCACTCGGGGGGGATCTTTGGTGTGTGTTGATTCCATGAGCTATATGTGATTTTTGTGCATTGTGACTAATTAATTTACATTGTGGATGCACCACCTTTTTATAGCTTGTGTCGATATGGGAATATGGCATAGTGAGTGATTCTTCTGAGAACGATTGTTGCACTAGTTTAGATTACACACTGGCTAGTGGCCCCATAGTAAGGGAATACTGAGTTATTTCTTCTATGGGTATTGGGCCCCTCGGTTAGGCAATGTAGGGATATGTCGGGTGTTAGAGCTTTATGATGTCATCGAGTTAGATCATGCTTTCAAGATGATTCACATGTATGGTATGTACTGGATTTTTCACGATCTCCTAGATTCGACCCATGTTTCTTTTAGTGTTTTTTTGTATCTGGCGGACGATTGAGAGGTGTAGTTCGATTTCTGGCCCTGTGTGCCACTTTTCCATTGCATTTAGTGTGTGTTGTGTGTTGTGTGTGGTTTTCCAATTGACCAAAAACTAAAATTTGGATTTCTCAATTTTTCGCAAAAGTGTTCTAAAATGAAATCTATCTGTTTCTTCCCAACACTGAACTTCTTCTTAAATTAAAGAAAGGGAAATAGACTGTTACTTGTTTTAGAGAAGAAAGTGTGTGTGGAAACCAATATTTTATATAATTTCGTACAAACCTGGAATTGATAAATTCTTTATTTAAGGGTATGTGCATTGAGAATATAATTATTCGGGCCTGCCTATTGAGTTTTAATACTCACGCCTATAGTTTTTTCCTATTTTTAGTTTCTGTTGCAGGTTGACTTGAGCTCTCTTGTTGTGGGCGAGATTTGGTTTTGGACTGGGGAGCAACTCTTGGAGCAATCATGCTATATTGTGAAAACATGGATGTTGTTCATTTGACTAATGAACACATATCTCAAGAGAGGAAAAAACACATTCATCCAAAACACTCTATCATATATGAGATCATTGAGATGGGAAGTGTAATGTTTAGTTAGGTGGCTACATAGGATAATATAGTAGGTCTGTTGAAGACACGATTACCAAAATAGAAACATGATGGTTATTTAAAAATTGTTGTTGTAAGACACATCATTGATTTTTTTTAAATTTTTTAAAATTTTACTTGTCATTATAATTAAGGAAATATATCATTATAATTCACTTAGATATGTTGAAATTTATTATATTTGAATAGTAAAAGTATAATAACACCTAAAATTGTGACATTGATCAGTCTCTAAATGATGATCATTATGGTGTATTATTGGTTCTAATGTTATTTTATGTTTAGTTAAAATTGTACATATTATAAAGAATAGTATATAATATATTAATAATAGATTCATGATGTAACCTGTAGAAACATATTACTTCAATTGACCTACAAAATTAGGTCTCAAGGAAGCAAATATAATCCTCTATATACATAGTGGTGTAAAATTATAATTATTCCTTTATACATGTAGTTGGAAAGAAACATAGCATGAGAAACATCCTAATTTTACACCCTAATGGTGAATTTTTTTAAATAAATAAGTTAATATAAGGATTATTTTGTGTGTTGTTATGTTATTGGTTAGAGAATAATCAAGTTTTTTTACACATGTAAATAAAGTAACTAATAATTACCTTGATTGGATTTTACTAATGAAATGAATGGACATGATTATTTGTTTCAGATATTACCTTTTAAACTACTTTGATGAGATATGTGATATGGTCTCATTTGGATGATTAATGACATGTTATGTATTCAATAAATTTGTTTGTCTTTTCAGGTAATAAATAAAAGTTGAATTTTCTAATGTATATTTACTAGTTCTATGTCTATTGGTCACTAGATTTGATGAAGAAATTGATTAAATAATTAATAATATAATTTATATGATACATTCTGTGGTGGACAAGTTCATATAGTGATTTTCTTATGTTTGATGGATATTAAACCATACCAATTAGTAGATTAAGTATCACTTATTCTTTTATAAAGTCCACACATTTCTTATTTGTATGAAATATGAATTTCATATTTGTTTTTAATTATTCTATGAACTATATGGTCAGATGGTTAGGCTTCAATATATGTATAATATTTCGGATTTGGTGTTTGTTTAAGATGAAGTGAATTCTATAAATATATGTACAAAAGAGTTTGGATGGATTAAATACATATTATGGTTTACATAAATACATTGTGGGATTTAAGTTCCAGTGGGAGACTATTGGTTGTTCACTAAAATGCATCCATATATTTCATGTACAAAGGTATGTCAAATATATAGTATATATATAGGGTATATGATCTTGTACATATAATTTTTACATAGTGTACAATTATTCATGTATATAATACAAGCATATTATCTTGAATATAATGCATGCATAATATTTTAAAAATTATATATTTTAAATTATTAATGAGATAAATATATTTTAGGAATATTTCATCTGATTCAACGATCTCGTATAGATTATCTCCCAAATAGTTAACATAAAAATTGAACCAAAGGTTTATTTGTTAAAGAGATTCTTATTTTTTCCAATGGGTTAATCGAATAAATAAACTAATGGAAGGAACATATATGATAAGTTATATAGGAGGATCCAAAGGATTGAAATAAAATTATAATTCGTACATTTCATTTAACATGTTCTCATCACGTTCATTTGATGAATTTTCACCATCATTTTCATGAAATTTTAATCAATCTCTGTCATAATTCTTGAAGCCCTTTTATCATTCCATAATGGAGTTAAAATCCCTTTTTGAATTTTTAAGAACCTTGATTATCAATCAAGATCTATTGGACACTGTTTCACATCATATCAAGGGTGCTTTTCTTCACTTTTCCTCTTAATCTTCCTCAAACACACTCCATCAAGATTAAAAGATGGAGAAGGAAGATATAAAAACTATTATAATATAGGAACATTATTTTATGAAATTTTTTAGATTATTCATACAAAATATTTCTTGATAATGGATTAGGGGTTATTTTTATTTTTATAATGATAATTATGAAAATAGTATTATTTAAAATAGATAAATTTGTATACACTATCCTATAATTCACCCCATAATGTCCTTCATCAGACTACAAATACATACCATCCTTAGACGTCCTTAGGGGAACCACTCCCCATTGTACAACAAGATAAAATTACATTATTCCAGTCCCAGAACTATATACATTGTAGATGTTTTCTATTGATAATCGTGGATCTAGTTCTTTGATTTTTGAGAATTAATCCATCATGAAAATACAGTATATAAGACTGCTTATAATTGAATGTTGAATTTCCCTTACTAATGCACTAAATTAATTTTATCCATAATGATCAATTTTATATTGAGACAAAGACTTTTTAGTCTTTGATATTTCATATTTTTAGATGAATATTCATTATATTATTAAATAAAATGCATGAGGATCATAAAGGTAGAGTTTCTTTGGAAACATGGAATTATAAATATGATGTATGTAGATGAACTAAATTACCTCCCACTATGTTATTCATAAGTATTACACATCTTATACATATAATAAATAATAAATATCTTCATAATTTGGGGAATGTAAATATAAGAATGGGTGATCTTAGATTCTATGTGTAAACTGGGGAGATTCATAATCATATCCTGAGAATAAGGGTATTATAAGAGGACCATAACATATGAAAAACATACAATTTAGGAAAATTATTAAATCATGAGTCATGGGGATAATATTGGTAGTTTATAAGACTTGAATCATAATAAAATCAAAGAAAAGGATCCAGGAGAAGAAAAAATTATCCTAAGAAATAGAATTTTTGAATAAAAATAGGCATAGAAAATCATTACCATTTTAGTCAAGGATCACTGTTATGGCAATCATTATGGAATGGGTTTACCCACAAATAAATCATATTTTTCGAGGATCACCCCCAAGACCATTATAAAAGAAAAATATCCTTTCTGAATTTGGTTTAATACCCATTACATCCTTGTCTAGATTATGAGATATAAATCATCACCCAATGAATCAGATGGCTATATAGGTACTCCCATCACAAAATAAAATCATACATATGTTTTACATAAGAACCAAAAAAAATTCTTTCTATCAAACACCATAAAAAATGGGTTTCATAAAAAGTTTCTCAAATAACAAATTATTTAATATAGATAGGTTCCATAATAATTTAATCATTTAATTATTGTATAACCCATGAAAATAAATTGGTTTTATAAGAATTTACTCATAGTGTAACCCGTGGATGAAAAAAAATGTTTCCTAAAAATAATTCCATCATAAAAAACTCATTCATAAAAAAAATATTGGTATCCGTTGAAAATATCCCATATAAGGAAAAGTAAAATCAATGGATGTCATCATATAGGTAGAATAATTTTTAAGGATAATAAAAAAATATTTTTTTTAGAAAATATACAATCCGCATTGAAAAGTAATTTTTAAACAATAAAAAAATTCATAATACTTTTCTTTAAAGACCACCTTGTAAATTATAACGGATGATTCAAATAATTAATTTGTTCTGATGGTAGATAGTTACATTCATACCATACTTGTAATAGCTCAGGATTTTGTGATTCTTATTTTGAATTAATATAATCTTTTTTAAAAAAATTCATTTCACACAACACTTGAAAATAGTTTTTTTATGCATTATGTTTGTCTTGTGTTATTCACAACACCAAGTTAATTATGAACTAAATTAAACATAAATTTAATTTTTATCTACAAGGAACATTGGGGATAGAATATTGTTCATGGAAGACTATATTTCTTAATGTATTTCATAACATGCAAGACCGAGTTTTACTGGACAATAACATATTATTAAAATTATTATTATTTAATAAACTAATATACTAAATAGATTTAAAATTATATTTTATGAATATTCTTAACAATCCTATTTAAATATTTCGTTTATACAAAATATAAAATTAATTAATTAGTATCAAATTGTTTAGAAATAGTTTTAAGAACCAATTGAATATAAAGGTGGCATTTTTCTAGAAAATTGTTATTATTATCACAATGTTATATAAATCCAAATAAATTTAATTAATTAAATTTTTTAATTAATTTTAATGTTATATATATATATATTATAGTTACTAGGGAATATTTTTTATATTCATCTAATAGTTTTTATAGGCATAAAATAGAAATAAACCCAATTAAACACATAATACCCAATATTTTTATTAATGTAAGTTTAACACCATTTAATGGAGAATAAAATATAAATATAATTTTTCGAAATTTTTTAAATTTTATATTTCAAAATAAACATAATTTTATAAATATGGTAATAAAAAATTTATGCAGTGAACTATTAGTATTTTTATGTGATGTTTTATTTTTTAATAAATAGTTTAAAATACTAAATTTTAATACAATACAACATTTTCATAAAATTTATATTTATTGTTAAATTATATTTTATGTTTGTTTTAATGTGTAATTAGATTAATTTTTTATCAAAATTTCAAATTTATGTCATTTGAATCCATTTCACTTTGAAATTGACTTCAAAAACAGAAAATATTTTAATCATTTTTACATTAGTACATCACTTTGTCATCTTATATGTTGGATTAATTTTAAATTATTTTATACCACTTATGTGAATGGAATATAAAAAAATGGATTTTATTTTTGGAATTATAATAGTTAATAATGTATAAAAATATCAACTATGTTTTGGACAAAAATTATTGGTGAAGTTAATTAAAATTAATTACATTGATTACGATTTAATTACGCTTAATAAGGGAATAAACCATAATGAAAAATCCTAATATGACCTAGAAACATTTCCAAGATCCTTATTATAGACATATATACACCTTATCATTCCTTTTCTATACTATGGACCAATATTGTATCCACTTTCAATAAAAAAACGTTGGTGGGGTTTTCCTTTTAAAAAATATTTCAAGAGTGTCACTCCTACTTCAATATAAAAAGGCAACCACTCACCTAAATTCCTCACACATCTCAAGAAAAGATTCCAAAATAAAAGTCTTACAAAAAAATCTCCTCAAATTCTCCCCCCATAATTTTTTATGCATACTTTTTGTAATAAATCCATCAAAGAAATCCCTTTGGTGAAATCAAAAATGAGTTACCCAAAGAAGTGGTAACATCCTTTCTCATGTTCTTTTATTTTATTTTATTTATGAAACCCCTAAATTATCATTATTTAATGTTTATATAAAAATAATATTTTACTCAATATACTGATATGTTCATATACATAGGTTTAGATCTACATTTACACATGCCTATATCTAATGGGTAGCAAACATACCCTTTGTGTGTGTCGAACTATCAACTCGTGAAGCAATGATTGTTTTTTTCCTTTCCCACCATTCATTGATATAAATTATGATGAATTATATATTTATATATGATATATATGATATCTATAATGTATTTATTATTATTTAATTATTTTATAATAAATTTCATTTTTCTTCCCCATTATGGGTAAATAACATATCATCGTTTGGGGAAGTGTGGCCTAATGCCCCCTCAAAGAGATGTGATTCTTTCAGGATATACAAGGAATGTATAAAAGATGGTTTTAAATAAAAAAATATTACATATAAAATAAATATGAGATATTAATTATAGAATTTACTTTATGTAAATATTATATATATACCATTTTTTCCCCTTCATGCACTTAAATAAGAAAATTTCGTTCGTATGTGTCTGGACTACCCCCTCCTTGAAGTGATGTGATTCATTTTACAAAAAAATTATTTTTATATAAGTATGTATGATTAAAAAACTTTTATTTTTGATATAATGATCATTATTATTGGATATATAGTTTTTTACCTTCTTTCCATTGTGTTAATCGAAAAATGGGAACGTTACACATGCATATATACGCCCTACCTTCTCCATTATTGAAACATTGGACAATTTTTCATTAAAACAATTCATGAATGGTTTTAAAAGTATAATTAATGTATAAAACTGAAAATTATGTCATTATAATTATTCTATATATGTTTATATAATATCCCCTTTGACCATAGTCATCCTATCAAATTCTTTTTTAACGCATGAAACAAATTTTGTCAAAACAACCGATGTAAACCTAATTCTTTATGTAGTTATGTAAAACATGATGCTAAGGGTACTAAAAATAATAATAAACCTCAAATATTTTCTTATGTATTTAATTAATTTATAGAAATTTATTATTCAAGAACATAAATACAGACATGACATGTCAGACTCAAGGTAATAGTTTTTCTCACCTCACATTTATTATCTCTGATACCCAAGCCATGTTAAACTACTATTTATTATATATTACATGTATAACTCACATTTATGTATCCCTTGATTATTATAATTAAATTTATGTTTATTTACATAGCCATTTTATGATCGTTCATTAATGAGATTTATGATTCAAAATTTACCAAATCTGTAAAGTAATTTTGTCTCAATTTTCCATATTTGAGATATATGTCATGTTATAAAACTATACATTTATGTAAGGTTTAAAAAATAACATTGACATGTTATAACATGAATATCAATATTTCCATGATATATTAACTATAAATTTATTTTCATTTACCAATATAGGGAGTATGATTCAAAGTTACCATGTGGTAAAACATTACTGAAACAGTATCAACATTTATAGAGATTGTTTATGATCAAACTATCATTGGTGAAATATTATGAACCATATTTCTAGAACACTCATGAAATTTCATATACTATGGTATGTAATGGTTTATTAATGTATTATTACCATTTTTCCACTCTTTAAAACTTAGGATATTTATTAAATGTTTTTTAGAACATACGACCTTAACACTATCTTCGGTTAAAAATATGTGTTCTTTCGAAACCATTATTTCCATAAAATGATTCCAGGAATATTGAACTAATATTTTTTTTCATTACAAGAAATTTTTACACTTATTTTATTTTAAAAATGATTTTTATTGAAACTTGTTTCTACATTCCATACAGGGATTTTTATCTAAACTTTTTACCATAAAATGGAATGATCTTTTTCCTTCAAACATCATGTATAAATTTACCACCCATCATTTTTTTTAATCTTGAATTGAGAGATGAAATTGTTAATTTTAGTGGAATTTTTTTTAGATAAATTTTCAAGGAAATGGTTTTCAAAAGGTTCTCAACCTTATTTTAAAATTTTTCAAATAAAAATGGTTTTTAGAAGGTTTTATGTCTTAAGAATAATTTTTCAATGAAGAAGGATATTTTCTACCAGAATTTTTATTAAAATATAATTTAACAGTATTTCACATCTATGATGTCATTTTATGGTGTTACTCATGACTTTATATGAAAATAATTTATATTTCCATTCATATTCTTCTTATAAATGATGTATTTTTTAATTTAATGGTGTTTATGAAACTATTTTCTCATCCATGTGTTATATTATTTTAAAAAATTACTATTTTATGAGTTATTCATTTGATGAAATTATTATGAAAACTATATATGTTTCTTCATGTTATGATATGATTACATGTTTATGATACCCATTTAATTTAAAGGGTTATGTTATGTTTGTTTTTTTTGTTGGAACATTTATGTATGATTTCATTAAGATATGGGTGGGACATATATATCCCTTAAATATAATTGGAAAAGATTCATATCCCATGATATAGACTAATATTGTATTGGGATTGAAACTTTACTACTAATATTACTATAGGAGTGAACCATGACTACCAAGTTGTTATGGGGAGTAAACTCATACTACAATTATGGTCATACGAGTGAACCATGACTACCATGATAGAATGGGGAGTGAACCCCTAATACCAAGATGACCATGAATGTGATTCCTTGACTAATACATAACTCATTCTATATGATTATCTATCTGCCACAATTCCTTGTATTTTTCTTATATTATGCTTTCATTAATCATGTTTTTTTCTTTAGGATTCATGTCTTATGAACATCAAATATTTATGATATGTATAATCAATAATATCTCTAAAATGAAGGGTATGATCTTAATTTGTTATGCTCATGTTCCATACAATTTTCATGAAATTTTACTTATGAATTTTATTTTTTTACACCTTCCAAGAATTTTATCTCACCCCTTTATTATGTTTCCTTTATCAAGGTAATGAAAAATGGTTTTATGTAGATATATTAATAGGTATGATATTTTTCAGAAACATTGATGATATTTCACTATGTTTAATAGTTTGTTTCATTTTATTAAAGACACTAAACTATATTGGTCTCTAAGAATGAACAATTTTAATATAATGATTATTCATTTAATGTGATATATTTTCCATGAATGTTTTGTCTGGGTAGTTATATTCGGTCTAAATGTAAAGTTTTTTTAAAATCATGGAATCATTGTTGAGAAAACCTTAGTGATAACTCTTAGGTCATTTCCAATGATAAGTATAAGAATAAAGAAATATATATGAAAATTATCAGGAATTTTGGTAAAGTATATGTTTCTAATGCTTTCACTGGGGCACATGCCTCTGTCTCATTTGGGGACGAGAGTTGCAGTTTTTGTTGCCCCGCATTCCTGCTTTCCAATGGCGGGTGTCATCTGTTCCTTTTTCAGGTATGTGTGCTCCTTGATCGAAACTGGATGATGGGATATCAGTTTTTCCGTTCATGGATTCCTCCTCAGAACTCGAAACCCAGTATGAGGCTCCCTCATAGACTTAGGACGTTGTTCAAGAAACTCTTCATACTGCCATATCTTTATGGGAACTAGTTAATAACACTGCATCTGTCAGGAAATTCCAAGGGGTGCGGTCATGGAAGAAACCTTCGGTTAGGGGATTAGTCATGTTGGGCATCACTGGAATGTATGGACACTGGGGGATTTGCGTTTATGTATTTTGTACCTTATTATAGGGATTATCAGGGGTGCGGAATCCTGAGGCATCCCACATTTAATGCGGGGAATCATATGCCATGGGCATGTATTTGAGGTTTTCCTTAGCATCCCATTTTAACATAGGGTATGTCGCAAGTTTAACGCCCAGTGGAGACAGATTAGGCTGATCATAACACTTACTAGAGTGGATCAGATGGGTGTAACCCTTAGAGGGAACACCAATACTAGGGCCATCATGTGGGTGGTCTCCCGAATGTTGTTTGTTGGAACGGGGAATGGGGTGGCATGATCCCACCGAGATGTGGTGACCCGGGTAAGAATCAGGATGGATGAGGGAGCGGTTGAATGAAGTTGATGGTGAATGGGATGAAACCATCATGAGGATGAATATAGTTTTGGGATTGACCCTTTAATAAGAATTCCTATGTATCCTCGTGGAAAGGAATCAAATTCCACGTAATTCATATGATGATGGCCTACCACCGATTGGGGTTTTCAACAGCTTACTGCTGATTGAGGTCACAACGGCTTACCGCTGGATGGGGCTTTCAGCGGCGTAACATTAATGAGGTCGCAACGGCATACTGCTGCATAGGGTCTCAAAGGCTTATCGATGATTAAGGTCACAACAGCTTACCACTGAATGGAGTGACAATGGCTTACCGCTGAATGGAAGTCCGCAGTTTAACATCATACGGGACAGGGGTGAACCAACGTGAAGGGGGTCAGAACAACTTAGTGTTGGGATTGAACATCATGGAGACATCTTATGTACCCTACCTTGGCATGGATCAAATACCACATAGTTCAGAATTGTGGATACAGTTAAACGAAATGCGAGATGGGGGCGAACCGATGTGAAAGAGGTTCGAGCGACCGGAGTGGCAGGATTGAACCTTGTGGAGGCTTCCTATGTACCCTTCCTTGGTAAGGATCAAAGTCCATGTATTTTCAGTTATAGGGGAATTTGGGGATTATGCTTTGAGGTAGCCCAAAGTGTTGGTGAACCGACGTGAAGGAGTGTCGGGATGACTGGGTGGTGGGCTTGAACCTCATGGAGGCTTCCTACGTACCCTACCATGGAAAGAATCAATGTCCACGTAGTTAATATGGGTGGGAACCGACATGAAGGTGGTCCTGGGGTCCAATGGATGGTGGGATTTAATCTCATGGAGGCTTCCTATGTACTCTGCCTTGGAAAGGATCTAAGACCTCATAGTTCCGGTGGTTGGGTGGGGGGCTTACACTCTAGGCTTCCCAAGGTGTTGGTGAACCGACGTGAAGATGGTCGGAATGACGGGGTGGTGGGATAGAACCTCAGAGAGGCTTCCTACGTACCTTTCCTTATCAAGGATCAAATTCCTCGTAGTTTGGATGGTGAAGGGGTTGTTGAACCGACGCGAAGGGGTATCAAAACAAATGGGTGATGGGCTTCAACCTTATGGAAGCATCCTACGTACCATTCCTTGGAAAGGATAAAAGATCTCGTAGTTCCGGTGGTGGCATGGGGCTTACAATCTATGATGCTTAGGGTGGATGCCATGGTCGGTGCTGGCTATGAGCCCACGTGAGTTGTTCTCGATGTGAGAAACAAGAGAGAGTAGAGACCAGAGGATCACATCGTGAAAAGTGCATCCATGGGAAGTTGAGTGGGGCTTATGCGTGGTTTGCAGCCTGAAGACATTGGGACTTACTCCAGGAGGGAGGGATGATGGCAAAAAAATCACAACAGGAGAGGGACTTGGGACCAAAGAAAGGAGAAGCATCGTTCCCCATCACGCCCTTCACTGGCCCTGGGGACTGAAGATGAAAGGAGGAGCATGGATGCTGCCTCCTATAAGAAAGATAGGGGCTTATACCGAGATGGGCGCCCTTCAACGTGGACAAATGCCATTCCCATAAGGAGGATATCATCCCCAGTGGAGACCAGTGGGCGTGGAGAATTTCCAAGGTGGGGGTACCCCATGTGCGAGGCACGGGGCGAGGTCACAGCTTAATGTCATGTGCTGAGGACAATGGTTCTTGGCAGTTTAACATCCTGCAGCTTAGACTAGGTGGGTTTTCTCCACACCCTATGACTTACATACCTGATACCCTCTTCTCCTTGGTGTAGATAGGGGACAGGAAAAGCCGTGGTGAGGGGGTGTCACAGAGAGAACCATCCAGGGGCCCACGTTAGCATGGCTATGCGAAGAACCAATAACCGTTAGCATGCCTATGCAAAGAAGCATGAGGTGAAGTAATGCAACAGGAAGTATCATCCAAGGGACATTGAAGTCACATCATGAAAAACTGGAGGGTCTGATGCGAAAAGGAATTGCAAAGAAGATGGGCTTAAAGGCAGGGGCCTTCTGAAGCTCTATTGCTCCACGTGGTCGAGGGCACTAGCGAAGGGGTGTGCTTCGCAATGTGGGGTGCCTTAGCCTAAGCATAGATAAAATGTGAATATTGTAGGTGCTTCTTGATGTTGAAATTAATTCACGGAGCATCGCCTCATGGTGCAAAGGTTCCTCACAAATCATGGTGTCGCGAAGCAATGTGCTTTGCAAAGTACAGTGACCCTGCCTTAGCATGGGGGTCATGTTTACATGAAGGATATTTTGAGAAGAATAAATGCTCTGCAATGACTCGGGTCCCCTTGGGGATCCCATTCATTCTCAAAGGCACTTAGGCTTCACAAAAGGCATCCCTCATGGGAGAGGGGATCAAAACGAGACAAAGGGGAGGCACTTCGCAGAGCAGAAGTACCTCAAACAGCTCACGGTTCACAGAGTAGAAGGGTGCTTCATGATTCGGGAGATGGGAAGTCAAAATTTCGGATTTTCCATACTCTAGAATCAGAGGGAGACCAGTATTTATAGGTGCTCTTACGCGGTGTGAAGAGGGACTTGGTTTCTTCGTAGTGGGATCTCAAACGTCAAATGTGTTCACGGAGCATCCCACCTCCTAGGTTCGTGGAGGGCTCACGAATGTCCAAGGCCTTCGTAGAGCATCCTGCCTCCTTGCTTCGTAGCCGGATCGTGAACATCAAATGTGTTCCCAGATATTCCCACCACCTTGCTTCGCGGCGGGCTTGCGAACATCATATGTGTTCATAGAGCATCCCACATCCTTAATTCGTGGTGGCAGCAGTGCTGAGGGAACTCTACGACATAGCTTTTCGAGGCCATCAACGGTGCCTTCTTTTTTGTCTTCTTCTCTATCTAAAATTTTGGCGCTAATAAATCCCCCCACCCCCCACTCAGACATGGAGAAGCAAAGAGATCAAGGGTCAAAGTCTGAGGGTAAGCTTCAAAATCCTAGTCCATTCGTGATGCTGGCTTGTGAAGAGGGCCCGCGAGGCGGATAGGGGACGTGCATGCTGAGTGCACCGCGAAGCTCAGCGCGAACTGGACGCACCGCAAAGCTCTAAAAGTCGTCACATATAAATAGGGGAAATTCCCCCTCTTTTTTGCTTTCCCTTCTCCAAGAATTTGTCCTTTTTCTCTCTCGATTCACAAAGCACTGCATTTTAAATTAGTGTGCTCTGCGAATCAAGTCTTCAAGGTGCACAATGAGTCCTCGACTCCACGTTTGTGCTCCGTAATCCAACACTTGAACTCCTAGGTAGGGCTATGCGAATTGTCTTTGTGAAATGTCGTTGAAAATGCACTCTGTGAATGATCTTCGTGAACCAACCTGAAAATATTCCAAGTTCCAGAACGGAAAGGCTCACAAAGAAGCTACCTAGGGGGTCCTTGCAGATGTCGCCCGGAGGGACGAGATGTCAAATAGTCTAGGACTATGAGAGTTAGTATGTAGCCACTCAGTTCATACTTCATTGGTGGAGTTGCTATCAGATATCCAGAAGAAAATCCATTGTGTAGCTGATTACCCTTGAATGGATTTAGGATGAGGGATGATGTCTTTATCCCTGAAGAAAGTAGGGATGAACCAGCTTACTGGTTTATGAGCACATCGTGCCAGTGTGGGTGCTTTAGGGTGGCCGATGGCCATGCCCGAGAGGATTTCACACCCGTCGTTGCTGACTTCTTATAAAACCATCTGAATAACATCAACGGGAAGGCATTGTAGCCAGAGACGTCCCCTCCTCTGTGCCGAACTATCTTCAAGGTGGCAATGGGGAACCTGAAGAAGGGGTGGTCTGAGGAATGGGACCTGTGCTAGGGCGGAAACTTCACAGATGATTGGCCCCAGGCCTACTTTGTAGGCACCTCATTTGAGGAGTTTGGAGTGGAGCTGAGAAGAGTGGGCCTGTATGAGGTAGCTTGGGATTCCTAGTTTCACATCTTCTAGCCGAAGAATCTAATGTTGGAGCTGTTGATCCGGTGGTCACTGGGGACCTATACCTTCCACCTGCATCATGGGGAGGTTGGCCTCAGCTTATGGGATGTGCATCAAATCTTGGGGGTCCCAATAATGGGTGCGATGTACGACGAATTCCTCCATACTATGGGTGAGTGGGAGGATCCGGAGTAGATTCTGCATCTGGAGATGACATTGATGGAGCTTGTGCTATAATAGGATAAGGAGGCAGTGAGGGATTTCCACTTCAGTCATTGGTTAAAAAAGTTTCTGAACTTCCTAGTAGACCGTCAGTTCCCGTCGAGACCTCGAAATTGCCCAAAGGGGGACCAAAGTAAGGAACACTCATACTAGCGGTTGTTTGTAGAATAGCCATTGGAAGACATGGGGGTTCATTTTCAGTACTGAGCAACAACCAATAGTCAGGCTGGTCGTATTTATCATGGCTCTCATATGTGGTTGGATCCTACCGGTGAGGGATACAAACATGGGAGTGTGACCAAGAACTTTCATCATGGCATCCACATTGGTGACAGGAGGGTGGGACAACCAAGGGATCCTGATGCTTTCCAAGTTGTATACGATGTTGTATCACATCAACGAGGGGAAGAGGTCACAGAGGATATTCGGGTAGTTCCACCTTCTATACGGGTGGATAGCGGTGCAAATCAGGGGGGTCTATGAGTATCTGAACCCCATATCGTCTCCAGGGTTGAACTTCCGCCCCTCGATTCTCAATGCCGCGAGGGGTTTTACGTCCAAGCTGACCATACCATCAGTATTTAATCGAGGTGGAGTCTTGTTGGCCAGGGTGGACCATGAGAATCTCTGTGAGCCATAAACCCCATACTATTTTGCAAGGAAATTATGGTGCCTACAACGAATGACCTCACGGGTCTACATGGAGGTGCATCACGTGGAGCACCCGTCTGTGATGAGTAAGATGTGGCTCATGTTCACACGAGAATATGGGTTGATGTGGAACTAACTACCTCTACCTACCACCATCCTCGGGCTGGTAAAGAGATATTCCTTGTGCTAGGAGGAGGCTTACCTGGGGGAGACGCTGAAGCAGCAAACCATTCTAGTCGGTGATGGTTAGCTTCCCCGACCTCGGGGCCGAGGTCGAAAGGTGGCAAGGTCATCCCGCAGTGATGGGGTTACTGTAGCGGAGAGGACTACACCAGCTAAGGGAGAAGTAGTGTTAACAGATCTGGAAGCAGCAGCGGACCCGGTGGTCCCTGGAGAATAGAGTCATCCAGAGGGGCGGCCACCGAGAAGATTCCATAGGATTTCTACTCTAGCCCCGAAGAAACAGCTACGCCATATTGACATGCCGAATAATGTTGTATTCCCTAAGGCCTGGGACATCTAGGAAGTCAACCAGAAATTCCTCAGCCCATATGATTTATGGAAGCACCTTAACCGCCTCAGGATGGACTTGCTGGGATTGGCCCTATTAGAGCCGGTATTTCAATATCCCAGGCGGAGGCAGAGCAATACCTAGACAAACTGGAAGAATGTATCCACTCCAAGGGTTCCTTAAACCCAATGACAGACTGGTTCAGGGTGTTTTTGGATTGTATGGTTCTTCTAGAACTTTCAACTACAGACATGAGGGAGCACTTCCCTCGGCCAGAAGAATCGGAAGAGCCCTCTTAGGGAAACGAGACCGGTAGAGGGAGTCCATTTGAGGAGGGTGGATCCGGTGATCATTCCTTGGATCTCAAAGATTTTGCAGAGGCCCTTAAGGTAAAATACCAAGTTCCTTCCTCAGGGTCTCCTCTTAGGTTACTCTGGATTCTTTATCAGCATCTGCACTGTGAAGGAGGACCTTGTGCATAGACCTTGTTCTCGCCCCTCAGTGGGTGCGGACGCGGGACCTTCGGGATCCACACCAGTGGATGCATCAACTTCCATGTATGGCAGGGCTAGGATACTTGAGGCAGCACACCCAAAGTCTCTAGAACTGCCAACCATATATGAGAGTACATGTTTCGGGGTCCTGATGACTTCTTCCTAAGAGCGAGACTAGGGATTCGATCTCTGTAGGTACCGCTACTGAATTTACGAATGCCATCCCCTGACCACATTAACTGAAATTCACGTCCCATTTTTTGGCATGTACAATCCATCAATTGGTGTGGGCCGCTGTGGTGAAGTTTTTCAGGACTTCTTGTAGCACCCTTCCAAGAGGCATGCCAATTGTCGTGGCGGTGGACATCCAACCTGAATGAATTGCAGTACTCCCGATCACTGGCGGGGATTCTATTAGGACGGCGCATGAGGTTATTGAGGTGGGATATGATGATGAGGATTAAATAGACAGTTTAGGCCCCACCTCGCCTAATCCAACACTAGACGTGGAACCAGCTAACAAGTTCTTGGGGGCATTACATGCATACGAGCCTGCCAACCGCGCCGACTAGGACGAGACAGATTTTGATGATGAGGACAACAAAATAGTCAATCGCTGATCGTGGAATCTGATAACGTGCTTCATCAATAACAACCCTTATGAATTATGGTTGGAAGATATGGATAGACTTCGCTTGCGGCTACGCGAACTATGCACCGGGGGAGTGGATGCCCAGCTCCCTCACATGCTCATCCGAGATCTTATGGCAGAAATGATTCCGGAGTATGACTGTGGCCTACGTGTGGGATTGTAGTGGAGGAAGTTGGTGAACATAAAGAGGCTTCAAAAAATGAAAATGAGGTTGAACGGTTGCAGGCCTGGGTGGATGGGAATTCGGCTTCTCTTGATGCATAATCATAGATCGTCTCGCGACTGAAATCCCAGATGGAGGAGGCCGAAGAGGTCATGAAGTGAGCCTCTGAGGTGACGGCCATTATCCGGACCGTTGTGAAGTGGGACCAGATTGTGGCCAATGAATTGCGCCCTCATGCTGCCAAGGAAGAGTGGGAGCTGAACATGCAGCAGCAACCCCTAGATGTCACCTGCCAGAGGGTGGCGGAGCTGCTATGCTCTTTTGACAAGGTCAACCAATCCATGGGGGGAGTTGACCCCCAGGTGCTATAATGATTATAATCCTTCAAATGTACTTTCATTTTGTGACTTTCTGATTCCATAGTATGCATGAGTTATATTTTTTACATTGGTTTATTTCATCCTTGTGATGTTCAAGGAGCGTCCAGCTATCATTCCCTAAGCTCACGTGGGTCGGGCCCAATGTGAGAAACAAGAGATGACCACCTTATCACCCCAATTTAAATATAGGAGTGAAAACCAAGATTCATGCATCTGGGGTTTGAACAACGGGTCCATATTTCTGGGAGGAAATGGGAGAGACCTGACTAAAGAATGAGACCCTCAGAAAAGCCGAATTACTATTTTCCCAGTGTGCTCTTGTGCGCGAATGAGTTAACGCCAGGGGCGCAGGAATCAATCTGAATAGATGGGAATGGTAGATGTGAATCCTGATACCCAGGATTTGGAACACTATGTTGGTGGCATGACTATAAAGAATAAATGTTGACCGCATTCGAAACATAGTATCCTTATTGTGTTAGCCTGGAGTGGGGATAGAAAATGACGGCCGACCGCTGACCATGTTCGATACACGGGGCTTGACTCAAAATGTCATCCCTTAGTCATCGAGAACATTGGACCCGGACAATAGGGGGGCCATAGCCCGATCATCCATACATAGGGGGTTACCATAGCCATGAAAGGGGAAGAGGGTCCAAATAAGGGGTACGCAAAGTGTGGAATGTGGAGTGATGGTTTGTTCGAACAGAGTCTAACACCTTTGAAATTACACCACCGTGGTGGGAGAACATTAGATGGGTGCATCCGTTGGATCATGGATCATTACTTCTTTTAGACAGGTCCCCTTTGGTGAGGGCACTATTTCTCCCCAATGTCATTGTGGGGAATCCCGAGTTCAGGGCAATGCTATAGTTACATAGTTCCCTAAGAGGGGTCAGGCCAGGGGGCCAGAAATGAGGAGGAATATAATTTATGATTCTTAGGCCTAGAAACTAGGAAAAATACCTAGGTGTCTATACATATCCCATGAGTATTGGAATCAAGCCATACATTGTTCTGGAAGCATATTTTAATGTTATGCGGGATGATGAAAAGCCTGGCTGCGCTGGTGCACATCCTACCAAAACTACTAAGCCCATGTGAGTCGTGCTCAATGTGGGAAATAAGAAGTAGTGGTGGGAAATTCCCGAAATAGGAAGGAACATGTTAGGGTGAAGGGATTCTTATTGAATGTCGGCCCAATGATTATAACCCATCCATGTCGCACACCTAGATGTGCGAAGAAGTAAAGATGAGTTTGTCGGAATTCCACTTGAACATGAGGAAGTGGAAATGTGTGAATCATGATGCTCAAAATCTGGATCACAATGATTGTGGTGTGATGATGAGGGATAACTATTGACTATATTTGAAACATAGTATCTATATCACGTTATCCTAGAATGGGGACAGACAAATGAGGGTGGATCGATGAACATGTTCGAATCTCGGGACATGTTGCAAATGTCATCCGAGATCCTTAGGGACGTTGGCATGAAATGGTAGGTGAGTCGAGGTGGCATAAGACCAGGTTGTGAAGGGGGTCCCCATAGATTTGGAAGAGTATGAGGATCCAAATAGTGAGCTCATGAAGCTTGTACATGGAACGAGGGGAATGTCCCCATGAAAATTCCACACTTCGAATTCATTGTCAAAACACATCTGAATACGACAACAAGACGTATTAGATAGAGGGAGTCGAGTCCCATACCATAGGGAGATCATAGTTTAGGGTCATAAAATTCAGACCATGGATGGTAGGAAACGTGGGAGACACATGGTGGGGTAATTATTAAACCCTACTTGAATAGGAAACTGGGTTTTCGACCACCATGTGTTCCTTGGAGAGGCTTTAGGTCGAGGGACCGAAAACGATCGTTATGATGGGCCCAAGGAAAAGTACACGAGCATTCCTACATACCCCATGAGTATGGGGATCAAGATATAAGTAGTTCAAGAGTTGGTATGGTAAGGTACCATTGCTAGGGATAAAATGGTCGTACGAGTGTAGTCCCAGCACCAAAAGAAGTGGAATTTGATAAATCTTGTTTTTCCTTTAAGGTGAATGGGTTTTTTGTGAAGCGACATGCCTAGGATAGAAATCCCCGGCATCGCCAAAAGAATAAATCCATAGTAGGTGGTGAAAAATGGTATGGCATGTGACCAATAACAAACATGGTGTCCCCTTGATTTAGGACATCATGATGTAGTGCAATTTTTCTTCATGTGGACAAGACAATAATATCACAGTTTAGGGTCTTGTTATGGGACCAGGAGGAATAGTTTAACGTCATTTGTCCTAGATGAATATAGGAGGGGTGAGGTTCAATAGGGTAATGTGCATGGTGCGGTAAAACATACACTTCATAGATGAGGACATAATCTCACATCACACCACGTTTGATTCCATGAGGGAAGCCTCGGGCCGAGGATCCAGGAAATACTGGAAGAATAGGGGAAAGAGAAACTAGTTCTACATTCAGTTGGGACTGGAGACAAGATGTCCAGGTGCTCCTACATATCCCATGAGAATGGGAATCAAGTTGTACATAGTTTCATAGGAGATCTTAGTTAACAGTCTTAGAGCTCGGACCAGAGAGGAGTAAAAACCTTCCCAGTAAGCGCAGACCTCAACCCGATACCTAAGACCATGTGAGTCAATCTCAGTGTGGGAAACAAGGGAGGAAGATGTTTATTGAAATACCTAGAATGCACGCCAAAGGGAAATTGGTGAGGAGCCCCGAATGACGCCCTTACGGTGGATTTTCCTCCTAACTTGTGGATGTGCACTGAGGAATAGTACCAAGTGCTTCAGAGGTATACATTGACATGATGAGGTGGAGAAGGATGTGAATCATGTAACCAACATTTTGGGATTAATGGGGCTGGCGTGACGATGTGGGATGACTATTGACCATGTTTGAAACACAGCATCCATATCGTGTTATCCTGAAATGGGGACAATCAAATGAGTGTCGACCGCTGACCATATTTAAAATGCGGGATTTGTATCGATTTGTTGTCTACGACACTGGAGGACGTTGGCCCATAATGGTAGAGTAGCCCTTAGGCCTATCATCCATACTACTTGGGGGTCTTTTCAGGTGTTAAAGGTGATGGAATCCCTAATGAAGGGGAACACAAAGCCTGAGAAACAAGTGAAATCATGTCCAAGTAGAGTCTGACACTCCAGGTGAAAAACCAGACTACCCTTAGGCACATTGGGGAATCACCGAAGAGGGTCGAAGAGTGTTCTCAACATGATAGTAACTAATTTAAATGGATGTGTATAGAATACATGGATAGAGAACCCCCAAGAGGGAGAGGTTTGTGGCGTGGTCGTTACAAACCTGATGTGAATGAGGACATAATCCATTTCCACACCAAATACTCCCCTCCCCAGGAAAGCGTAGACCACGAGGCCAAGGTGAAAGGGATATTTATAAGAGATGGGGTTGGACCTGAAGTCTAGACATCTGGGTGGTCCTACGTATTCCATGAGGATGGGACTCAAGCCACACGTAGTTCATGATGGTGCATGGGGGTAAGATACCCAAACGGGGGGGGGTACGGTATGGCGAGTAACCCAACGTGAATGAGGACATAATCCCATACCACACCGTACAAACCTAAATAGGAACTTGGGATGGGGGACCAAAAAGGCCAATGGACCTAAGGATGGGCCTCGGACAGGAAGACCTGATGAGTCTGCAGTTTAACGTTTTGTATTGAGGATGAAAGAGGAGTAAGATACCCCAAACAAGGTAGGTGTACGACATGGAGCATAAACCAACATGAATGAGGACATAATCCCATACCACACCATACACTCTTGGTAAGAACTTGGGTTGGGGCTCGAGAAGGCCAAGGGGTGTGAGGCTGGGCCTCGGTCGGACAGGCCCGACATGTTTGTAGTTTAACATCTTGCAGTGAGGACAAAAGAGTAGTAGGTATATCATTCGAGGATGTGTATGTCATGGAACATAACCAAACGTGAATGAGTTCATAATCCCACACCACACCGTACAATCATGAATAGGAACTTGGGTTGGGGGCTTGAAGAGGCCAAGGGGTCTGAGAATGGGCCTCGTATGTGAAGCCATACATCCTCTTGTGCGGTTACCGCCTCATCACAACTCCTAAGCCCATGTGATCAGTGCTCAGTGTGGGAAATAGTCAGTTGTTCTCAGCTCTCCCCGTCATATGGGGTCTAATAGCTGGCACTGAGTAAAAGGATTTCATCTCTTGGAGATATAACAGGGCAGAATGAACCACTACACTCAGTTTTTGGGACATCTTGGGGTGGTTTTAACGACGCAGGATAGCTACTGACCAAGATCGAAAAAAGCATCCCCATAGTGACCTAAAATGGGAAAAAAATGATCATTGAACAATGACCATATTCAAAACTCAGGACTTGTATCGGTTTGTTGCTCAACATCCTCAAGGGCGTTGGACCGAATGGGTAAGAGAGCCCTTAGTCCTAGCATCCATACCATTCGGGGGCCCTAATAGATGGGGAAGATGATGGAGTCCCAATCAAAGGAGTGGGTGAAGCATAGCTATACCCATCTATGAAAGTGGAAAATGTCTATAGGGAGCGGGACATATGGTCAAATCGAGGTTAGAATGTCATGAATTGGGGAAAAATTATACACCCCTACTATATGTCTTGACCCGAGGGGAAGATTATGGCGTTTGGGCTGGGCCAACAGAAAAAATGTCCAGGCATTCCTACAAATCCCATAAGCATGGGAATCAAGCCATATGTAGTTTTTAAAGGCCATACAGTTTAATGCCATATAGTAAGGATGTGGGAGGATATAAGAACGAGGAGTGGGCACCTAGTGCGACCATTATAATAGTGGTATGAGTGGTGCTAAGGAAGCCTACACCATATCAAGCAAGGATCCTTCGAGAGAACTATACCCAGGGGGTAGTCAAAGATAAGAGTTCATGGATAGGCTCAAGACAATGTGTCTGAGCATTCCTATGTATCCCATGAGGATGGGAATCATGCAATGTGTAGTTCTCAAAATGCAGTATAACATCATGAAGGATGATGCATAGTTTAATGTCATTTAGGACCGGACAGTTTAAGTTCATGCGGGACCGACGTGCAGTTTAGGGTCATGCGGGACCATCTAGATTAAGGTCATGCTGGACCATTAGGCTCAAGAAAACTATTTCATGAGGAACATGGCATTGGTGGGGGGAGTTATATGCTCACCATCCATGGTCACCAGGGAGTATTCTCTATTGGGGTAAACCCTGTGAATTATATAAGTTCTCTCTCATTTGGGTTCCTACTTGGGTGGTTTCCTGCCAGGAATCATGGGCACCCTGAGGTCCAATACCAAGTTTCCTTGCAGGAAAGAGCCGAGGAAAACATTCTTGTTGAAGGCTCTAGCTATCTTATTTTGATGCCTTTCTAGATTGTGCAGGGCACAAAGCTGATTCTCATCAAGGGCTTCCAATTCATCCAGATGAATTTCGGCAACCTTATCTAGCACATTCTGGTCATAGACCGTTGTGCATAACAAGTGCAGTTGGATCTCAATGGGCAGGACAGTCTCATCTCCATACACCATAAAATATGGGGTCACCTGGGTGGAATTATGAGTCATCATCTGATTGTCCCAAAGGGCGTTATGAAGCATGTCCGGCCAACTCTTCTTGTTCTGAAAAACCATTTTCATAAAAAAGTTATAGAGGGTTTTGTGGAATGCCTGGATCTACCCATTTTCATGAGTGTGATAGTGGGAGGTATGGTTCGAATAGCTGTTGTACGTGGCATAAAATTTCTTCCACTCACCTGAACGGAAGTTGGTGTCATTATTAGTTAGGACAGTGTCAGGGACTCCAAAATTTTGGATTATGTTAGAGCTCATGATGTCAACGATAGAACGGTCCTTGAATTCCTTGAGTGGAAATGCTTCTTCCCACTTGGAAAAGAAATCTGTGGCGGTCAGGATGAACATGCATTGGCGAGCTGTTTCCAGTGGGTATGGTCCCATGACATCGAGTCACAACACTGAAAATGGCCAAGAGTACATGGTGGAGTGGATAGATTCTAGCAGCCGATGCATGATGTTATCATGAATTTGGGATGCATGACATCTCTTGGAAAACTCGATAAAATCATGGATCATAGAGGGCCAGAAGTACCCTAGTCTCTGGATATGATGGGACAACTTCATCCTAGCCTGGTGAGCACCACAATAATCGTCATGAACCTCTTGCATGACTTGAGAAATCCTGAATACTTGGATGAAATAGAGGAGAACACCATCAAAACCACTCTGGTAGAGGATCTACTCAAGACTGGGACCACTATGGAGGGTAAACTACAGCGTGCGGCGTTGGATTCGCTCACACTCAGCCCGATCATTCGGGAGGCTAGCACATTGGAGATACTCTACAAAAGGGGCTCTCCTGTCAGTATTCGCTTAAACCACTACATCTGCAGAACTTGGGGGTCCTAACGTAAAGGATCTGGCAGTAAGATGGCATAGTCTCAGGTCGTCTTCGTCATCTGGGGTGACGGGAGCAATGGCCCTCTAGTGTTCCACGTGTATAATCAGATCATCCTGCTCAGGTTCTATAAGCGATGCAGCCAGGCCAGCCATGGAATCATCTCAACTGTTCTGAGATAGAGGGACATGAGTAACTTCCAGCCGAGATGGAAACTGAGTCATTAGCTAGAGGGTGCACTCAAGCAATTGTACGAGATCTGGCTTTCTAACAATATAGACACTGTTGAATTTCTTTATGACTAGTTTGGAATCCCCTTTCACATGAAAATGGGGCACATCGATCTCGAGGGCCAGCTCGAGGCCAGTGATAAGAGCCCGATATTCTACCTCGTTGTTGGTGCAGCCTTCCAACAACATGAATGAATATGGTAGAATGTCTTGTGCCGGGGTAATAAAGACAATACCCAGGCCCACTCTGTTGAGTCTGGGATCATTGAGTCTCCTTCCGGTGGGGCTCTGGGAGGCACCATCAAAGTGCATCTACCAATATGGGATGGCATCATCTACCGAGAGGATTGCCTTTTCGGGAAAATCCAAGTCCTGGGACTGGTCCTTGGGGGTTGGATGGAAAGCAAGAAAATATGCCAATGCTTTCCCCTTGATAGATTTCTGAGGGATAAACCTGATGTCAAAATGATGGAGGATTACTACCCACTATTCTAGACGGCCTGTCCACATGGGTTGGTTCAAAATGTAACTCGGCGGGTCTACCAGAGACACCAACTATACCTTGTGGTTCTTTATGTAGTGTCACATCATCTGTATTAAAAATACCAGTTCAAGGAAGTTCTTTTCGATGGGGGAGTATCTGGTATCTGTGTTGAGGATCATGCAGTAGATGTTGTACAAACTGTTTTCCATCCCCTCAATGTTCTTCTGGGGGAGAAGGGCACCGAGAGATCATTCTAGTGCAGTCATGTACAATATTAGTGTCTTTCCAGGGATGGGTGGCATCAATACTGAAGGATGAAGCAGATACTACTTGATTTCCTCAAATGCAGTCTGGCACTTTTCGTCCCTTTTGTAGGCAGAGCCTTTCTTTATGAGCCGGGAAAACTTCTTACACTTTCCTTCCAGATTCAAAATGAATCAGCATATGTAGGCTATGTGGCCTTGGAATCCTCAAAGATCCTAAATATTTCTCAGGGGAGGCATATAATTGATGGCCTTGATCTTCTCTTGGTCAATCTCGATGCCTCGGTACCTAAAAAAAAGTCAAGAAACTTCTCGGAGGTGACCCCAAAGGCACATTTTAATGGGTTCGTCTTCAGGTGGTGGGAACGGAGGAAGCCAAATACTTTTTCAAGGTCCTTGAGATGGTCCTAGCACTTGTGATATTTGACCACCAGATCGTCCAGGTAGCATTCCACCAATGCCCCAAGGATTGGCTTGAAGATGCAGTGCATGGCCCGCTGATATATGGCACCAGCATTCTTCAGGCCGAAGGGCATAACCTGGTAACAAAAAGTACGTTGGGGCTCCCTGAAATCGGTGTAATCTTCATCCACGGGGGCCATATGGATCTGATTATATCCAGAGTAACTATCAATGAAGGAGATGGCTTATAACCCAGTCGTAGTGTCGATCAACAATTCTGTAACTAGAAGTGGAAAATCATCCTTGGGACAGTGATTGTTGAGATCTCAGAAGTCAATGCAGACTCTAATCTATCCATTGTTCTTCCTTACTGGCACAATTTTGGCTAGACACTTGTGGTACTATACCTCCTTGGGGAAGTTGGCTCTGATGATCTTGTCAACTTCTGCCTCGACCATGGCACTGTGCGAAGGGTGCATCTTCCTAGGAGGCTGATTGAACCCACGATGATTTGTCAGGAGACCTAGGCGGTTAATGTCTACCTGAGGATTTAGTCCTGGAATCTCATCGTAACTCTAGGAAAACACGTCATGGTGCTATTTCAGGAAATCTATGTACCGTTTATGCTCCTCGGGAGACATGTCGGCACTAATCAATGTGGTTCTCGGATCTGCCACGCTACCAAGGTTCTCTTGTACCAGTTCATCGACCATAGTGGAGACTCCTTCTTCAAATGCAGGGGGAGAATCCTCTAGATCCTCTTCTCCGCTTGCAGAGGAGGGATTTCCAGCAGTAGAATATTCCTTTGGGTCAGAAGATCCTGATGGGATCCTGGTACCAGCCTGGATAATAGTGGACAACATATCATGGGATTCACGTGGTTCTAAGACCATAGGGATGAAGGCAGTCGATCCAATCTCATCTTGTCTTCGGCCCAAGGGTCCACACTTGATGATATCAAAGCAATAGTGATGCGTCAGCTTGAGTCGGTTAATCCCAGCCCGGCGAAACAGACACGTATAACATACTGTTATCACAATGGAGCATACATCTCGATATCGTATGGGGGTAGGAGGTTCTGGGATCACCAGTACCTGGTTTGTCTAGGAGTATGAGGTGATTATCTGCTGTCACATGGACTTGGGAATATTCTTTCCCCTTGTACCAGAGACAACAAATCATTTCCCCATGTTAGGGGTCGTGGCCTAAAATCAATGGATCGGGAAGACGTAGGCGTCATACAGACCATCCCAGGGGCCAGTTGCGACCATGACGAGCTCAACCTCCCTTGCCTGAATCTGCTTGTCCTTTCTCTTGTAATAGTCATCATCCAGGTAGCAGGATTCACAAGAGGCAAAAGGAGATGAATATCCTTGGAGCACGCTTACTAAACCATTGATGGAGTATTTGAGGCATTGGTGATACGATGAGGGGACTGCCGCATGTAGGTGGAGCCATGGTCATCCCATCAATTCATTGTACGTGGTGTCCTGGGAGACACCATGAACATGGTACTGGAAACCATGACACTAAATTGGGTCTTCAATATGATCTTACCAACGGGGGTCTGCCCTGTCCTGTCATATCAATGATTCCTTAAATCAGATGGAGTCAGGTCATATTCGGATAACCCCAACTTCTGCAATGTCCACGTCGGGATAAGGTTGATCTTGGAGCTAGGGTCAACGAGACAGTGACGAACCTCCATACCGTTAAATTGCCCGGTGATGTATAGCAGTTGGAGGTTCCCATATATGGGAGAACCTTCATTCTATCCAGAGAACGAAATGATGGAATGGAATTCAGCATTCTCAACTGCTTCAGATTGATAGGCTTCCACAGCTACTACCTCCATCTCAAAATGAAGGGGGTTTCATAAAGCCTCAGGGAGGGCCTCACGCATATCTAATGACAAGAGAAGGGATTCAAGGATGGAAAGATTCACTAGGATACCAGTGAGGTGCTTGAGAACATCATACTTCCATTCCATGCACGAACTTCTGATTGCCGGAAGTCGCTCTATGATAGGAGGCAAAGTGGGCCCTGCCGACTGGACCGGCGGCTGGCTAGTGGTGAGCATATCCCGCTGCTCACTAGTCAAATCCTGAATAGTAGCAATAGGATGAGGACCAGATGACTGAGATCGACCTATAGTTGGGCGAGGCTGGTCGCGACCTGGATGAGGTACCTCTTCCTAATCCAGTAGCACAAACGGTGGTATAAGTGGTCTTGAAGACACCGGGTGAAGAAGTTGCATGTGCTGAGTTCTGCGCTGGGCCTGCTGTCTGGTCTTGGTGTCATTCACGGCCTGGCTGGAGGTGCCAACTGATGCACCTCGACAACCCATATGGGGGCGGCTCCGCCGACGTTGACGTCAGCTAGGGATGTTGGGGAGATTCGTCAGGCGCTCCCCCTCATCGGGAGTCATATAGAGATTTACCAACACCATGGTATGAACCAAAGCATACCATTTACTAACACTTGAAAATTCATCCACTACTGGGCGGATTCTAGGAGGGATCCCCATATCAAGGGGCTTGATGTCACTGAGAGTTCGGGACGACCATGGAATTTTTGGGGCGCATTCCTTTCTATTATGTCGCTGATGCTTGATCCCCTAGGAAGAGGCCGGCTGAGATGATGATGCAGAAGTGGTGGCTGCAACTTCTGAAGGATCTGAATGATTTAAGTGTTCTAGAATGATATCATGGGCACAAGAAACTGTCTTGTGAGCCATCCAATTGTTGTAATTCTGGTACCCATGGTTAAAAACCTGCTGCCACTCGACTTCTCTTTCGCTACTGCTGTCTGGGCTTACAAAAACACCTGCCACTTATGCAAGGGAGAAGCCCAGCCTCAAAATGTTGTTATCGACTTGGTCTTGGATCCAGTCTTTAAACACATAGCACTGCTTGAGGGTGTTCCCTATAATTTGATGATAGGG
Source organism: Viscum album (assembly GCA_963277665.1). Taxonomy (NCBI): domain Eukaryota; kingdom Viridiplantae; phylum Streptophyta; class Magnoliopsida; order Santalales; family Viscaceae; genus Viscum; species Viscum album. Next base: position 1,058,908,800 of record OY728143.1, on the reverse strand, counting down.
GTAGTAGTTGGGGCGATCAGTGAGATTCGCATCTTCTGGCATTCTGTACTCTGGAAAGCCAACATTCCCTTATTTTAAGGCGCTAAGGAATTAACTGGGGAACTGATTCTCATTGAACGAATAGGTCGAGTTTCTTCTATTTTAGAAGGGGGGACTTGGATCCTGAGCCTATGCCTGGAAGGAGCCGGAGGGGTCTGTTGAGGAGGTGGACCCTGATTTTCCTACCTGGGTGGTGGCGGTGCATTCCGTGGGGGTGCTTGCCAATTCTGAGGATGTTGTTGAGTCGGAGGCTATGCCTGAGGTGGAGAACCTCTACGAGGCTATGGGGCCGGTGCTTTTGGTAACAATTCTAGTTTCTTGGGGGATTCTATTTGGGCCACTGCGGTGGGTTAGGCTCTGGAAACCCTCCTCACTGGGATTACGGGGGCAAGGGACATGTCAGGATGGCCTATTGCATTGCTTCCTCTAGGAACTGGGCCTTATCGGAGAAGTCGTAGAATCTTCCAGGGTAATTCTAGGTTATTAGAGAAGGAAACAGTTCTTTCTTGACGTTCCCTACACACATCATCCATAATTTCTCCTGAGTCAGTGGCATGTCAAGGGAATGTGTGAGCCCCTTCCATCGAGCGATAAAGTCCGTGAATCGCTCATCATGAAGTTTCTTGAACATGAAGAGGTCTGCGATGATCATTTTCCAAGTGGTGGAACTGATATAGTAGAGGAATTTCCTATGAAGGTCCTCCCAGCTGGTCACAGATCCGATGGGGAGCTGGATGTATCAGAAGAATACCGGCCCCTCTAACATCTGAACAAGACAGCAGAGCTCCGAAGCCTCCCGCAACGCTGGAATCCCCAATATAGGCCCACACCTTGAGTTGAAGTGGTCCAGGTGCTACAGCGGGTCCCCTGTCCTATTAAAGGGGGAAAAGGTGGGATTCTTGAAGCCTGGAGGCGCCAACATAGCATCCACCCGTGCCAGTATGTCTTGTCATCTGGTGGGATTTCCACCTATCGCGTTTCCAATGCCTCAAGGAGGGCTATGAGCACCTCCATAGGATCATCTAGGTGGGGGTCCCTGTCTTGACGGGGATCCCTAACCACATGTGCTATGATGGGTTATTCAACACGGTAGACAGGCTCAGAGGCTCATGGAGCGACTGGTGGAGCGACCATTGGGGCTGCTGAGGGAACCCGGGCCAGATACCTTGGATTGCTGCACTGTTCAAGAGGGTTTGGTGAGACATTCCGCGCCGTCTTTCAATGAGATCTGGCTTCATCTCTATCTGTAGGGGCATCCTGATTAGGGTTCCCTGGGGGCATCTCGTCGAGGGGTAGTTGTTCCTGCCCCTACTGCCCGGTCTAGGATTATCGTAGTCGGGTTGTCGCTCTACAGTGCGTTCGACCAAGATTTTGTCAACAAACCTCTTCTAATCAGGATGTTGGTGGCACAACTTGGCCTTCTCGGGGTCCTCCTATATCTTCTTCACTGAGGCAGATGGGTCAGAGTGCCTGATAGCTCTGACATGCTCTTTTCCCTTACCAGAATTCCTGTCGAGTACCAACGCTTCGGTGGGAGCATGGAGTCCTAGTATGTTCCTCTACTGATGAGTAATCCTCCCTGATGGTCCCAACAGTGGTGGCACACCCTTAGGGGGTAAGCCTCCATCAAGAAGCTCCATCTCATCCTCATCGTCCACTATGTTGGCCATGTTGATCGTGACCCTTCATGGGGGCATGTCCTAAATATCTCATAGTGAGTCGAGCTTCCACCAAATAGGACTAAAGAAGATGGAAGCATACTGCCCCTATCCATGGATCTTCTTGTGGGGGTATCCTCCCTAATGATTTTGCAGAGTACATTGATACTCTGAATGAATTACAGCTGGAGGGCCTCACGTAGACCTGGTGACTCTAGGCGCTAGGCCACAGGGAGTGCGGCCAGATCGACTAGACATAAATACTCACTGATGTATTCAAAATGCATTTGTCTCCTTGGATAAACCATGCGCTGATGAAGAAGAATGAAATGTTTTTCCCAAAGGGTGTAGTGGAAACACTCAACTTCCTCCGGCGTGAAAGATTCCGGTATTCGGAAACTCTGCACTTCCCCGGGCCAGAACTTCTCAGGGAATTGATCCACTGCAAGGATACTCCAGAAGCTCCTTGGATCAAATTCAGGGTTCGACCCTTGATTTCCCCACTCGCCAACTGGGGTTGGTTGAGGAACTGGTAGCGGTATTGAGGCAGACCACTGGGATGGCATGTCGGATGGTGGAGAATATGGTGAACAGGATGACGGCCCGCCGATTCTCGGGCTGTCCTCCAAAGAGTGTAGCAAACTAGCTGCTACGTCACAATAAGACGAGCTGACCAACACAGTCCCTGGATCCGTAGTTACGACTGCTGGTTATAGGCCGCAATGCTTCTCACCTACCATTGGTCCCCAGAATAGCTCTTTGTGTCTCTTGATGAGGTAGAAAGCGCTTCAAGAAACGATGGTGGTGATTGCACGACCCTAACCTACGTGGTCACCAGATTGTCATCCTCTAGGATACACCTACAGAGGGAGGTGGTAATCCTTTGGACCTCACATTCCGGGAGCACCAGGCTGATGCACCTCATCCCTACCCCTCCCCTTGACTCGGATGAGAGAGGGGAGGGTTCTCGAGCTGATTTGTACTATGCTTTAGAGTTTGAGAAGCGGACCGGTTTGATCTTAGTATGGGCCTTCCTAGGATTCTTCTTGTGGCAGTGATGAACCACCTTCCTTCCCCTGGGTGGATCTACTGGACAAGGCTAATTTCTAACATGGGGCCCTCCGGCCGCACTGGTGCTGGGGCAAAGAGGGTTTCCACCCGAGAAAGCTGTGGTGCGAGGAGCACCGAGACAAATGTGGAAGGGTGCATGGGGAGGACCTCCATAGATAACACTAGCTCAGTAAAAACCTCTACTGGAACTGGAAGGAGCATGGGGAGGACCTCCATGCTTGTTTTCCCGGGTGACCTCAGTGTGAGGAAGGTCCTTGCAGTGGTCTAGCTGCACACGGGTAGGACCTCTCTGCTGGGTGCAGGTGGAGAGAGAATAATCTTCACCCCTCTAGTTATCGGGGTGAGGAGGACCTTCACAGGCTGCTGAGAGGACGTAGGGAGGATCCGAATGTTGGATAGAGATCAGATGGGCAATGTACCTACATCGGCAGTCGGGATCAGGTGTAACAGCTCCATATCCAGTGTAATGGGCACGAGAGAGGCTTCCGCGTCGAGCATCACTATCACAGGGCAGTCCTTCATTCAGATTGAGGGTAGCACGGGGCTGACCTCCATGGTGATCCTTGTGGCGGGGAAGGCCCGCGCTCTCTGTGGTAGTGGTATGAGGAGGTCCTCCGTATGGGGTGTCATCGTTGCGGGTTGGATCGCGGTGACCACTGCTTGTGAATGCAACTAGGAGAGTTGACCAAGCCTGCACGTGGGGCGGTTGGGGCCTCAATCCTAGTTGGGCTAATAAGCGCCCATGCTTAGGGTATGCAGGGACTTGATGATATGCGTCGATGGTGGCTCGGTCCATAGTAGACGTCGACGTGGACGCCCCTTGGTGGGCATCCTCCTCAGCTTGCGCCCGATGCTGGCGTCGGGTCAGATGAGCTGGGGCTGGTGGTGCAGGTATGTATCTTACCGGATCCTCATCAAGCAAGACTGGGCGGTAGCACTGACACGGCCAGGTGGGAGCCCTTGCTGGGAGCCCCTAGATTGGGACTCTAACCGGGCTGGGCCGGACATCACCTACCTCATCAGCGTAAGGCAGGGAGTCATTGAGACACTCCATGGATAGGCTCCCGAAGCGGTTGTATGTCGGGGTTGGGAGCAATGGCTCCCTGCGTGGCCCTCAGGGGTTGTGTTGATGATGAGGTGAAGATTCCTCTAGGTGAAGGATTCCCATATCTCAGGTTGGTATTATTCCCTCCTCCTCGTAATGATGCATGAGGTCGTTAATTAAACTTCGTTGGATAACTTCTAATGGGGAGATGGGGTGTGGGTGCCCCACGGTCGTGGACATAGAGGCCATCGTGGAAGCGGTGAAGCCATGTGGGGAGAATGTGTTGGCGTTTCCCCTGCCCTTACATAGATGGGAGGGCGGTGATCGCATTCCTGAGGCAACAACCAGATTCTTGAAAAGTCGGGAGATTAACACAACAGTGTAGTAAGAAAAGGGAACCGACGAACAATTCCCCAGCATCATCCCATCACCCGTGACTGGTAAGAGGTATCCATAGTGACAATATCGTAGAACGGGATGTCCAATGTTCTACTTCCCCAAATTATGGTGATTTCTACGCTAGGACCACTATTTACTTGGCGGGACCCGGTACCAGATATCTGGATTCGGTGACACATCAATCCATTGATGCCCCGAGCACTACTAATCTCCATATTGAGGAGATGAAATTCACGTCGGGTTCACCATTTATATTTCCAATGATTTCATCGGGGAACGGGTGTATGTCGTGTTCGGGGATGAGAGACACAGTTTTTTTTCCCCACATTCCCGCTTTCTAAGGGCGGGCGACATCTGCTCTATTTCTACGACGTCTGCTCATTGATCGAAAATGGATGATGTTATATCAGTTCTTCCATCCCTGGATTCCTCCTCAGAACTGGTCACCTAGTCTGGGTCTCCCTCATAGACAGAAGATGTTTTTCGTGGAAATATTCCTAGCACCATATCTTCATGGGCACCAGTAAATTACACTGCATATGTCAGGGCTTTCCAAGGGGTCTAGTTAGGGAACCAACCTTCGGTTAGTAAAGTAGTCACGTTGGCCATCACTGGAATGTCTGGATGCTGGGTGATTGGTATTTATGTCTTATGTCCCTTATTATAGGGCTTCTCGAGGGAGCAGAAGCCTGAGGCGTCCCACCTCGAATGTAGGGAATCATATTCCATGGGCATGTATCTGAGGTTTTTTTCAACTTCCCATGTTTAACACAGGGTATGCCACAAGTTTAACATCCAGCGGAGATAGATCAGGCTGATCTGAACACTGACTAGAGTGGATCAAATGGGTTCAACTTCTAGAGGGAACACCGATACTGGGGCCATCATGTGGGAGGCCTCCTAAATGTTGTTAGTTGGAACGGGGATGGGGTGGCATGATCCCACAAGGATGTGCATCCCGGGTAAAAATTAGAATGGATGATGGATTAATTGAATGAAGTGGATCATGAATGGGATGGAACCGTCATGAGGATGACGATGGTTTTGGGCTTGAGCCTCAAATAGACTTCCTATATATCCATGTGCCAGAGAATCAATGTCCACATAGTTTATATGATGACGGATTACCGCCGATTGGGGTTTTCAATGGCTTACCTCTGATTTAGGTCACAACGGCATACCACGGGATGGGTCTAATAGTGGCTTACCACTGATGAGGTCTCAATGGCTTACCGCTGCATAGGGTCACAACATCTTACCACTGATGAAGGTCATAATAGCTTACTGCTAAATCAAGTGATAACGACTTACCACTAAATGGAGGTGCACAGTTTAACGTCATGCGGGACGAGGGAAAAGCGACATGAAGGGGGTCAGAACTGCTAGGTGTTGGGCTTAAACCTCATAGAGGCTTTCTAGGTACCCTGCCTTGGAAAGGATCAAAGACCACATAGTTTATAATGGTTGATATAGTTTAACGTCATGCAGGAAGGGGGAGAACTGACGTGAATGAGGTCGGGGCGACCAGAGTGGTGGGATTGAACCTTGTGAATTCTTCCTACATACCCTGCCTTCACAAGTATCAAAGTTCATGTAGTTCAGGTTATATGGAAATTTGGGTATTACACTCTGAGGTGGTCCAAGGTGTTGGTGAATTGATGTGAAGGAGTGTCAGGATGCCCAGGTGTTGGTCTTGAACCCCGTGGAGGCTTCCTACGTACCCTACCTAGGCATGGATGAAAGTCCACATAGTTCAGGTGGGAGGGAACCGATGTGAAGGTAGACCTGGGGTTCGATGGATGGTAGGATTGAACCTATTAGAGTCTTTCTACATACCCTACCTTGGAAAGGATCAAAGACCTCATAGTTATGGTGGTTGGGTGTGGGGATTACACTCTAGGATGACTAGAGTGTTGGTGAACCGATGTGAAGATGGTCAGAACGACCTGGTGGTGGGCCTCTAACTCACGGAGGCTTCCTACGTACCATACCTTGACAAGGATCAAATTCCTCATAGTTCGGATGGAGAAGGGGTTGTTGAACGAACTTAATGGAGTGTCGGAACAAATGGGTGCTGGACTTGAACCTCGGGGAGGCTTCTTATGTACCTTTCCATGGAAAAAATCAAAGACCTCATAGTTTTGGTGGTGGCTTGGGGCTTACACTCTAGGCTGCCCAGGGTGGATGTCATGGTTGGTGCTTGCTCTAAGCCCATGTGAGTCATGCTCAGTGTGAGAAAGAAGAGACAGCAGAGACCTGATGATCATGTCGTGAATGGTGCGTCCATGGGAAGTGGAGTGGGGCTTATGCATGCTTAGCAGCCTGAAGAGGTTGGGACTTACTCTGGGAGGGAGGACAGATGGCGACAAAGTGCTGTGAGAGAGGGACTTGGGAACAAAGAAAGTTGAAGCAATTTTCCCCATCACGCCCTTCGCTGGCCCTGGGGACCAAAGAAGAAAGGAGGAGCAGGGATGCTGCCTCTTATATGAAAGCTAGGGGATTACACTGAGATGGTAGCCCTTTCCCCATGCACAAATTTCACTACCATAAAGAGGATATAATCCCCTATGGAGAACAGTGGGAGTGGAGAATTTCCAAGGTGGGGGTACCCCTTGTGCGAGGCATGGGGAATGGTCACATTTTAATGTCACGTGCTGAGGACGAAGGTTCTTGGTTGTTTAACTCCATGAATCTCGGATGGGGTGGGTTTTGTCCACACCCTAGGACTTACATAATCGGTACCATCTACTCCTTGGTGCAAAGAGGGGACAGTCAAAGCTGTGGGGAGGGGGTTCCATGTAGTGAACCATCGAGGGTCCCACGTTAGTGTGACTATTGAAAGATGGAATAGTCGTTATCATGCCTATGCAAATAAGAATGAGGTGAAGCAACGCAATGGGCAGTATCATCCAAGGGACATTGAAGTCACATTGTACAAACCTGGAGGGTCGTAGGGGAAAAAGAATTTCCAAGTAGAGGGGTTTATAGGTAGGGGCCTTGTAAATCTCTATTGCTCCGCGTGGTGGAGGGCACTTGAGAAGGGGTGTGCTTTACGAAGTGGGGCGCATCAGCTTAAGCATAGGGAAAAGGTGCATATGGGAGGTGCTTTGTGAAGTGGAAAGGCATTCGTAGAACATTTCCTCATGGAGAAAATGTGCCTCGCAAAGAAAGGTGTCGCGAAGCAATGTGCTTTGTGAAGTACAGTGACCCTGCCTTAGCATGGGGATCATGTGTACATGAAGGGTTTTTTGTGAATCATAAACGCTCCGTGATGACAAGGGTCCCCTTGGGGATCCCCTTCCTTCACGAAGGCCCTTAGGCTTTCGGAATGGCATCCCTCTCAGAATAGGGGATCAAAACTTGACAAATGGGAGGCACTTCACAGAGAATAAGTACCTCGCACAGCTCATGGAACACAGAGCATAAGGGTGCTTCATGATTCGAGGGCTGGGAAGTTGAAAGGTCGGATTGTCCGTCGTATGGGCTCAGGGGGAGCCAGGTATTTATAGGAAAGAGGTGCCACGAAGCGGAGCTTATGCGGCATGAAGAGGGACTTGGCTACTTCGTGGCGGGCTCGCGAACGTCAAATTCATTCGTGGAGTGTCCCGCCTCCTAGCTTTGTGGTGGGCTCGCGAACATAAAATGTGTTCGCGGAGCATCCCACCTCCTTACTTTGCGGAAGTCTCCCAAACATCAAATTCGTTCATGGAGCGTCCTGCCTCCTTGCTTCATGGTAGGATCACAAACATCAAATGCGTTCATGGAGCATCCCACCTCCTTTATTTGCGGCGGTCGCAGAGCTAAGGGCACTCCGTGACATAGCTTCGTGAGGTAGTCAATTGTGCCTTCTTTTTTGGCTTCTTCTCTGTCCCTAATTTTTCCACAAACAATATAATGTGATTTTTTTCTTATAAATAAATCTCTTTTTGTATACTACATGCGGATGTGGATCTGGTAGAAATATACCTTGGGTGACAACTCCAACAATATGTCATGGGCCTGGCATATGGTAATCACATATATAATAATGGGACTTATTGAACACCTAGCTGGACACTGTTGGGGGATAAGATTTAGAAATTCCCAAACTCCTAAAAAATCATTGGGATGGATTTGGATAGAATATAACTAATAATAACCTAGGATAAATACAAGGTGTTGTCAATTAAATGGTACGTTTCTTGATTCTTCTATCCTATAAGTAATTTTTCATGATTACGTGGACTTCTTCCATGACATGTGTTTATCAACCCTATTCTTTATAGTTTTATTTAGTGGATGGAACTATAGGGAACATGGTTTACATTTAATGTTTCATATGTGGAATGTATGGGGATTATGCAAATCTATTTACCACGTTGAAGTTTCATGAAGAGAATTTGGAAGGTAGTATGAGTATTGTGCATACATATAATGACAAAGATAACACAAATAAAAGTAGAAAGGTATGTGATTTTCTTCGAGTATTATTTCCATTAATCGTAATAAGTATGATTATTTTTATGTTGAGGAACCTTAATACGTGATTTATTTTTTATTGTAAAAGCATGGATTGTGTGGATCAACCCTTTTCATGTTTTCAAATATCAAAGTGCTTGGAGGTGGATTATAAGATGTTTAAAGAAGTTTGGTTATGTAAAATCAACGAGGGTTGATTACAAATCGTATAACTATATTACATGACATGAAATCCTATTTTATGGGTTTTTTCATAGTATAAAAGTGGGTTTCATGACGTGAAAAGTTTCGGGGTTCGAAAAATAAAATAAAGCATTGAGGTAATATGATTTTCATTGGAACTAGCCCTCAAGGAATTGCACAACATGAAAGGGGATTAAACGTCAGGTAATTCCCTAACATTTTTTGTTTTAAGTGTTTTCTAGCCACTATATTTTGTCAAAACCTATGGTTATAGCGGTTCTCCCTTGAACCAAGCTTACCCGACAACCCTCTCTTCGTCTTTTTTGGGATTCCTTCATCAAAGAATGATCCATCTCTCCCTTCTTCGATCTGTAGTGAAATGTATTTGATATAAGACATGATATTACTCTATTATTGATTTTTATTCAATATATTTCATTATGTTTCTCTATTCTATGTGATGAAGCAAGATCTCTATGTTTCTAATGCAAATTTCATGCTTATTGGCTGGTGTAGTTATGCCATGTCATCCTATGGTGGATGTAGTTGGTGGGGGATATGTGATCATGACCCATTTCATTGATTTGTTCTCATGAGAAGAACGTCTATGACCTTTTGAGTTAGGGGAGATGATGATTCAATTTATTTACATTAAATTCTAAGTTTATCATGATTAATCCCTTTATATCACAATTAAATTGAACGAATTAAAAAATTGAACCGGATTAAAGAATTGGTGATGATCTTATGTTGTCTCCTTACACTATGTTAATGATTTTCATCTTTATTTTGTAGATAATGTGATATCTATTCCTTTCTTGGTTATCATGTTGTTATGGATGGAAGTTTTTAACGAATGTAAATATGAGATTAATTTTAAATAGTTTGTTTATATTAATAAAGTTTCATGTTTAACGAATCTGGTTATTGTCATTGTAATTTGATGATAACAAATTGATAAATGTATAAATGTTTAATTGTATTGGTTAATGAACCTGAAGCATGTGGATTCTTGTTGATAAAGGAATTAATAGCATGAATAAATAATTTGATAATTAATTTATGATATCCTTTGATTTATTATTACATCGGTTACATATATTTGGAACATATGAATATTGAATCGGTTAATTCAAGAGGAAATAAGTACCAGTTTTATGATAATTTTAATTCCTTGTAGGGCCTGAGTTTCCCACTTGTTGGTTAAGGACGTGTGCCATATGCTTTGGAGTTGTGAGAGATCATTGTGATTGAAGGATATATTCCATGTATTACTTCAAAGAGCCCATTTCTATGTTACTTCCAGGTGATTTTGATGTTTTATGGATACTATACTTGTGTTTGTGGGGGTGGGAGGCCCATTTGTGATGTGATCTTGAGATGGATATGATTATATGGTTGTTATGGTATGTGGGGTATGGAATTCTATGTGGATGTGGAATAGGTTGATGCCAAGAGTGGAGAGATGCATCAATTTATGCATATGGGTGTTGGGTTGGACACCATAGGTGATGGAATAGGTTAATTCTAGGTTTACACAATGATTCGAAAGTAGGATGCTTGTTGAATCCATTGTTTGTTTATATGCATTAATTTCCCCACAACATAAGGCATATGGTCTTACATACCACCCTACCAAAACATGTTAAGACATATGTGGTATACCATGTGATTTCCTTGTTTATATTCTGGAGGATGGATGGGTCTATGTTCCATCTATAGGTTGAAAAGACTAGATGAGTAGTTCATATACTCACTATGTTGATCCCCCAATGTTTGGTAAATTAGAAATCTTTCCTAGAATACCAAGAAATATAGAAAATTGGAAAATTTGAATTTTTTAAATAAATTAATGAATAAATTTTGAACACATGGGGTTGTAGCTTTCTAGGATGTAGTGATTGTGTTTTATATAAGAGAAATCGTGGACTCGAATTTCAAATGCCTAGAGTCCATGCATATTTTATATAATGCTAATTAAATGTAATGTGGTTTTTATAATGGTTAAAGAATTAATTAATGTAAATTTCGACTTATTAGAAGGGATAATGTAATATAGAAAATCTCTTTAAATGGTTATGTGCTTATTGGATATCTAGTATTAGCAGTGGAATCCAGGAGTCTAAGAGACATTATCTATAGTTGAGTCTAAGAATATATAATTCATATAGTTTGTTTGTGCACTATATTATATCATATACTTTTGGGTTTCTATATACAACCCCACCATGTCGGTTAGGGTGACTGACACCCCAGGGATATTTTTCCCTAGGGGGTCTTTTCCACAATATTCCTATGGGAGGACAGATGGTTGACTAAACCCTTTGTCCCCACTCTTTTTTCTTGGTAGTTACTTGTGCTGGTATGCACAATGATATGTTTTACACATACATGTGCATAGAGTGATGTAATGTCTTGTCGTTATATCACACACATATATTCTAGGTATAGTTTACAACAGACTAGTATATGAATGACATGAATATGCTATGATGGATTGGGGAACATTACTCAATGTATGGGCTGCAATTGCTTAATGTATAATACCCGATGTATGCAACATGATATAGGTGCTGTGGGGGATCCTAGAAACTACCTTGTTACTTTTTATAATGTTTTGGAGGAGGTAAGCTTCATGAGGTGCATGTTTGGGTGCTTGTCCCATTTTTATGCAAGAATGCCTTATGAGAGAGATTCTCAGGATGTGTGACGTTTGGGAAAAGTGGAAAATAAGTGGGGAAGTGGTAACAGGGCACCCATGATATTATTTTTTATATTAAACTCTATTGTATTAAATACTCATGGAGAATAACCATGGTGAGTTTGGGAACATAGTATACATGTTTAGGTGATGATTTTGTGTCACTTTTTGTTCATTGTAAAGTATCATGCATTCATTTCATTTTCACAAGAGGATCTGGGGAGGATTCTACTGAGTATGTGGTTATACTCACCGTACATTACATAAACTATTTTTATGTCACATAGAGCATGATGGTGATTAGGGTGGTTACTAAAATCATGGGGTTTTGGAGGAGTCATTTGGACTTTATGGTCGATTCCATTTTACTACCTTTTGGTACATGTAGTTTTTCCTTTCAGTTGAAATAGTTTTTCATTACATTATGTATGTGTACATGGGTATTATTTAAAATTTTAATCTTCGATGGAGTTGGATGTTGTCTATATTATCTATCTCTCCCTTTAATGTATGTTCCCTTTGATTGTAATGCCTCTAATATGTGTGTTTGATACTCCCTTGGTGTTAGTCACAGACCCAATGCCTACTCGAGGTGTAAATCAGGGGGTCATTATCTCTCTTCTCATTTTACTGGCCTTGGAGGGGTACACTATGTCGGGGGGTCAAGTGAGTGTGGTATCATAGGTATAATTTAGTGATAGGATGGAGGTTTGGGATAGGCACGTGTGATGTTTCATGGGTTGTTAGGGAAACAGTGTCAGTAAAGATCATCAAGTGTTGTGAACACTATAGACCGGCTTAGAAAAAAGTATCTAGGGACCCCAATAATCTGATGCATTCACATCTATGTTTATAGTGGATACTAAATGAGGTGATGATTTTTTTTGGTTTGATACCTAGGAAAGGATCATGCATAATTCTTCTTTGTTCATGTTTTTGAATTCTTATTCCTTCAGATAGGTTAACATAATATGAATAATAGAAAACAAAATAATTAATGTTATTCTTACATATTATTGGTTTATGATATATAACAATTTTACCAATTATAGGAATGGATCCAAGTCTATGTACTCATCAGGTTTTTGTGTAATATGTTCATCAGGTTGTTTCAGTAGATCTCCACATATTAGAGGTCATCGACAAAGACACTTGGACAAGGTCATTCCCATAGTTTTAGTGTTAAAGAATACATATGTATGAGGGCTCTGTTTTAGATATAGTTATAGAATACAAGTTGGTGGAGATTTATATAGTCTTTAGTTCGATCCGTGTTTAAAAGTAGAACTGGGTATCTTTGGTTTTGACGATGTTTTGTGGGGTAGTGAGGAAGTGGTGGTTCTTGTCCCTCAGAGATTTCAATAAGTCGATAGTCATGTGGGAGAAGTTCCGAGAGAAATTCAGTGTAGATTTTCTTTCTTTGGCCATGAAAGCATCTAGTCATTGGGAGATTATTACCCTTCGGTAGGGGATATCTAGAGAATAAGTGTTCTGGGTCAGTTTTAAGATATTTCTATGATATGATTTGGAATTGTTTTGAAATTAATAGGCAAGGCCGATCACTTATAGGATGATTTTCATATATAGAACTAGTGTTAGGTCACCATGATAATGCTGAAGACAAATCTCGAGGTGCAGGTAAGGATAGAGTTATTTGATATCATGTTGGAAAGAACCTAATCATCTTGAAAGGGGAGTCATCAGGATTCCTCATAAAGAATTCTTATGGACTGAGTTTCCATGTTTTTAGGTCAGAAGATTTTCTGATCAGTCGGGGGTAGGTCCCATCCCTCAATATCTCGCTTCTATGGGGGCGGTAACTCTTAAGAATATTCTAAAGGATTAGATGTTTTTTAATGTGGAGTTAGCAGTAATGATAAGGTTGACTGTCTAACCTTTATTAACACTCATCGTTTGTCAGGTATTCCACTCTAGGTCCCTCCATTGAGGCAGTTTCAACCAACACAGTAGTAGCTGGTTTCTCCATTATGGGATCAGCAAAGAGCAGATTGGGTAGGAATAGGATGGACTCATGATGATCCCAATCATCATAGAGAATTGTTCTATTGTGGATGTAGTCACCTCCAGGTATAGAGAGGTCATAGAGTAGGTCGTGGCCAACATCATGTTTTATTGTTTCCATCTGTAGGTGAGACAGATGTCGTATGAGGTGCCCTTTTGTTGTTTTATACTTGGTTTCATTCCATGTTTGATTTCGGAGAGATGCACTCCATCATATCACCTACAGTGGTCCCTGATTTTTTACATGAGTTAAATAGGATTCAATAGCTCTTAGAGTTTATTATGCCAATTGGAGGTCGAGCTGACTTTTTTGAAGTATGTAGAGACTGGGAGATAATGATGGGGAAGCACCGCTCTTGGGGTGATATCCTATGTTTATAGATATAACCATATTATGTCATCCTTGGCATGGATTAGTTTTATTTGTTGAAGGATATCATGGATCACTTTAGGAGGAAAGTGGTGTTCTTTAACGCAGATAGAGAGACAATAGTATTTGTAGGGGAGCACGGCCCTCAGATGGGTCAGCGGTGTGTTTCGTCTTTGTCGTCCTTAATGGATAAGAGGATATTGAGTTTGTCGGAGGTTCAATAGATAGTGTTTCATAGGGTCATGGATGAGTACCCTGATGTATTTTGAGAAGAGGTTGTAGCATTACCCCCTCAATTAGAGAATGATTTTGGTATCAATATATAGCCAGGCGCATCTCCTATCTCGATGTCTCCATATAAGAAGGAGCCTTTTGAGTTGTAGGAGATGAATTTATAGTTCAATGGTCTATTTCAGTGTAGTTTTGTTCATTCGAGTTTGTCACCATGGTGTCAAACTATTGTTTTCTTGAAGAATTCCAACGAAAGATTGTGATTGTGTGTTGACTATCATCACATGATCCAAGTGCAGTGAAGAACTGCTATCATATTCCACAGATTGATGGATTATTATTTATACTGAATTGTCCAAGTTGGTTCTTGAAAATTGATTTATAGTCAAGATATCATTATATGTCTCTGATGTATGAGGATTTCCCTAAGACTACTTTATGTTTGGATCATGGGAATTAAGAGTTCGTTGTGATGTCAATCATTATGACCAATGCTCAATTTGTGTTGATTGGGTTGATTAACATTATGTTCCTTGATTTACTTAACATGTTCATGGGGGGTTTCATCAATGAAATCCATGTGTACTCCACATCTAAGGGGGAGAATTAAGGGCATATTAGTTCCATTTTGTGAGTTATTCATCAACAAAATATTTTAGTGAAGTTTTCGGTGAATGATTTTTATCCATGGGAATTCAGTTTCCGGGGGCATGTTCTATACAAAAAGGGAGTAGTTTTGGATCCCACGAAGATAGAATATGTTGTGTCTTGAGAAGCCCTCAAGATAGTGGTAGAGGTACGCTTTTTTCCTTAGTGTTTCATGCTATTACTTGAGGTCCATATCCAGTTTCTCTCGGGCTATAAACCATCTGACAATATTTATTAAGAATGATTAGTTATTCATATGGATTGATCAATGTTAGGCAACTTTCGAGCACATGAAGTAAAATTTGGTTAGTTCCCCAGTTATTTTTCATTTAAAGGAAAGCGATATGTTATATCTTTTCTGTGATACTTCATGTCTTTGTTAGATTGTGTGCTTATATAGCAATGATTTTTTATTTCTTACGTGTCTCCAAATTTACCTCCCCATGAACATAACTAGGCCACTCACAATCACGAGTTCACAACAGTGGTGTTTTCCTTGAATTTCTAGAATCATTACCTCATTGGTGATATTTTAATGGTCTTCACTAATCATAAGATTATGATGTATGTTTTTCCCATAATGACTTGAACATGGGACAATGATAGTGGATGGAGTTCATAAATGATAACGACTTCGAAGTTTTGTATACACCTGGAAAGGGGAATTTCATAGCCAATGGGTTGAGCAGGATGTCGTATAGGGATGTTGTTTCGTAATCAAGAAATTCATAGTGTTTAATGGAATAATATTGAATATTACATTGAGATATAGGAGAAGTTGGGGGGTATAGTTTGTATTTTTCAGATGATAGTGCAGTCATCTCTGGTGTAGTTGGTAAAAGAGTCCCCTTTGGGGGATCCTGAGATGGTGGTCTGGAGAGACTGAGTTGTTTGTGGTAAGGACCCTGATGATTGGTCTAAGGGTGAACAACACCGAATGTTGTTTCAGGGGGGAATTTTCATCCCTTTTTTGATGCATGAGATGGTCCTTAGAGATTTCCTTATTTCACTCTTAGCATTACAACCTATCTTGAAAAATATGTACCGATCATTAAGGACTCAATTTATTTGGCCTAGGTTGATGCATGCAGTTCCAATGTTTTTTTACAATTGTTTGGTATTCCAAGAGGTGATGGTTAGGCACCACATTCCTGGTGTTGGTCTCTAGTTATTAGATGTTCCTCAGTTTAAATAGGAGGACATCTCGATGGACTTTGTTACCAATTTACCTTGATCTTGGGGAGGCTATGAATATATATGGACAGTAGTGGATTGTTTGACGATATCATCCAAATTTATAGAAATAAAGGAGTGGATATAAATTTATGTTTTTTTTTCAAGGATGTATCTAGATGATGTTTTAAGGCTCCATGGAGTTCTGAGGGAGATCAGTTCTTACCAAGATTCTCATTTTACCATCAGGGTGTGGAGAGGCCTCCAGCAAGATTTTGGTTCTCTTATATGCCTTAGCACTAATTTTCATCTTTAGATAGACTGTCAGATAGAGAGGACCGTACAGAATCTGCAATATTTGTTTCTCTCTTGTGTCCTAGATTTTAGAGGTTCATGGATGAGGAACCTAAACATGGTTGAGTTTGCCTACAATAATAGTTTCCATTCCACCATTGGTATTAAACTACTAGAAGACTCAAATGTCCAATATTTCCATTCTCCATTGATCTGGAATGGGGTTGGAGAGTCTGTAATTCTGAGGTGAAAACTCATAAAAAATTCTACATTGGTGGTATTGGTGATTTTTGAAAGGAAAAAGGAAGTTTAGCATTGCTATAAATCCTTTGTCGATCATAGGATGATACCTTTGGAGTTTAACGATGGGGATCATGTGTTTTTTATGGGGACTCCCTATCATGGGAAGTGAGGGTTTGGTTGTGGGATTAATCATTATTCATGGGTTTTTAGACATCTCAAAGCATTGTCTCATTTTAGGTCCATGGAATATGGGGTAGCACATCCCCCAAAGATGAGTTGGATACATGATGTTTTTCACATGTCGCAGCTCTGTCGTTATCTTAATGACGACTCTCACATCATCAGTTAGGGCGAGATCGATGTTGATAATGATGTAACCTTAGAGGAGTAGAATTTATAGATCCATGACTGTAAGGAGATGGTGTTGTTCAAGCATGTTATCCCCTCTGTTCATTTCTTGTGGGGAAACTATGGCCTGGAGGAGAGTACCTAGGAACATGATTCTTCGAGTCATTCTCAGTACCCTGGTATGTTTTATATTTATCACTTCTCTTGAAAAGTGGTTCATTTAGTGGTTGTTGACCCTTTATTTTTACAAGATGAATTTATCTAGTTGATTTTGGTAGTTTTATCTATTTTTAGAGGTATCTACCTAGAATATTGTTTAATATTTGGTTGTGGTTGTCTCACGGTTTCACGTTGTTTCTTCGATGAAGCGATTGAGCTCTTGTGGTCGTGAGTGCCTTGAGAGGTTTCTCATGCGATGGTTGTTTAGATAATCCATTTCTATTTTAACTCTAGGTTTGGTATGAATAACCAAGGATAAAATTATTTTGAGTGTTATCTGATGTAAGGTCCCAAATCCATATGAATCAACCATTTTCATATTTTTGATGATCAAAGTGCTCAGAGGTGGGTTATAAGATGTTTACAGAAGATAAATTATGTAAAATCTAAAAAGGGGGGATTACACATCGTGTAACTATGTTACACAATGTGACATCATGTTTCATTGGTTGTTTCACGGTGTGAAAGAGAGATTCATGATGTGAAATGTTTTGGGGTTCAAAAAATAAAATAAAGATCTAAAGAAATATGTTTTTTGACAGAACTCAACCATGAGGCATTACATGATTTAAAAGGGTATGACATGTCATGTAATGCCTTAATGATATATATTCTATGTGTATTACACCTAATCAATTATTTCAAAACCTATAGCTACATCGGTTCTCCCTTTACCCCAGGTGATCCAATGACTCTTTCTTTAGTGTTTTGGGGATTCATTCATCAAAGAACAATATCTTGCTATGTTCTCGGATCCGTAGAGATCTGTCTTCAATATAAAGTATAATATACCTCCATTTTTGAGGTTTCTTCAATATGTTTCCTTCTATTTATCATTTCCATGAGAATTCATGTGATCTCCATGTTTCTAATGGAGTTATCTTTGTTTTTTGTCGGATTAGTTGTCCTGTGTTGTCCTTGGGTGGATGCGTTTGTTACAGGAGAAGTTATAGTGACCCATTTATTAGATCCATTCTCATGATAAGAACTTCAACGACCTTTTGAGGTAGGTGATTTGATGTTTCTATTTCTATATGTGAAATATTAGAGTTATAATGAGTTATTCCATTCTATAACAAAGAAATTAACCTAATTAAATACTTGAACCAGATTAATGAATTTAGAATCAATCATATGTTGTTTCTTTATACAATGATAATGGTTTTCCTCTTGATTTTGTAGATAGTGTGATATATTTTCGTTTAATGTTTTGCATGTATTTATTGATGGAAATTAGTAAATAATGTAAAGCCGTGATAAATTGTAAATTCATTAACTATTGAAATTAAGAGGCATGTATAATGAATCTGGTTGTTGTCGTTGTAATTTGATGATAATAAATTGATGAAAGTATGCATGTTTAACATTATTGGTTAATGAACCTATATCATATTGATTCTTATTGATAAATTAAATAATGGAAAAAAATTAATTAGTTAATTAATTTGTGATAGATTGTGATATATTGTTTTTTAGGTTTCTTGTAGTGGGAACCTTTTAATAATGAAGCAGTTAATTTGAGCTGGAATAAGAACTCACAGTGTGGTAATGTAAATTCCTTACAGGGAATAAGTTTCATACTTGCTTGAAAAGGCCAAGGTCCTCATGCATTCGATCCATGAGATCTCATTTTGTGGGAATGTTGGAAGTTTTTTAAGGTTGAGACCCTATTTTATGTCTTTTCCTACTTCTTGTGATATCTGGATATAAAACTTGTGGTTGTGGGGGAAGGGAGTCTCAAATGTGGTTCGATTTGTGTAGGATCAGCCTAGAGTCCTATTGAGGTATGTGGAGGCGGGGAGACCCAGTGGTTGTGGAAATAGTTGATAACCTGAGTGGATAGATTAATCATTTTATACATATGGTTGTTACGGAGAATACCAAATGTGACAAAACGAGTTAAAGCTGGGCTTAACCATTGATTTGAATGTTGGATTTTTGTTGAATCTATTGTTTGTTAATCTAATTTACTTTCCCAATTGATTGATGTAGATAGTATTTCCTTCCATCCTTCCGAAAAAGGTGAATATGTGTGGGATACACCATGTTCTTTCCATGTTTATCTTCTCAACTATTGATGGGTATATGCTCCGACAATAAGTTGGAAATACATGATGAGTAGTTCATCTACTCACCATGTTGATCCCATTGAGTTTGGTTGCATATAATGCTTTCGTAGAATACTTTGGAGTATAGAAATATATTAAATGGGAATATTTTTAAATAAATAATTGAAAAAAAATTAAACCCATGGGGTTGGATCTTGTTGGGATGCAATGCTGGGGTTCAATATCAGGTAAACCATGGACTTAGATTTCTTATTCTTGGAGGGCATGGAAATTTACTAGACTTCTAATGAAATGTAATGTGGTTTTTATAGTGTTTAATTAATGGATAAAGAATTAATTAACATAAAGTTCAAGTGATAAAAATGGATAATGTATTTTAATAATGCTCATTAAATGGTTATGTGCTTATAGGATATCTAGTCGTAGCAGTGGTTTCCAGGAGTCCGATATATTTTAGTTATAGTTGAGTACAAGACTAGACTATTCCCATAGTTTTCTTGTGAGATATATTAATCATGTAATTTTGTGTTTCTATACACTACTCCACCCTATTGATTATGGCGACTGACACACCGATGATTCTGAGCCTTGGGGGTGTTTCCCTAACATTCTTGTGGGACAAGGGATGGATTATTACCACTTTTGGGCTCGTTCTCTTCACATGGTAGTTACTTATGCTGGTATGCACAAAAGTTAATTTTTCCCATACATGTGTGTATAAGGATACAATGGATTTTTTTTATTTCAAAAACATGTATTCTAGATACAGTTTCCTAGAGAATTTTATAGGTATGACGTTTATAGGTTATGATGGCTTGAGGATCCATACTATGTGTATGGGCTGTAATGGATAAAAGTATAATGCTCAATGTATATTACACACTATTAATGCTATGATGTATCTCCGAAACTGCCAGGTTACTTTTGGATGTGTGGTGGTGGTGATTTTCATGACGAGTATGTTGTTGTGATTCTCTTAGGTGTATACAAGAAATCCATTTTGGAGGGAGATTATCGGGATGTGCAATGTTGAAGAAAAATTCAGTAAACCAGTGGGGAAGTATTAGAGTGGTACCCTTGATATTAACTTTTATATTATATACTCATCTATGAAATACATGGTGAGAGTATCCAGGGTGATACTAGGAACATAGTATACCAGTTTAGGTGATGAGTTAGTTTCACTTTCTATTCACTATACTTTAGCATGATTTCATTAATTTTGCATGAGTGGCTCTGGGGAGGATCCTACTGATTGTAAAATTATACTCACCCTCTGATGTATAAACGTTTTTATAGGTCACATGGAGTATGTTTGAGATTAGGCTGGTTGCTACTAGATTTGTGTTTTAGAGGAGATGTTTGGGTTTTGTGGTCGCTATCATTTTACTTTATTTTTGTACTTTCTATTTTGTCATTCAGTTGTAGTAGTTTTTCATGACTTTACAAATTTGTACATGGGATTTCATTAATATTTTATTTTGAGATGTATTTGTTTGTTTTCTATAATATATATATATCTCTCTTTCTCATGTGTTCTCTTAGAGGAAAATTATTCCCATCTATGTCTTTATTACACCCATGGTTCATGTCACCTCCCTAGGGCCTACTAGAGGCGGGACTATAGGGTCATTATCCCTCTTCTCACATTGCATTCTTAGAAGGGGTACACATTAGGGGTAGGGGACATGAAATTAATAATATTGAAAAAAGGAATCAAGGAATGTCTTGATCAATAATGAGTAATGGTTTAACAATACCGATGAATGATTGAAGTACATATGTTTTATTACTAAATTATTATTTTTTATGAATCAATAAATATATTAGTATTTTTTTTATGTTTTCATTTTGGATTAAAATTTAAATGTTTAATGGTGATGGATACATAGAAAAGTTATATTTTTATGAAGGGAAGGTAACACTTAACGTGATCTATATGTTAATAAAAGTGTTTTTATCATGGCTAAAGAGATGATTGATTTAGTATGTTCTATATCACTTATTACCATGGATCTGATTATTAATTTCATGAAAATGTGTTTTATGTCATCATAGATGATATTTAAAACGTACTGGATTTAAGAAATAAATCTAGTAACCTTTGGAATAATGAATCATGCATGTTTTCCAAAAATTATTTATTTTAGTATTGGTTAATAATATGTTTCAAGACAATATATGATTAAGGTATTCTTATGTTTACAATGTGACAAACATGACATATTTTGTGATATATGGGGGAACAATGATATTAATATTTCATGAATTTATTTCTAAAACTTTGGATTTTCATATTTCAAAATGGATATAAGGTTTACAATTCATGGAAAGTTTAAGATAAACTTTTGATAAATTATTTATGTATTGAGGTAATATTGAAAAGTGTAGAAAATTTATATTTAGTGATTAACCTTATTTTATGGATGTAAATATTATGTATTTTGTAAATTATATTATTTCGATTTTGGAAAAAGGAATGATGTATGTTTGGTGACAAGTAATCATGTTCTGAATGGCAGTGAGTCATGAACCCATGACCAAATGATGATAATGGTTTTATACCTACCACTAGCCTACATGATTTCTTTGTTAATGAGTAATTTTTATTTTATTTTTCTTTCATAAATAAATATTAATGATGAACCTGTAGTTTAAAATTTTATATTTAATGTATTATTAATATTTGGCTTTTTAATAATAGTTTGAGTGAAATAGTTATATGTTTCATTCTTTTATGGTCCTTAAATATACAAAATGTATATTTTAGTGCTTCGGGTATCAAAGTTAATTTCTATATATCCATTACATGAAGTAATGGATGAATTAGAAATTGAATAATGATCAACCTAATATTTAATTTTTTATATAAATATATAAAGTAGGTATATTTCCTTATAATCTTGGTCAAAAATAATAATTTATCAGCATTTGAAAAATGATAAAGAAAATTATAATACCATAATTGTTTGGAGCTGGTTTCCTTTTAAATAAAAACATATTTATGAACTTGAGGCCCTCAACTTTTCATTGACCATTTAATTGATTTTTATTGATAACTTTAATCACTCCCTATAAATATTTACTCTCTTCCTCCAAGTTGATATTTTCATTTTTCATATATATTCTCCAATGTGGAAACCTAGTACCAAGTTACTTTTGGTAAATGTTGTGTCTCCAATATTCCTTTTTATAAGGAATTTTTACTGTTTATTTTTATGATGTGGGATACTATGAAAGGAAATATCAAGTACTAAACCTTTGACAACCAAGAATAAATTTGAGGGAATTATTTTTTTAAGGGTGGCATATTGTAACACCCTAAGGTTCTGTGAAATATATTTTCTTCGAATTTATTTTATCTTTTTAATATTATTCATTTTATGAAAGAGTAAAAATAGTTTGTTTTTTTATGAATTATGTTTCTCTTACGTTATAAGAAACCCTATGTTAATTGTTCACTACATAAAACATTAATTTTATCTTTATCTATAAGAAAAAACAAGGATAGTGTATGTTTCACAAAATACTGGATTGCCTCGATGGATTGTGTAACACACAATACTGAGTGTTACCGAACATTAATATATTAATAAAAATAATTTTTAAATATTAATATATATCCTAGACATTAAAATATATTTTTTTAAAATTATTAACTAAATTTTAAAAATATATGGGTTTCACAAAATATAAAATAAATTAATCAATTATGAATTATTTTGAAATGAATATAAGAACCAATTTATTATAAAAGGGAGTATTTTTAAAAAAAATTTATTATGCTCGATGAGCTATTTTAATCATAATAAATTAAATAAATTGAAATTAGAAAGTTTTTTTAATTTAATATATATTTTATATATCCTTGGATATATATTTTTATGTTCATATAGTTGATTTTATAGGAATAAGATAAGAGTAGACAAAATTTAACACATAAAACCAAATATGTTTATTAGAAAAATATTATCACCATTTAATAGGGAGCCTATTTTAAATCTAAATTTGAGAACTTTTATAAAATTTATATTTAAAAATGAACTGCATATTTTAAAGGGAATCATGAAAATTAGGTTACTATGATTTTTTGGAAATTTTCATTGAATAATTATTTTATAATGAATTGTTAAAAATACTATATTATAATTAAAAACTCAAATTTGATCTAATTTATTTATATAGTTTAATTTTATTTAAAATTATAATAATATATTTTCCATTAAATCCAATTTTGGTCATTGGAATGAATTTTTATTAGAAATTTACTATAAAAACCTATCAAACATTCAAATATTTTACTTTAAATCCCCACTTTGTCGTCCCATCTAGAGGACTAAATTTAAATAAATCTATGCTACTTAAATGATTGAAAATTGGAAAATTGGAAAAATATATTCCATATTTATAATAAACATAATTTATGTTTTTTAATAATATCAACTTTTTTTCCAATCATATTAGTGAACGTCATTAAAACTAATTACAGTGATTATGATTAAATTAAGTTTTACAAGGGACTAAACGGTCATTTTATGGTATAATGTGAACTAGTAGCCTAAACAAAAGTAATTGGATGGACATATTTTTACCGTATCCTCCTATTTATCTACATTGGAACATTATTGGATCTATTATCAATAAAAAATGTGGGTGGGTTTTCCCTTTTCCAAAATATTACCAAAGTGACACTTCTCGTCCACAATAAAAAGGCCTCTTCTCCTCCAACTTCTTCACATCTCTCAATCCACATTAAAAGGAAAAAATTATTACCAAGTATCTTTAAAAGTCACATCTCTTACTTTTTGTAGCTTCAATTTGGGCATAAATCAATCCAAGGAATCACTTTAGTGTAAACAAGCAAGAGTTACGGAAAATAGATGTAACATCCTTCCAAATCTCCTTTTGTTAATTTTCTATATCCACAACATAAAATATTATTATTAAAGGATTTTATAATATAAATAGTATCCTAAATATTGTCGTATTTTTTTTTATTAATGGATAGATCTACACTTACTCACACCAGTACTTAATGGGTAACCAACTTACAGTTCATGTAGGTCTAACTACCAGCTTGCAAAAAGTCGATTGTTCATTTTTTTCCTTTCCCACATTTGAAGGTGGGGAATAATGATGGAAAATAATTTTAAATAAAATATATACAATATATATAATTTATTCATTCTTACTAATGCTTTTATAACATCTTCTTTTATTATTTCTATTATGTGGAGACTTGTTAAATCATTTGAGGAAGTGTGGACTACTACCCCCTCAAAGAGATATGATTCATTCATGATATTCATCTATCAAATAATATATGGTTTCAAATTAAAATATATAACATAAAAACTTATATTTGATGTTAATTACATAATTAAAATATATAAATTTGATAAATATAATTTTATATATTACACATTCACACACATAAAAGATATAATGTTGTTCATGGACGTGTTGACTACTATATCCTTTATACGATGTGATTAAGTTTACATCACAAGAATTATATAAATAAATAAATATTATTAAATAAAATTTTATTTAATATATAATTATAATTATGTTAGGGAATATTGTTTCTTACCTTCATTCCATAATGATCTTTGAAAAATTGGAACGCCACTAATGCATACAGAAGACCTACCGTCTCTATGATTGTAATGTTGAACCATATTTCATTACCACCATTCATGATTGGTTTTAAAATTATAATTAATGTATAAATTTGAAAATTATTTCATTTTTATTGTTATATATATATTTATATAAATACCCATTTTAGCATAGTCGACCTACCCAATCCATTCTTAACAAGTGAACCGAATTTTGTCAAAAAAATCAATGAAAACATAATTATTAAAGCAATTTTATAAATATGTTAACAAGTTATCTAAAAATAATAATAAAATTGAAAGTGGATCCGAATAACTTAACTAATTAAAATAATATTATATATTCAGGAACATGAAGACATGCGTGACATGTATGTCTTAATGTAAGGGTTTTTCTCGCATCACAATTGTTTTCCATTAGACGAAAGCCATGTAAAACTCTTATTTCATATATGATATTTTTCCAATGAAAATATATTTATTCCATTATTCCTATACTTAAATTTATGGGAATTTATATATCCATTTTATGATCATTATTTCATGATATTTTGGTTTCAAAATTTCCCAAATCAATAAAGTAATTTTTTCTCAATTGGCCTTCTATGAGACACATGCCATCTTATACACCTAAACTTATATATGAGGTGTATGTACTGACTTTGACAAGTTATAACATGAATATACTTATTTTCATGATATTTTAAATCTCCATGTAATTTCATTTTCCTAGATTGGGAGTATGATTAAAAGTTACCATGTTGTAGAATTTTATTAAAACAATATCACAATCTATTGATATTGTTTATGAACACATTAGCATTAATGAAATCATATATTCCATATTTTAATAACACTCATGAAATTTCATATATTCTGGTTAGTAATTATATATTCATGTATTAATACCATTTTCAACTCTTTTTTATTTAATATAACTAATAAACGTTTTCTATGAAAATATGACCTTACATATCTCCTTAGTCAAAAATATGGGTTATTTCAAAACAATGATTTATAGAATGTTATTCCAAGAATATTCTAATAATCTACCATAATCGATAAAATAGAAATTTATCATTTTTCTCTTTTACATATGTTTTTAATAGAATATTCCTATTGCTTTCTGAATAATTATTTTTTTAAAAAATTTACCGAGAAAAAGGAATGTCATTTTTTACCTTGTATAGAATGTATGGATTTAACCACCATCATTTATTTAAAGAATACTTTTACTTTTTAAAAGGTTTATTTTTAATATAATGTTTTTTAAAGTTTTATTCAAATAATTTTTTTTTTCAAATGGTTTTTAGGCTTCTTTTATAATTATTCATACAAAAATGGACATCAAATGTTTTTAAGTTTTAATAATATTTATTCAAATAAGATTTATATTTTACTCAAGAAATGTTTTTAAAAGTAATATTTAAAATTATTTACACTCTATGATATCATCTGTTGGTGTTAATCATGCCTTTTGGATAAATGATTCAATTTTTCCATTCATATTCACTCTATGAATGGTTTACATGTTCATGGAATTATGTTTTTCAATCTCATTTCTCATTCACTGGTTATATTCATTTAAAAAAATAATTTTTTCAAATTATGATTTTGACTAAATGATTAAGAAGCATGAATCATTTTCCACAAGTTATGATATGATAATATTTTTATGATACCCATATAATTTTAGGGGTTGCGATATGATTATTTTTGATTGTGTCCCACATGTATGTATGATTTCATAATGTGATTATTGGGACTTTTATATCCCCCCAAATCCTTGGGTAATGTTTTATATCTTATGAGATATACTAAGATGGTATTGGAAATTATCTTTTACGACTATGATGGATATGGGAGTGAACCATGGATACCAAGATGGTATGGGGAGTTAACTCAATATACTAAGATAGAAATGGGAGATAACAATGACTACCAACATGCTATGGGGAGTGAACGCATATAACAAAGACTTACATTGCAGTGAAACCTTGAATAATATGGGAATAATTCTATATGTTGATGTTTCTGACACAATTCAATGTCTTGTTCTTATAATTTTCTTTCCTGGATCAAGTTATTTATTTCGTTATGATTAATGTCTTATGAAATGAAAATATTTATGTTATGTCAAATTATTATGATAAAAAATATGTAGTATATAATCTAAAATTATATACACAGGTTCTGTAAATTTTTTCATTTTATGATTGTGCATTTCGTTTACTTACCCATATTGATCATTTGATCTCACCAAATTCTTATGTTTCCTTTCTACATGTTAGAAAGAATATTTTTAAGTACTATTTTTAAAAGGGAAGCTCTGTGTTTGAATCATTGAAGATATTTCACCATGTTAGAATATTTTGTTCCTTGTTTCCATAGATAGTAAAATATTATGGTTCTTTGGCATTTATTTTTTTTAATTTTTTCAATATTCATCTAAAATAAAGAAATATCCATTTATTTTAAGACTATGTCATGATTTTACACATTAAAAAAATTCGTTTCACTTTTTTTGATGATATCCAAATGGGAATTTATTATAATAAAAAATGAATAATCCCTTAGAAAATTAATACATGGGTATACAATGTTTACTAAATCATTTTTTTAATGATAAATATATTTTTAAACACTTTTAAAAAACATGGGTCTGGAAAAATAAATTTCTACCAAAGAGATAAATGAATATATTTTTTAAAAAATAACTATTTTATAATATAGTGAAACTAAAGATATGAAAATCAATGGCAAATATGTATTCTCATGATAAAAAAATGATAAGAATATAATTATAATGTTAAATCAGATACATGTTATAAGATTACATCATCAGAACTAGAATTATAAAAAATATCAATGAGTGATGAGATAAAATGTTTACCAATTTGGAAAGATTGGATTGTAATAATCATGATGCTATAACATTAACTGAAAATAGATATTTATTAACAAAAAAATTAATTATTTAAAATTTAAAATTTTATCTAAATAGACCTCATAATAAAAGAGTGGTGAATAATATAATATATGTCCCTAGGAAGCATAATTGAGACAAACATCCTTTACCACTTGAGTAAATTTTGAAAAATAAACCCTGTGAAAGAGGGATCCAAAGATAAATATGTAACTACTAATATATTTATGGATATTAATCGTAAAATACATTCATGGTTTGTATATCCACCACAGAAATGAAACATATGGTGAACATGGCTTGTGTCTCACTGAAATTTAATCTAAGATGAAAATACCTTACATAAACTCTCAAATGAGTTCACACACATTAAGTACTCCTATATAATTAATATAAATTTGTTATATATATATATATATATATATTTCAAAACAATATATATATATATTATTTATTTACTATGACATTTTATTACTAGTTTATTAATAATTCCATGTTGAAGCCACGTTCTGTGCATTAACTGTTTTGTTTTTCGTGTATGTTTTTATTTCCTATTTTTGGTCCTCTTACATTGATCATGGTTCTATAATATCCATAATTTGGTCCATGATATAAACATTATATATATGTATTATATATGTTTTTTAGTAATCCACAAGATATATAGATTGAAAATGAAATAAAATATTCATGGAGATGGTAGGTTTTGCGTACACATGAATGTATTTTTAATTTTATAGAAAAATTGAAAAAAATAATAATAAATAATAAAATACCATTAAATAATAATTTATATTCCTTCTATATTATATATAATTATTAAAATAATCCATATTATCATCCATTAAAGAGTGATTGAATCATTTTTCTATTGGAGGTGGTAGTATCATGTACACACAAGAGACATTATCATATTCCCACAAAATGTAATGTATAAAGGTACATGTGAAATTAAAAAATAGATTTATAATAATTTATTAAATACCATATTTAAATATTTAAATCTTCATAATATGAATCTGTGAGAGTAGTAAATGGAAAATGAATAACATTTGTTCCTGAGGCGGCAGTCCTCCGTAAAAATGAATAATGATTTTTATTCCAATTGATTAAATATGACATGGTTCTAGGTCATGAAATAAATATAATGATATAAAATTTTATGGATTATTTTAGGGTTGATATACCATCATGGTTTAATATTAATTTAAGGAAGTAAATGAATAAATTAAAATAAGACACACTGGTAGGGGTGTTACCACTTCTTCAGACAACTTATTTTGGTCTAAAAAATTAGGAATCATAGGTTTTATTTAAGGAAAAAATAAGTGTCCAAGTATATTAATAGGGAATTAAGGATTTTAGTTTTTTATAACAAGGTCGATGAAAAGGTTTTTGGATGTGTGAAGAAAAAAAGGAGAATGGTGGAATTTTGTATGTGTGAGGATATTTACACATATAATAGTTTAAAAATATAAAAGAGTACCCACATTTTTCTCATTAACCAAGGATCCAATATTCATCATTATAGATAATGTAAATAATAATGTGAAGATATTCTCCAAAAATTTGTTTTGAAAATGTTTTGGGTCATTTTAAGATATTATCATTTTAGTTTAACACCATAGTAAACAAATTGTTACCTTAACCAAGATAAATAATGGTTACGATTTTTAATATTAATTACGGTAAAACAATAAGTAGATATAATAACATAAAATAAATATTTTTAAGAAAAATATTAAATGAATTTTCCTAAATTCCATCCTTAGAATATCGAATATTTATTTTAAAAATAAACCTCCTGGCACGACGAGAAAGTTGTTTTGGGACGAGAAAATTTTCAAATCTTTATGAAAGATATAGATAAAAATTAAATATTACTATTATTACAATGTAATAAATTTAATAAATAGATATATAATAAATAATTTTTAATTTAAATCCCATATTTATAAAAAATAACTAGATAAATTATTTAAATTAAAAATTTAGTTTTTAAAAAACCAATTTTTTTACAATTCATTTAGAATTTTAACTATTCTGAAAAGTCATAAAAATTAACCCTAAGATAATTTCGATATTATGATTTCATAAATTATTATTTATTTATCATTTTTATTTTAGTATATTTTAAAAAATAGTTTTTAAATTTAGTTGACATTTAATTCAACATATCAAAGAAGTTTCATTTCCTTGAAAATATAAATAATTCATAAAAACTTAGTGTGTTACATTTTAGAGTCATAAAATCAAATTCTCTTTAGAAATTAATTACTTTGATAAAAATAAATGTGGATAATTTTTCAATCTCATTTTCTTTTGTTCCCAAATAGAATATTTAAATTAAGGGTTTTATAACAAAAAATTGACAATATAAATAATTTTATTTCGTAGAACACTATTTCTATAATCATGAAGCATCACTAATTTTTCCACATAATAAAGATATTAATTCATTTGTATAACTATTTATTTGAGTACATGTGAAGGATTTGGTATGTACTTCCTTAAGTGAGATGCATTGAATACATAATGAATATGATAAAGTATTATAGGAGGCACCAACTGATAGGCTACCGGTAATATATAATCCAGAATTTCAAAGGGAACAATATACCCTGGGATTTGAATGACCCTCATTATAAATCTCGTAATGTTATTCCCTAATGAAATTATTTGAAAAACATTGAAACCAACATAAAATTCTATAACATTCCAAAAATTTCTAATATAACTTTTTTGGTGACACAAGATTCCATGATGTGTTTTTGAATGGCACTAAAATTATCAATAGTTTATTCTGTTACATTAGGTCCCAATATATTTTTTTATACAAAATAAATCCAATACACTATTTATCTACACTTATTTTATTATAGGGATTCATAAAGGGATATTTGAATGATCAATTGATAGTTCTTGTTTTAATACAACTCTACTGTAGGAATTTTTTGATTCCAACGACCTTTGAAATCCATATAAAAATATAAATATATCCTATAGAGTTTCAATTGTTCTATTATAAATAAAAACAATCTAAAAATGATATATAGTGATGAAACATAACTATGTATATAGAACCCATTTAAAACTTCTCTAGAACATCATGGTAAACCAAATACCATAATCAGTTATAACTGAATGTGGAACTCAATGAAACCTTACCAATTCCTTTAATTGGATTTTTTAAAATCAAACCAAGAGATGCGTCTTATCTGTTATTTATGATGTCAACTGAATATGTAAGGAGATTTAGTATTATTCCCTTTAGATGTTATGGGTATTCCACAAAAAAAATCTATAGTTATTGTTTCTAATTTTAATTCAAATATAGGT
Source organism: Viscum album (assembly GCA_963277665.1). NCBI lineage: Eukaryota > Viridiplantae > Streptophyta > Magnoliopsida > Santalales > Viscaceae > Viscum > Viscum album. Next base: position 1,058,877,743 of record OY728143.1, on the reverse strand, counting down.
AATGGATGTAAAATCTCTCTATATTTTTTTCTCTAAGCTTTAACTCTATAAAATTCCAATCACTAAGATACAAATTCTATGAAATATTTCATCATTCCATCCCACTATAAATACTCTTTAAAACTCCCTACATCTTCATACATCCATGCTAAATAATGAATGAAGAACTATGAGATTCTTTTAACATGTATTTATTCAAATTTATTATTGATAGAACACATACATGGTTCCCAAGACTTGTTATTCCATTATGATAAAGGTTATGAATTTGAACATTTTTAACAATTATTTACAAATATACATTTTCCTTCCATGACTAAATAATATTTACCTTGATAGATGTTTGAACATTCAATTAAGGAAGATAATATTTCTCCCCTCCATCAATATTTAATGATCCATCCTTTTCAAATCTAGAAATATTGGATCTTTTGTAGCCCTCATAATGGATAAGCATACATGATCCTTATAACTCAAGGAGTCATCCACCTTGTTCACATTCTTTGAGTGGTAATGTATTAAGGAGTCAAAATATTTAATTAGAACTAATAAAATTCTATAGAGAAGATTCAACTAATTATATTTTAATATATAAATTAATATTTGTTTATCATTATATATATCATACAATAATCTATAATGATAATTCCTCCATAACATTAATGTAAAAATCTCAGCAGTTAACTCTGAATTGTGAGTTGAGAATATTTTTCCATGGACCTATAATTTTCTTCAAGATTAAGTTATAACTGTGTAATTATATATACAAAAACATACCAAATACTTCTTGGATGAATCTCTATAGATTGTAAACCAATATCCACTATAAGGTTATGTAAGAACAGTTGTACTGACTAATCTTTTCATCAGTTCTTGTAATCTCCCAAACAATCATCTATCCATAGGAACATGGTTCCCTTTTATGTTGAAATGGTGGGTGTATTAGGTATTCATTATAGTATTTCCATAAAATAGTGATAATATCCATGAAATACAAGAAAACTATATATCATTATCATTGGGGATGGTATATGAAAACACTTAATAGCCTACTACATTGATGGATCTGTCAGTTAACTATCTCTAGAGATTATATAATGAGAAATTAAACCTTTGGCATCTAAAATTCAAACATTTAAAAATTTTCATATATTTTCTTAATATTTATGTTATTTATTATAATTATCAAGTTATCATCATATTATTCCATTCAATAAGAATAGAAAATAATAACACCTATAAAGTCTACCAAAAATGGTTCAAGGTAATATTTAAAGAATGTAACCATTAAATCCATGAATATAAAGCGAGAATTAGTAAGCCTAATGGAATAACTCTATATTCACAATGTCCATACCATGAATGTAATATTTTCTTTGGTATTTCATCTTTTGACCATTAATTGATGATATCATGAAAGAAGGTAAATCATAGAAATGTATTTATCTCCACGTAGTTGATCAAATAGTCCATCAATATGGTGTATATGATACATTTTTACTATCATGGTCTTGTTAATCCCTTCATAATCAATGTATAATCACATCAATCCATCAGTATTTTTTAAAAAAATAAATAGGTGAACTGAACGATGACACACTTGTCTGAATGAATCCCTTATGAAGGTTTTCCTGGAGTGAAATTTTCTATTCTTACAACTAAATTGGGACCATTATATATGGATTATTTGATATTTTTATGGGATTGGTTATAAGTTAATATGTGAAATCAACATCATGTTTTGGATTAATGATAGAAATATCTTCTGCTATGATATCCAAAAACCATAGTACAATAGATGTATCATCAATTTTTTGTTTCTCCCCAACCATATGAGATAATCCCCCCTCCTGTATAGTTGAAAAAATTCATATAGTTGATGTTATTTTAATTGGATATTCATATATATCATCACACAAAGTTAAATCAATTGTTTGGTTGGAATATCAAATGTAACTTCCCTTCATCAATAATTGATGTGGTGTTTATGTTGATAATTATAATCCAAAAAAAAGACATCGTATTAAAAAAATGAAGAATGAAACTATTATAAAAATCAAAATATCACATTATTTAATATGGGAGAAATACTAGACATGAGATGTTAATATCATATAATTAGCTGTTTTCACTACTAATTATACATTTATCCATTTGGGTGATATCATGACACCCTTATCAAATTCATCATGTATAAAAGAATGGGTTGATAGAGAGTCAAATAAGATATTATATTTTCTACAATGTATGTTAATAGTACATTAAACCATTTTTTACCACACACCTCATCCTTAGTAGTGATCGCATGTTATCACTGTTTGTCTCTCAGGTTAGATGCTTCATAAGTCTATCATTATCTTTAACATTTATATTTGACCATTAGTAATTATTATGAAATAATAAACGATTTGGAAACATTATAGTATAGTTTTTTCCTTCAGTCATTCCTTTAATATATTTTATCATTTTATAACTTCTTCCCATCACTTTTTCAATCAGTTTCTTGACGAAAATCTCGTCACATATAAAACATTTACATGTCTACCTAGAAGAATTTCCATTATGTCATTTACTACACAATGATAATAAAGGAAATATATTTATCTTATCTCTATGGATTTTAAAATTTTCTTTTAATTATATTTTACCATATTATCAAAATGAAGATATTGATACAAAAATGAAACTATATTTCCTCTTTGAGAGTGTATCTAACATTCTATTCACTGGTTCTGAGGTATCATATGGATAATACCCATCAAAGAATTTTTTTTAAGGATCCAATCAATTGATCATTCGTAACTTCATGTTAGATGATAATACAAAAAGTGTACCTCAAAATTCACATAAAATTATTCTTTTAGGTACCAAAAGATGCACCTTCCAATATCATTATCACAAGAAACTCTTTCTCCATGTTTTTTAATAATAATACGAGGGAAGTGGTTACTAAAAATTAACTTATGGAACTCATCAATATCCATGTATTCAATTTCATCTTGGTTTCTTGTATTCTTTATGTGTGTGAACCAGTAATACGCATCACAATAAAATTAAAATAAATCCATAATTACATTATCATGTTTCAAAAACTAGATAATCAAAATCATCTCTTTATTGGTACTGAACCATTTCTCAACAACTATAAGAACAGTGAATCCAGTAAATAATGGCGGGTGTTTCATCATGAATGACTCAAAATATCATTATTAATTAATTTTATTATTTTTATGTCCATCCTGAATCATTGATTGAGACTGTTATAAGATCTTATCAGTGCTCTTTTTCACTCTATATGTCATAATGTTTGACTGTAGAAGAGGAAAATCATTGAATCTTCTATCATAATCATTATTAAAATAGTTTTAATGGGTTTTATCAATTGAATAAAACTTAAAATAATAGTTTATTCAATAATAATGATGTTGGTGGAAACACATAATTATGAAAAAAAAACTTATACTATGAAAAAATTAAGAAAAATTATTTTAAATCATTAACACATTTGGTTTATCCAATGCCATTCATTGTCATATACTCTTTAAATCATTCATGATTTTCTGCAAAGAGTTTTTAAATTTCTAGATAATATCACATGGGAGTGTCAATCTACGTGTTCTACATAGCTCATTTCATGCACCGTGTGATGATCGAGTCCAGCTCAATATTCTCTTTTCATATTTTTAATCCCAAGGTGTAAGATCTAGTATTTTTTTAGGTATGTTTCTTTCTACATTTTTTGATTAAGCATTGGTTGTCATGTCTTGTTCAGATATGGGAAGCCTTTGTTGGAAAAACTGAATTAATATCTTATATGTATACATTTTTTGAATTAATGGAGTATGAGTCTTAGTGGGAAAAACTATTAAAATAAGTTCTTGGTAAATTTAAGAGTTTTAAAGGATTTTTGTTGAGTTGAAGGGAAAATGGGCTGAAAACTCAATTTTAGAACATTTAACGGTTGTGTAAATAATTTCACATCATGTGATTTTTCATGTGTTTTATGAATTTAAATATGAGGTGATTATATTTTTTGGGAATACCATTGAAAACATTTACACAATGTGTAACTATATGACATGATGTGTAAATTCCTTACCAACACTTTTAAACATGTTGTTCATGTTATTTTCTTTAGAAAATCACAATAGTCATTCTCCTCTCAAACTAGGGTGACCCTTCATGAGATATTTGAGTGCCAAAACCCTTTCTGAACATCCCATTCACGTGATCGATCCCAGGAAGTCCCTTTGTTCCCATTTCTTCATATATCCTACGGATTCTCCAATCATTGTGGTAAAATTCTAAACACAATTATGTAGTTAGTTGTGATCTAGGAACCACTTAACAATTAGATGCATCCTCTTCATCATGATCTTTTTATATAAGAAGAATTTTTGGATTTTTGATATAAGGTAAGGGTCTAAGCATTAAACCATATGGTTTGATAATTAAATGATTATGCAGTATCATGATTTTACCCTTGTTGTCCACACTAAAACTCCTTAAATAACTGAATGAGATTATCCCATGAATTCCACTAGTTTTAAATGGATTTATAATTGGTTAATAGATTAATGTATTCTTAAAATTAGATAAGACCAAGTGTAATTTCATTTTATATAATCCCTATTTTTTGGAATATTATTTATTGTTGTAATAGTTTATCAATTGTGAGTTTAATATCTTGTGGCATTTGAAATAGTAAGGGTAATTCATATAACTAACCAATGATATATATTGTGATACTATGATATCCATGACGTATGAAAGGGATTATATTCTATACTGGTATTCTTATATAATGATCTAGGCCTAGGAACTTGCAAAAAAATATGTATTAATACTTATAGTGAATAGGCTTGACCCAGATCCCATGGTATGTAATGTTTCAGACCCGGATTCCAATTCAAAGGTGCCTTGAGCCCCGTGAGACAAATGGTCTCAAGCATATCTCCCCAAACACAAGAGGATGTCAACTATTAGTGAGGGACAATGGTGTGTCCATGGGGAGGCTACTACATCCTTACCAATGTGTAGAGTAGTGAGAAAAAATAAACTAAGGTAAATAGATGACGAAATATACATAAACAGAATGTAAAAATCTCTCCATGGAGGGAATAATTTTCCTGGTCAAATCCACTATTGTTTCCAAACTTTTCTATTTCATGATGATTTATAAATGGATGTCTAGTCTCTTGAAACGCATAAATGTTGCCATTAAAATCCTTGTCTGGACTGGGAGCACACTTGAGAGAACTATGGTTCCTATTCCTTGGTCTACTAAATGAAAACCTATTAAAAAAGAAGGTATTGTAATAAAAACCCTTAATAATTTTAATGAAGCCCTTCATGATAAGCTCACATGGAACCTCATTCATAATAATTCTTCTTCCATGGAGTTTATTAGGACTTTATTCCTTGATAAATTAAGGAATAGAAATTTCAATTATTTGACCACCTCAATCTGGCCCTCCATTAAGAATACATTCATATCTATTATGAATAACTCTATATGGATGGCTAAAAAAGACTCTAATTTAAATTTTTTGCTTCATAACTATACTCGTACACCCCTTGTCTCCTTGGTGTCTAACACTCTACTTCTTGAGCATAATAGTGATACCACCAAGGGAATATTACAAATGCAAAACCCTTGTTTACTTGATAATATAAACCATGTTGTGGACATTTATCCTTTCACTATCTTCTAATTTAGGAACCTTCTCATAATGGTATTCTTGATTCAAAAAGCTACTATAACCATTTATTCACAAATGTTGATAGTAATTTAAGCTAGTTAAAAAAATTAATAAATCATGGTTAAAGCCCTAGGGACTCACTATCATTTGGCGTATTGCTCGTGGTAGGCTTCCCACTAATAGAGGATTACAATCTTTTGGGATTAATCTTTTTTCCAAATTTCATATGTGTAATCTACATCAAGATGACATTAATCACCTCTTTTTTTCTTATGATATTGAAACTTGACGTTGGCATTATATTCTTGATATTTTTCCATGAAGATAGTTTCCTTGTAACTCTATAACCTCTTAGTTACAAATATGTGTGGATTTATCTTACTCCCAGAAAATCAGGAATCTTTTTATTTAAGTTGTAGTGGAGCTTCTATATGTGATCTGGTGTGGTAGTAAAGATTATATTTATAACAATAACCCATTAAATCCTAATGTTGGTAAAATGATAATTCTCATTTCTATACAGGAGGATTATTTTCTTTAGAAATATCATTGCAGTAACTCGATTGGAGATATTGGGATTCTTAGGTGTTTCACTTCTGATGGGAGGTACCCTTGACCTAAATACACCATGTAAGTCTTTTGGAAAGCTCCACCTCCATGTTGGATTAAAATCAAAGTTTATGGTGCTTCTAAAGGCAACCTAGGCCCTGCAGGTTGTGGTTCCATCATCAAAAACCACCTGAACCTCGTTCTTGGATGCTTCTATGGATCATGCGGCTTTGCCTCCTCCCTAGAAGTTGAGATGATGATTTTGATTCATGCTACATATTTTTAAAAGATGCACAACTGGAAAAACATTTGGATCTAGAGTGACTCAACTACTATTTTCCAGGCCTTTTGGAATGGCGCCGTTCACCTAGCTTGGACTCTTACTCTTTGCTGGATGAAATGTGTTCACTCTCTATCGGAGTTCAACTTCATTATCACCCATACCTACTGGGAAGCTAACAAGATCGCAGATGGACTTTCCAAAATAGCAGTTAATCATGAGGTCTTCTGGAGGGATGATCTTCCTCCTGAGTTACTCACTCTTTATGTCAGGGATGTTCAAAAAATTCCTTACTTCAAACTCATGTAATCCATTCTTGTTCCTTTTTTAATAAAGTTTTTCTTTTGTTCTTTGACCAAAACACCACCCCATTTAAGAAAAATTAAAGTATACATAACATGTTCCATGAAAGAATAATGGTAACAAAATGTCAAACCAAAGGATCCTTGGATTTGGCTTTGTCATCTACTATTATGCTCTATCCTAAACAACAAGAAATAAATTGTTTGATGTTTTATTCTTCCCTTTTTAAACACCTGAATACATGTAATCATCTAGGGTACCAGAAGACACCTAGAGAGGGTGTGAGATAAATCTCAGTGGGCCACCACAAAACATGTCTATAATATCCATCTCGTGTAATGGAAATGTAATAATGTTAAGGAATGCATATATAAGGTAAAGCAGTACATTGTAACTATATACCCAAGTACCTACTTTATCCCTCTGCATTTGCTTGAACATATAAACAATTATTTGTTTGATTGTACCAATTTATAAATAACCCACACATTATCAATGGAAAAGGTTACAATATGTAATACGAAAACCATAATTGATAGTTAATAATAAGTGATTTCATTGTATTAACAAAGGAAACCTAGAACATAGGGGTTTCTAACTCATTAGTAACTACATCTAGAAAAGGGTATGAGTGTAATAAAGGTAGAATAGTCCAAGGATTTACACATTTATATGGCTACAGAATCCATGTTTATTACCTTAGGTAAATTGGGGTTAAGCAGTGACTGGACCATGTGGTATTTAACCATGTTACCTTATTTTAAATGATGGATCCTAAGAGTATATACATGTAATCCTTTAATACTATTTTAGAGATCCTACAATGTCATACCAGCCATCCAATAGTAGAGAATTATCATGATCTATGTGGGTATTAATCAATATAACCCACACCCTTTAATTGGATTGGGGATCTCATGTTTTCAAGGCATTCCCTGATAAGAATAAATGGTGAGATCAGGTCAGGACACTCCACCTTAATAATTAATTCATGTATTATTTCATTTTTGTCTAGAAATTACATTGATTATGGTGATAAGGTCATGTATCATTCAACCTTTTAATCAGATCCTAATTTATCAATAATCCCATTTGTCCAAGCATTTCCTTTCATATGTGTGAAAAGGAAAAGTATCCTAAAACCATTATTAAATACATTTAAGGCATATTAAATAATTAAATTCAATTTGGTTACCTTCCATTAAATTTGTATTGGGTTATATGGACAACCAACCTATTATTTAATTACATTTAATCTAGTCAAGTCATATGCTTAGTATACATTCCAATTTCCATTTCACATTTAACTATTTATAAATCGTTTACCTTATGAAGGTCAAGTGGTTAGAATAAAAGTTACATTCCATTTTTCAATTCTCAATTTAAATCTTGTTGTTTAATATAGAAAATATTACCCTTAAATGGGTCTATCCAAGTCACACCCGAACGACAGCTCAAATTTTAAAAATACTAAAAACCCAATTATGGAATAACATCATACATGGTATAGATAAATTTGTGGGTGTAAGCACCAAAAAGTAATCATATATTTGGAAAGATCATAATCATACAGTTCTAATGAATACAATCATGGTAGATAAATTCAATAAATGGAACGTGATGATATGGTGGCCCCCACACGACAATTATAAAATCAATGAACTTAAGGTATGAGTTATATACCACCCACATTAGGATAGTAAAACATTCCTCCTTATGTATCAGCCCATGATTTGTCCTGGATCGTAAAGAGGAAATATTATCACACCTCAATTACTAGGTCGATAGAACCAGAGATGAATAATGACAAAAAAGTACCCGATTACATACTATTGCACATCCAATGTGAGGAACATAAGTTTGAACATATCCTCTATGAATGAGATATATTAATCCCTATATGAGGGCTTCAAAATTTTTCAAAATAAGATAAATAGAGGCTAACCTTTTTGGAAATTGGATTTGGAATTAAAGAGGTGGTTAATTAGATCATTAAGGGGAAAATGTAAAATTACTCAAAACATATCATATGAAAGGTTTTTCCCCACAGTTTTCCAAACCGTGTGCAAACTATGCATGGGTACCTAGGAAGAGGTGTCCTAGTATGGTTAGGACTCATAGTTTGGAGAACCATTCCCCAACTGTGTGATATGGTTCTACCTAGAAACGGTATCATACACAGAGTAGCATCTAACTATGCGCCCAACACGTATAGTTTTCTGTAACCATGTAATAGGGCTCGTTTTCTATAAAATAAGGGTTTTGGGTTACAAAAAAGCCCCATAAACCCTCATAACCTTCATTAAACCAGTAGGAATATATATATATAAGTTCTGATATAAATATAAACTGAAATTTAAAGGATCCTAACCTATGTAAAAAACATGTTCTTACAGTCTTCCCCCCTAAAAAGAACATATCCCTGAGTTCACCATCAATGGTTTGTGAAATACTATCTCAAATAAAATTTAGACATTGGGCACATACAACGGCCTCCCACTAAAATGTCTCATCCAACACGTAGTTATGCTACTATTGCACCAGTACAAGCGGGACAAACCATCATTAGAGATCCTTTATGCTACGTTCAAAGATGTGTACTAAATAATCCTCCATGGTAGCATCAACATCTGGAAAAACTTTCTCGAGATTAAAGGAATGAGAAGGGTCATCTTGATATTGAAAAATCTATGAAACATTGAAGATTTCATGCATGGGATGGTAACTAAGAGGTACTAGAAACTTATAGTCTATTGGCTCGACTCTCTTTGGGATCTCTAACTGACCTACGTAACTAGGAAATAACTTCCCTTAATTCTGTAAACATCTATTCCCCGGAATGTATGATACCCAATGGAAAACACGATCCTAGACATTAAACTCTAGAGATTGTCCAAGAAGATCAACATAAAATTTATGTTGAGATTAAAAATTATTCATATGCATTTTGATCAATAGAACCAGTTCTGAAGTCTCCTAAATTATATAAGGACCTAGTATGGTGACCTCACCTACCTCTATCTAGATCAGTGGTTATCAGAACGACCAAAAATACAAGGATTACAAAGGATCCATCTGAATGGTTTCATGAAATCTATTACTATAGGTGAACTCAACGAGAGGGATATGTTTCTATCAAGAGACATTGAAACCAATGAAACATTCTTGGAGCATATCCTCTATAACCTATGTTATTTATTCAAATTTGACATCAGTCTGATGGTGAAAATGTGTTCTTAGAAGCACCTATGTTCCCATATAATTCTATAATACCAGTCTAAACTATGATGTGAAATGAGCATCCCTATCTGAATTGATAGTACATGGACACGTCTATTCATATGATCTTGTGAATATAAAATCTTCCCATCTCATCATGTGATAAATTTTCTCGAATATGAATTAAGTGAGCCAGTTTCATTAGCCTATCAGTGACAACCCATACAACATCACTGCCTATAGGTAACCAAGGAAAGCTGAATACAAATTCCAAGGAAACATCATCACATTTACATTCTGGGATTGGAAGCATCTTTAACAATACTACAGGTATATGGTTCTCTTCCTTCCCCTGCTAACAAGTGGAACACCTAATGATAAATCCTTCTATATGAAACTTTATCCCATGACACCCGTACTAGAATTTATTATCTCAGTACATCCTTGAGATTATTGGATGAACATTCCATTGATAGGCATGTGACTCACACAACTAATCCTCTATCATATTTATAGGAATCCAGACAAATCCATGAATACATAGAATTTCATGTTTTTTACAGACCAATATATAGGTGGGTTATCTTCTGATACATTCTCATAGAAAACCTAGACTTCAGGATTTGAAAACATTCTACTCATTACCCTCTCAAAGAGGGAAGAGGTAACTACCAAAGATAAGATATAAGAATGCTCGTGGCTATCCTAAAACTTCATATGTATCTCATAAAATAGTTCCCTTAACATCCATTCATTAGTTGTGTCACGTAAGACTTGTGTTTATGTTTTTTTCACTCATAAAATCTAGAACCACATTTCCCTTTCTAGGTGTGTAGGCACGCTTCAAATCAAAGGATTGTAGATACTTGACCCATCTCTGATGTCCCAGTATTAAGGCACAATGTGAAAAGTTAAATTTTTTGATTTTTTTCCTTGTACTCTACAAAGATCAATCCTAATAGATATTTTCTCCATTATGAAAGGCTTCGAAAAATATTACTATCTCAAGGTTGTGCATCAAGTAGTTTCTATAATGAGGCATAAACTATAGATATCCGTACATAATAAATCTATCCTCCTACATCAGTATAGATCATAGGATGATGCCAGATGAATCATACAAGAAGGAATAACATCTTCTTGTCTCTAGTATAATTAAACTATGTGATGTTACCAGCCTCCCTTTCATCTTCTGAAATTATTTCTTATATTCTTATGACCATATAAATAATACATATTAGTTTTTATGAGTGGTAAGAGGTGATTAAAGATAGGAAAATTTCTATATGTTTTACCTGTAATATCTCTTCAGCCCAAAACAACTATGTATATCAAACACTTTATTTGGATAGTCTTATGAAACTACAAAACTAACCTTTTTGGGTCAATAGATACACCTGATTCTGATATTATATGACCAAATAAGTGAACTTGTCTATTTATATATGGAACATAGAAAGTTTCGTATAGGCCATGTGATCTCTCAGTGGAATATGAACAATATCAAGATGATTTTGATATATATTATGAGTGTGATGGTACACAAAAATGTCATCCACAAAGGCCACAAAAAAAGAATCCAAATAGGGGTGGAAAAATATATTCATCATATCCATAAAAATAGTGGGTGTGTTTATAAAACCGAATGGTATAACAAGGAATTCATATAGACCATACCTTCTATGAAATGTTGTTAAAGGTACGTCTAGAATCCTGAATCATACCTTAAGATAATATGATATTTGGTTGATCTTAGAAAAGATATTTTCTCCTTGGAGCTGGTCAAAGATATCATTAATTCAAGAAAGTGGATGTCGATTCATGACCATAAGCTTGTTCAACCATTTGTAATCCACACAAAATGTATTTTTCTGTCTACTTTCTTGGAAGAAATCATGGGCAATCTCCAAAAAGATGTATTCGGTTGTATAAATCCTTTAGCCTATAAATCCTCTAACTACTCCTTGAGCTCTTGAATCTTTGTAGGTTCTATCCTATACAGTGGAATAGATACTAAAGATTCTCCTGCAACAAGATCAATTTTTAACTCTACCTCTCTTTGAGGAGACAATGCAGAGAAATCTTATGAAAATACATCACAGAAATGATCCAATACTTGTGGGACATCATATTGATGTACAAAATGATCCTACCTGGTAGGATTTCCAATCATAATGGTTACTCTAACTAGACCATGATGCATTGGTCCCGTTCGATAATCCTAGACATCCCACTCACCCTTATTTAGATAACTTCATCATACCATGTGGAAATAAAAGTCTACAAAAGCATGATACTAAAGGAACAAATCCATCGCAAGATTTACATTAGAGATAGTTATACTGAGAAAAAATATGATCAATAAGAAAGGGTAACTGCCTACATTAAGGGGATAGTCCCTACATGTGTGTATTTCCCCTAACTGTACTCCTAACAGTTTATCTAGGGTCATAACACCACAGTATTATTGTACCTCTAGTCTAGGACTTTACATGATAGAACAAATAAAAAAGAGTTCAAAGAACCTATATTAAATAAATAAAATACTATATTATATGCAACTAGAATAGTACCATGTACTATAGATAGTCATGTAGCTTGATCCTCGTGTATCGATTGTAGTGCATGAAACTGACCAAGATATCAAACTCTATCAAATTTCTAGACTACCATAATTATAACATATTTTTTCATGTTGTTGGTGATCAGGGTTCTGGATACCACGACCATGACCTTCTCATCATCTAGTCATACTAGTGAAACTCCAAAACTCTACCTGATATAGCATAAATGAATCTACTCTTGAAGGTGCATCTAGTGCAGATCCTTTTCCACTCGAAGCTGGTGGAAAGGTCCTATAAAGACTCTAAAGATGAAACATACAGATTCTAGTATGACCCTCCACTGAGTATCTTTCAAAATTTTGTTTTATGTGCCCCTTTATCCATACAAATGACACCCAATCCATTTTTCGAAACATGCACTCTAGTTTTTATTGCCCAAATGAGAAACCATGAGGGAACATTTCCTACCACTATGAAAACTACTTGTATTCCATCACACAAATCCTCTTAGAATTGTGTTATTTTCATCCCTCAGTCCTCACTCAATTATCAGCGCCTAATTTACTATATTTGAAAAAGTCAGTAGAAAATTAAATTCACTTATGTATTGATGGTGTACCATAGGACATCCTTGAAACAATGAGCATAGGATTGTTTGAAACTAGATAGAAGTGATGAAAATCATTGAAACTCTACGAAATGTGATTCATATTTCATAGCTTCTATATAACCCTACTTGAGAATCATGAACTCTTTGGCTCTGTTAGCTCCTAACATTTGGTGAAATATATGATCATAAAGAGTAGCCTATAAATCAGCCAATAACACACCATGATGAATACTGGTTTGGATAATCACATCCCCCAAACTCTTGGCCAAATCATGATGCATGTGTGTGGAAATATTGACCCTCCTATCTGGAGGCATCTCTAGATTCTCAATGGTAGATAGGGTGGCCTCTAGCAATGACCCAATAGCATAAGAACCATTATCTCTTGGAAAATTAGGAGGATGTTGATGCTATAACTCATGAGTTAGATCATCCATCATAGGATCAAGCTATGGAAAACCATGCATGGACTGCATACGATGTTGGAAACTATCATGCACATTGGAATCAGTTCCTAGATTTGGTTAAAAAGGTGGTTCCTCCAGTGGAAATCCTAGAAGTAAGACTGGAAGAACAAGGGACACCACATCTGAAGCATGGTCATCACCACCCTCATGGAATACGATATGAGGACATCGTGGTTGTATTGATATTCAATTTATAAGAACATGCCTCATATAAATCATAGAATCATGTAGATAGAAACCCTTCTGGAATATAAGTAATTAAACACTCACTACCCAAGGTATATTACCCCAAATACATGCTTAGAATACAAGGTAACAAAAATTTATTAAGTATAAGATTAATTCAATTTTATATTTAATTACCAGTTTCACAAAATTACCTGTCATAAACATGACAAGGTAAGATAAATATGTGAAAGGATTTCCTTTTAGAATTCATTTTTTACATTATAATTGATATTCATTCCCAATGAAATAGTTCCCAAACACCTTATCACTGAAAACAACACCCGCTTATTTATATCATAATGTCTCGACTTGGTAAATTACACATCCCAGCCCATGAGGTCCTGCAACACCTCATTAATTTGGAAATTAAACCATTCAATCATAACCAAGATTAATGAAATCATTATTTAACTATCACAACATCACTAAGTAATCACAAGCATACCAAGAAATGAAAATTAGGAAAATTCACCTATATAGAATAATAATAAGCATGAATTGTGAATTCTAGGTTCCTATAATGATGCATTTAACATTGCTTCTTGCCCTCATATCATCGGGCGAAGGATAAAATGGAATAATTTTTTAGAATAATTATCAGTAACTCTACAAATCATGTTTCTCACCTTATGGATAAATAATAACAATAGTAATAGGAAAAAGCAAAATAGAAATAATAATTCAAGAATAATATAATTTACCCTGAACATGGGTTTGTGACACCTAATCACGACATATGATCTTGTCCCATGAATTCTTAATCCACTAACTATTGTCTACAAATAGTAAATAATGATAAGAAACCCCTATAATACCACTTTGTGACATCCTAGACCTGAGTCCCATTTAATAGGTTCCCCGAGAATAGTGTGTCACATGACCTCAAGTGCATCTCCCAAATCCCATAGGTTTTCAACTAGTAGTGGGGGCCTAGGATGTTTCCATAGGGAGACTATTACCTCATTACCGGAGTGTGGAATAGTGAATAAATGTAAACTGAGGTAAATAGAAAAAGAAATATAATTAAATAGAAGTCACAACAAAATGTAGATACATCACTAACAATAACTAAAATGATAGGAGTAACATACGAAAACTGATTATTATATTTCATGTATCTAGAAATATGGAAAACTTGGATATAAGAATGAAAACATAACATGTTCCACAATAATATAATGGAAATAAAAATTCTATCCCAAGAATCCCGAGATCTGGGTCGATCATCTGTTATCTAGATCCATCCAAAAAAACAAGTAATAAAGTGTTTGTGGTTGTAAGCTTCCGTTTTTCATCACCCTCAAACATGTAATCAATCATGGGTAGCAAACAGAGACTGGAGAGGGTGTGAGATAAATCTCTGTGGGCCACCACCAATGGTGTCTATAACATATGGCTCGTGTGATGGAAATATAATAGTGTGAATGAATGGATATATAAAGTAAAGCATTGCAATGTAATTAAATAACCAATTAGCTACTTCATCCCTAAGTCAATTTATAAACAAATAACCAAGTATTTATTTGATTATACCAATTTATAAATATGTTACACATTATCAATGCTGATGGTTCAAAGATGTAACAACAAAACCATACTTGATATTTAACAAGAAGTGGTTCTATGGTATCCCGCAAGGCAACCTAGACCTCAGGGGTTTCTAACTCAGTAGTAACTAGGTTTAAATAAGGGTAAGAGTTTAATACTAGGGGAATAGTTTAACTATTTCCATAATAATATGACTACTGATTCCAGGGTTATCATCCAAGCTAAAACAGGGCTATGCAGTAATTGGGTCCTATGGGCTTTAACCATGGCACATACTAGTCAATGATAGATCTAATAAGTGTATCCATGGATTCCTTGAATACTATTTTAGGGATCTTAAATTGACATACTGAGCATCCATGAATATAATAGGATCAAGATCTAAGAGGGTATCAGCATAATTAAGTCACATCCTTGAATCCGAATGGGGTTACTGAGTGCTCAAGGAATTCCTTGATAAGAATCCAGGAGTGATCTTGTCAATCCACTCCTATTTAATAATTAAGGTTTGCAATATTTCATTTGGTTCATGTATTTAATATTTATTAGTGTGATAAGTTCATGTATCATGCAACATTTTAATCAAATAATATTTTTTCAATAAGTCCATTTGGTTCAAGCCTTTCCTTTCATTAGTGTGACATGGAAAATAAGCCTACAACCTTTATTAAATCTATTTAACCCATATTTAAAAATTAAGGTCTACTTTTTTAGCTTACATTAATTTGTAAAGGGGTGATATGAAAATTCATCCTATTATTTATTTGAATTTATTCTAGCCAAGTAATGTACTTAGTATACTTTCCAATTTCCATTTCACATTTAATTTTCAATTGAAGTACGTACCTTAAGTGGGTAAAATGGTGATCATACCAGAAAATTTACATTATGAAATTCAAAATATAAATCAATCCATTTAATATATAAAATCATTCCCTTACAAGGTTCAATCCAAGTCACACCTGAATGGTGACTCAAATGTGTCAAATACTAAAAACTCATTTATGGAATAACATCCTACATTGGATGGATGTATTTTTAGGTGAAACAACCAATAATTAATAAAATATTTAGAAAGAGAATAATATTATGGTTCAAATGAATTTAAAAATGGAATATAAATTCAATAAATGGGAACTAAAGAAATCACTAAGCCCCACACAACAATTATAAAAAATTAACTAACATGAGGGATGAGTTCTAGGTCACTTACCTTATGCTTGAGAAAATCTAATCCTCTAGTATCAGTGCTTGATGGGAATTGTATTTGATTATATCTTAGAAAATTTTATAAAAACACACACCTATATAACTAGGCTGAGAGAAAGAAAGATAAATAACGACATTAAAGTACTCGACTACTTAAAATTGCACATCCAACGTGATGAATGGAAGCTCAAATAAATCTCAGATGAAGTATAACTCTTTATCCCAAGATTAGGCCTTTAAAATGATCCAAAATGATAGTAAGGGAGGATAATCCAAATGGATATAGGATTATAGAGAAAGGAGTAGCTAAATTAGATCATTAATGGAAAAATGTAATATTACCCAAAAATTAGCACGTGCACAGGTTGTCCGCATGATATTATTAACTATAAGAAAACCACACATGAGTGCCTAGGAAATAGGGAAAATAGCATGATTAGGCCTCATGGTTATGGAAAGCTACATGCCAACTATGTGATATGGATCTTCCCAAAAATGAGACCATCCACATGGTTGGCAGGGTTGTTAGACATGCTCAATGTTATTCTGACATGGCACTAAAGAAGTTTTTTTTATTTTATTAATTGTTGAATTAATTTAATAAACATATTTATCTAATTATTTCATACACATTTTATCAAGATAGTTTTACTTGTACATGGTCTTTTTGACCTACTGGGTTATAATAACACTCTATTCGGGCTGTCATTTGGCACACAAGATGATTTCGTGGATGCAAGTTTAGAAAAGGATAAGGGACCATGCAGTTGATTAGTAGTTTTGTTATTGGGATGGAGTTTGGAGATTTTACTAGCATGGGGAATCTCACTAGGGACCTTGATCCATTTATTTGAGTCTGTTATCCTTTTATTATATTTTTCTAGAAAAACAATTGGTTACATTCTATCTTGTCATTACATTATACCATTAATATTATTGGATTATTCAGTTGGATATTATTGTTGTTTTCCTCCATTGCCTTTGATTTATTTATTATTTTCTATCTATTATGGTTTTTCTTCTATTATAAACCCGCATACATAAGAGTTATTGATCCCCATTATAATATTCACACCACTGATACTAGATGGTAGCCTCTGGAGTATGGGGAGGTGCACTTGAGGAATTGTAAAAAACAATTTCAGGTCATATGAGAGAGTGTTGGATTGGGGGATGTTACAAAGTGGTATAAGAGTAGTAGGATCTTTTTTTAACTACATTGCTATTTTGTAAAGGTAAAAATGAGATTAGGATGTTCTGGTACTTGGTAATGAGTTTGTTCATGGGAGTAGTTAACCCATGTATGAATGAAAAAAATACTATTCAGGGATGGGATTATTGTTTGTGTGATCTTCATGTTACCATTAATCTTATTTAACCTTGGAGGATTCACATGTTCTGTGTGTTCCTTATTTTATGTTTTTTTTAATTCCTAATATTATTCTTGTGGTTCGGTATGGTGTTATTTATGAATACATGAATCATTAGAAGCTGATAGGAATATACTGACATGCATTGTTCTGGATAAGTATAAATCCAATTTTCATGAATTTATCATATAAATTCTTGTTGAAGTGTGATAAATGATATATATTTCAGTGGATACATAGAATGAGTTTTCATGTCATGTTAAATTACTTATAATACATTACTTGAGAGACCATTAGTTAGTAGTTATCTATTATAGTCACTTGTTCAGTTGACCTTGTTTTCCGAAAAAAATTTAGGTGGGAATTTGTCTTTTAAATAAAATTAATTCTCACTATCTTCAATGGGTGCATAAAGAGGGTGGAAATTAGCATACTCCTAACATAGCTGAATCGTAACTTCCAATAATTCCTGAAGAGAGTATGGATGTTTATCTTTGTTGATTATTATTGAGGTTCATGATATATATGTAATGTGAGACTCTTCATATTGTTCATTTGATGTTTAATTGGAAAATATAGTTTTAACTTCAACATCCTCCTATATTTACTAGCGAAGAAGGACCCCCAGAATCCATGTTCTCAATTGATTCAGTCAATACTATATTCAAGTATCTTAAGACACCTATACATGGGAGGGTAAGGATTGTTGTGTATATGATACTTGGAACTGAACAACATTGGTGGGATATTCTGGAAGAAGCTGGCTGGAAGAATGACCTGTCATGGAAGGACATCAAGAAAAGGTTCATAATCCGTTTTTATCCCAAACCCTTGAGGGATGAAAAAACTCGCGAGTTCATGCATCTAACATTGGAGTTTTTTTAGTGTTGGACTATGCTGAATGTTTTACCAAACAATAATTCATTTCACCATCTTTTGAATCTGATGATATCTCCAGGGAGAGACATTTCTATGATGCACCTCATTATGAGATCAGGTCATGGGTAAATGTTTTCTATTTAAGAATATTTAAAGACTTGATGAATCAAGCTCTCATCATGGAATGGAATCTAAGAGGATACCTGAGATATGGCTAGGATCATTTCATAGGGAAATCTATATGTTCATCATCACTTCGTAAGAACCACCATTATGATATTTTCTACCAAGGAAGAAGATGGAAGAAAAATCAGGGCAGTTGACATCCATCTTAAAACCTACTTTTTTTCCATAGCTATTAGTGTGGAATGAATTTTTCAAAACCTCTCACATTATTTTTATCACATAGTCCAATGTTATATTTATGGTAGACATGTCCAACTTTAGAGGATATGTCCTAACATTCCATAACATACATGAAAATGATCTAGAAAAGCACTAGAATTAGTATGGGGCTTAACTACACCATATTCGGTTGGTAGCTGGATTACTATAGGGAATTCAATTAGTGGCTGGGGACATGGTACCCCCAAAAATAGAAAAAATTACAAGAAAGGTACATAACTCATGGTAGTCTGACTATATCCTAGGGATGAGGGATAGGCCAGTTTCATGTTATTAAAACTACTCCGTCTGACACAGATACAGAACCATCTATCATTAGAGGTATGAATCAGATATCAGATTCCTTTGCATCTTTATTTTTTGATATTAGATCATAACATTATTTTGTTTCTTATATTTGTGTAAATGGTGAGTTCATGGAAAAGAAAATATTAGATAGTTTTTAACCATTGACAGACCTTTGAGATTTTGGTCAGAATATTTCAAATGTTGCAAAGCGTGTTCTCTAGAAACTAGTGGTTACCATTTATTTTCAGAATAGTACATGCTATAAATGATAGGCTTTGACTTAATTGGTGGTAATGATTTATTATACATATACAATTCTCAAATAAGATGTTATATTAGAAGAGTTACATTCATATCTCCATAAGAAAGAAGTTATTCTCACTATGGTGAGTCGAATCTTCAAGTCAGTCATATAATCCCAACACATTGTAGATTGGATTATCTGATGAATGAAATAGAGGGTATTTCTTAATATATTGGTGAAATTTTATAAGATTAAATTTCTCATATATTAGAAAATTGTTAGGATGTTTTCCATGATGAGATCTATAAAATACAACCTGAGTGAGAGATTGGGTTTGCGATCATGTTGGTTCTGAGAGTATACCGAGTTTCTATCCGGCCATCATGAATGCCACCTATGATGTTTCATGATTTGATGTTTTAGACAGAATATATTTAATATAAATGATTTATATGGCCTATTATACATCCTTGTGGTTCTCCAATTATCTTTTCCAAAAGGCTAGTGGATATTTTCATTTATGTGTGGATTATTGGAGATTGAACCAAATGACAATCCATATTTATATCCACTTCCATGAGTAATCTTTATTTTCAATCAGTCGAGAGGTGATATATTTTCCTCTATGAGTGACTTGCAGTCAGGATATCATCATTTAATTGTGGGACTATTAGACATAACTTAAACAAATTTTAGCCACATGTAGGGCTTTTATGAATTTGTAGTGATGCCATTTGGGTTGACTAATGCACCTAAGATATTCATGGAATTAGTGAATAGGATATTTCAACCTCTTCTTTGTCGGTTTTTGGTTGTTTTAATTGACGATATATTATAGTAAACCCATCCAAAAAAATCAGGCCAGAAATATTTACATGATTTGGAGTAAATTGAGAGAGAATTAGATTTACACCAAGCTTACAAAATGAAGTTTCTTGATAAATAATGTGAACTTCTTAGGACATGTTGTATTAGGTATAAGAACTTTAGTGGAGCCAAAGAAATTCACAACCATGATATCTTGGGTGAAACCCAATAAAATATTCAAAAATCAATGTTTATTGGGTTTAGTAGGTTATTATCAGTATTTTATCTAATATTTATCCTATTTGGAAGCACCAATGCCTTGGAATATGAAGAAAAGTGTGAAGTCCTTTTTGTATAATTCTGGTGAAAGATATTTCCAAGAGATGGAAGGTAGGTTGACATCAGCACCTATCATCGCTTTTATAATTCTAGGTAAAGTATATAATATTTACTATGCATCATCCAAAGTTGGACTCAGAGCAATTATAAGGGAATGTGATTTTCTAGTTTCTTATGGATCAGGGAAGGTGATACCACAAGAGAATAATTACCTTACTCATGATATGGAGTTAATAGTCATGGTACATACCCTGATAGGTAAAGATACATTATCTCTTGGGTGAGAGGTTAGGGGTACATAGAGATCATGAAATCCTTAGATACAACTTTTCTCAACGGTACATAATCCTTCGACTAAGATAGTGGGTTGAGTATCTATAGACTGTTGA
This sequence comes from Viscum album, assembly GCA_963277665.1. Lineage (NCBI taxonomy): Eukaryota > Viridiplantae > Streptophyta > Magnoliopsida > Santalales > Viscaceae > Viscum > Viscum album. The sequence goes on along the minus strand of OY728143.1, from coordinate 1,058,856,343 downwards.
CATTTATTTATCTTATACACCATGAAAGGGAAAAATTGTTACTGACACATTTATACAAAATACACAGAAAAAAAATCAATATGGTAGTAATGTGATGAGTGGTGGATAATGGTCCTTTTTGAAAAAATGATTCTGGTTGTTTTGGAATTTTAGGGCCAAATATCATTCACATATAAATATGTTATACCCATTATTTTCGATTGAATTAAGAAAGTGTAATTTATTTATCCAGGGTTATTAGTTCTGAGAAAAAAATAATATGGTTGGTAAAGATGGATTAGAAAATATTCTTTGAATAGTCACCTAGCCTGTTTAGATACATGAAAACTTTATATTGAAATATTGAGGTAAATTACCATAAAATCACTCATATCACCTCATTATCTATTTTTCATGACTATGGGTTATGTTTAGTCGAATTGGAGAGCTCTCTTCATCCATTGTTTTTTCTCTTCTCCCTCATATACTACTGAGCCTCTAAGTGATCAATTTTTGGGGGGGGGGGGGGCGTGTTACTTGTTGTAATCCCAAACTCCGCACTTGTAATCATTTTACGGTAATTGACTTATATGTTTTTTGATATTTTTTTATTCATTTATACTTTTTTATTTGTGTTTATTCTGGTGTGATTAAATACAAATCAATGCAACAATAATCCTCATGATTCCATGCATAACTTGGATCTTGTGATGATTTTAGTGTGGTAGGCTCTTTTCTCACCACTTCCCTTTCCGGAGTGTGTCAATGGATTATGTCAGTGGATAAACTGTAAGATCTTGACCCCATTAATATGAATGTTCTATTCATGTGGAATATTTTTATCATTGACACAAATCTGGTCATCTCATCACTTTTTTCATGTGGTTCCTTGATTGAGTTTCATTTTTACATCGATTCATGGTTGTTGATCTTGAGCATTTTTTGATAATCATTATCATTGACCAATCAAATAATAGGTGGTAACCTAGTAAGAAATCACATACCATTACTAGATTCAGTATATATAAAATCATGGAATCAATGATCCTTCACTTTCCCTTGAGAGCGATAGCAGATTGATAGTCAAGGGTCACTTACCTGAGTTGATCCCGATTTCCCCAACTGGTTTCTCTCAATAGTAATATACTTTAAATTTATATTATTGAAGAAAAAAACCCATTTTTTACAAAACCAAATTATCCTTTTTGTTTCTTAATCATAACATAATTTTTTAATTAATTATCTAAGATTTCATCGAGAGATGACCTAGGGTTGCTACTATACTGCATAAATTCTAGTTAAAAATAAACATCTAATTTGACACGCTCGAAAACATGAAAAATTTTGGAGTCATTGTCAGGGATCCAAGATCATAGTTTTTTCATTATTTCATATTATTTATTTATTTATTTTATATCTTAATTATTACTCCTTTCAATACCCCACCCCCATTTTATTGTTTTTTATTTGGGTTTCTATTTTTTTGTTTTTTTTCGGTGTTCTTCCTCTCTCTCTCTATCTCTTTATCATATAATCCATCTCTCTCTCTCTCTATAATTCTATATTTTAACATTATATGCTATTTTCACCAATATAATGTGATTTTATCCATATTCAATACAAAAAAACAAACATAAAAAATTATTTGCAAGACCCCATCAGAAAAAGAAAAATTGCATGAATTTGACATGAAACTGAAAAGAGAAATCACACAAAAATCAAGGCATATAGATAAGGTCAAAAATGAAACACTGAGAACCTCATTATGGATCCTCAAGTGGTAATAAATCAAAAAAAATTGAACCCAATCAATCCCAAGAAAACATGGCTTTAGATAAACAAACCTTAAAAGAACTAACCACCCCAGATGTGCTGTACCAACCTTCGTACATCCAATTTCCTGAGGAATATTCCAACATTGAGATGAGATCATTCCTCATCCACATACTTCCCAAATTCCATGTTCTTATTGGTGAGGAACCTCAGAAAAATATCAAATATTTTCACATAGTCTACTCCCCCATGAAACCCCAAAATGTGTCTGAGGACCTAATTATGTTTAGGGCCTTCCCTTTCTCCCTTGATGGTGTATCCAAAGATTGGATATACTATTTTCCTATGACAATTAGGGGTGTAATGAATGTAAAAGACTATTTTTAGAGATTTTCTTCCCTACCACCGGAACTGGATTAATTAGGAATGAAATTTGTGGTATATGGATGTAACAAGGAGATACCCTTCAATAATATTATGAGAGATCCAAACAAATCTTCTCAAGATTCCCCCACCACAATATTAGTGAAAAACTATTAATCCAAAAATTTAATTAGGGACTTATCCCCTTGGATTGTGGAATGTTTTCTGCAGTAGTTGGTGGTGCCTTGGTTGAAAAACTCCTTCCCCAAATCGTGACTTAATAAACAATGTGGCTCAAAATGCACAACAATTTGGTACCTGAGCTATTGCATGAAACAGATGATTTCATGAGGTAAGTCATTCATTTATAGAATAAAAGGTTGGTAACAAGCTCGATGAGATGCATACACTTCTTAGGTAATTATCTCAAGCACAAGGTAACTCACAATCTCCTCCTGTTCCATTATATTGTCGTATTTGTTCTGAAAATACTCATTTTTCTTGACTAGTTCCCACAACATCAAAATTCACTCATGTCTTGTGAAGTAGTGTTCCCATGGTGTCCATTCAAACAAGATCCTTCCTTAAATAAAGAACAATTCAGGCCAAATCCAAATCTCGGGTGGCAAGAAAAACCCCAGAACCAACAAGGAGGAAACTCAATAAACACCAGGAAGAATTGGTATGAACAAATCCAAGGTATGGAACCTTCTTATACTTATACATCTCCAAATAATCATCTGCCTCCTCCCAAATTTGAACCAAGCCTCAAGGATATGGTGAATAAAATGGAAACCCATACCCTTCAGTTCCAACAGAACACACAATCGACAATTCAAGACCTACGAACACAAGGGGGAAGTTGGAAAACACCATTGGTGTGCTCAATACACAAGGTTATGGAGAACTACCATACTAACCCATTGCTAATCTGAAGGAAAAATAAAATGTATGTGCAGTTAAACTTTTTAGTGGTAAATAAGTACCTCCTTCTTCTGATTCTACACAACAGGTATGTGACCCTCTTGAAAACTCTCTTTTACAACCCTAAATAATTTCATGTAAATAAAATCAAGACAATAAGGGTAATCTAATTATCATTTATGATTCAAATGAACAATACATTCCTCTTCCATTCTCCCAAATACTCTCAAAATTTAAAAATAATTTTTATAATAAGATGGAAAAATAAATAATGGATAAATTTAATAAAATTCAAGATAATATTTTTCTATTGGATACAGTTAAACATATCTCTGGATATTCCAAATTTCTAAAAGAGTATCACTCCTATAGAAGGAGGATGAAGGGGGATGATAAGTAAACATGGGAAGGAATTTATCAGCCTTGATTCAACTAGAAATGACAACCAAATTCAAGGATCCAAGAACATTCACAATACCATCCACCATATAGGATATCTTATTCTCTGATGCTATACAAGATTTAGGTGCTTCCATTAATGTAACGCCTCCCTCCATTTATACTTCCCTTCAGGTTGGTGATCTTCAACCAATAGTCATTATCATGAAACTTGAAAACTGGATTACTATGCATCCAACATGAGTGATTAAGGATGTCCATGTAAGATTGAAGAATCTCATCTTCTGTATTGATTTAAAAATTCTTGAGATGGAAGATTCTCAAACCCAAGGACACGATCCTCTCATACATGAGAGGCCATTCATCAAAACAACCAAGACAATCATCAATGTTCACAATGGTACAATTTCCATTATGTTTATTGGGTAATAGGTATGTTTTAACATCCTTGAGGATATAAAACACCTCATTGAAGAGACTCCACTATTCATGTATGTTTGATGGAAGTGCTCTCAAACGAGGAAAACACCCATAATTCTCTCCTAAACCCATACTCTGACTCATCTTCCCCATCTTCTCCCATAGCTGATTGGAATTTTGATTCATGTTTTTAGTGTTGTGTGGGTTCTAAAAAGTGTAAATTATGTGATTTAGTTGTTGAGTGTGTTCATTCTGAGGTAACCATGATTGTCGATGATTCTGTAAATATCATTTAAATATATTCTCTATCTTTATAGAATAAACATGAGCAGATAGACAGTTTCATGGACCTCACTCCACCTAAACACCCTCACTTAATCCAGAAACCATCAGTGTTGGAACTTATACAACATACTTTTAATATAAAATATGCATATCTCGATTGTATTGACAAATTTCCTGTCATTATTTCCAATAAACTCTATCCATAACAGGAATCAAAACTGCTCAAGCTTTTGAGAGATAGTAAAAATAAAATTGGAGGAACATTGTCTAATATTATTAGGACTATACAATCTATTTTTATGCACCAAATACTTTTGGATGATGTGGCTAAGCCCTTAAGATAATCTCAATTCTAGTTGAATCCCATTATCCTTGATGTGGTAAAATTGGTAGTCTGTAAATTACCTGCTGTGGGGGTCATTTATCCTATATCTGCTAGTAAATGGGTTATCCCATTGCAAATTGTGCCTAAAAAATAGGAATAAGAGTTGTGTCAAATGAAAGGAATCAATCTGTTCCAACACATGTCTAAAACAGTTGGAGAGTCTGTATTGACTACCTTCAACTAAATCAAGCCACACGAAAGGACCCCTTTACTATACCTTTCATTGACCAATTGTTATACTGATTGGCTGGTAAGTCCCATTACTATTTCCGTGATGGCTATTTGGGTTATTTCCAATTCTATATAGCCCATGATGGTTAATAAAAGACTAAATTTACATATCCATTTAGAACATTTTCTTACGGAAGAATTATTTTTGGTCTATGTAATGCTCCTGGTACTTTTCTGTTATGCATGTTGAGTGTTTTTTTTGTGTACCTTGAGAGTTTTATGGAAGTATTTATTGAAGATTTCATGGTATATAGTTATTCAATTGATGATTTTTTGTAACACATAGGTGATCTCCTCCACTGCTGCATTGAAAAATATCTTGTTATAAATTATGAGAAATGTCATTTCATGGTTGATTGGGGGATAGTTCATTGGAATGTAATTTCAAATAAAGAAATTTAAGTTGATAAATCTATAATTGAATTAATTTCATCCCTTCTATATCCAAATTTTTTTGTGAGGTGCGATATTTCTTGGGTCATGCTGGTTTTTATCGCTGATTCATTATTAACATCAGTAAGATCACACTTCCATTGTCCCAATTATTGCAAAAAGATTCTGAGTTTGTGTTTGATACAAATTTTGAGGATTTATTCAATAAACTAAAAACGAGTCTCACATTGCCTCCCATTATCTATCTACCATGGTGGGATATCCCCTTAGAGAATATCTTTGATTCCTCTAATATTGCAGTTAGGGTAGTTTTATCACCAAGGGTTGAGAAGGCTCCTCATGTATTTGTGTATGCCTCACATACCCTTGACCCTGTCATGGTAAACAACACAAACATTGACAAATAAATCCTTTCTATTGTTTTTTCCTTGAAACAATTTCATTCATATCATCATTGGTCAAAAGAGATTGTGTTTTTTTACCATACTTCCCTTAAATTCCTCTTAAAGAAACCTAAAGCTAAGCCCCGCCTCATACAGTGGCTGATATTCTTTCAATAGATATATAAGTGGGGTGTAGAAAATGTTGTAGCTGGCCATATTAGTATGAATTTTCCACCACTAGACCACCATGCTGACTCATCCCTCCCCATTGGATAATTCATTCCTCATGATAACCTTTGTGATGTTGTGGACCTTACCCCCTGGTATGCGGACATTGTGAATTTTCTAGAAACATCTAGGGTCCCCACTAATTTCAGAACTTCCCAATCCAGGATACCTAAACATGATTCTTGGTGGTACATTTTCGATGACCCATATTTGTGGAGAATTTGTGGTGAGCAAGCATTTCGTCAGTGTATCCCTGACCATGAGTTCACCTCTATTTTGACATTCTACACACTTTGGCTTGTGGGGGCCACTTTGGCTCCCAAGGAATAGCTCAAAAGGTCCTTGACTTATGAATTTATTGGATAACATTGTATAGCTATGCCCATCAATTTTTTAAGTCATGTAGTCATTTTCAATTCACAAGGAATATCACCACGTGGAATGAAATGACCCAACAGCCCATGTTATTCTGTGAAATCATTGATGCATGGGGCATTGACTTCATGGGACCATTTACAAACCCATTTGTCATCATGTAAATCTTGTTAGATGTCGAATACATGTCTAAATGGTTGTATGAAAAGGATATTATGACCAATGACACTTGAGTTGTTATGGATTTTGTGAGGTCCCAATTTTTTAGTTAGTTTAGTTTGCATAGGTACATCATTAGTGATCACAGTTCTCATTTTTGCAATCGCAACATGAAATTTTTTTTTCATAAGTATGGGGTTGATTATAAAGTCTCCACTACATATCAACCCCAAAATAACAAAAAATAATAAATCTCAAATTGGGAATTTAAGATAATCATGGAAAAATATGTTACAACCCAACAAGAAGGACTAGAGTTTGGGCTTGGATGATGCTCTTTGGGTGTACCACACAACTTTTAAAACCCCAATCAAGAATGTAAACATATAGAATTGTGTTTGGAATATATTTTCACCTCCTGGTGGAGGTAGAAAACCATGCATATTGGGATGTTAAATAACATCATATGAACATTTCAGATGCAGGTGATCATAGGAAGTTACATATACAAGAGTTAGAAGAATTTTGACATGATTCATATGAGAACTCCCGAATATATAAAGAGAAGAAAAAGGATATCAATGACAACATGATTCATCAGCAGAATTTCAATATAGTTGAGATGGTCCTCATGTAAAATTATAGGCAAAAGCTCCACACAGGTATGCTTCGTTCTCTATGGCTTAGTCCATATACTATTACTAATGTTTACCCATTTGGTGAAATATAGATTTTGCATGAGAAGAGTTGGTGAAGTCTTACCATCAATGGGAAGCAACTTTAACACTTCTATAAGGATTTTCCAATGAATTTGGTGGAAGAAATCAACCTTCTAGACACAACATACTAGTGAAATATACCCTGTTTTTTCCTTCCTTATAACATTCTCAAATATTTCAGTGAGGAAAATACACATTCTAGGAGGGGGTGGATATATTCATGGGTTTATTAGTATCATTATTTACTTTCTTATTTCTTCACTTTTTCTCCTTATTTATGGTATTTTAACTTTTCCTTATCTTTTTGAGTTCATTAGGGTTTTCATTCTCTTTCTTCTTTCTTCTCTTTATCACCTTTTTTATTGTATTTTTGACTTTCCCTCCCCCCATATGGTCACAAAATCATGAAATGTACTACATATGCATGTTGAAAATTTGGATTCCATGTTGTTTTAACAATTGATGAAACCTGTCCCTGTTATGAAATGAATATTTTTATTAATTTAACATAAGGGAGTGATTTTTAGTTAATTATTTTTTTGTCAATGATATAAATGGTTTTATCTATGTGAAACTGTTGATATTATCGATGCCCCTTGTTTGAGTATTTTTTTGGGGAAACAATGTCACAATTATCTACACAATTTTTTTTACCAAACCACATGGTGTTAATATTTCTTACTTAATAGAAGGAAAACATATGTTAGGTTAATATTTTTCAGCTTAAAATTATATTTCCATAAATTCAGTCCTTATTTGATCTGTTTCATCACTGTACTAGATTGACATATGCCAATATACCTAATATCTGACTATTGTACGCCCTTGAGAAAAATTGGGTTGTGTCTTGGGCAGGTCAAAAACAACTCCTCCTCAACCTTTGATCTTGTTATAACTATTAAAATTAGTGTTGTGAGGAGATCTACCAAGGGTTGAGAGATGATTGTGAGATTTTTTTTCTGAATGCATCTTCTAAAAAGACCAAAACAATAAATGTGGGGATTGATGAAATGTGAATCATATGGAGATATCTATGTAGGGAGCTTATGGGTTGACTTATGTGAATGAATAAGTGAGAGGGTCTTGAAATATTATTGCAAAAGAGGTAGGGCACATTCAGTGCACAAAATTATTTTAGATGAATAATGTTAAAATAACCTATATTTATTGGATAGACAATTCAAATTATAGCAAGGAATGGTTTTTACACACACACATAGAGAGTTAAGGTAATGGTTAAATTTTTATTTCCTTTCTCAATTTGGTGTCATGAATCTCTATGAATTTTATTGTGATATGATTTTTGAGACATCATTTTCATTTTCACTAGGAAGAAATCTTTGGTGTGGTTTTTGTGTTGATCACATTCCATTAATGAATTTAAATTTCCATAAATGTTAAATCTTCATCATGTTGGGAATATATACATGCATCCTTTTTGGGATATGTTTCTTTTCCTAGGAGTGAAAATGTTTTGGTGTGGGGGTGTGATCGTATAGTGATTCACTATTCAAATCCACCCCTACACTACTATTTTAAACTAGTATTGTAATGAATATTCCAAATATAATAATAAATTTCACTTTATTTTTGAATTAATGAATTAATTTTTATCACTATTTAGTAGGTAAATTTTACTTGTTTTGATGTTTACAATGCAGGAGAAGGGTATTTGGAGAGCCCGTTATGCAATTCAAGAAAAATAGGCCAAACTGCACGAGATCCCAAGCATGCATGTGGACAATTATTTGTAATATGGATAATATGTTCATCCAATTAGGCTAAAATGGGTTTATGATTTCAAAAAAAATGTGGGATGCATTTATATAGAAAATCATTGAGCCCAATTCATCCACTTCGAGGCCCAAAATAGGCCCATAATGTGAAGAATGTTTGGGTGGGTCAAATTGGACCAACCTTCTGTATATGGGCCATAACTCATGGATGAAATATCTGATTGGTCTGATTCCACCATCCATGGATACCTAAATTGAATACTCGACTCTCCTCCGAATTTCAATTTATTTTAATGCGTTTGGATCAGTCAACCAGCTAGATAAAAATGGAGTAAAGCATATGCCTTGAATAGGTACCTAGACCTTGAGATACTTGACCACTTTATATGGAAATATTAAAGTAAATTCCCATTAAATCACTCCTCTCCCGTCATTATCTGTGTGGAATGAACATGGGTGATGGTTAGTTGAATTGGAGATATCTCTTCATCCATTCTAGTTCTCCACTCCCTCATGTACTTCTCAACCTATTAGTGATCAATTCAGGGGGGGTTCCATATTGTAATCCAAAGCTCCACACTTGTAATATTTGTAAGGTAATTGATTTCCATGTTTTTTGTCAATTTTTCTTCATTTCAACCTTCTTAATTTTTATTATTATTATATGATCAAATACAAATCTATGTAACAACAATCCTCATGATTCCATGCATAACCTGGATCTTGTGATTATTTGAGTGTTGTTACCTCGTTTCTCACCCTTCCCCTCTCATGAGTGTCCAAATGCATTATTCCAGTTGATAAACTCCAGGACCTTGATCCCATGAATATTCAAGTTCTTTTCTTGTGGAATATTTTTATCATTGACAGAAATATGGTTATCTTATCATGTTGTTTATGTGATACCATGATTGAGTTCCATTTTTTACATCGATTCATGTTTGTTGATTTTTGAGCAGTTGACGATAATCAATATAGTTGATACATCAAATCATTGGTGGTAACCTAGTAAGAAATTACATACCATTAATGGATTCAGTATTTATAAAATCAAGTAATTAACGATCCTTCCATTTCCATTGAGATCAATGATGGATTGAGAATCAAGGGACACATACTCGGGTTGATCACGAATTTTCCAAAAGGTTTCCCTTAGTAGTAATATGCCTTCAATTTCTATTCTTAAAGAAAAAAACCTTGTTTTATAAAACCAAATTACACTTTTAGTTTGTTTATTAGAACCTTAATTTGTAATTAATTATGTATGGCTCCTTCGAGTGATGACCTAGGTTATCTACTATACTACATAAATTCTAGTTAAAAATAAACATCTAATTTGACGTTCTTGACAATACAACCTATAAAAGACATTTAAATAGGTTCATTAGACTAGGAAGTGTTTGGTTATTGTGTAGAGTACGAAGAAATAATATGTTTTCTATTAGAGATGTCCTCTGGAATTCAAGGTTGGTCATTATGTTTTCTTTTAGGCTTTCCCTAGGTTGGGACAATGTCAAATCATGAAATTGGGAATGGTAGTGCCCAGGTTTGTCAGGATGTTTGAAATAGTGGAAATGGTCACTCTAGTGGCTTATTGTTTGGCCTTTCTATAATGAGAATGTTCCATTCTTGTTGTGTTCAACATTTTTAATCTATAAATATATCATATAGATCATTACCATGTGATAGAAGTAGTAGTCATCAATATTTGTGCTGATGCATCCATTTATGAAAAAATTATACGGGTTGTGGATCGTAGTGTGAAATGTCTTCATGGTTATACTATACCATTGATTTGAGTGTATTGGAAGAATGTAAAAGTTTAGGAAGAAACATGGGATAAGGAGTCTGATTTGTGAAGACAGTGGATATACTTATTAGCTGAGACCTCAGAGTGATGCTTGGGGATGAGCTATAATAATGTGGGGAGGTTGTTAGATGACTTATTAATTCAGATACATTTCATTCTAGGTTTTTCATTTCATCCTTTGTTTTCATGACTTTTTCAGGTGTAGAATGTATTTCCTGGGGGAAATGACCTAAATTTTGGGGATGTGTGGTTGTTTAATTAATGTATTCTGGGTATATATGGGATTAAGTGTTTAAAAGGATTCTTGGTAAATTGACCTGATTTAAAGGATGTTATGAGAGTTAATGGGAAAAAAGTGATGAACACACAATTAAATAACAATTACATTTCATGTAATGTGATTAACCATCATAAAATTTTCATGGATTTTAAAAAACTAAATATGAGTTTATGGATTTTCTTAAAGAATACCATTGAGAACATTAATAATATGTGTAACTATATTACAAAATATTTCAATTTTCATCCTCTTATTCTAAACATTATTTGTAGGATATTTTATTTATAAATACACTACATATTTTTTCCTCTCATCCAACGATGACCCTCTAGGTGATTTTAGAGTTCCAAAGAACATTCCAAACATCCCATTCACAAGATAAATCCCTAATAAGTCCTTTTAGATCTATTTCTTCCTTCATCCCTTTGGTTCTCCAACCCTCTAGGTGAAATAATTTACCTAATTGCATTTTTTGTTTTTATATTGATCAAGAATTAATCTATTAACCCCTTCACAATCATCTGTACTATCATTGTCATGGGGTTTGGACATAGAAAGTTATGTTAGATCATCGGTATTAGGTAGGGGTTCAAATTATAAACACTATGGAATAAAAATTCCAAGTTTATGAAATATCATTTATGTTCCCTTATTGTGTTCTCCCAAATTCATTAAATAATTCATTGACATTATCCCATTTTTTCATTTGGTTTCCAATGGATTTATAATTGGTTAATGGATTAAATTATGTTTAGTATGACATGAGAGCTATGGTCATTTCCTATTATAGAATCCCTATTTTAAGGAATATGTATTATAATAAGAATTTAGTATCAATTGGGAAGTGAATTTCATGTAGAATTTGAAATAATAATGTTAATTCACATAATTAACCACTGAGATATATGAAGTGATATTGTGATATCTATGTTCTTTGGCATGGATATTGTTCCACACAAAGATGCTTATATAATTTCCTTGGCCCATGAAATTGCATAAGAATATGATTTAATTCTTATAGTGAGTAGAATCATCCCATTCCCCATGCTCTAATTATTATAGGGCTTTCACTCAGAAATGTTGTAATGCATATAGGGCTTTAACCCGAAGATGATGTAATCCTTAAAAGGATTTATCCACGATTTCTTATGGTTGGCAGTGTTATAAGTCCCGATCAGAGTTATTCGATCATTGCTATGATGTGTGTTATTTTCCTTGGTTATATTGATATGTTTAGCATGGTCATAAAACATTGTCAATGTTATTCTAACATGGTGTCGAAGAAGGTTGGTTTGATATTTTATTAATTGTTGAATTTATTTAATATAGTTTTTTATTCCTTTATTGTAGAAACTTCTTATTAGGATGGTTTTATTTAGACACAGTGGTTTTGGCCATATGAGTTCTTCTCATAGACTTCTCTGGACACCGATTGGAACTAGAGTAGATTTCATGAATGTAGTTTTTTGCGAGGACAAGGGAAAATACATTTGTTTTTTTATATATTTTATTGGGATGGTTTTTGTAGATGGGGCCAACATGGGACTTGTGACCCAGGACGTTGAGTCTTTTATTTGAGTAAACTACCTTTTTCTTTTATCGTTCTAGCTTGAAATTAAATTACATTCCATCACATAATTACATTATTTTTTTATTATTGTAGGATTATTCAGTTGGTTATTATTGTTTTCTTCCCCTAGTTTCTTTAATTTGGTTATTTTTTTATATTATAATTTTTCTACTCCTACAACACATAAACCTAGGAGTATAGTCTCCCCACTATATTATTCACACCCCGCTACTAGTCAGCGGACTCTATCATATGGGTAGGCACTTCTGAGGTCCCATAACAAGCACATTCCTTCTATGTGTGGGAGTGCAAAATTAGGGGATGTTATACTAGGTTCCTTTAAGGAAGAGCTACATCAACTTATATCATACTGTTAGAGTTGTAATTTCACGGAACCCACTCGCTCTATCATTTACGAAAATTGAAATATATGTTTATATAATTCCAATCATACATGGACATATCCAAATAAATGTCCATGGGGATATAAGTAATTTGTTCTAATCATATTTTCCAAATGTTAACTAAACATATCCTACCTACTATAGCTACAACGATCTAGACTATTTAAATGGTAATTATATTATAAACAGTTTTGTTTTTTATTATATTAGAAAATTATTAAACACACATATCATATAGATTATTGAATTAAACATTATTATATTAAATAATATCATTACAATAGTAATCTATAAACCCAATATAAATAAGAAAATTTCAAATGAAAAAATATATAAAATATAAAACATTAAAATAGGGGAAAATGGTTTCCCAAATCAACTAAAATCATCTCCCCCATGGTGAACACTACAGAAATGAATCAAAATTTTTATAAACCGAACATCATCTAAAAGAATGAAAATGTATAAACATTGGAGTAATTGTAATGAAAATTTAGGGAAGGAATGAAGTAGTATATATATGAGGTAATGTGTTAATTGGAATAGTGTTGTAATAGGTAGAATCGTTGTAAACACCCGACCCTATACGCCAATAGTCGGTGCATTATTGTATTACATTGGCATGAATTACAATGAATCAAATCTTGAAATACCTGTTAGTCTAGTAGTCATCCAGATTACATTGATGAATCCCATATTACATTGGGGAGTAGAAAATAAAACATAAAACATAATAAAATGGATTAAACTATATTCTTGAAAATTTATTCATATATTTCTACTTCATATCCTGGGGGGAAGGATAAAAGATAAGAGTGATCTCAAATGCTCGTTAAGGGTAAGTACAATGGAAGAAATAATGAATCAATGAGAATAGTCATCATGGAAAGGTAAATAACTAAGAAGACATTCCATATAAATATATGGATAGGGAGTAATTTGCATGGAATGGTAGATAACTAAAAACATCACAAATATTTAATTATCTAAGAATGGAAGTCATCCATATAAATGTCAGTGAACAAATATCTTTGAAAAATAATAATAACTGGAATCTCAATGAAGGTAGTGCTTAAGTATTGAATATCGTGTTTCTTAGGAGCATGACAACTTTATCATCAAGATATATTCCCAAGACAATTTAAAATATTCATAAAATGATTATTTATTTTTAAATACTAAAATATTAATTCTCAAAGGGTTTTTTTTGTAATTTTCAGAAATAAATAAATTTTTATGTGAAAATAAAAAAATAAGGTTTTCACATAACTAATTTAAATTAAATTACCTAATTCATGATGTAATATTTTCTAATAATATCTAAACCATGAGGGTTAAAAACATTAATTTAATTTAATAAATTAGTCAATAAAATATAAAAACCAAATTTTTCAATCCTAAAAATAATTTCCCAAAAAATATCTCAAATGTAGTCTCTTAAAATAGTTTTTTCACACTTTCATTTTTAATAAACTAATTTAATTAGAATTATAACATTTTTTATTTTCCTAAAGACATTATATTATAGTTATACTTGGTTTATATTTTAAAAAATTTACTATTCTGTATTTTACCTTTGATATAATATTTTATATAATATTTTATTCTAACAATACCCTTCTCATAATGTATAAATAACCCCTCTCAAACCTCGTGGATAACAAATCCTATTTGACATAAAAAATCCACATCACGAAAAAAATCCCTCTCAATACACTTGGAATGCCTTAGTACATTCTAGAGTAAAAAAAATCCAAACATCAAGCGATTTTTAGGTTTATACAATAGAAACTATACCAAGGAATGAGTATTTTTCAATCACATCTTCTATCTATTTCTTCTTGTCATTATTATTTTTAATTCAAATTAAAAAAATATTCTAAAATTAATTAGGAATTATTTTAAATTTATATTAATGATACTAACCTACTACATGTATCATATTTATAAAATATATAAATTTCAAAAATCATTTTCCCCCTCTTTTGATAATGTCACGTCAATTGTTTGTTAATCACTAATGAGGATATTAATAATGATTTTCTTATCACCAAAACTATTAATATTTAGGATAAATTTTTAATATTATAAAATGTATAAATATATCATTTTTAATATTTTCTAATTAATTTACAAATTTAAATATTACCTCAAAAAAATATGGGACATCGAATAAAAATAGAAAAATTTGTTACATATTTTTTTCAAAATAATTATCAATTAACAAATATTTTCATAAATTAGAGTAAAATAATTATAGTGTATAACTATTAGAAAAGATGAGGATATTTCACTTCTGTAACAATGTTCAAATCATCCAAAATTTTATATTCTAGAGGATCAAAAGAGACGAAATAGAAAGGATTTACGGTAAAGGGATTTTCAAACCCAAGTCCTTTTATATGGGTTATCCCTATTACAATACATATTCATTAGGGTTATTACTCTAATATTTCATAGATATAATTTTACTATAATTAAATTTTAATTTTTGGAATATATATTTTTCCAACGTAATTATTAATCCAAATACAATGATTTTCCAAAGGTATATTCTTTCCCAGACAGATGTTTTTTCACTCATTAATTGATTCTTCATCATAAAAAAGATTAGATTTATGATAAATTTTATTTTAAATATTAATTCAGGATACCCAAAATTATTAATCATTTCATTTTAATGAAATCCTATCAAAATCTATTCCATTACATGAGTTATTTCATTGTTATGATTGTTATATGTTCTATGTGGAATAAATTTTTATGTAAATATTATGATATAATTGTTGGGAATATAATTATATAACCCCTAGTGAATTGGGTAATGTAATGTATCTTAGGTGATGATGTGTATTATGAAATATCATGGTTCATTATCTGATAAAAATTATGATTTCATAATTATGCACATATGTTTTTTTGAATGTGATGGTGGCTTTATTCACATATATATGTGAAATTTTACCACTATGACATGTTGTTTAATTTTTTTCAAATGAAAAAATCCATTCCATTTTCAACTTCCTTTCTCATGCAATTATCAGAAATCCCATTTTTATGATATTATATTGATTATTATTCTCAAATTTATACTACGAATTATTTCCTATTATTTCTGTTGTTTTATCCCTTTAGTTACATATATTTTTTCTCACCCCTTTATTTTATATATATCATCAGGTGACTACATGCAATAAGGAAAAATTGAGAAATTTTAAGCACACAATGATAAATGATTTTATTATTCTTTATATTTTATTATTTATAAGTGATGTATGGCCTTAAAGATCCCAATATACATATCCTTCTAATCATTTAATGTGTATCTATTATGTTGTTTATCACTAAAATTGATTATATATTCATATATGATAAATATGGACCAATAAAGTTGGTATTAGGGGAATGATATAGTTAATTTGGTAAACAGGAAACCTTAGTCTCAACTGTAATTATATTTCTATGTATATGTATACATACCAGTGGATTTGTATTATAAAAATCATAATTATAGGAATCCCATAAGATAATATTTTAGAGTTTATTTTCACATATGAAAAATTTATTTATTCTTTTCTGACATCTATTTTGTCTTAATTTTTTTATTAATATATTGGTAGATCAAGAATTAATTAATGTAAATGGTCAAATTTATTCTTAATATTGACACATTAATATATAAATTTTATTTTAAATGGAGTTATATACATTCGTTTATGTCATGAATGTTTTTTAGGACTACTGAATAGAATCCCCGAAAACATGGAATATACATTTCAATAAAAACAAATACATGTGATATAATTGAAAACCTAGTGTTATATTATATTTTAAGAATATTTGGTGTTACTATTTATGTGAATATTGTAGTCTATAACTTTTTTGATTTATATGTTTTACTAGGAATCATTGGATATAATTATATAGAGTATATATCTGCTATTGGAAGAAACAAATCTATTTTAATTATCATACTATCCCAGGATAATCTACCAATTCAAGGAATATCATGAAAATAATTTTTAAAATCCATCAATGGTTTGGGTAGAAATACCCTGTGAAGAAAAATACCTTTTCCAAATGCTTGAGTCAATGTAAAGAATCGCCATTGAAAATGTCCATTTTAGGCAATACACTAATGTTTTTCACAAATAGTTTCTTAATCATCCCACAAATAATGAGGTATAGTTCTCAATAGAACATATACTTATAGCCACTCCATTCTCTAAAATTCTGTAGAAGCATTCCCCAGTTGAACCGGATGAGTTAAAGAACTTATTGGAGATAATTTTTCCAATGGTCTGATACTAAATAGTGCATCACCTTGGGGTACGCAAGTCTTTTTTATAAAAAAAAAATATTGTTCAAGGAAACTCTGTATTGATTATATGGAGTTTAAAACTATCACAATAAAGAAACTTGTATCCCATATAAAGTATTTATAAATTGTACAGTCAACTATGAGAAGCTCAATACATCTCGATGGTGGATCTTTGTTCTGGGTATCGTTAGCTGATTCAGAATATGGAATATATTCAAAAGGAAACAAATCCACTAAAGTTATTGGCAGTATTATTTTCTATTTATTTTCTTCAGACATACTTATGCACCTATATTTTTCATGTATACTATTTATAGAGTATTTTGAAACTACATTGAAGAAATTTATATTCATTTTTATTAACTATATTCTCATTTACTCTATGATTAACGTGGAACATGAAGAGTATCTATGGAGTGTTATAGTGATATTATGGAATGGAAAATGTATGATATTTTTAGAAAGTGTGACATTTGGATGAAGAAAGACACATTCATGGGGAACATGATCACAAGTGGTAAATTTTTTGTGGCATTTTTTCCATTATATTTTTAATGATTTCCTTCTTTTCCCATTCTTCAAAAGATATATTTTTTATATAAATAAATTTTCCCTTTCCTTCCTCTTGTATAAAAATCCAATAATTGAATATGGCTATGTGATGTACAATGATGATAGGATAAAATTATTGGGTTGTTTAATCATGTGTAATGATAAATTGACAAACTATTCCAAATGAATTTTGAATATACATGACAATAAATAAATGATTCATGATTTAGAGTTATCAATAGTGATATTATTCTTGATGATGTATAAGAACTACCTCTACTGAAATAAGTATAAAAGATATACCAATCACAAGTGCATGATGTATATATTCACATAAAAGGATCTCATCATGTGTAAAATGAGATGGTTAGAGTTAATCAAGGACTACAATTTCTCTATTCCCTATCATATGGGACATGACAATAAGGTTTATAATGATCTTAGTATAAAAAACCTACTACTCCTTCCAGGATTTAGATTAAGAAAAACTTTATCATATGGATATGCATAAGATGGATCATGAAATCATAAAAGAGGCTAATACATTCTACCATTCCCAAATGATTTCCCTTCCATCTATTTAAGAAATGACCAAGGTGGAAGAAATGGATGATATAGAGAAAAAATGGTGAAAGAAGTTAAGGGAAGCATTATGAATTCCATATTGATAATGACAGTATGATTCTATTTTGAAAAACTCATTGTCTTACTTTATCACCTGAAAAAATTATTTATTGGATAATGTAAATAGAAAATCATTCCTTATATATACAAGAAGTACCAATAATATTTGTAAAAATTGAGAGCACTTTTGTGGGATAACATAAATAAGGGTATTTTATATATTATATCATTCTATTTGGTATGTCAGAAATTTAAACCAATGTGATGAAACACCAAGAGGATGATGTATCCATTATCTAAACTGTTGTGGAAAAGGGAGAACATCATCATTTAATTTTTCACTCCCCTCCCGTAGACATATAAAGTAAACAATGTGATATGGGTAGTGGTAGATCAATTCCCCAATTCTACCCACGTTAACTATATTTTGGAATATATACCTATTGACCAATATTCCTTGATATATGAAATAGAAGTTGTGATGTTTAATTGTGTTTTGTTTTCAATCATCCTTGATCATGATCCAAGGTTAACTTGTGAATTATGCATAGGACATAAACATGCTATGAACACTATATTTATTTTTATCACTTCCTATCAATCCTGGACTAATGGCCAATCTAATTGAACTATTCAGATGATCAAGGAGATGCGTAGATCCTAATCATTATAATTAAAAGGTGGATGGGATATATATCTCCCATTGGTTTAGTTATCATATAACAATAGCATCCACTCAAGTATTCGAATGGATCCATATGATTCTGTGTATTATAAGAGATTTAGAACTCCAAATTTTTTGGAAGAAGTTGGCCAAGGAATGAAACATTGTTCTGGTCTTGTGAAAGAGATGACATACAAGGTTTAAGACATTAAACAACATATAATGTATCCTCACTGTCAGAAAAAGTTCTTAATGAAAAACTATTGAAGGGATTTGGATTTTCAATTTGAGGAAAATATTCTCCATAAAATATCACCATTGAAAAGAGTCATGCAGTTTTGAATGAATGGGGATCTTGGCCCTAGTTTCATTTTCAATTTTGGGATCCTTGATCATATAGGAGATGTGGACTACTATATTTCTCTTAAACCACATATGGATCAGGTTCATGATGTTTTCCACATATCTCTACAATGACAGTACATACGTGGTCCCACACATAAACTAAATTAGGAGGTGGTATGAAAAAACAACGACCTCTCATATGAGGAGCATCTGGTGAAGATGTTACGCTATAGAGATAATGTTCTATGAAACAATACATCCAATAATTTCAAAGTTATTTAGAGAACCATAACATTAAAGATGCGATATGGGAACCTTACAAAACAATAAAATATAAGTACCCTCACATATTCTCAAATAATAGTATATGTTGATGTTTTAGTGAAGAAATTTATAAAGGGGGAAGAATTTAATGACCCAGTCATTAAAAATGATAGTTTTATCATAAATAACTATTTTTTTGTTATATTATAAAAGTATTATATTTTTTGTGAAAATAGAGATTCCAAAAACTCTATAATTATTTAACAAAAATAATTACATTATCCTGATATAATACTAATGAAAGTGAAAAACATTAATATTGTAGAAATAATTTAAAATGAGAAGATATGAATCACCATAATCTACTAAATGATCCCCCCATAGATAACTCTATAGAAATGAAACAAAATAGTAGTAAACCAATAAAAATTATAAAATTAAAATATATAATCCAAGGAATTTATTTATTTAATATTGAGTGAATGTTGACAGTGGTATTTTTTGGATGTAATTTTATTATTGGAACATTATTGTGACCATTGAGATAGTAACCTCAATATTGGGAATTGTAACCTGCCCATTGAGAATGGTAACATGATTATTAAGAATAGTAATTTATCATAAAAATAATAATCGTATTATAAATAATATTTATCGTGACTAATATTTTATAACATAATTATTAAAATTATGAAAACAAATCCCATGATTAAAATACTCAAAGAATATATATGTACATTTTAAATAAACTATTTTTTAATATATTTTATGAAAATATTATTTTTTAAACTAATAAATAAAAATTAACTATGTTATAAATGTATTTTGATAAAATAAATATCATTTTTAAAATTTCCATGTGCAAAAATAAAAAGCATTGTTTTTTTGAAAATATCTTGAAATGCGTGAATTTTCAGGTGAATAGTAAAAATACGGGTTTTCACATAACCAATATATGTAAAATTATGCCATTCATAGTGTAATAATGACCTAATAATTTAGATAAGATGAGCTTCATCCAAAAATAATAATTTAATAAATGATTCCAAAAAATAAAATAAAAAAAATTCCATACATAGAAATTATTTTACAAAATTGAAATTCAAAAGTGATTCCTTTTTTCTAATTTACGTTTATGTAAATAATGTGAATTAGAGTTTCAAATATATTTTCATGCCCTAAAAAATTATACTATATTTATATATGATTTATATTTTCCCAAATTCACTATTACAAGTATTTCCATTGATATTGTATTTTATTTTATATTTTATTCAATGAATAATCATTTTCTCAAGTATAAATAACCCTTACAACACCTTAGAATGATACACATCCCTACCTTTAAAAAGAAAATGATCA
The DNA here is from genome assembly GCA_963277665.1 of Viscum album. NCBI lineage: Eukaryota > Viridiplantae > Streptophyta > Magnoliopsida > Santalales > Viscaceae > Viscum > Viscum album. The sequence goes on along the minus strand of OY728143.1, from coordinate 1,058,835,395 downwards.
ACTCAAATCCTCCCTTTGAAGACCCTAAGAATATTTTGGTTCATTTTGGATTAATCCATCTCCATAAATTAAGGTATTTTCTGGGTTTACAAGAGAAGAAACATTGAGGAAAGAGTTAGTTTCTATCAACTCTTGTCTATTTTTATTCTTCCATATCTTTTTTCTCCAATTCCAATCGAAACAAAATCTTAAAAATTTAATTAAAAAAATTATACAGATTATAATATTTATTTTGACTGAAATTAAGTATCATATTTATGACATATATAAATTTTAACCATCAATTTGACACTCTTTCAAAAATGTCACATAAATAGCCGGTTAATCTTCAATGAGGGCATTTACAAAAATTATATAATAAAAAAACCGATAATAGGATTAAATAAATTTTTAATCATATATAAATGTATATTTATTTATCTATGTGTGTGTTTTACTTTTATTAAACTAATTCTAATAATTAATAAATTTCCTCAAACAAGTACCGACTGGAAAACGAAGTGGTAAAATTAAATAAAAACACGATATCAAAAAATTGAAATTAATAAAAATATAAAGTAGATTAAAATAATTTTAATGGATAAATTGTTGAATAAATTAATGAAATTTGATTTTGGAACTATGTTTTAATAATTAAATGTTTATTAATTTGGAGGTGGAAAAGAGAAAAAATAACACTTGATTTATGGTAAATGGACTCTTGAAACCCAACTCCTTTTCTTTGGGTTATCTCTCTTTAATGACATCATCAGAATATATATTTCTGTAATATTCCAATGATATAATTTAAAAAAAATAATTTTCATTTTAAGGGATTTAGATTTTTACACATTTACTTTTAATCCAAATACAATTATTTTCCAAAAGGAAATTCTTTCCTAAAGTAATCTTTCACTTATCTTAAGTTGTTTCTTCTTCACTAAATAATAATTATGTTTAGAGAAATATATTTTTACATGTACAATTATTAACCCCATATATATTCATTAAATTATTAATTAATATATTCTTATCAAAATACATTTATTTCCAAGGTTTAATTCATGATTATAAATAGTATATTTTCTATGTGGGATGACTGATTATGTAAAAATGATAACGTTACGTGTTGACCCAGAATTATATACCTCCCCCACCATTTCATAGGGTAATGTTATTTTTCTCATGATACAATATCTATTATTTGTGAAATAAAAGATATATTTGTTCAAAGAATTTATGTTATAATTTTTCACATCTCTTATGTTTTAACATGATGCTATCTTCATTAAAAACTAGGTGTGAAACTTTTCACTATGACAGGATGTTAAATTATTAACCATATTCCACATGACATGAAATTTTCAAATGGCTTCCTAGTCCTAGGGATTATTATCCCATGATTATGACATGATTATGATCATTATGCTTACCCATGTAATATTGATTTATGTCTTTTATTTTATCAATGTTATCATTCCCCATAATGGGAATTTACGTCACCCTTTAATTTATGTATATACTCAAATGAATACATTCTCTAAAGAGAAAAATAGATATTTTATGTGGATAAAGAATAAGAACATTAGTAATTTTTATTTTTTATTAGGTATATGTTATGTATAGTCTTAATTTTCCCAAGGTACTAAACCTATATATCCTCTAATATATAACTAATATGTGACTTATATTTAATTTTTTTAATATATATGTTTGAAAAAATTAGTATCTATAATAAAAAACCAAGATTTTAATTCATTTACATTACATTTTTTTATATGACCATTCAATACATTATAAAAAATCAGCCTTAGGATCATAAAGTTATAGTGCATATGAAAACAAGGGAACATAAAAAACATGTTTTTATATGACCTGTATCATCCACCAGTATTTTATAAAAAAATATTACCCTTATTAAAAATATTATCCAAAAACATTAGTCATAACCTAAGTAAAATAAATATATCAATGTGTGGTCTTTGAGTATCAGTAATTGAAAATAATGGAGACACATTATCATAAAATTATAATAATTTCACCAGAACATTAGAAAACATATAAAAAACATACCCTATATATCAATGATAAAAATATTATGACATGGAATAATGTTTCCCATTTTATAACACATGAATCATAATGAAATCAAAGAGTAGAATACATGGGACCAAAATATTATTAGAATACATAGAATTATGGTATACATATATGTATATAAAATAATTTCAATAGTAGTCATGGCTTGTAGACAAATTTATCATAGTTGATTGGGATCACTCCATAAACCATAATAGTATTTAAGGTGCACTCCCAATACCGTCATAAAGAGAAAATGTCCCTTATTTAACTAGTTTTACTCCCCAATATAGTCTTGTTTATCTCATAAGATATTAATCATGACCCAATCCATTGGATGGAGCTATATCTGCAACACATCACATAATTAAAATCCAATTTATTTGTAAAAAAGATCACAAAACATTTATCATATCATAACCCAAGAAATAAAATTTTTTCACACACATTTATTATGGTCCTAACATATGGAAAAGCAATAGGTTTCATAATAATATCATTATTTCATCATAATATAACTTTTGAAGTGATTTAGGTTTCATAACAATTTCATCATGGTGAAACTAGTGGAAGCGAAATTGGTTTTATAAAATAATTCCATCATATGGAGACACATTCAAATAAATAATAATACTTGTATCCTGGAATCATATAACCATTAGGGAAATGGTAACATCCTCCTATGTCATCATATATGGAAAATTATTTTGAAAACACAGTTAAATTATTTCATGATGAAAATATCCATCGAAAATTGAAAAAAAATATTTTAAAACATAAAATGTTTTCAAAATAATTATCTTTGAAAAAAACATTGAATATTATAAATGAAGCTTCGAACCACTGATTGGTCCTGATGTTGTAAAATTATATTCATGTTTTAATCACTAAAGTGAATATTCCTTTCATATTTTAGATAATAGATAAATTGTACTGTTTTTTAAAATAGAATGAAGATAATATTTTGTAAATTTCTTTTAAAAAATTAAACCTGTCTAATAATTTATTTAAAAAATATGTTTGAAAAGAATTTTACAAACCATGGTTTTTTTATTGAAAATGAATTTTCGACTAAACATAGAATTGAATATATTTTTAATATAACTAGTACTCGCCCGTGCTATTGCACGATGTATTCAATTAATAGTTTTTCTTCTAATAAGATATTAATATTTAGAAATGTTAAGAAGAAAACATATGTTGAATAAATTATAATTAGAAAGTAATTTTCTCTGATAATGGAATAAGAGGGCATAGAAGATGAATACATCATATAAGTAGTTGACAAAAATATCAGAGAAAAAGATGTAATAGAGAACCCTATTGAATAAAATAAATACATGAAGATCTATATTCAACAACATATTCATAATACTTAACATCTAATTGAATATAAAATAGATGAAGAAAAATTGAATCTGGTTGTTACTTCAGTAAATGTAGAGACTTCTATCCACTCAATTCATTGGAGTTAGAACGTTGACCTCAAAAAATGATCCCGACATGAATTATTATCATTAGGTTACTAAAACCCAAAAGCAATATTAACCTCCAGTTGTTGGAGTATATGAGGTTTTGGTATGCTTCCATACTACGTACTTGTGGTTGTTGCTTGCAACCGCCCACTCCTGACCATCTAGACACAACGCCCCATCTCCCATCTTCATGGAAACCTTCTTCAGAATAAAATAATTTAAATAAATGGTAAAAATAGACATCTTCAATTAGAAATTCAGATAATAAAATTTTATGGGGGCACTTAGTATAAAGGTCAAGTTCAATAAGTTTTTTTTGATTAGTTTTCTAAATTGGAACAACATTCTTAGTGGGCTGCATCAACTAAGGAGATATTTACCTGAATAGTCTCACAAATTTCCATTACAAAGAGCAGTAAATCACATCTTGGATAAGAGGTGGGTGGAGTGTTGTCCACATATTTTCCTACCCATAAAATAGAAATAAAATGTTATTAAATAATAAAATATGTAAAGGAAAGAAAATAAATTAAAAGGGAAAAGATTTGTTGGGTTGAAAACACCATAAAGAAAATTAGAGGAGCATACCCACTAAAATGAAGATGTTCCCGGGGACAGATGAAAACCCATTCAATGATTCATGTTTTTAACACCCAATTTCCAAAATTCAGGGAACTTTAGGAACACAAGGAGAATTGATACAAGAAAAAGGCAGGCCATCGTGGTGATGGAAATTTAATAAAATACAACCTTTCTCCGCATGCATAGCTATAGATTGTGGCGCATTATAAGGCCATCAAGGTAATGCAGTAGTACAGTTCGCCAACACTGAAGATTATTGTGGTCTCAAAAAATATCAAGGTTCCAGTGTAGTGGATGATGTAGGAAAAAGTAACCAGTATATGAGCTACTTGATGTAGGTTCTCAGAACAGATCCAGGTTCCAAGAAAATATCCAGGTTCTAGGTTCGGAGAACAAATCCAGGTTCCCCGACACTACAATTGATTCTGGTCTCACATATGAGCAGCTAGATGTAGTAATCCACCTCGATGATCATAAGTACAGATGCATGTAGCAGAAAAAGTAACCAACATATCCTCTAATTCCTAAATTCAGTTGAACCCATATATGAAGATTCAGTTTCTCATTCAGAATAAAATAAATGATGTCTATGTATTGAGAGGGGGAGATTATATGTTCTGTTAGCTCTAAATATGAACTACATTAATTCAATATCAATCATCATGGAAACCAACAGAGGACATATTTACCTACTAAGTGTCTCAAACGCAGAGATGAGTTAATGAAATCTTGGAAATAAGCGACATGATACCTTCACATTTAAAATATTGTAGAGAAATGTGCAGATTAAAACGAAAATGTATGGCTTACACTTTCAAGAGGAAGATGGAAACTATCATTTACATTGAATTCTATGTAAGCACAGTTACCTTGATGTATATTTCTGCTTCCAGCAATATAATTATTTGATCGTCAACAGGTTCTGGACTTGGTGTCCTGCTATAATGCTGACCAGTAAACAGGAAAAAAATATTAAATAGTGACTAAACTCCTTATGTGTGTCAGTATTACTGTAGGTTAGCGCATTTGTGAAGGCATTGTCTTCACTCAGACTAGCAGTGTTAAACAAACACATCAACTCTGGGTTCACTGGATCTGGGATAATGAGGATACAGAGACTTACCAGTCATGAAGTCATTTAATCTTTCCCTACAGATGGGATGAGGAAAATAGTACAGAGAAACTTAAAACATGTTTCGAAGATAACAAAAGCAAGCCCTGGAAGCAGTCTATGAGCAAACATGTCCCTCAAAGAGAAAATATATAAAGGATTTAGAAAACTATGAAAAAAATCAAAATAACTGTGAAAAAGCATTAGAATAATAGTTGGGTAAACTCTAATGTATATAACTATTTGAAACCAAAAATAAACACTATTTATTCTAGTAAAACAATCTTATTTCTTATTTAAAAGAAAGTAATTCTCTTGAAAAATACTGTGAAACATGCAAACCACATAACTTGGAGATTTTTCATTGATAGAAATCAACAGGTCATCGAATGGAACAACTTAGTAGCTCCCCTACACATCCCTTTAGTCTCTTGTTGAGCTCTGTTCATATTATCTCTCATCACCTAAAATAAGGAAGTTATAATAGAATGACAATATTGTATTCTGGTATCAAAATGCTGTAAAACATCATTCAAAATAGTTGAAAATAAAAATTTTGAATTTTTTTTGTCATTTAGAAAATGACTAAATCTGTATAACTCACAAATTAAAATGGTGTTTATTCTATTAATCAATGGTGTTTATTACATTCACTACTACCTAAATCAGTTATGTATAGTGCACAAATCACATGAGTTGCATTAAATTATAGTGAACAATGTTGCTATAACAAAATTCTGATACAAAATAATATAAATATTTCAATATACTGCTATGAATAAAAGCATATATTATTAGACAACTAATCAAACTATTTTTCATGTTAAAATTCTCAATAACATACCTAGAAATGTGAACCATCAACCATTTATTAACATTTGTTTCGTAATGAAACATAGGGTCCCTGAAAGGTATGTTAGAACAACCTGGAAAAAAGGAATCCCTTTGAACATGTTAAAATGTAAAAGGTATTGTGAACACATCAATCAATGATGAAAAGTATGAGTATATTCTAAAATGAATTATAATTTCTTACAACTATGATTTGAATATCATTCCTTTGTGGGAACCTACCATCAACATTCAGAATTTACTTTTTCGATTTGAATAAAAATAATTTTAGTACAAAACATAATGTGCAGAATGGATATTAATGGAATTCTATTTAAATGAATGGAGAATCAATTCTGGGAAGCATGAGTACATGTAGTGAGAAATGGAGGATCAATGAGACTAAAGGATGGTGCATGGGGAAATTATTTGATTTATTATTCTTGGTTAAGAGCTAAATTTTAAAATGTTATGTAGAATACATAAATATGTTCCTAATTTAATCTATATGTAAATACCATCCATATAGGTGGCTGGTTTGGAAGCATTGAGATGGTTAATACATTTTATAAAAAGTGATTCATGTATCTGAACATATACATGCATAATATTTGTATTTTTCATGTACATAATAACTATTGAAATAAAAACCGGGTAAACATGAATGTGTGGAGTGGATATGAAATACATATTGCAAACTAAAAAACTGTGCAAAAAACTATGTATCGAATTAGAATAATAGCTGGGTGAAATTGACTATATGTAACTATGTGAAACCAAATATAATCTCTATTGATTCTAATACAACAATCATATTTCGTTTTTTAAAGAAAGTAAATCTCTTGGTTGACAAATACTGTGAAACATACAAACCACATAACTTGATGATTTTTCAGTGATAGAAATCAAGTGGTCATCGAATGGAACACCTTAGTAGCTCCCCCACACCTCCCATCTGTCTCTTGTTGAGCTCGGCTCATATTATCTCTCATCACCTAAAATAAAAAAATTGAGGAGAATCAATGAATTAAGATAATATAATAATGGAATGTAGTGTTCATTTGTTTGGAAAAACCAATGCAACCAAAAAACTATCGAGTAAACAATATATAATATAATTAGTAACTGCGAAAAAATATTACACAATGCATGTAATGTAACACCTATATAAAAATAATTAACAGATAGTATATACAATCTACATGAGAGAGAAATAAATATATTGTCCAATTAACAAAGTAAGATTGGAATACCTAAACTACAACTCATTTTTAAGTGGTGGGAAGAATCAAGGATTTAGGATTTGACCACTTCAAGAAGGATTTCGAACATTAATGATAATTTGATCCATATAAGTAATATTATAATAGAATAACTAAATAAAAATATGAAACACTACAAACCAAAAAATAATGATGGAACCAAAATCATAGGAATAGGAAACACATACAGAAATTACAACAGACTAAAAGTGAAGATGATATTCAAATAGTGAATGGAAGTAGATATTTTTTAACTAAGCTGAATAACAGTGATTAGGGAGCACTATTTTGTCATTAAGAATATAAAATAGTAATGGACTTGTGCCTCACATCCAAGAAAAACGAAGTCAAAGAACTTTGGAGATGTAGATGATCAACGACTCTAGGGAAGAGAACAAAATCATTAAAAAGGTAATGAAGGATAATGAAAATCAATGGATGTTTATTGGTGAAGTTGATTTGTGAAATAGTAACATATATGACACGTGGCAAGCAAGGGTAACTAGGATTAGTATAGTTAGTAGAGTAGATAAACAGTTGATAATATAAGTAATACGTATATAATACCTCAAATTATCAACAACATTACCTGATTATTTCATTTCCTGGTATGCATCATCATATTCTCCCAGAAGATGGAACCATTAGTTTGGAGTACGCCACCTATACAGGGTGGTGTGATTACTCTGAAACATCATCCAGCTATAGCTCATTTGAATGTGAATGAGATGTAAGGATGGGTGTTTTTTTTGGTGATGTGGAACATTGTAGAGGTGACATGTCTAGGATGAGGTACCCAGCTTTAGACTATACAATAGATTAATAGATGATAGATTAGAGATGTAAATGTTGTCAACTATGAAAAAAGGGGATTTACAAATGAAGTATATAACCATACCATTAATATCGACTTCAAAATGAAAACTCATATTGTATGACGTTGTGTATGTGCTAATATATGTGGGTTTTCATTATATAAATCATTTTTGGGGTGGTGTGGAGTAGTAGGGACATAAAAAACAACTTACACAAAAAAATCTTCACTACAGATGAGGTATTGCATGTCACATGCCCAAGTAAGTAGAAGAAGTGAAAAAACATTAGATTAGAATAAATACAGTAAGATAGTAGGAGAAGTAAGAAAAAAATATACCACATGGTCATGCTTATACAAAATTGATGACAATGATAAAATGACTTTCTCACCTTTGGATCTCGGACCAAAATAGTTGTATGTTAATCCCTGTGAAAAACATGGTTTGAAAAATTAATACTATTTGTGAATAAGGAAACCACATCAATTTATAAATATAGAATTAGAAATGAAATCATTTCTTCAATAAAAAATTAACAGGAATTACTATTAACATTGCATTAAAAAACTGGAGATGCAGATAAAGGTAACCTAATAGAAACATGATAAAGAACTATGGAGATGATTTGAGTAGTTGAACGTTAAACATGAACTTGAAAATTAATTGAAGTCTGCATCCACCTCATAAATATCTAATACACCCTACAGAACATGTATGTGAATGTAATAAAACAACTACATTATTATTGAAACATACCTGCAGGAAAGCATAGATCTCAAGAAGTCTATAACTGAAAACCAAATGCAAATAATTTCATTCAGTAACAACACAAAACACAATCAAATATCTATTCATATATAAGCTCAAAAAAGTTCCATGAACAGAGAGTTAAATATATAAAAGTATGCCAAAACGAAAAACAAAACAATGGTCTAACAAAAAATCTACAACATGGTGCATATAGTTTGAAGAAATAGAATATACTTCACACAAAAATTGAAACTGGATGTGAACATACAGTTTGAAGAGTCACCGACGTTCGAAGCACCACCAGAATTTCAGTTCGAAGCCTAAATTGAAACCGAAACCTCAAAAGTGGAGACAAAAAATAATTTTCATTTAACCAAATCCAATTCATGAAACAACATACCTAATCGATGAAGACGAGCCGTCGGCATTTGAAGGCCTACCCGAGCTTGGATCTGACACCAATATTGCATTTCCAGGTTTAAGAAGAGCATTTTATTTAAACCCTTGTGCTCATAAATGAATCACATTGACGATGGGGAGGAGAGGGGGATGGGGAGGCAACTGGAATTGGGAGACTGAGATATGGATGGATGGGGGTAAAAGAGCCATAGCTGGACTAGCCAGAGGCGGACTTGGTGGAGTCCAAGCATCCCAAGCCGTAGTTAGAGTAGTCAGAGCAGCCTTACCTAGAGTATGTGTAGTTGGAGCAGCCGAATACGAAGGATATAGATTCAAAGGAGTCAGTGGAGGAGGAATTTGAGGCGGAGTAGCCTGACGATGAGTAGCCAGAGGCGGAATAGACGATGCGGCGGAGGGATCTAAGAGTAAACCCTACGAGTGGAGATAAAAGTTGAGAGCGAGAGGCGAGTAGAAATAGTAGGAGAGGGGAGAATTTTAGAGAGTGGGAGCGATAGATGGAGGCGGGATGCGGGATGCGGGATGCGGGAGGCAGAGAAATTATAAATAAATGAGATTAGGGGCGAAGTGGTGTACCAGAGAGAGGACACGTATGGAAAAGAATATGTGGAGGAATGTGAGACAGACACGTGGAAGTTGAGAAGCCAGAATTAGTAGATATATAGTAGATATTATTTTAAACTAATGAGATCATAATGAAGTAAAAATGATTGTAATGCATGAATTATCATGAAAAAAACCAAAGTTGAACAAAATTATTGAGTTTATAGAGAGATATATAATAATATTTCATCATATTAAGCATAATCATAATTAATCTTAACAAATGAAAGGGAATATGTTCACTCCATTGGATTCTTTTAATTTTAATCCCCCTAAAGGGATAACATCAAATAAAATATAAAATATAAGTAGAATAAATTAAAGATATTAAATATCAATGGGTCTATATATAGACCTCATTAAAGAATATAGTTTTATAATATAACATAAGTCTCAAGTTAGGAAAATTGAGACAAAAATCCCTTAAAACATTGGGGACTTTTGAAACATAAACTCCAAGAAAGATAGATCTAAAAATAGAAATGTAAATCCCTAAAAGTTTAAGGATAATTCTCATAATATACATTCATGGTCATTATATACACCATATAAAATAATCCCATGGTGAATATTGATTAGGTCTCATAGGAAATAAAAGTGAGATGGGAATCCCTTAACGTATGTCTGGTATTCCTTCATACATGCTCAAAAATCCTATATTATAATCATATTATTATTATATATATGTTATATAACCATACATACATATACCATATATTATTTTCTTATGAATTTTTTTTACCCATTAATTAGTAATCCCTTGTTAAAGTAATGTTTTAAGAAATAACTCCATTATTTTTCCTGTATGTATTTATTTTTTATTATTTGTCTCTCAAAATTGGTCACGGTCCCATAATATCTATAATTCTTAACTCTATATAAATATCATATATATTAAATATAATATTTATTAGAGTAATCAAAAATATTTATAGATAGAAAATGAAATAGCTTATTTATTGGGATGGTAGTTTGTACGTATGCATAAACGTTGATTCCATTTTCCAGATTGATAGAATGAAAGAAAGGTAAATAATTTATTACCATAGCTAAAATATCATTTCATTTATATTTAATATGTTAATTAAAATTTCCATATTACCTACTATGTAAACAAATAATGAATAAAATCTCTCAATGAATTGTTAGTACTTCGTACAAAAGAGAGATGTTATCATATTCCCAAATAATGTAATATTTGATGGTACATGTGACATATTAATTGAATATTTATAATAATATCCTAAAAATAATACATAAAAATATAAAAAACCCTTATATCTAGCCTTGATAGGTGGCCATGAGAAATAAATAACCATAGTTCTAGAGGTTTTATTCTACGATACACAAGAATGAGGATTTCATATCCCATTTGATGGAATGGTAGATGATAGTTGGCGGATGAAGAAAAAAATAAAACACTCGGTTAAGGATGTTAACACTTATTCATACAACATCATATGGATTGAAACTATTTATACAAGGATGGTATAAATAAATATATAATTTTATAATTTAATTCATCGAAGAAAAAGGTTTTTCGATGTGTGGATATAAGAGATAAATGGGTGTCCTTTTATAGGTTATGTGAAATACACACATGTGATTATTTGAAAATAAAATGGTTTACCCACATTTTATCTTTTCAAAAGACTTCATAATGGATCATAAAATATAATAGAAGTCATAAGGTCAATATTAGTCCATAAAATGGGTTTTGAAAATGGTTTCAGTAAATCTTATCCCATATCATTTTAGTTTAACCATATAGTAAACCTATTTTTACCTTAAGCATAGAAAATTGTTTTACTATTTTAACAATTTATTTTGGTAAAAAAACTTTGTTTAAAATATTATGTACAATAATTTATGATTATTCCAAATATGGAATCTATATTTTCAAATTATATTCACATAGGTGACAAAATATTATAAAAAAGAAAACCCATAGTCTTGATGAGAAAGTGGTTTTCCAAATAGATAATATTAAAGAGTATAAAAGTATTCTATATAAAATTTAACATTAAAATGATTCCAATGATTGAAATTATATTTTTGATTAAAAATATATGTATATTTAGTTGTCAATTTTTTTTAAGAAAATTAAAAATTATACATTAATTAAATGAAATAATTGTTTTCAACAACAAATATTTTTTTTCAAAATTCAATGAAAAGATTTTATTTTCATAAACACCCAAATCTTCACCTTAATCTAATTTTGAAAATATTATTTTAATTTTTTTATTTTATAAATTTAATTTTATAATTTTTTTAATATTAATATTATTATTGATCCTAAAATATATAGATAACATCTTTATTGAGAGAATAGTATTTTTGAAATAGAAAAATTATTTTCTAAAGTATGTACCTTTTTATAAATATTTTTTCTTTGTATAATACCATTATAAATAATATTTAAAAAAATTATTACTTCTCATACCTCTATGTTTAAAAAATTTACTATAATAGTTACATTTATAATATAATATTACTAATATATCATGATTTTTTAAAACTTATTGTTTCGTGTTAAGAAAGATAACTTGGTGTTTCTTGTAAGGGAACGTATAAATTGAATTAAATTTCATTGAAAATAAAATTAATTCATAAAAAATGGTTGTAACATGTTATACTGATTATTGATAATGGTATCTAATTGTTGATGATTTTGGGATGTGTCGATCAAAAAACGTTGTTCATTTTTGTAATTCTGATGATGTTGGGATGATTCTGGCCCCATTAATGCTTAATAGTGGAATTGTTCTTGATTATTCTTACACTAAGGACTCAAATTATAAATGTGGAGTAAAATTGTGGAGGAATGAAATAATTCCCATGAAACAATAATCATGGACTCCATTTGATTCATCTAACTCATATCTAATAATCCAGTATCCTATTAGTTATGATCCTTGTAAGAATATTTACCTTAACACTCCCCATCATTCATTAGAGTTAAATCACGTGGGGGATTGTTTTCATATGGATTAAAATATAAAATAGATCCTCTCTCTAAGGAATAATATGTGTTTGGAGAGATGATTATTCCTTTGTGAATCCCTATATGAATTTTAAGGAATATTGTTTCATATTTTTATATGGTAGTACTATAATTATACTTTCATAAGTTTAAATAGAATCAAATTGTATGTTCCAGTGGGAATGAAATTGGTATAAGAATAGTAGATCATAATATTCTTGAAAAGTAATGTGTTTATGTTTTGGCAATGAGCAGTAATAAATGGATCCTATAAATTTAAAATATGAAACACTGGAGACCTAATATGTTACACTAAAAACATCATAGAGTGATATAGAGAAATTGGATTCAAGATTATTCTAAGAAAACATAAAAACAAAAAATTGTGTAGATTTGTTTCATTAGGATATATAGTCAATAAAAAAAGTGAAAAGACCTATTAAATACTAATTTATGGTTACAAAAACAATGGTGGAAAGGAATGATCTATTAATAGGGTTGGATAATGTGGATGAAGTAGAATAATGCAATTTTTGGAGGTGATAATGAGAAAACCTAATCAATTTACAAGGTGTTTGAGACAGAAGATACTCAGTCCTCCATGTTATCGGGCCTTAAATAAATGAGTGATGAAATGGATTGAGAAGATGAATGTGTTTATGGGAAGGATAAATGATTGAATGTTGAGTCGGACATAAAGAAGGGTTATCCTACTCTATATGTTGGGGGGTGCTGTATCACACAATATAAAACATTGTTACACTCGAAAAAATAAATGTAATATTAGTCTTTACTAATCCGAGTAAAAAAGGAAGAATCATGGAGAATCTAATAATAAGTGATACAATTTGTATAATCATGAAAAATAGATTAAATACCATAAAACCAACATTGTTTTTTGTTTCAAAAAAGGAGGATCACTATAGAAGATTACATCCAGACATGGGGAAAATTTCATGACTATTTTGATGCTATCATAGAATATAACAAAAAAATAATGGAATAACTATGTGATGGTTTTCACATATGGTTTTTAGTTCTAGAATTCTAAAATTTTTCAAAAATAGTATTTTCATTGCTTCTGAGGCCAAACCCTCTACTTCTATTTTAGAACCTTGTGATTGTCACACATAACCATAAAAATTGTATTTTTAGAAATAAAATTGATTTTTTAAAAAAAATTAATTATAGGATTGGAGACAAAAATTTATAATAAGGTATTTAAATTGATGATGTATAGTACCCCTAATTTAATTCATAATTATTTTTAGAAAAAATGTAAATATGTCTATTTATTATAATTCAGTTTTAAGATTAAATTAATAAATGTTATTGAAAAAGATAATAAGCAGATGATACCTATATAAACAACTATAGCCTCCCCCTCAATCCCCTCTGATATTCATCCATTTAATCATGGAAGAATATATATATAATATATTTCAAAAACATTTAATAAGAAAACATAGAAATAATTACACCAGATTAGTCCAACATCATTAATAAACTATCATTATTGAGAAATCATTTAGAATGACATTAGTATCAAAAAATTATATGATCCAAAAATTAACTACATTTTGATAGAAAATTCAGTAAAAAATTCATTCAATATTTTATTTTTCATTTTTCAATTACAATATTAAAAATATTTTATTTTTTATTTTTCAATTAAAATTTTAAAAATATTTTATTGTTCTCTAAATCACATTAAACCTCAATACTAGGGAAACATCCATTATATATAGTCAATTATATGAGAAGAAATATTTTTTTGAATAATATTCCTTTTTGATTAATAATTTTTACAAAAAACTTATCTTCTCATAACATGAATTGTTAAATAATGTGTTATGTTAATTAAAAGTTGTAATATAACCTAAAACAAAAGAAATGCTTGCCAATTTCCCCCCTATGGACAACACCCCATTCCAAGATAAATGAGTCTATAACAATATTTATCTAACATAATTTATCATGATAAATTAATTTTTCACACCCTTATGTGAAAAATAGAAAAATTTCCAATGGAATTTAAAACATTTAAAAAATAAAATTATCGAAAATTTAAAAACTATAATGCACTATAAATAATTCATCGAAATATCTATCCCAGCTACCTTGGTTAAGACTATAAATCATAATAATGTCAACCATATATTGTTAGATGATATTTTCCACTAGAATGCCTTGTTAAAAAAATTAAAAAAAAATTAAAAATCTATATGAATATTAAAAATGTTAAAAATTCCCCACGTAAATAAAATTATTCCGGGTCAATTATCATGAAACAATAATGTTAATCTGGAATCTATATCATAAGCTAATATTTTCTAGTCACAAGTTCTTGTATGAAATATTCCTAAAAATAGTATCACTCCACAAATAAATAAAACTAAAAAACATAAAATAAGAAAATATTATTTATATCAATTAATAACACATAAATAAAAAAATAATTTATATAATATATCAATATTCATAATTAAAAATATTTCTACACAGGCCTAACAAGAAAAGTTTTTGATCATTCTTTTTTCCCTAGAGGTGGATGAAGTGATTTCGTTTTACGTTTTTAATTAGTAAATAAAATATTTAAGAGAATGTGTTATAAAATTATCTACATTAGTATTTAGATTTATAGTTTTTGGAACTGTTATAAATTTACATTATTGTTTATAATTCATTCCTTATAACAATGCCGATTTGTTTTACATTAATTGTTTCTCCTGTAGGGTGAACACAAGTTGAAATAGGATGGTATGATTATAATGAATTTGAAAAGGCACATCAGTGGTTTAAATCCCAATATATTTAAAATTAAAGTCATATATATAATCATTATATGATGTTGTGTGATATTAATCTATAGTTCCAAACGAATTGGGTGGTACTCTTGAGATTAACACATTCATGTAAGGCATTATCAGATTCAGAAATATACACTTATCACTGAAGTGATAATATGTTATTATCATCATATCAGCAATAGATTATGAGGATAGTTCCTTGTCACCAATATTATAGGGGATTTATAGATATGAAAAAATGGAATTTTATTATCATGTAAACAAAAAAATAAATGATACAAACATGTCACATGTATGTTTAGGGATTATTGGCTCAATACTAATGTGTTTACTGATTTAGGAAGGGTGTACATTAATAATTATTTCATATGTTCTGTGACATCGTATAAATTTTTTCCATGTATGAAATATTAAAATTTGAACTAGGGTTTTATGTATTGTATGATTATATAATATTATTTGAGAGTTTCATTCCATCCTAAAATCCATAAATGTTAAATTGAGATTCATAATTTACCTGGAGGACATAACATTATGCTGGTGCATTTTTGTCATCCTATAAGGCTTATAAGTTAGGCCCATGTTTCATGTCTCATAAGAAGACATAATTTAATATTGGATCTCCATGGAATCCATGAAATTTTAAATGTTTTTTTTGAGTTTCTAAAACAATTTGAAGAGTTAATGTAATGTTAGAGATTTATTTCATTTGGAAGGCATAAGGATTATTCATGGGATTAATTTCTCCCAAGGAAAAATAATATTATAATATGGTCTTTTTCAACCAAAATTGATTAAAGTAAATATGGGGTTTATGTTATACCAAGATAAAATTGGTTCAAGCAATAGTATCATTAAATCTAAGAAGGAATAATGTAAATATTAGTGTTTTTGATCTCATAAGATGAATTAGGGTTATATTAGTGTTTAATGTTTTCATAGAAAAATTAGTAGGTATACCATGATTTATGGTCTCCATATGGGGACATAATGTTAAGGTGAGAACATGGTGTGGAAAAGTTGTGTTTAGGCCCATGAACGGGACTTCGTCCATATCCTATTGAAAGGATTTAAAAATAATATACCTTGGGGTTATAATTTCATTCCCATGCGACATTATGTGTTATACCAATTAATGACATTTAACAAAGAAAATGTTTTTAATTTTTATGTCATTAATCTAGGAAGTGTTTTACATATATATAACTGAAGGTTGTACAATTAGGTTAACTATGTATTGGGGGCCTAGATATGGATTCGTAGGTGGCTTATAAAGAAGTTCCACATCCATTTATTACTTAGATAGATTATACAGCTGATGTCATGGGTGTTATGCTCTGATAAATTCTATATAAACCTAAGTATTTGGATAAACATGAAAATGGGATAAGTTTATTTTTATAAAAATTTTATCATTTATATTCATTCTATAGAAATTATGAAATAATTGGGTGGAAGGAAATAAAATCCCCAAAGAAGTGGGAAGATATTAGAGAAATTTTTTTCTTATTTCATGTATGTGGATATGTGTAGGATATATTAAATAATATGAAACATATAGTGTTGTGATATTTACTAGAATGTTTCCAAAACATAAAAATCATTAATGTTACACTAGGTATAATCATAGAAAAATTAAAGAACTTGCAGCATTTTGACAACCCTATAAATTAGAAGTCCATCAAAAAATTGAGGATAAAAAATATATAGGCCAAGTCATTTATCATCAATATAATGGTTCCATGTTGTTAAGGGTTTGAACAGTTTTCCAATCAATTTGATCTAGTAATATACATTGTAAGTTAATGGGGAAGGTATTTTATAAAATCTAGAATCACCCTCCTCAATGGAGTGAATAATCATATTATCCTTTCTATACTTTTAAGTGGAAGTAATGTGGAGGGACCTTGAAATTGGTAAATTTATGTGAATGGATTCAAAATTACAAGGTTAATAATTCATTATGAATTGAATTTAGATATTTTCTAATATAGGCATATATATCCGTGGGTATATTTTTCATTGTGTATACATTCATGAAGGTGCTCAAAATTGAATACATGGTCATACATGATCATTTTTTGAGATTCAAGAACATGTATGACAATTTTGAGAGATGCATGGATTTAGATGGTTTCTTATGTCCACATTGAGAGATGGGTGATAGTGGATGGTTATATTGGGTGGTGTATGAACATGAATGGCCTATATTTGAGATGATTGACCCTAAATGATCCTAATTTTGGGTTCATGATCCTGAATCCCATAAGATAAGAAGGAATTATTTATGCATAGTTTTCACTCACCCATGAATGGGGGGTTATGTGGTGCTTACACAATATAATGTGACATTCAATCTAGTGGTATAAGGAGGATCCAACGAAAATTACATTCATAGATTCATGGTTAAAAAATATCATGCGTAAATTTTGTTATATAAATCGTAAAATATTACTGATTAACTCTCTCATTTTATAATTGTAAATGGAAGTAAAAATTCATAATGGGGTATGTGAATCATGTTTTCTATATGTCACATTAACATAATGTATAAATGTTTTGATCCTCTAAATTAAGGATGAATTTGTTAATTAAATGAAAAATTAACCAAAATGTTTCGAAAAATGGAGTTCTTTTACTTAAATCACTATTAAAGGAGGATCCACGATCATGGAAGCCAATAATGGAGTCAACATGGTCGTAGTTATAGGATTTTCCATATCATATTTTGCATTTATTATAACTTCTATAAACAAAATCATAATTTTATTATTCTTTGAATAACTAATTTATTCAATATCACTTTCATCTCCTTATAATAGGATATGAAAAAAGGTAAATAATTAAATTCATATGAAAAAATGATGGATTCCATGGATTTTTATCGTTGTATCATTTAACATGTACATTGGTAGCCTTAACAAACATATAAATTTTGTTTTCCCAATAATTTGGATTCTTCTTTTGTGATTCAATATTTAATATATATATATATATATATATATATATCCATGTTTTTGTGAAACCAATGGGCTCAATGAATCACAGATCCTCGCTACTCATTTGATTTCCTAGAGATTACATTTTTTTATGCATGTATCCATATAACTATTAAATGATTTAATGAATTTTCAACAAAATTGAGGTTTTTTGGATTCCATAAATTATTCAATGTGTTTTATTTTTTATATATTTATTTTTTCATTAATTCATATGAATAATGGATTATCGCACCTCTCAAATTTTGGATTAATAGAATTTAGTTTATAGAAGATATACCATTACTAGTATTTCTTATAATAACTAATGATATAATTTTTTTTCTAAAACCAAATACCTCAAAGGTAAACATGAAACAATGTTATAACATTTTCCACTATTTAGAATTATATCATTTCATATATTTTTAGATAATGTAGATTTCATATTTACCACTATAATTTATGACATGCCAACATGAAAAACATATGAATACCTCCAGGTATATTGAAAAAAAAATCTCCCCCAATGGATAGATTATTCTTGTGTATTTTAATGAGTATTAATGAATCATTAAGAACATCATGCTGACTATAGATAAAAATATCGAGTGACCAACTCTTATTTCCCTAGACTATTAAATACTAAATTTTACATTATCAAACTATCCCTATATATAAAGTATTTCATTGTGGGATTTATATCCTTTGGATTCATCATTGATGAAATGTCTTTGGATTTTTTGGTTGACCATAGTTGCTAGAAATTGTTATTGCAGTTTTATAAAAACAATCAAATTCAGGTGGATTGGTAATCACAATTCTTTTTTTATCAATAGACTTGTCTCTTTTTAGATCTAGTTATACCCTCATATTTATATGTGAATACATTATACCTACCACATATAGATATATAGATTATTTTCATGGATAGAAACTAAATTGGATGTGTCTCAATAAATGGATAAATATACAATGAATTCCTCTCAATGAATAACATATAAGATAGAAATTAATAAACATATCACATAGAAAAATGAATTTCTATTTATAGGTATGTGGTATGAAAGGAATGACATGTATGCTCATTATATCACCACATTTTTTGTTAGTGAATCTTTTTACTATGATCAAATACTGAAAAATTAACGATATTATTAACTAAAAGTATCCCTTCATAATAAACTCATATCATTGATGGTTTATATTATGATATTTTTTTGTGGGACTGATTCACCACAAGGGGAAATTAAAATAGAACCATGGAGGCCTAAAGGATCAAGATAGTAGGTTATATATCACTGATCCAAAAGCATTGGATCTTCCATAATATATATTCCTATTATGGAATCATATTATTAACCTTTTTATTTTATTTTTTGTTAGTATGGGGAAATATAATTAGTATATATATGTCAATAATTTTATCGATCTACCAAATGTTAGACTATGTTCATGAAGGGAACCCTCCATATGGGATTTACGGTTCAATACAATTTCTACCTAGAAGGATGGAATATCATTTTGGAGGACTTATGTTTTTTAAATAAATGATAATTCCCTTTTCAATATTCCACTTGGATATATCCAACTTTAATAGTGTGAATATATTTCATTTATGTGTTGGTTATGTTTTCGGTGTATGTGGGGATCATTCTAATTTCAACCTCATGCCTTTTTAAAAACCCTTATATAGGATTATTATTATCATCAATGGTACCGAAAATATTTTTTTAAGAACAATAACTATACAAAATGGGGTCTTATTGGCTAATGTTGATGAGAAAATCATTTCATCTATATGATACATTAGAACAGTTTTCATGATATTTAAGGTCATTTTGTATAGTTTATACAGAATTTTATAAGGTTTTTCTTGATGATTTACATCCCATTGTTATTTTCCAATTCATGTTTATATTAATACATGAGGATAAAAATAATCAAATCATTCCTATACTTGTTAAATATTTGAAAGTCATTTCCTGGTATTTTTATGGGAAATAGATAAAAATTACAAAAATTAATTACTATGAATGTTTTCAAGTGATTAGAATAGACATATCCCTCACTCATTTTGTGTATGAAGCCCCCAAAGATTAAATTAATGAGGGATTAGATCTTTCTTTTATGCAATTCATACAATATTGAATGTGATCACATTGAACGTCACCCTTACGTGTTGGAGAGCACATGGAGTTTGAGTGAATATATAAATTGGGGTCTCACCAGCCTAATCATAGTAACGATGTTAGTGTTATACTATTGTAGAAATATGAACCATCTTTTAATGGTCATTCTATTTAACCATTACCCAATGATAGATAAAACTTCACCATAAATAATGCATTACACTCTAATTTGTCATAAGTGTTGGTTTCTACCATTTAAGATATGAATGATGATGATGGGTCTATAGGAACTGATGAATCATATTCAAAACCCAAATATATTGTTATAATGTGATCTACGATATGGTAGGCCAAGAGTAAAATCTATTATATAACAACAACCAAATGATATGTAGTTATTGACCGTAAAACTAACTACTAATGATAGATCATTTTTAGGTTGTGTGTGGGAATATTTTACAGAAACTGGTTTCAATATAATATTAAAAAATAATTAGTTTTTAAAAATAAGTCAATGATCAATCAAAAAATATTCCCATGGTAAAACATTATGGTGGAAATGTAAATATCATTCAAAAAAATTAATGTAAATTTCAAATGGGATTGGAGACTATAGTTTAACGTTATAATTGGGATGATGGATACATGGAAAAAGTAGAACATCTATACCTTTAACATACACTAATAAATAAATTGTTCATTTAAGAAATATAAACGATTTCATACATTTAGTTTTGTGTATATGTGTTGGGATTAGGGGTTTCACAACTTTTCGTATAAAATGACTTTGAAGATGAAATGATTATAATTCATTAGTAATTGGTTGACTCATCCTAATATCTACTAGATGATAAAATAATTGGTTGATATAATCCTTCTCTAATTATATTTTCTATTTTTATATCAAAATTGGACAATACTATTGATACCCCAAAATAATGTGATAATAAATAAATAAAAAATTGAATGTCTTCTTAAATAGTTTGTTTATCATCATACCATAATACACCCTATTCTGTTTTTTTAATTTTTTATCATGTGATAGTGTGATATATTTTATGTTTTTAGATATAAAAAAATCAACTATTTTTTATAAATATTGTCTCATGATTTATCATAAAGATTTAATATTGATCGATCATAATAAGCTTACAGGGAGAAACATCAATAGAAGATAAACCCACGTGATCCTATGTATGACATGGTTTGTAAATAATAATTCAATAAACATAAATAAATGATTGTATTTTTATGGGAATAATATATTTTAGATTCATTCACTCAGACATGTATTGGCATTTTTTATATGGAACATGTGTTTCATAACCATAAGTCATATTTTATTGATTATCAAAAAGATAAATTTATTTTTTCCACCCCGGTCTATTCGCATAGAAATGTATAAGAATACCATATAAAAATTACATGTTATATCGACATAAGCATTGAATTATATATCTGAATATATTATAATATATTATTATCCATGTATTTTGAACATAAATTAGTATGGTAAATATATATTTGGGGGACATTTACTATCATATTAAATTAAGATTGGTCCTTTAAATATGAAAATGGTTTGTCACTCATGTTCACTAAAATTATG
This sequence comes from Viscum album, assembly GCA_963277665.1. Classification (NCBI taxonomy): domain Eukaryota; kingdom Viridiplantae; phylum Streptophyta; class Magnoliopsida; order Santalales; family Viscaceae; genus Viscum; species Viscum album. Next base: position 1,058,812,976 of record OY728143.1, on the reverse strand, counting down.
AAATTTGTTTTATAAAAAAACAATGGTTATTGAAAAAGGGGTTTGGGAACCCTAAGGTTGGATTTTTTACCTTTCATTGGTTCATCAGAATGAATATATTTAAACAATTTAATGCATTTAGTTTTACATTGGCATCAATATGTTCTTAGTATAATTAATTTTTTTGGGAATGGATTCCAATATCTTGAACATAATGTTATATTTTTATAGTCCAAATATTTTTTCCTTTTATATAAATATTACAATGTCACTAGTATTTAACAAGACAAATTCATATTTGATGCATATTTATTTTTGATCTGAAAATTTATGAATTGCTTTTATCTTTTATTGTCATGTTGTTTCAAAGATATTACAGAAAATATTGTGGTTATAAAACATGGAACAAAGGATGATGAAATTTTAATATAATATAGCTTAGTCAATGATTAAATCCTTAGAGGTCAAACCTAAAAGGGGAAAGTTTTCTCTCAAAAAATGATAATCACTTACCTGAAATGAATAAATATTCAAATTTTTGTGTTAGTTAACTATTTGTGGGGTTTAAGATCATACAACATCAAATATCTAGAAAATATTATTTTAAAGACACATATTATAGAACATAATTTGGTTATAGATTAGTATCATAAAACATTTAATAAATGTTTCTCTAAGATAATGTTAATTTAATTTTAACTATAAAATCACTCATGTTTGTGATATTTTGGTGTATAGTATTATATTTTTTAAACGTAGTGTGGTTATTGTTTTAGGTCTTACGGAGTTGGCCAATGGTGAAAATAATTACAGGGCATAAAATTATCATTTATATTAATAATACTATATACTACACAATACTACAAAAAATATTTAACAGTTATAATAATAAGCTTTTTAGTTCTAAAAAGTTTTAAATACCAAAGAGAGTTTAAAATTTGAACATTAACACCATGAGAAAAAACATTGATAATGGGGGCCATTATCAGTACTGTTATTTTTCAAGGATAAAGGACCCATTTCTGGGAACTTTTATTTAGCAATGATAAATTTTTATCCAAGAAAATTTATTATTTATCATTTCAAAAAAAAGTTGATAAAAGAACTATTTATCAACACTATAAAATAGATGATAACGTGCTCCTTTATTGGTGCTTTTTTGAAAGTTGATAACAATTGAAAAAGAATTATTTTTCTAGACCCTTTCTTATTACTTCAGTGATACATTCTCAGTCTTCCAACAAACTTCCCTACACCCATCCCTTTTTATTGTGCTCTTGACCAACCTTCCATGTCTCTATATAGCTACTCACCTACCCACACACACATGCATTTGATCACGCGACGTCCTTGTTAAATGTGAACCTCATTACCACTACCATAAATTATTTTATTATAAATTATCATATTTCAATTTACTTATATATATTTACAGATTTCATTATTATTCATATTTAAATTTATTTATTTATTTTTAAATAAATTTATAAATTATATATCTGTGTGAGTATGGATGTGTGTATGACATATATATGCATAAATTATTTTAAATACATATATATTAATATTCATATACATATATTATAATATAAATATAAATATAAATCAATTTATGAAAGGACACACATATGTATATATAAACATTATATAGGTATATATTCGTATTGTTTTACTCAATATTAATTTATATATTATATTTAAGGATAAATATGTGTTTATATAAAAATACATATATATCATATATAAATACAATATTGAAATACCCACACACGCAAACACATATTTACAAATTCATGTACACATTTTCATTTCTCACATAAACACACACATATGTTTATATCTATAAATAACTATATAAATATATTAGAATATACATGTATATACATATTTTTTATGGAGAGACACATGTTTATACATAATCATTACTTTTATAGGTATGGATATATTAATGTATTTTTTTATAGTAAATAAAATTGATAATTATTTATTTTAAATCATTTGAATAATAATTGTTTCTATGTGGTTTATATATTTAAAAATAAATTTTTATGCTAAAATTTATTTATTCATGTTCATTTTTTATATCAAAATATAGGAAGATATTCATATATTATATTATAATTGAAACTATAATATGAAAAAATGTATAAGTTAAAAATAAAAAGATCAATATAAATGTGATCCCTAGGAATTAATTCAATATCCACTAAACATGGATAATAATTCACTCCTAAATGAAAATAAAATACTAATGAATATAAAATATTTAGGTCCTCTCAACTAAAAACACATATTTTGAGCCCTTCAATGACTTTTTGGACCTCAAAAAATAAAGGCTCGTGTCACCTATCCATAACTACACAGAATTATTCTCAAAAATCAATTATATATATGTTAGAGACTAAACAAACACTTAGATAAACATTTATGTCCATTTGAAGTTCATGTAATACTTTAAATTTGTCTTATACCGTACATTAATTCATTTATTTTAGGTCATCCACTTATTAATATTTGATAATTACATCATTGTAATTAACAAAATATTAAATAATATTAGTTTTTAGTCATTTTAGATGACATTTTTTATAAATATTATATACATATAGTGTAAATGTTTATTTAAACATATATATATCATATTACAAAATGTATATTGAATTTGTGAAAATATATTTATATTAATATAATAATAATTTTTTTAATGAAATATATTTTAGAAAATATTTAGTTTAAATAACAAATTAAAAGTGTAATGATAAAGGCCCCTCCTTTATCAGTACTTTTATACAATCACTGATAAAGGTACCTCTTTATCAGCATTTTTTCTAGCACTGCGGAAATACCATCTTTATTATCACTATTTTACTATAATTCTTATGTTCTTCCTTTTATTAGTACTTTTTTATTGGTAATTGATACATTCCCCCTCTATCAACTCTTTTTTATTAGTGTTCATAAATATATGCCTTTATGAGAAATATTTTTTAGTGTTGATAAATACCCTCATTTTATCAGCACTTTTATAGAAATTTTAAATACCTACCTTTAAAAGTAATTCTTTTTTTTTTGATAATGGGGGGATTTATCATCACCTTTTCATAAAAATGGAGAATAGAAATTTTTTAGTAGTGATACTACTATAACATGAAATAGTTTTCTACCCATCCAAATTAAAAACGCAAACCCAACCCAATGAGAGTGTTACACCAACCCCAATAAAACAAACACAGAAGTGGATAAAATGTGTTATAGTTTAGGGTCATGTTATTATATGCGGAAAATTTCCATAATTTTTTAGTTCCTTTATCGTTTAACAAATGTTTATTCTTTTTACAGATAGATATATTAGACAAATGATTATGAAGTTTCATTCTTTATATAATCCCAAATAACCTCACATGAATATTAAATTAACTTTTAAAGGAAAAGGATGATGACTGGAATATTTATCATATGTATTTCAATGTTACAATGATGGTACAAAAACACTCCTCATAGTTTGAGGATTTACATATTATATCGAAATAGAAAAAAAATCACCCAAGATTTTCTTCAATGTGTGGGAAATAATGAATAATCAATCATTTGTGTAAATAAACTTATTTGTGAATTGGGAAATGTTTAGATGACTGGATAAGGGTTAATTTTTTATTTCAATATGGTTTGTTTTGGAAACATGTATGAAAATTTAAATCATAGGAGATTACGAAACTATTGTTTCCATGAACATATGATTGTTATAAAATTCATATCATAGAAATAAATACATGATTTAGATATAACATGAATTAAAAAGCGTTGAATGATGCTGAACACTTTCTAATGATTTCATTTTTACCAAACTATTTGATAGATAAATAGAGGATCACCGTAAAACACATTAAAATAGTGATCTATTATAGTACAATCATTTGAAAGTTGACATAGATAATTTTTTATCTTAGATAGATATATTCCCTTTGATAGATATAATTTTTCTATATAAATGGTGCATATGTAATTACCTATCTTAAGGTGGTTCCCAATAATATATATTCTCAGTATTACTGTTATGGGATGTTCATTTTGATTCAAATAAAAAACACTTGAAGTATTGAATATGGAATGGATGTGTTCAAAATGTTTTTGAATGACATATAATTATGTGGAACCAAGAGTATTAACGTGGAATTAAGGAAAAGTAGATATCATGAGATTTATGTTGGACCACTGATAAAAGATTGTGGAATCACTAAATATCTTATTATAACTAGATTCAATCCATATATAGTTCTTTAAAAAAGGAACCATGGGAAAGTGTTGAACTAGTGAAATCGAGATGAAGAAAATTAAAAGGTCTCTATATGGTTGTTACATTTATCCAAGGACTCTTCTTTGTTCTAGGTTATATTGATTATAGAAATAGGTGGAAATGAGGGGATACCTTTGTGAGAGGATAAGATACAAAAACCTAATGTGAATTAGTGGATTCTTAAAAAATTATGAATAATGAATATAATAAGAAAGGCGTTTTTTAAATATTCCTAGGACTGAGGATTAATGATTTGTTCTACATCGTCTATTAAAGGGAATAAATACATACTAAGTTATAGAAAACATGAATCCACATCCTAGTGTTTTTTATAGATGGGATTCATTTTTAAGGATATTTTTTGGACACTAGAGTGTATTGAACTGTTTTGAAATGAAATGAGGTGGAATAGTGTTTTTAGAGTTAGGTGTAACTAACCAATATTTTAAAATAACACTATGATCAATAGTGATAAGATGAATTTATATTTAATTATTGGATTCATTTCTTTAAATTCCATTTAATCTTTATTTGATAATGCATTTAGTTTTTTATTGTCTTTTTCGAAATATGAAATAGTTATCAAAATATAAGATGCATTATTTTAATGTAATTTATTGCATTTCACATCAAGAAACATGCTCATAATGTGAATTCCCCAATCACAGGACACTAAAAATCCAAAGAACTAGTCATTAAACCAATAAAAGTTGTGAATAATTCAAATAAAATTCAATATATATTCTGAATTATATAAAGCGTGTGAATGATTTAAAATTAAAACCCCACTGAATATTCAATCAGTGAAATCTTAAAAGATACAAGATTTTAGGATATATTTTTTTCATTTGAGTACATGATGTGAATTATAATACATTTCATAATGTTATTTAAGGATAAAAAATTTAAAGATAATTCAATAACAGAAACCTTTACATGTTGTGAGTTCCTTTGGCCTAAATATATATTCCAACACTCAAAAGTCCTAGTAAAGACAACCGCACTTCTCTTCTTTGTTTTACTCTTTTTATAGGATTTTTTCTATACCCAATTTTCATCAAATTTTATTCTTAATTTTTTATTCTATTGATTTTATATATTATTAAAATGAGTGTGAATTTATTGTTTTTTTCAAAATCTATTCAATTCATATTGAAATTTAAATTTTATTGTTAATTTCTTGTTATGTTCATTTATTTATGTAAGTGTTTTATTGATTTTAAATTTTTTTAATCATGGATTGATCTTATATGAATTATTCAATTATCATGTCAAGAATTTTTATAATTTATTTTTCATTTAATTCCTACTACATCATCTATTGGTAATCTTTTTGTATTAGTGGTTAAGAGTAGGGGTGTTTTAAATATTAAAAATAGTTAAAAAAATACTTTGGTTACCCTTTGGCTATTAATTAGGTTATGAATTATTGTTAATGATATTATGTATCACAATGATGATCAAAAAAAATCTAATAGACACAACCTAATCTTGTTGGAGTTGTGATGGATTGGACAAATATAATGGGACACATTCTTCCTATGAATAAAATCCTTATTCACCAAGTTTCGTTACTACCAGTTTAACAAAGAGTGTGTTATGTATTGGGTAGATCTATCTAGTTTAACCAAAAAAATGGTGACTTCTTCACTACTTCTCTCCCATATACATAGGATTATCACAAGATTGGTCTATGAATAAACTTTTACCAAGCCCAACAATTTACCTTGATCCCTATCTTTTGCCGAAATTAAAACCAAACTCTATAAGACATAGATAAACATACATACAAGATTCATTTTAGGAACACATCTACTAGTTTCTAATCAATAATTAACCATCACTATAGATTTTCCCTATGGGTTTGACACCAAACTAAGACAATGGAATGCCTTTGTAACTACTCTGGTTGGGGACTTATAAAATGTAAATATGATTAACACCCATGTCGAATCAATGGAATTGTGTAGTCTAGTCAAATTTTAGATCTTTTTCATGTATGAGTTATTTCTTAGGCCCATTGACCTTCATTGAAAACGTTATATTACCTCATGCATTAAATTTCTATTCTAAATTATTTTCACAATTTTCACACTTAGACTATAACCTAAATATGAATCATTCTTTTTGGGTGTTCTCCAATACCATTTTACAAGTTCTCATAGAATATATGATCAAAAACATATCACTATACCTGGAGAGAGAAATATCATTTTATTTATTTAAATGAATAATCATGGTTAACAATCAGAATATCACACCACATAAGATTTTAATTTTCTAATATGTGCCATGTGAACAACAATGAGATAAAATATTATTATATAAGCATACCATCTTGGACTATGAATTTCCATCCATTAGTGGTGTTGTGCCGAACATAATTTTTCCTCCCATCAAGATACATAACTTTGATGTTCAACATGGAATCATTCATGTTGTCCAAATTATAGGAACATTCGTTGTACTTCATAGAGAATATCCACATGAACATATTTAATGTATCATAAAGGTTTGTGACACCTTACAAGGTCATGGTGTCACATCTCATTAAATATGACTTAGAGTTATCAACTTATCCTTATGTGAGAAAAACCTGTATTGGATAATAATTCATGATCCTGAGTCTATTACGATAAGGTATGACTGAGCTAAAAATTTCATTGATAAATATTTCCCACCAATAAAACCCTATAGGATCATAATTCAGATCAATATCAATACCCAGTAGAATGGATAATTAGCTTCGAAATCATGGGGTCACTTCAAATATCTAAACTAAAAATTCTAAAAATTGAATTGATGCATACCTTCAGCTGAAAACATTTTACCACGGACAGAATCCATCTACACATATTGTATTAGGCATTTTTGCTGAGAGAGGACTCATTCTAAAGATATAACATTTTAGTATAGCACATTTAGATGAAATACCCCAAAATTCTAGTATCTGGTGAGGTGAATGAGGACTGCTTCAATATGAAATTCACCTGGTGGAAGCGAATACCCCCTTTCAACCCAAGTTTAGTCCCTAATAATGATGTTAGAAACACATTAGCATCCTTCTCCACTATTTCTTATTCCTACATCTATTATTAAATTTCAAGCCATTTAAATGTGTGTAGCCCTAGACATATAAAAGGAAATTTGTGATGGAATAGAATATAACTATAATTAGGATTTTAATTAAAAATATTAAATTATAAAAACTATCAATTTCAATAACCCCAATAGAAATAGTATACATATTATCAATCGATAAATGATTAATAACTATAGAAAAAAATTAATGTTACTACCATAAATGATCATTCATGTATCACTCTATAATCAGGGACCTAAAGGGAACCCATCCCAAAATATATCCCCTCAAACCCATTAATAGTTTCCTAAACAAAATTTCCCCCATAGAGCCCATAAAATTTAACCCCCAAAAATTGTCTTTAGAAATATTCAAATATGTAGACACAATAATACACACCTCCAAAATCATTTTATGACAACATAATCAAAAAAATTGAACAGAAGGTGGACCATAGGATGACTATCAAATAAAATGAGATGCCACATTATAGGGATTACATTTGAAATCTTGATCACTATGTGGGAAAAATCTCAAAGAATCTATTAGACCATTAATTGTGAATGTTTCTCAGTAACAATAAGACACATCATAGGGACGAGACTATACAAATTTTTTTGTTGGAGTAGAAAAGAGAAAAATTTTATATATCTATGATTGGGAAAGGAAAATGTGTTAGAATAACATTAAATACATTCCCCAGTTATCTAAAAACATATCTATTAAAACACACAAAAATCTTGTAAAGACTCAAATATAGATTCAGAACCAACTAAAAAATTATATACCAGATCACACGGAAAATAAAGTTGTTTATGTTGTACCACGACCATAAAAAGCCACTCATCCCATTATAGAAAGATTTATAGCAGAAAAAATATAGGGAAATTCAATTTTTTTAGATATGGAAAAGTAGTTACATATCAATATCCCCTTTTTAAGGGGAATTTCTCAAATACATGCCTATGGAAAATTCATAAAAATGTATCCCTCCTTTCTAAATAAAATAGATGATATAAGAGTTATATACTTGAATAAATAATTGTCTACATTTGTTCATGGGATTATCCCACCAATTATGAAAGAACTCAGAAGCGTCTCGATTTTTGAACCCATCGGAAGACACAATTTCTGGAAAGACTTTGCGAGATCAGCATATGTATTATTCTCAGGAATATGAGAATATTCTGGATGTTATGGATCAATTATTTTAATCAAATAATAGTTTAACTTAAACTATATGTTCAATCATTCAAGTACCATTGATGAAATCAGGAGGATGTTTTAGTAAATGTTGTTCAATTCATATTTCCTACTAATTTACATATCTTAGATATGGGGAAAGAATAAGATGTTCCAATCATTCTGGGGAGATATTTTTTTCCAATGGAAAGGTATTGATAAATTTGAATTATATAAGGATTTTTTTTCATATATGGTTCTGAAAAAATAGTGTTCGATTTCATTATGTCATCAATCCAAGGTGGTGATTCACATATTTTTCATGCTATAATTCGGACAGATGAGGATAATGAGTACATGGATATTGAGTATTACAAGGGGACCCAATATGTTAATGATGATTAGGGAACTGAATATGGTAATGTGAATTATAGTTAACCTCTAAAAATAGATACCATTTTTTCATTTCTACCATAATTCATCAATCCATTACTGTTAAAATGGATATCCCTAGCAAATACATTAATGATAACATTCTTCAAATATTCACCTACATATCCAGTTATCATTAGTTATGATATTAATCAAGTTTATGAAGAATAATTAATTATAATCAAAAAATGAATAAGAACTCAATTACCCATTGTATGCATGAAATCGAGGATATCAGTAAAAATATTGTCACCTAGAAAATATTATTATTGGTAGTTGATAAACCTAAACATAATCCCAAGAGGTGACCCGATAAACCATTTTATTATTTTTTAAGAATTTATTTTTTGTAGATTCTTGACCATGGCTTAATATTTTTCATCTTTAATAGTGAGTGGGTGAGTCCAATACAAGGTGTCTCGAATAATGGAAATGTGAATATTTTTAAAAACAATAAATATTGTTTAATATCAATGCAAATCATTACTTGATGGAGAGTATGTTTTAACGATATTAAAATCAACACCATAACTATAAAAGACAATTTATTACTCTCATTCATGGATTAGATTATAGAGATACATTCTAGGAAATAATTTTATAATTTTTATTATGGATATTTGGTATACAATCAAATTATAGTAAACCCAGTTTATCTTCCCAAAACCATATTCACATATACTTTTGGGACCATTTCCAATCAATGAATTTCTTTTTTTTGTGAAACCCAAAACAAAAATTAAAACAATGCATGGAACATATGTTCCATGATATGTTGGAGGAATTTTTAGACATTCTAATGGATAATTTATCTATATATAGAGGTATTTTTTGTATTCATATGAAATATGGAGTTAGTTATACAATGTCTTGAAGATTATCAATTGGTGTTAATCTTGATGATATTTTGTTTTATGTTCTAGGGATGTACTTTCCTTAGACAACAATAATAGAATGGAAGATGATATGGAATAAATTAAAGAGATTTAATATTTAGCTGAACTCAAAAAAAATACAAGTTATATGGAGTTTTCTAGGACATGTAGGATTTCATCACTACTTCATCAATGTTCATTCCACATACACATATATTGAGTCAGAAAACTCCATTTTATTTCACTGGAGAGTATTAATAGCCATTCAACACTCAAAAAATCACATTGTGGTTGTTTTGGTAATAGTTTTACTCAAATAGAAAATCATTTTAACATATATGAAATAAAAAATATTTCTCTGTGAATGGAGTTTTTGGATAGTGGGTTGGAAACATCATTTTCCCATCAATATTTCCATCCATAAGCATAATGTAGTTCATGTAAGTTATATCATGACAAAGAATATTCATCTACTTGGGGATTTTATTTTGAAAACATTTGATTATAGCTCTTACTTTCCAAATTTGAGGTGTATACAGATCATGTAACAATGAAATAACAATTGATAAAAATGATTAAAAAATAATGATAATACGGTGGGTCCTATTTTTACAATAATTTGAGATAGTCATCAATGAAATAAAAGGAACTAAAAATTCATTGTCAATCATTAATTGAGACACCCACTAAATCTTATTTATTATAATGAAAATGTTAGTATTGGGGATGAATCTCATGATAAAACATTTTTCTATAAAAATATTCAAGCATTAACATGGTTTCATGCAATTTTAAATAATCTTTCCATGAGATATAGTTACCCATACATCTCTAGAAAATGTATAATAAGTTATTGCCCTATTTTTATGAAATTATTAGAATGATTTCTATTATTAATTCACTATGTTGATGGATGGGTTCCATGATGCATCACATAGGCTAATGTTCAATGATTTCTCTAATTATGTCAAAAATTACCATCTCGAGGTCATCATGGGCCTAAATGAAACATGGCTACAATCCTATAGAGTTTATTACTCTAGAGCATAGTCTATCATGATGTGTGGATAAATATACATAGTATTGATAGATTCTAGTGTATGTGAACTAATGTGAAATGAAATTAAATTTCCCATACCCCAATCCATAAATTAGAAATCATTGAGGTATGAGGAATTATTTTTATGGGATCATTCCCAAATTCTAATGAAATGTGTTACCGCCTGGTCGATCTGGATAATATTTTGCTGTTGGTAGAATCTAAATACACTTCCCAAGAAACAGAGAAAGTGGTAATTAATTTTATAAGGAAAAAACATTTATCTAGATTTATATTTCCCCAATTAATCATTATTGATCGGGGAACAACATTGAAAAAGTTCTAGTAAGTGCCAACATTAAATTGTTTTAATTAGATACAACATTGTAACTCCAGACAACCCAAAAAATAGAAAGAATAATGAATTATATAACCATCAGAATAAAAACTTTCTAGAAAAGTCAGTGAGTGGATGTAGAAATTTTTGGAGTCATAAATTGGATGGTGTTTTTTGTGAATATTTCACAATGTATGAAACATCCACCAACAATAATTCATTCTAACATTTTTATGGGAAACACTATCACCTACTAGTGGAATTAAATCATTTTCCTTTTTAGGAAATAAATCAATTATACATGGATGCTCAAAAATTGATGTAAAATGATTAATAAAAAAATATATGGATATTAATAGAAGGGACTCTAATGAAATTCCCCAAATTGATAAAGTAAAAAATCATTTGAATAGAAAAAAAAATTAATGATATTTATACACACCGGGGGTATGGTTATAATATTTAATCCAAATTGGATGCTATTTCCTAGGAAACTAGAATCTCATTGGTTGCGTTGATTTGAATTTGTCAACTCTTTCCCCTATTAGATGATTAAAATCCAAAGAGGAAAAAGAAAAACCTTTAATGGTAATTTTAAAATATAAAAAAATTATCAACAACCATTTTCTAAATGGAGTGTTATTTCTTTAAAATTCGAATTGCTTGAAGCCTGTTAACTCTATATGGTAAACAAAAGGATGAATTGAAAGGAAAAAATGGATAGGATACATAGGTTAGAATTGATTGAATAATGTTTTTTATTGATAGATAATGTAGGAAATAAATTAGATGTCTGTGGACAAAAGATGTCTAATTAGCCTAATTCATTTCCTGAAAATATTTCATGATGGGAAAATTTTTTCTTTGTAAAATTTAAATTTCATGGTTTCATACATCATGAACTAATTTCATGACATGAAAACCAGAAGATTGAATTATAATATATAAGTTATTATATCATAGGATATTTGTACCCTTCTCCACATGTGATATGACCATATTCCTCCTCCACTCCCCACATAATAACCCTTTGTTCCTCCACCATCCTTATATTTCTCACCCCTATGACAAGTTTATACTCATAGCTATTCCCATAAGTTCCCTCCTTTCTCATTCCCATTTTCATCATGGCACAAAATAATGGCCACCAATGCCTTATATTCTAAATTTCTATCCAAGCATGATGACCTCCATCTACCAAATCATCCATCATTGGATCTGACACTTCTACATGTATAACCTTCAACTTCATCATTTCGGATTGTTTTTAACACTCCCAAAAACACTGATTATTTCTTGTATCTATTCATCCCATAAATGGGTGATACCCCACAAATTCACCTACACCCCTACCAACACTTTTCCACTCATTAAAATTATGTATATTTGGTCCATATTTAGGATAAGACCTTGAGATACAATAACAATATTAATATAGTCATTGATGAGAATATATTTATGCCTAAGGAAGTCGTGGTCTTCAATTGGCCCTTAAACCTATCTAAAATTTTAGTGAAACAAGATGAGATGAACCATGATCTATTCCTTGAGTTCCGGAACAATTTTGATCTTTCCATCATAATCATTACATTCTGTATGGGATTTTTTCCATTTGATCTAATGTTGGGTGTGTTCTTGGTTGGAGTAGGAATTTTTTCTTTAGAAATTGCCACTTCTCTATATTTCCAACCTGGTGGATAGAACTAAGAATAAAGGCAATGTCGAAGAGTTATGTAATGATAGGTCATTACCTCTATGATGAATAGAAACCTAATGTGGGGTACCACCTTTGAGAACCCTCCTTAGGCTCTATCCCATGATTGGATGGCCCAAGGAGATTCCGATTGGAGCTTTAGTGAGATAGAGGTTTTTATTTTATATAGTTTAATGGGTGTCCCAACCATCATTATAGATCACAAATTTTCACTCAATTGTAAGTCCCTGACGTAGATGGATTATTTTTTCCATTATGAGGGCATCTTAATCACATATTTTTTGTTTCATCAGATGTTTTTTAATGTCAATCAACTCTTAACATCTCTGGGGGAATATGAAGTCCATCAATCTCATATTCCTCTAGAATATAGTGATTCATTCAAAGATAAAATTCATTAATCATGGTCCCTATGTTTCTAGAGGATTCTACTGAGGCAGAAACACATCATGATCCACCCCCACCTACTCCCACAAGTTTGGAACTTGTACTTCCTACCCTAGCTCCTCTTTCTTCCTCAACTACACCACCCAACAATACATAACCCATGCTTAATCTTCACCTAACCAACATGTTCCCGCATATATTTGGATTGTCATCTAATGTATTCTGGAGAACCAAAGGAAATTTTATTATTATTTAGCTTCCCCTTTTATATCTCCTCCCATATTACCATCAATTTTCCACAACCAGCTACGACATATAATCACCCACCACATTCATCCACATAGAAAGATCCTAAAATTACTACCCCATTGTGAACCACTGTTTCCATTCCACCAGATCTCCCATACCCTGATTTATATTAAGAAATTTTAACATATAAGGGTCAATAGGGAAAGGTATTGACCTTATCTTCTTTATTTTAGGTTTCTTTCTTTTATCCATCTTCCAAGAATTTATCCCCAGTATATATCGACAACTACCCTCCATTTATTCAATCATGGAGTCTTCTATCACTAAGAGAGTTCATATGGTGTTCAATCCACTCTCCCTCTCCTCTATATCATCTTTATACATGGAAGTATAGATTCAGACACCCATTATTCTAGATGGGACATATAATACTGATAGCTATGATTCAGCTTGATCTATTTATTCTTTTTCATATATACCTTTACCCTATTGGACTCTATAATGGGGTTTCTTCATACTCATAGTATCCATTATTTTATTCTTTATAAATTATTATATATAATGGCTAGGATCTAAATTCTGACTATGAGGAATGGTCATTCATATTCATACTCACATATTAGATTATTTATTTCATGATATACTTGATATTCCATTGTTATCAATGATTTTGTTAGACTACCATATGCCCTACTACATTAGATATTTCATCAATTAGATGGAATAGAGGGAAACATCTGGGAGATTCATCTATGTACTATATAGGAGTCCCCCATTTGGACTACATGGATTCTCTAACTACCATATGATATGTTTAGTCACCCTATTAATATGTTAGTAAATGTCACTAAGTCCCACTATGAACTCATGGATATAGCTACCAATTTTGGAAAGATGACAAGGATAGCTAAGCTAATAGACCCATATATATAGTCCTTTTCTATCCATTTGGATTCAGAAATATTGTTAGTGCTCTATGGTAGTAAATCCTTGTTTTTTTATGCATCATTCTATTTTATTAATTTTATTTTTATATTTTTGTATTTGTTTAATTTATTAATCCATTATACAATACTACTATCACTATGATATATTATGGTCTTCATTTATAACTATTAGGTGCACCCACATCCTTATTACTTTAATTTTGGTCATATCCTATATAAAAATTTATTATCTAGGTCAGGTATGTTGTCATCTAAAAACGACTGTAGGTAACCATGTGTACCTCTGATATCCAACATTTTATCCATTTGAGTTTACTTAATTATATGAAGCTTATTATTTTCTACATTAAATTCGTAATTCCATTCTCTAATATATTTATTCTACTATTTCTATATCTCCCTCATTTCATTCCAAAATAAGTGGAATCTATTTTATTTTATTGTTTGTTGGGAAAATTATGGAGACTTACTATGTGTAAAACTAGATTATTGTTTTTCATTAGTTGGAGATACATTTTTTATTGAATTAATTCATTAACATGAAATCTACTTACACCAATTTATATAAAGAAAAATTTTATTAGTAAGATTTTTAATGAAGTTTTTTTTCATTTTTTTTATTTTACCATGATTAATGTGTTGAGTAATTTCTCACATCCTTTGATTTATTTTGACTGACTAATTTTGAGTTTCTATGCCCTGAGTGATTTAAAAATTTTTCCAATTTCCATTACTGAGAGGATTATGAATCTATATTTTCATATTCATTTTGAATCATATTTCACAGGAGATAAATGGGTAATATAAACCATTTAGAATATAAATTTGAATTTTATAAAGGTATTTTCTGAACAAATACACTATTAAAACTATTTTTTCATCCTTTATTGAAATATTTATCCTGAAACCCACCTATAAAATTATACTTATTAAATCCTATATGAGAAAAGTATTACATTTTTTTGATTGAACAATGCTACAATCCCAATTTATCTGTTCCAATACTTTTATTGATGTAATTTAATTATTTTCAGTTGATTACTTAATAGGGATACAATCATTCCAGATGCATGTGGTATTATTGTTTCTAACAGGATGCACATTGACTTTTTCACAACATCACTGGGAAGTGGTCCATGGTTCTTTAAATATTCCATTCATTATTAATCTATTTAAAAATATTTATAACATAATTAATATAAGATATATATTATGAAGGTAAAAAAATCACCGTTACTAAACCGATGACTCTTATGAAGGATCATATGTGGTTAGGTGATCGACGTGAGATATTGTCTATATATAATTTTTTAACAAGAAAAAAAGAATATGAATACATTAATTTCACTTTTAGGAAAAATCCCTGGAACCTACCTGATCTTTTTTGGATTGGGGTTATTTTAATTTCTGGAAGATATTTCACATTTCATTATTCCTGATGATCATGTATTTTAAATGTGATTATAACCAACTTTTTTAGACTTTTTTCCTTATTAATCCACCTAATGTTGACTATATAGTCATCTGATTTTTATTATTGAATCCCTCACTATTAATTGTGTGTTTATCTTTACAATGTGGAGAAATTAGAACCAATTACATCCTACTGATATGAACATGCATTCAATGTATATGAATAACTTTAGATTCATTTTACCTTGAGTTATCAGATAAAATTCATGGTGAAGTAACATTGAATATGTGTATAAGTTCTAATGAATTTTCGAAAAATTGTAATTAAGGGAAGAATGGATCAGAATAAAGAACATAACCATGAATTGTTAGTGATTTCCACTTCACTAATAATTCTGGAAGAATTTATTTTTCCACTAGAAAATAGTTTCATTTTATTTTTTATGATGAAAATGTTTGATTTAATTTATTTCACTATAATACAATATTATATGTTATTTTTCATGAGGAAAAATAATTCATCACAAATGGGGGAATTTAATAAGATTAATTTATATATATTAATTCGATTAATTTATTTAATATTTCTTTTTTCTTTTTTTCTTAACGTATTTGGGTTTGATTGTGTTTGAAGTAAATAAGAATCAGTTATCAATATTGGAGATCCTTTATTTTAATAAATTGTAGACATTACATATCATGAACCCTATTAACAACTTGAATTATTTTAGAAGAGAACCCATGTTTAATGATGTCCATCTCGTGGTAATAGTACATGATGTGAATAATCCAAAGACAATTCATAAAAAACACATTACATGACATCAATGATTCAAAATTCATAACCCGTCGAAGATTCAATCTATGAAATCTTGTAAGATAAAAGACTCTAGGAAGTTTTTTGTATCTAAGTAAATGATATGAATTATATTCCTTATCAGGAAGTTCATGAAGGATAAATCATTTAAAGAGAACTCACCACATGAAACCTTTACACGTCATGAGTTTCATTAGAATATATATATATATATATATATATATATATATTCCAATGTTAAATGGATTAATGAAAAACAACTTCACTTATCTTTAATATATTACACATTCTTATCTACATTGACCCGAACTCTATTTTCCTTCATTTTCTTTCCTAATGTTTTGTTCTATTGTTGCTGCATATCGTTTTATTGATTATGGGTTGCTCATTTTTGTTCTGATTGTTATTAAATTCAAATTTCCAATTTCAGCCCAAATAGTTGAATTTAATTTAATCTTCCTTTATTCAAGTAATATTAATATTTATTTTAAATTAATTTAATATTTCATTTCCATATCCTAAATGTTTCAACATTCATGTTATGGGAATTTCTAGTTTCATTTCCTTCTAATATATCTTTTATGATGCACGACTAATCTACTTGGGGTGGGGGTTTAGAGTTGGTAGTTTTTCTGTAAAATCCCATGTAATGATATAGTAAATAATTTTCTATAATTATAGATATGAATTTATATTTATATTAGTTATAAAAGTATCATGTAATTTTTAATCAAAACGAAAATTATTTTAATTAAAAAAAATTCTTATATGTTTTTGAATCTCAATTTATAAATTTATAAATTTTAATTTTATAAAGTGAATACCATTTTTGTAATCATGGTATAAATATTTACTTTCTATGAAATTTTTGGATTTTTTTAGAAAATATAGATTTTTCAAGGAATAATAAAATTTACTAATTTTTTAAAAATATATTTTCTTCTTAATAAATTAACTAATTAATATCCAAAAATTGTTTTAAATATTATTCTATGTAACCAAATTATTATTGATGATATATTTAATAAAATTCAATACTTTATAATAATCTTTAAATTTGTTTTCAATATAATTTAGTTGGGTTTAAATATTTTTTTCTCAAAGGTGTTTTAAAATACATATTTAATCACCATTTTAAATAATTAAAATACATTCTAATATGTAATTATTTAAAATAAATTTATATATTATATATCTTTAAATATTAAAATATTCTCATTATATTTTTATTATGAGTCATATAGTTAATACATATTCTTATTTTTCAAAAAAAATACTATTCCTAAAAACATGTTCTCTTGCCACAACTATTACATTAGTATTATATTAAAATTTTCCACTGATGAGAATTGAATTTGGAGAAAAGGATTACATGTTTTCAATAAAAATAAGATCTTATTTTTATTAATGTAAAATTAGTTTTTGACCATTTTAATTAGTGAAAAAAAAAATTAATTAATCATAGAAATTAAGGTAAAAATGAGTTAACAAAGTGACTAAATTTTAAACATATTGGGACAAATGTCAGAGAAAATTGTTAATAACCAAGTGTATGGACATTAATAAAACATTTACATTATAATATCATGTTTTTTATAATTAATTGATCCATATTACATGAAAAAATGGGGGTGGAATTCACTCTTTCAAAAAATTACAAGAGTGCCACTCACATCCCTTATAATAGGCCATCCATGCTCCTCCTCACTTCACACATCTCAAGATGTTTGATCAAAAATTCCCAATACAAATAACTTATACATTTCCCATATATCACTTTATAATCAACACATTATTCAAAAAGTCAACCAAGAATGGCCTTTTGTTCAAACAAAATGAAGACACCTGAGGAATTCGTAACGTTCACCAACAAGAATTTTAATTTTATTTCCTCCTCCACCCTCTCCAATTATTATTATACCATTAATAAATAATTACCTCTACATAATAAATATAATCATATGTTTATTGTTTAATGGTATTACCTAAACCTACTCACACATCTGTCAAATGGGTTATGAAATCATCGTTCATGTGTTCGGTAGAATACCACCTTGAGAAACGATGATGTTCATTTTTCCATTACAACCTATCTTGGTTGGGTATAATGAAGATCATATATCTAAAATATGATTTTTTTTAAAAAATTTTACACAATTATACCTTGTATTCATAATATCATATACACCAATTTTACATTCCGTATGATAGAGGATAAGACAATGTCAGTCGTGGGTACAACAGAATACTATCTCACAAAGCCTTGAGAATCATTTTTCATTGACATGTTACATGGATGATAGAAAAGGTAAACGAAAAGGATATATATTATATAAAAGTAATTTTTATTATATTCAAGGCAGTATTCATTTTTAGGAAATATAATATATTATTTTCTTCTTACCATTTCACACACTAAAATAGTGATAATGTTGTTCATGGACATGTGGGATACTACCTCCTCAAAGCGATGTGATTACTACTTCATCACTACATATAACGAATAATATATATAAGGATATAAAATTTAATAATATTTTATTTATGATATAATTATCATTCTATAAAGATGAATTTTACTTAACTACTTTTCAAAATGAACATTGGAAAAATCAAAATGTTACTTATCTGTATATGTGGCATGTCATATCCATGATTGTAACGTTAGTTCATTTTTCACATCAATAATTCATAATTGGTTTTAAAAGTTTCATTTTTGTATAATTATGATAATTATTGTTTTATTATGATTCAATATATTTTTAAACAATGACCACTTTTACCATAGATGATGTAAAAATTTATTTTGGACACATTATCCAAATATGGTCAAAACATCTGACGTAAACATAATTGATTAAGTATATGTATATAAAATGGTAATAAGTGAAATAAAAGTAATAATAAAAATGAAAATTGTTATCATGTAATTAAATAATTAACAAATTTTTATAATTTAGGAAAATAAATACACTTGTTATAATTCAGACTCATGGTAAGGGACTTCATCTCAATTTCCTTCTCTTGAGGATATTTTTGATGAAAACATCTTTTCTCTTTTAGAATGTGTATATAAGGACACTATGAAATTATATATAATAAATTTACCTACTATATTGATATTTAATTTTTTAATTAATGTAATTAATTCAAGTGAATTGTTATTTAAATATTTCCTATGGTAAGGGTATTTTCATCAAAATTGATCATCTTTAAATATTTTCCTTTGTAATATCATTCTCTATTCCATGTGAATGTATTAAAATAATTTTTTAAACAAATTATATGGATATAAAATATTGAAAATTTTCTTTTTAAATAATATTTACTTTATTTTTAATTTTTTAAAATGTAATAGTTTTATATTTTTTAAATAGTTTATTTTGAAAAACATCAATTGATATTTCAAATATTTACAGTATAAAGACAAAAAAAATTCATTTCTTCATGTCTACTATTTCATTTCTAACTCCACTTTAAATAATACATCTTTTCATTGATAAATACACACTTTCCCTTTTTTGGGTATTTTTGTAAGGATATTTTTTTGTAATGATTGGTTTATTGAAAATGTAATTTTTGAAAGAAAATGGTATTTTAATATATGAAAGTTATTTAAATTAATTATTAAAATTATTATTGAAA
Organism: Viscum album; assembly: GCA_963277665.1. Classification (NCBI taxonomy): domain Eukaryota; kingdom Viridiplantae; phylum Streptophyta; class Magnoliopsida; order Santalales; family Viscaceae; genus Viscum; species Viscum album. The sequence continues at coordinate 1,058,792,584 of OY728143.1, read as the reverse complement.
TAATGAAATATTTTATTCTTTATGTAGTTATTGTATATTATATTTTATGGGTTTTCCAATATTTCCCAAGTTAAGCGTAATATAGAATAAACAATGGGTGAACCTAGAGAGCGCTCTAATGCATTTAGAAATGATAATGTTCCCTAGAAAATTATATTCTATACTGTTCTCGTGGTTATTCCAATTTTTAAATTATGGATGAGGGTTATATGAGATGATATATGACAATACCTATATAAACTTTATAGGATTTATAGTGACTTTTCATGAAAATAGTATATATTAAAAAAGGTAAAATAAATGATGTTTTTAGGGAATGATATTATCACTATGGGTAAAATGTTACGTTTTCATAGAAGGGGTATTCGTGGGTTTTAATTTTTTTACCTGAGAATCAGGTTCCTTATTTTTTGTATCACTTATTGATATTTTTATTCCCATCCCATGTTTTTATTTTTTTTCAAAGTATTAAAGGGTTCGGGATTAGAAGAGGGAAATTTGAAATTATGAATATGTTTTTATAAAAATAAATCATGTGTTGTTTTAAAAAATTTATATGGTGGGAAAAATAGATATTGGTCAGAATTAACTACTATGAATTACACAGTTTTTTACATATTATTAATTAAATAATTTTCTAAATATATAAAATAAAATGATCCTCAAACTGAAATAATTCAAATTTCATGCATAAAACTCAAGATTAGGTAATGTTTAATTCCATGGAAATAGTGTTTCTATAAAATTTTAGATTAGATTACATTACAGTTTAGGATAATTATAATAACATTACCTTGAAATATTTTAACTTATGTTAATGTAAAAAAAATTATTTCCTTTGATGTGTAACATGTTTCATTATCTAATCTATTTCTATTCAGAATGTTTTTTCATAGAAGAAACATGGAAGATGTAGTGAGAAGGAACCGAAATAATGATATCCTTCAAAATCAGCATCCTGAGATGGTTTGAATTGGAATATAATTTTTTTCAAATGATGGATTAGTTTATAAAAAGTGATAAATGGTGTTGGTATCCATGCTAGAGAGAATCCTAGTATTAAAAAAAGGAAAATAACTTTTTTGGTTCATTTTATAAGGGATCATCGCCCAAATTTATGTGGATGGTCTGACATTTTGATATCCAAAACATGAACCAATTTTTTGGAGAAGATTTTTGATGTCATGGGATGTTCAAAATGGGAAAATGTGACACTTTTAATTTACCATTTTGAAGGTGATTCCAATCGAATGTGGTATTTTGTAAATAAAATTAGAGAGAAATAAGATCATGATGCCCTGGAATGAGAAATATTTATCTTTCCTTTTCTAGATAAATATTTCTCAAAAAAATTTGAATCTGAATGGAAATAAATTTATAAAATTGAGTAAAAATTATAAGGATTATATAGCGACATATTAATAAAAAATAAGAATATTTTATAGGTTTTTTGAGGATTTAATTGATGACAAATATAGTAAAATTAATATGGTTTACTCTGGATTGAATCTTAGTCAAATATGATATTTGGATGCATGAGAATTTAGAAGCTATGATTATGGTGCCTGTTATGAAGTGAAGGTTGAGATGAAGTTATATAACATATTTATGCCTTATTTTGGTGAAATAAAGAATCATTTGGGGTGGAAGGATATGGGTATGCATACATAAAACAACATTGGAGGTACGACATTGAGGTTCACATCTTTATGTAATCATGGAAAAAAAGCCATGTAGAATAGCTTCTAAAGGCTGGGAATTGTAACCTATGTGGAATGTATGGTCATATAGAAATATTATTAAAGATAATTATTCTTAAAGAATAATTGAGTGGGAAAACTGATAGCCATTAAAAGTTAATATGTTTTCATTTAAATGGGTTGGTCTATTATGGAAATGTGTTTCTAAAGTTAGTTTCATGTGATCGAAATCTTAATGGTCTGGTAGTGATGTAATTTTCTAATAATATAGTTTATATTGGTCCATCAAATGAATTTTTTATTGATATATTGCTTTGTTATTAAAATTATTACAACACCCTATTTGACTATGGATCTTTATATTACTTTATTTATGCCAAATTCGGAGGTAAATTAGGAATATCACCTCAGGAAAGTATGATATATTTTTGTGTGAAAACTATTAGTGTAATTTTTAATGAAAAAAAATATAAGATTTTTTCTATTGTTATTAGTGGGATGGTATTTCTTACCAAACATGTTGAACTGTCCATAGCAGAGTTCAGTATCATTCATGGTGTGGATTGGATTGCATATGATCATGCTATGATAGATTGTAGTGCTATAAAAGTTGTGTTTAATAATTTTATTCATTTGATAACATAACTAGAATATGAAAAAAATGATTAGATGTGGAATAAAAAGATAAAAACAGCATGTTGATGAACATAATGAAAATTTTCAAATTAGTGATGTTCGTGTAGTAAATTAATATTTGTATTTTTTCTAGATGATATTCCTATAGTTATTTTTGATTGGGTGTTGAGTTTACTGTTGACTTGTTACATGATTTGATGCCTATTTCAAAACAGAAATATATAATAGTTGAAGGGTAAAATTTACAATTGAAAAATTAATTACCATATTTATTTGATAAATGTTTCATTCGACTTATCACTTCAACATGGGGTTCCTCTTTCTAATTTCTTAAAAATAAATATGGTTTAATGAGACTACTAATTGATTATATATTTCAGAATATGATCACTGTTAAGAACCTGTATCTTTTTCCTCATATCAAAGAATTTCTTATCAGCTCTAGGAAGAATATTATTTTTTAAAGTTTGACCCATGGTTGGGGAATTATAATTAGAAATTAAAGGAATAATAAATTTTGAAGATTCTGATTTAGACTAGATATAGAAACTAGGAATATATTGTTATGATGTATGGGATATCAAATTTACCTTTTGTATTTATTATAAATATTAATTTAATATCTCAGGTGTTCTTGGATACATTTTGGGTTTTTTTATTAATTTAATTTTTTTATATTCTAAAAGTTAATAGGAAAATAAAAAACATAGAATGGTTGTTTTTTAAAATATAAAAGAAAATAAATTACCTGGGATTTTTAGAATGTGAGAATTTTGGTTGAAACAAATTTCATTACATGGAAATATTCTTTCAAATTAAGTAATAATTATTTACCTTATTGAAATAGAAGTGGTTAATGAACATACAAGGGACAGCTGTAATAGATATTCAAATTTTTCATAGATTAGAGATTTAATATAGGTATTGTGTTGAATCATTTTATCCATTTTATATCCGTCATACTTAGTTATCTTGAAAGGGAGTAAGGTACATCTGGAAGAAGTAATGTTATCTTTTTATATAAAGGATATTATTATTAGTGAATCCTATAGTTTTGTAAATTCTATCTAGAAATGGTTAATTTTCCTTCTATATTGATGCATTGTTGAAAGGAAATAGTTTTTTACTAATGCAAAAATATTGGAAAATTGCTTATGATTCAAGATAATTAAAACCTCATGAGTTAATTACAATAAAAAGACTTGTGATTAGATTATTTTTGTGTTTATTTATAATTATGAAGGCATCATGATTCGGTAGTGAAGTGTGAAATATATACAAATAAAAAAATTAGGATTCATATATTCACATTGAAATAACTGAACATGAAACAGAGATGATGATTTGATGTAATAAATGAATATGTTTTCATTATTCATTATCATATTTGAGAAGAAAGGAAAGTGGTTAATTCTTTGAGTGGAAAGAATTAATGCTACATTAACCATGTTATATTTAGAATTCATCCATTTGGTTAATGATTTGGAAAAAAATCTTTTATTAGTGGATAATGAAGGGACATTATCAATTTTTTTTTTTGGTTTTTGTAGAGGCCCAAAGCTTTACATTCATAGACATTACATAACTTTTTCAGAATACTTAATATGTCACAAAAACAAGCGACCAAATACCGTATTAGTTTAGTGTATTTGAAACTCGGAACATAATCTTCTAATCATGTTTAAAGTTCCTCAACATCTCCCATAATGATTTTACCCTTTTGTTTTCATACCTAAAACCCTTCTTTATATCCTAGGGAAAAGAAAACATAAAAAGGGTGAGCTTAAATGCTTAGTAAGGGTAAACATGGAGAACATAAAACAATCCATAAACATTTGAACATAAAAATATTAACATAAAACATGATTAATGACATAAATCATAGCAGTACGTAAGGCATAGATCACAAAGGAACGTTAATCATAATAAAATAGCATGGGAATAAAACATGTAATTGTGTCATCCGTTAAGAACATGTAATGATTTCCATAGTAGCCAAGAATTTTCTGCAAAAACTATCATAGTGGACAAAGTCCATTACTGAATCGGGTTTTCTTGCCATTCTGCCCTGTATTACTGAACCAGATTCACTTGTCATTCCATCCATATCTATCTCATGAGATATAAATCCTTACCCAATATATTTGAGTGAGATATAGTTCCCTCCCATATCATAATGAAATAATTCTTATGTGTACCACAAAATAAACATAAATCATTCATCATAACCCAAATAATAAAATGTTTTTTATAAACATCATCCTTCATAACATAATCCATATAAAACAAATGGATATCATTTCATCATAAGAAAAATAAAACCATATAAATAATAGAGCCATTATACATGAAACATAATCATACTAAATAATCTCATCTTATATGGGAAATAGTTTTGATAAAACACATGAAATGAATTCTTGTGGAAAATATCCTTTCTTCTTAAAAATCATTTTATGTTCACAAAATGCCATGTAATTTTAAAAGAAAAGTTTTTTGTTGAAAATAATCATGAAATCATGTAGAGGAAGCTTCATGAAAATAAAATGTTATGAACCCGTAAAAATCCATTCGTGCTGTATAAGTTAAAAAACATTCTTCTCATACTTTATCTGAAAAAGTCAAAAAGTACCTCGTATAGTAAATAAAAGAAAGATTCATTCGATATGAAGTGGTAGAAGTCAAAAAGAGTAAAAATTACTTTAATCATAAATGGAATAATATGAAACATTTTATGAAAACAGGTTTATAGAAAACATGGACATGGATGATAAACATAACCCCAGTGAATACTTTTGAATAAACAATCTCAACTAAGAACAAGATTGGAATAATTATCCCTTACCTTATGTCCAATTTCTCCCATATGTGTTCAAAACTCATATATAATGATTTAAATAATTTCATTGACTTATTAAAGAATCATAATAATTTTTATGATATCATATATGATTCACTTACGACTTTATTTTACCCGTTCATTTGTCAATTCCCCTTTGAGGCAACGTTTTTGGTAAAAATCCTTTTATTTATCGTACATGTTTGGACTTTTTGTTCTTGACATTATAACTTAAATCATTATTTTCTTAATTCTAGACTGTAAAACATGATTTAAATATCATATATATTCATTATATAATTTTATATATTCAATAGATAGATAAATGAAATTAAATACAACGTTCATTGAGACAGCAGGTGGTACGTACGCATGAACGCTCATTTCGTTTCCTTATTGAATTTAATGGACTTAAGTAAATGAAACCTATATATACATAAATACAGTAGAATTATTATATAATATTTATTATATATACTTCATAATCATTTTTTAATGGTTAACATGGAGAATGAATTTCATCATGTCATGGTGACGGTAATCTGTACGTACACACGAGCGATGATATCATTCCCATAATTGTTGAATTGAATTGGAGTGGATGATATAATATCTCATAATCAGTATGAATTTATAATAATCATGTATATTCATTATTTCCACCATTATACCCATCCAATTATAGTGGTGGTGGAAAAATAGATTACACCATTGTGTGGTGGCGGTAATCTGTACGTACGCACGAGCGGTGATTTCATTTTACGTAGGATGGATAGAAGGTGAAATAGGGTTGTTTCATATTTAAAATAAAATATCAGTATTTTAGTTATACTGATTTTATTTTTTTATAATGAAACAACTAAATAAGAGGAGGTATAAGAATAAATAAACTTGAATGAATCGGTAGAATATATTACCTCTTCTTCGACACACCCCCTTTAAACTTCCTCTTAAAGGATAAGACACGATCTTTTGAGAAGATCATAATATCCAAAATATTACTAGGGAATTTTATAAGTTTAATGGTCATGGTTTGGCTGATCTTGAATGCACAAAATGGAGTAAAGATGAGTGGTATGAGGTGCCCTGTTATAAGAGAAGAGAGGGGCACTTTTGGAAACCCACAAAATATTAATTTATAATAAACTGACCCCCCCCCCCCCAAACCACCACAAATAACTCAAATTATAATATTAGATGATATAGGGTTGTAATCTCATCAAAAAATAATATTTATACATGTTTGGAGTTTATTTTAAACCTTATCATTTTGATTTATCCTTATTTAATCTAATTAATTTTATTTGTGGTAATAATATTCTAATTTTTAAGTTGTTATAAATACTTTCTTATGTGTTGGGAATTTTCTATAATTAGATACATTATTACATTTTATACCATATAATTTGAAATTTTTAATTTATCAAACTTTCAATGATTTTAAAACATTTTAATAATATGTTATTTTTATAAAATCTCAATAGTGTTAATTTTGACACTATTCAATTATTTGATTTTAAATAATATCCACACAGAATATATATTCGAAAAAAAATCTTAAATAGATTCCTAACATGTAATATTAATCTAAAAAATTCATGGAACCCATTAATTTCTTCATTTAATAATTATTTTAATATTTTTAAAACGATTTATTTGATATTTATCTTAATAAATTAGTTACTTCAACATTTTTTTATAATTATTTAATATACTTTTTTGTTTCATAAAAATTAAAAATAAAAACCTATGATGATTAATAATCTAATATATTTTATAATAATACCTTTACAATAATTTATCTTCTATGAAACCCAACATTAAAAATGTTATATTTATTAACTTATGAAGGTTACAACTTTGACATCATTTAAAGTAAAATAATATAAATGTCATAATCTGTTTTATAAGGCTCACAATGGTCCAAAAGTATCAACATGAATGATTATGGTGTATTTAAACTCGACCAATAAGTTTTGGTCAACTGTTTGGGCCTTTTTATTGGCATTATTATTTAAAAAATATATATTATGGATTTTTCACTAAATAAATAATTTCTGCATCATTAATATATAAGCTATTAAAGTAATTATATATTTCTTAAAAATTACAAATAAATTACCATGATAAATAAAAGCATAATATCTATCAAATAAGTATTTTTAATCTAATTTATATTCTATATAACCTAAAATTAAAAATACTATAATTATTAATGATTCAGTGAGACATATTTCACTTTTTTTTAAATAAAATAAATTAAAGGTCTTAATCAAATACATGTGGGTTCCAATAGATTCCATTTAGACCCAAGTTTATTTTAGGACGAAATATAATCATCCAATTTTATTAACACAAATGTTAGGTTAATTTTATAATATTATTTTTACCCTTAATTGCCTGATTTACCTTTAACTATAGTAAATAAAATTTACCGTAGTTACTATTCATAATGTATAAAAATAAAAAGTATCCTATTAACATTATTTGGACCCACTGATTCCAAATATGGAATCAATTTTTTCAAATTCAAAACACATAAGAGGCATAATTTAATTCAAAATTAATCCCGCTGTTGAGAAAACGTATTTTAAAAGTTAAAACATTGCAAAAGATTGAAATGATTTTACCTAAGAATTCAATGTAAAATTAATGATAATGACATAAATTATATTAAATAGTAAAAATATATTCTATTTATACTTTAAACCCATTTAATATTATAATTTAACCAAATACGTTATCTTGATGAAAAAAGTTGTTTTTAATTAAAATTTAGCGTATTTTTACTATTCATCAAAATATGAAAGTTATCAGAAAATTATTAAAAATTTATCCAAACTAAATTTGTATATCCTTATTCGAATTAATAATTTTATTTTTTAAAATTTAACTTATAAATATATCAAAAACAAATTTTAATGTGGTGTGCCATCAAAAGGCGGCAAAACTGCATTTTTTGAAAAATACTTATTTTACCCGAAAAATTTATTTTGTTCCCATAAAATATTATAGAATATTTGTAAGAAGAAGGATATTGTTATAAAACTAAAAATGTGGTTAATAATATTCATAATTTCTAGTTCATAACAATTTTATAACAATATATCATTTTTAGTGAAACTCGGTATTGTGTACAACACAAGCTATTGAGGAAGGTCACTCTTGCATGCAACACAAGCCAAGATTAGTGATTACGTATACTACAAGCTAATACGATGTTGCATATAGCATAATCTAATCTTGGTGTATTATAAAACACAAAACATCAATGAAATTAAAAGGAATATTTCTCATAAAATATTAGGGTGTTACATTCTACCCCCCTTAAATTGAATTTCCCCCTCGAAATTCGTCAGGTTATAAATTTTTTACTACTTCAATGTTTATTTCATATAAACACACATCATAAAAAGTAATACTAAAACTTAATTTTAAAAATTAAAGTAAGAAACGTAACGGTTACCCAAATTAACTCATCACTGGGTTTCCACATATGAGAAGATTGGTGAAATCATGGATATGGAAGAGAAATATAACCATCATGTTCTGATGGAGAGTGGTAGAGAACATGTCTATGAAAAATCACACAATCACAAAGGCATAAATTTGTGATGATCTAAAGAACCATCTGATTCATCAGATATGAGTGTACTAGGACAACATTATTGGCTTTCAAGATCCTTTCCATAAATTTTAGAACTTTGAATAAGAAGAAATACTTACTTGATTTTGGTACAATCTCACCATTGGTCGTTCCTTGAACAATTTCCCCTTCATATATTAAAGAAAAAAAGGTGAATTTTTCATTCGTGATGTGTTAGCAGATCATGTGATAGAATGATGGGTCATTCCATCTGCCTCAAAGATAATGTTAAAAAAAGTTATTAAAAATATATAAGTCCATATGTGGTGATATTAATCATATATGGATCAAAAAATGGAATTATACTTCATATATCATACCACTTAATAAAATAAAACTAATTTTTACTAAATAGGGACTTCGTGTAAGCCAGTGGTAAGAAATAAAGGCATGTCACACTTCGGTTGTGGGTTCGATTCCCACATCCTTGTCTGATGATATGGGTTGTCACCCATCCTACGGGTTGTCCTTTTTCTAAAACTATACTATTATAACATTTTAGAAATAATATCAAAATTTTCTAGCCTTAAAAAATACTATCTGATTTCTAACTTAATCCATTCCAATCTTTAGGCTTATCTAAAAAACTTCTATCCAATCTCATAATATAAATAAAAATATTACTAGAGAGGTCATCTACCAAGAATGTGATTACCATCATTTATCCCCCATATATCATAAGATATATCTTGTTGGTTATATTAGGAACATGTGAATACCTTAATCATGTATTCTCTTGAAACATGAATTACCATAGAACCTTATTGAAAACATGAATGCGGTCAAAAGTTAATTATTTCGACATACCAAAATCCCAAAATTTCAACAAACTCAAAACATGATGTCACTCTGTACTTATATCAGTCATGAGCTCATTAATACTATCAAACATATTATTTTATCTTTATACCTTAATTATGTGCATATCATCTTCTTTCTAAAAATATTTCAATCTATTTTCATGGTTACTGGTACCATATTCTTATTGAAAACCATAATGGACCAATACACGGATATTTCAGTATACCATAAAAGTACCTCAACAACATTATTCTTGAATTCCAATACATAATACCTTCAATCAATCCTCTTCAATGAATGGAATGGAATAGGTCCTTCCTCGATTTGTAAGTATCCTTTTAGGTCAAGGCATTGAGTTGGGTATTTACCATGTTCTCCATAGATACGACATTGAACTTCATAACAGTCTGTCACTCTAGGACCCTTTTCCCCACACAGATAACATCTTCCACTCCATTTGAGGTACTCCTCAAGGTTCTTATTCAATTCTTCTTGATATGTAGAAAGCTTCATCTTCCTTCCTCTACACTCGTCTCCATGAGAACATGCAAAAAATTCCATCTTCTTCTTATTTGATGACTTATAAATACCACCAAAGTTCACCCTATTAATCATATATCGTGATGACTGATTCAGAATAATCACAATATCTTTCTCTCTAAGAATTACACAATTTTTCTTCTCATAGTCACCAATTTTTCCATCTGATTTAATGTTAACCCAATTCAATCTCATTCCCTTCACTAACTAAAACCAGAAACCATTGTGTAAGAAACAGTTAAAATAATGTGGAAACAAATAATCATAAAAAGTCACTTATAAGATGTATAACTAATGAAACCTTATTTAATTTATGACACCTTAAGTTCACCATAGGTTATTCATGATTGTTAACATAATTCTAGGACTATAGCCTATACTTATACTTAAAATTAGGGATATCCCTAGACATACCTTGGAAATATCTCTAGGAATCTCACTGAAGTTTGCGCATCCTAGTTTCCAAAGATTAAATAAACCTACGCCCTGATTACAACTGTAGAGGCCCAAATCTTGACATACATAGACATTACATTAATTTTTTATAATACTTAATACATGACCAAAATAGACTCCCAAATACCATATTAGTTTAGTGTCTTTGAAACTCAGAACATAATATTCTAATCGTGGTGAAAGATTTTCAACATCTCCCATAAAGATAATCCTATTTTGTTTTCTTACCTAAAACCTTTATTTATATCCTTGTGAAAATTTAACATAAAAAGGGTTAGCTCAAATGCTCAGTAAGGGTAAACATGGAAAACATAAAACAATCGATAAACATTTGAACGTAAATACATAAACATAAAACATTAGTTTGACATAAATCTTGGCAGTACGTAAGGCATATATCACAATGAACATTAATGATGATAAAATAGCATGGGAATAAAACATGTAATTGTGGAATCCATTAGGAACATGTAATGATTTTCATTGTAGCCATGGAATTGCAACCAAGACCATCATAGTGGACAAAGTCCATTACTGAACCGGGTTTAGTTGCTGCTCCAGTTCTGTATTACTGAACTGGATTCACTTTTCATTTCATCCATGTCTATCCCATGAGATATATATCTTTACACAATTCATTGGAGGGAGTTATAGGTCCAACCCATCTCATAATGAAATAATTCTTACTTGTGCCACAAAATAAACATAAATCATTCATCATAACCCAAATAATAAAATGGGTTTCATAGACATCATCCATCATAACATAATCCATATAACACAAATGGATATCATTTAATCATAAGAAAAATCAAACCATTTAAATAATAGAGACATTATACTTGAAACACAATCATACTAAATAATGTCATCTTATTTGGGAAATAGTTTTGATAGAATAGTTGAAATGAATTCCTGAGGAAAATATCCTTTCTTCTTAAAAATCATTATATTTTCACAAAATTCCATGTAATTTTAAATGAAAAAGATTTTTTTTTGAAAATAAACATGAAATCATGTATAGGAAGACTCATGAAAATAAGGCATTATAAAACTATAAAAATATATTTTCATGTTGTATATGATAAAAAACATGTTTCTCATACTTTTTCCAAAAAATTCAAAAAGTACCTCGTATGGCAAAAAAAGAAATATTCCTTCGATACCATGCGGTAGAAGTTGAAAATGGTAAAAATGACTTTAATAAAAAATGGAAGAATATTAAACATTTTATGAGAACATTTTTTTAGAAAACAAGGATATGGATGATAAACATAACCCCAATAAATACTTATGAATAAAAAATCCTAGATAAGAACGAGATTGTAATAATTATCCCTTACCATATGTCCAATTTCTTCCATATGTGTCTGAACCTCCTATATAATGATTTAAATAATTTCATTACTTATTAATGAATCATACTAATTTTTATGGTATCATATATGATTCACTTATGACTTTATATTACTCGTTCATTTGTCAATTCCATGGCGAAGCAACGTTTTGGGTAATAATCATTTTCTGTATCACACGCGTCTGGACTTTCTGGTCTTTACATTATTACTTATATCATAATTTTCATACTTATTGAAATTAAAACATGATTTACATATCATATATATTCAGTATATAGGTATATATACAATAGGTAGATAAATGAAATGAAATACACCGTTCATGGAGATAGTAGGTCGTACGTATGCATGAACGTTGTTTTTTTTTTCCTGTTGAATTGAATGGAATTAAGTAACTGAATCATATATATACATAAATACAGTAGAATTATTAAGTCATATTTATTATATATACTTATTAATCATTCTTTAATGGTTTACATGGAGAATGAATTTTATCGTGTCATGGATATGGTAATCCGTATGTACGCACGAGTGATGATATCATTCCCATAATTATTGAATTGAATTAAAGTGGTTGATATAATATATCAGAATAAGTATGATGTTATAATAATCATATATAGTTATTTTTTCCTCCATTATACCCATCCAATTATAGTGGTGGTGGAAAAATAGATTACACCACGGCGTGGAGAAAATAAACCGTGGTACACACGCGCGGTGAATTAATTTTTCGTAGGATGGATAGAAGCTGAAATAGGGTTGTTTTATATTTATAATAACATATCATTATATTATTTATACTAATGTTATTAAATTATAATTAAACTACTAAATAAGATGAATTAGATAAATAAATAAAATTGAAATAATCGGTAGAAGAGATTACCTCTTCTTCGACACGCCTCCTTTAAACTTCCTCTTAAGAGACTAGAGTTGGTCTTTTGATAACAATAGAATCTCCAAAATGTTACTAGGAAATTTGGTATGTGTAATTTTCAGGGGTTTCCTAAGATTTAAGGCACAAAATGGTGTGAAAAAGAGAGATATGATGTCCCCTTTTATAAGAGAAGAGGGGGGCACATTTGGAAACCTCTAAAATATTAATTTATAATAAGCTCAAACCCCACCTAAGAACCACCACAAATGACTCAAATTCAAAGATTAGATGATATAGGGTCGTAATCACATCAACCAATAAAATTTAGACATGTTTTGAGTTTATTTTAAACATTATCATTTTGATTTATCATTATTTAATCTATTTAATTTTATTTGTGGTAATAATACTCTAATTTCTAAATTGTTATAAATACTTACTTATGTGTTGTAATATTTCCATAATAAGATACATTATTACATTTTAGACCATAAAATTTTTAATTTATAATTTTAAAAAAAAATTGTGATTTTTAAACAATTTAATAATATGTTATTTTTATAAAATCTCAATAGTGTCAATTTTGACACTATTCAATTATTTGATTTTAAATAAAATCTAGACAGAAGATATATTTAAAAAAATTATTTAATAAGTTCTTAACATGTAATATTAATCTATAAAAATCTTGTATACCATTAATTTGTTCATATAATATTTATTTTAATATTTTTAAAACTATTTATTTTATATTTACCTTAAACAAGTATTACTACGACATTTTTATATAATTATTTAATATAATTATTTATTGCATAAAAATTTAAAATAAAATCCTATGATTCAAATAAATCTAATAGATTTCATAATAATACCTTTACTCTAATTTATCTTCTATAAAACCAAACTTTATAAATGTTATATATATTATCTTATGAAGGTCACAATATTGACATCATTTAAAATAAAATAATATAAATTTCATAATCTGTTTTATAAGGCTCCAAATGGTGCAGAAGTCTCCACTTGGATGACTATAGTGTATATATACTTGTAAAATAAGTTTTTTTCAAATGTTTGGGACTTTTTATTTCCATTATTATTTAAATAAATACTATATTATGGATTTTTCACGAAATAAATAATTTCTGCATCATTAATATATAAGTTATTAAGGTAATTATATATTTCATAAAAATTACAAATAAATTACCATGATAAAAAAAATATTAGATTTAAAATTAGTATTTATAATTGAATTTATATTTCGTATAACCTTAAATAAAAAATACTTTAATTATTAAAGTTTGAGTGAGACATATTTTACTTTCCTTTAAATAAAATAAATTAAAGGTCTTAATCACATCCAAGTGGGTTCCAATAGATTCCATTTCAACCCAAGTATATTCTAGAACGAAATATAATCAGTAAATTATTTTATTACAAGTGTTAGGGTAATTTTATAATATTATTTTTACCCTTAATTACCTGATTTGCCTTTAACTGTAGTAAATAAAATTTTCCGTAGTTACTATTCATAATGTCTAAAAATAAAGAGTAGCCTATTAAAATAATTTGGACCCACTGATCCCAAATATGGAAACCATTTTTCCAAATTCAATACATAGAGGTGGTAGTATTTAATTTAAAATTAATCCCGCTATTGAGAAAATATGTTTTAAAAGTTAAAACATTTCAAAAGATTGAAATGATTTTACCTATGAATTCAGTGTAAAATTAAGGATAATTACATACATTATATTAAATACTGAAAATATATTCTATTTATATTTTAAACCCATTAAATATTATCATTTAAACATATAAATTATCTTGATGAAAAAGTTTTTTTAATTAAAATTTAGCATATTTTTACTATTCATCAAAATATGAAAGTTATCAGAAAAATATTAAAAAAATTCCCAAAGTAAATTTTTATATCGTTATTGTAATTAATAGGTTTATTTTGTAAAATTTAACTTATAAGTGTGTCAAAAACTATATTTAATGCGGGTGTGCCATCAAAGGGCGACAAAACTGTAATTTTTGAAAAATACTTATTTTACCTAAAATTGTTTTCCCCCAAAACATGTTCTAGAATTTTAATAAGATGAATTATATTGTTATAAAATATAAAATGTGGTAATTAATATTCATAATGGCTAGTTTATAATAATATTATAAAAATATATCATTGTTTAGTGAAACTCGGTATTGTGTACAACAAACACTACTGAGGAAGGTTGCTCTTGCGTGCAAAACAATCCAAGAATAGTGTTTGCATATGCAAAAAACTAATATGGTTTTGCATATAGCGCAATATAATCATGGTGTAGAATACAACATAAGACATCAACAAAATTAGAAATAATATTTCTCATAAAATCTTGGGGTGTTATAGTTTTAGTGTAGTCAACATTGTTATAATTAATTAAGAATGCTCAGAAGGGGGATAATTCATTTGAGTAAAAGGTATAAATTCTTTGGAAGCATATGTTTTCTGAATTTAATATCAATGAAAATTGTGGATTATGATTTGGAAAAATATTATTTATCAAATTCAATTCCCATTTGTCAAAATAGTTAAATACTAATGTTCATAATTCTACATTATTCATTAATCCAGGAACAACTAATATTTATAAAAACATTCCTGAGTATTAATTATGGGAGTGAATGAAATGTTATATTACTTAATATACAATGAATTATTTTACTTATTAGTAGGTTAAATAATAAAAAAAATTAGAAAATGGGATTCGGCGTCCATTTCCAATGCAGGAGTGAAATGGTAGAATATATCAATGGATTTCTTGGTAGTACATGAAAATAATTTTTAATGTAACAATTTAATTTGGTTTATTTATTATAGAATAATTAATCCTCACATTTACTTGTCATTTGAAAAACAATAATTTTGGATAATAAAGAGATTTTTTGTTTATATGGAGTACCAATCTTCATTGTTTATGACCGTTATCCTAGGTACACAAAAACATTATTTGGAAGGGACACCAAATTTCTTAGGTTAGGGAATTTTATTTCATTACAAATTTTCTCCACAATATGATGGACAGTCTATGAGTAAAATTCAATCCATATAATATATTCTTTATTGTTGTTTGATTGATTACCAGTGATGTGGGGATCAAAATCATTCTTCAGATGAGCTTTCTCATAATAATACATTTGATGTTAGTATAGTGATACAACCCTTTGAATCACTATATGGAAAGAAGTTCTAAAACATAGTATTTTGTGATGATGAATTATAGATGATGTTGATGAGACCATAGTTGTTATAGGATATGAATTAGAATGTTTAGTTGATTCAGTGACACATGAGGATATCTTAGAGTAGAAAACTGCTTCTTTTGGGTAACATGTTGAAGGATAATTATTTTTAGGTCGGTGATAATTTCGTTCTAAAAGATTAATTATTAAAAAGTTTAATGCATTTTGGTAAAAAGTTTAAGTTGAGTCCATAGGTAATTGGACCATATGTAATCCTAGAAAGGGTTTTATCTGTTTCCTAATAAGTGGACTGAATATGACCCCAACAGTCTCCATTATCTTATTTTGGTAGTTTCTTTCAGCCATGTACATACATGTTTTTGAAAATATTGAACCATGTGGAAATATTTCATTTCATTTTACATTAATATTATTTAAATAACAGATAATGTAGAAAGGTCATTTTCTAACTATTAATATTTATAATATTTTTTATAGGAATAAAAATAACATATGTGATGTTATTAATTATTATTGTGGGGATAAATTGATTTTATTATCATTGAAATTTGTTTTAAATTTTTATTGATTAAAAAATTATTGTAAATTTATATGGAACACCGATATAGTTTAAATTCAATTATGAGAAAAAAATAATTTAAAAAAATTGAAATTAATATTTTTTGAGTGAGTTATAGTGAACCTTATATCGTAAAGACAAAAATGAATAAATAGATATGCGTTAAATTTATTTATTCTAATTATATATTCTTATTGATATATTTAAAGTAAAATTGAATAAATAGTGTCAAAATTGATATTGGTGATATTTTATAATAAATTATAATTTATTAAATGATTTAAAATTTATAAAAATATTGTATTTTACCAATTTAATGGGATATGGTTTAAAAATACCACCATTTTTCTTTTTATTTGTCATTTTTCCTTTAATAGTAAAAATATATACCCTTATAGTGTATAATACATTAATATTGTGGTAATTAACAAAAGTGTTTGGGGGTAAATGTAAACGATAACGGTGAAAAAATAACCAAAATGTGTAATATTTTTCTTATATGGGATTATTTTGACCTAATATCATGATATTTAATAGTTTTTTATATTTTTATTCATCTATAAAAAATAATTAATATTAATTTAATCATCTAAGAAATTTAATGATTTCCCCTCCCCTCCACGATAAAAGGACACCCCTCTCTTTTCAATACACCACATTGAGATACATACCTTGGACGATACAATACACTTCCATTATCAACATACTTATCCTGGATTTATACATTATTTCACTTCCAAAAGAACAACCCTAGGTTCTATAACATGTTATCTAAAGGATATACAATTAAGAAGAGGTAATTGTCCCTACTGGCTCATCTAAGTTTATGTCCACATATAATACCAGTTAATGTGTTAAAAAAATTAAATAATAAATAAATTGTAATAAATATTCATATATTTCATTATATATATGAATAACCATTTTCAATTTATTATAAATCCATTTAAAAAGTGAAGATAGCGCTCATCTATATGTATGTCTTATTATGTCCACATAGTTGTGAACATTTGTTACATCACCAATTTACATGGAAGGTTATTGAGATGAATAAATGGATGTATATTTTATTCAAAAAATAATTTTTTTGAATTTTAATATCATATGTAGCTTCTTATCCTTCAATCCATTAGAAAACGATAACATCGGTCGTGCGTATGTGTGGACTATCACCTTTATGAAGCGATGTGATCAATTTTTCATCTATGACAAACATGGATGGTAAAAAGGATAAGATAAATTAATATATAAGATATATATGATATAAAAAACTTCCTAGAAATGTGAATTATTACTTAACATTATTTAATTCCATCTTTTAGAACATGAAAATGTTGTTTGTGCATACGTATAGGCTACTGTCAGCATGAACGATGTAATTCATTTTCTATATCATCCATTTATGGGTATATGTATATATATATATATAATATATATTTATATGATACTAATATCATCAGAAAAATTATGGATATGATTTAATGATGATCAATTTATGTGGACCAAGACTACAGAACCAAATCATGCATGAAAAAATGAAATAGTTAACACGCAGAATAATGATTTTCATATTGATTTAATAATAAATGGGTTATAAAAGGAAATAAGAAAATCATATATAGTAATATGTATATTATTATGGTTCATGAATATATATATATATATATATATATATATTAAATATATATTTATTATACAAGAGTTCATAGCACATATGAAGGAAGTTCGGCTTCCGGTAAGGGTTTATTATCTCACTTATTTTTTAATGAGACATATACTATATTCACCACATTCTAAATTAATGTGGTGTATATAATTTGTATTGGATATGAATCATCAGGATTCCATTAATATTCATTTTATTTAATGATTAATTTTATTTTATATCATTCATTGAGATTCTGACTCAATAGTTTCCACAATGATGATGGTTTATTTCAAAATTTCATTATTATTTTGGATTTTTTGTTTAATTTTATTGAAAGGGAATTAGTTTATATTTCTATAAAAATCTGTATATGTTTTCATCTTCTCAAGATATTTCATTAAATTAAGAAATTTTCAATGAAATCCAACATTTTTCTAACACAGTCAGGATAATTTTTCATTCATTTCCAAATTATCCTTAAAATGATTTAAAGAATATTTTTACTATTCTAAAATGATATATGAATGAAATTATTACCCATGTTTAACTTCTAAAAAAAGGTTTATAATGAATCATCAAGTTTGTTTTTTGAAAAATTGAATTTTTGACTTTTCTTACAAATGTGTGAAAGGCATATTTTTTGACATAGTTGAAATGAATTTATTTTCCAATTATCAGGATTCATCAAGGACTTGATGATTTTGTTAAATTTTTACAATTCTCATTAAAAAAATATAAATTATTAATATTTGGGAAATTATTCTATTTTAAGAAGTGATTTTATTTTAAAATAGGTTATTTATAATAAGAAACTTTTTTTCAGATATATTTAAAGTATTTTCATCTATGTCAGGACCAATTGTTTATTAGTATGAATTAATGACGAAATACATCATAGATACCATTAAAAAAAATTTATAGATGGTTTATTCCCATTATTGTGTGGAATGTATTGACATTTTGTCTACAATTTCTTCTAATATAGATAATTATTAAATTTTATAAGGAAAATATATTACTTTTTAATTTTTATTCATACAATAGATATAGTGGACATATAATGTGATACATAGATCATGGAATTATATATCGCATTGAAAAATAAATAGGTCTCATAATCCAATCGTATTGTCTAGACCTATTAAATGTCCTCTAGTGTATACCTACACATAGTTTTAATTATTGTGGAAGAAATTCTTGATGGTTTGTTTTATATTTATGAAATTATTGATTTTTTTATTTTTAAATTATTTATTATTTTCCATGTGATAATTTTAAATATATCCATGGATAATTTTCAAACACATGTGACTATTTAGATGAATTCATTTGATTTTCATTTACACCAACCATAATGTTTTTCACTATCAAGTTATTAATTAATTGGAATGTGTTTTGGGTTACATAGATATCCATATTCATTATTACTTTTCAATAATTAATCTTCTACTATATTTATTACTTACAGAGAATCTATGAACACAATTATTTTATTTCCTTTCCCCGTAATATTAAGATGGAATATTTGAATGAGATTATGGTTTCAGAATATTTACTTTCACAATGTTTTTTTAATGTTTTCAAAGAATATGTGAGAGTAAAAAATGTATGTAGATTAAAAACACTACTAAAATATTTCCTCTCCTTGAATAAAATTCCATATATATTATTCAAATATAAGAAAATAACCACCATCTCTAGGATTCTAGGGTCGTGTTATTTAACTAACTATATGATACATGGGAATTAAAATTCATTTTAGTCTAACTAAAATCAATCCACACATAGTTGTAAGAAATATTTCATCAAATGTAAAACTATAGATCATTGGGATAATGAATATTTTCTTTGTGTTTGGTCGGATAAAATTCAATGGAACAGAGGGGCACACTTATATAAGGGAATTGATCCAAATCTTACAAGAATTGGTGAGGTTCCAATCACCTGAGTAAAAAAGGGTATAAAAACTAATTTCACATATTGGCCTAGAATATGAGTAAATGGAATAAATATGTATGATATTGTAATAATTAAAAACGATTCATAGTTCAAGAAAGATGAATTTATTTTACATGATAGATGAATATTGACAATATATGGTTATAGTTAGTCATAAAAATGAGACTCTAATATAGATATAGATTCAATATTAGTAATATATTACAGATTATTGTGTTGTAGACCAGACCATGTGACATAAAATTTTAGGTAGTGTGATAAGGAACCAACACTATACAGTTTAAATTTGTATAGTAATAACATGTTCCGAAGAAATGTAGATTCATGTGGTGAGTACCATGGGTTACATAGTTTATGTTTTAATGAAAAGGAATGTGAGTCATATAGTTTAGTATCTTGTCACATAGAGAAAGTGCCATGTTGTTCAAGGTTACATGATACAGACTCTATTTAAAGTAGTTCAATATCATATAATAAAGGTTTTGTCTATTCTCATTTATTATTGAAGAAATTGACCACAAGAGTAGTCATTAATTTATGTTAATTATTTCTTTGTAAACTTAATATTTTTTTGGTGGCATTATTCAATCTTTATCAACTTTGACTAGAGAATTTTATTCATTTGGTTATAACATATAAACAATGTATGGAATTTACTATCAGACATAAATATTATAAGATATCATCCCCTTTGTCATTGGTATATTTAAAGATAAGACGAACTCTCCTTGAAATAATATTGAAGGAAAACCCTATTTATTAATACTTGGTCCTCCCAACATAATTGTTACAATAAGTTTTATAACTCATGAAACGATAATTCATTGATAATAATTAAGTCATCTAGAAATAAATGTCGTTCTTCAAAAAATTTCAGTCATTTGTTAATGAATTTTGGGAATGATGTAAATTTTATTACAATTAGAACCTCAACTTTCAATCCATACACTATGGAATTTTTTGCTATCTGTGAAATGGTGTGTATGATAGTTTTATAATGCTAGAACAAATTAATGAGTATATTGTTGAATATTATTTTATCTTTATTCCCCATCATGGGTAGGATTTTATATATTCTCTTATTAAAGTGCCTAATTCATATATGAGATTCTATATAGAAAAGGGAAGAGTGATTATAATGGATTGCAATCTTTAAATACTGTTTTATTAAATCATTCAACTAATAATTTAGTCAAATTTATATGATGATTATATATGTAACACTTAATTAATATATGATATTAGATTTTCTAAAATTATTTATTTTATTAGTCACAAATTCTATTAGATGAACTCTTTTCACCCATTTTATAAATATATCAGTAGTAGTGAAAAACATTTAATATTCTAAAAAATTAGGGTTTATTATGGGTCTATAATTGCTATCCTAAAAATAAAAAATGACCAATAATACATATTGAATAAAAAATATTTTGGGGATGGTTAATGAAATTAGAGTAAATTTTGAAACATGGAATTTAATACTAAATTTCATGCAATCGGGTATCATCGAGGGGAAAACTACCCAAGGCTCTTGGTTTTTTAAGTGTTCTTAACTCTCTTTTAATGGATTATATATGGGATAACATAGTCTTATTTCATAACATAATGAGTTTCTTTTCAATAAGTTCACATGACAATGACCTTATTGATTCCACAATTTAAAATTGTTTATATATAATTTAGAACATAATCGAGGATTATTTACTCCACTCACCTATGATATTATTACCTTTATACTCATTTTTTTAGTGAAATACCATATTTTGGGTATCCCATGATTGAGTACATCAATATAATTATTTTTTCAACTTACATTTATTTGGACTTTATATAAGGAGAGTTGTGGAAAATAAAAAGAACTTATGTCATCCGCAAACTAGTAAAGGGGTAACATCTATTAATGATCCTATTAAAAATTATTTAATAATATTTGAGTAGGAAAATAAGTGAATTTATTATCTTGTGAATTCTTTTCATAATTATTTCAACATTACGCACACGAAAAAATTACCTATGTATGAAATTATTGCATTAAATACCAGTTGTAATTAAACAATGTAATAAAATTCTCCTTATTGATCAAGTATTCTCTATCAAGTTTCTCAATCAAAAACTTTAACTCGCGTTTTATATTGACCTAGGTGATAAGTATTTCCAATTTCAACTATAATACTTCTATTAAATAATGTAATTATACATAATTATGGATACATACCTCTAAAAAGTGGAAAAGTTATAGTTTAATTTATTTTTATGAAAAATAAAGATAATCCATGGGACTACCTTTCTAAATTTATGGTCCATCATATTTTTACTAGACAGGATACTAGATGTTCAATAAAAATATATTTACCATTGTTTGAAAGCCTTGATAATTGGGAATTGATCCTCATCATGTAGCTCCATGTCTTAGGGAAATTATTTTGGAGTTGGAAGGGATTCTAGAATATCTAGGGGAAAATTTCCCTTGAATTCCTTTTGATAAAAATTGAAAATCTCACTATTTGAGAATGATGTCCAATCATTCATGATTCTATTTTAATATGGGGAGATTGAGGATATACCAAAGAGGATCTAAATGTGAGACCATTAAGACATCATGATGATTTATTAAATGGGTAAACAAAAATTTTATAAAAATAGGATAAATAATATCTTCTTGAGTTTAAAATATATACTTTATTCCTATATAGTTATTAAATAGTTCTCAAATATGATAATCTCTTCTCTTACTTCATTAATTATGTTAAAAGGGAACCATGAGACTTGTACATTAGTTCTTAATAAAATATATATACTTCATTATGATATCTAATATACTTTGAAAATCCTAATCTCATTAATATATTTTTCCTTTAAAGAAGAGAATAATTTTTTCGACTAATTAATCATTGAGGATCTCAATTGAATTCTTTATTTATTTGATGTTTCCATGAACACCACTCAAAATGTATATATTTTTATGATTTGTAATGATGAAGATTAATTTTTAGGTTTAACTAAAATACCTCAATTTGGGTTTGAAAATATAATAATATTCCATTATGTTACTTTGAATACATATTTTAATAGTTTTATCTTTAGTAATTTCTTTCGTAATTTAGTCATCATCTTTTCAAAGTTATAATAGTGATAAAAACTTTAGAGGAACTTTATAGCTAGATCATCCACATAACACTCCACCAGTGTTCTGAGATGGTGCTTAACAATTTCTATCATGACCGGATGAGAGGTTCCCTTAAAAATATTTATGCTGAGAGATATCATCTCAAAAAAATATTAATTTGGGTTTATTTGAATGATTTATTATGAATATTTAAGAAACTTCCAAATTAAATTAATTATTGAGTAACAATTTATCATCACATAATTCTAAAATTAAATTATAAATAATAGAAAATATTATATCATAGAGTTTTATTTTAGGTATCTTGTTTTAATTGTTAATATAATTTTTAATTTTTTTATATTTATAGGTACTATATTTAATAACCAAAAATAATATAAAAATATGTTTATGAAAAAATACATGAACAACTTGTATACATAATACTCTAGCATTCCACTATGGGATCAGTGAATTATCCTCTTGGATTATTTATTTGAATATTGATTAATGGAAATACTTTAGTAATAAATCTGAATATAGATCGGTGAGCCCTAAAATATTAACATAATTCCATCTAAAATCATTCTATATTTATTTACGAAAAAATATATTTTTTCCCCTTGATGAAACATGGATGAACATATTAATGTGGGTTATGAATTTTTTTTAATTCAAATATTTTATTAGATGAGTTCATCGATGGTTCTTGATATAACTTTTTCACAAAAATATATATAATTTTACGATCTTATGCACTATAATTGAGAATTATAAGGGATTAAACTTTTTATTATTCATTATATAATTGTATTCATCTCTCTAGTAAATTTTTATAATAAATATTAGAGGTTTTCATGATATTATATAGTTCTATAAAGATCACATTAATGGTGGTGGATGATTCCAAAACATATGAATTATTTCAAATATGTGTATTCATTGCATTGAATTATCTATATAATTTTCACTATATCTTAGATGTAAAAAATTTATGGTATGAACCCACCATATAAGGGTCTACAGGCCTATGGAATTTTGGATTACCCGTTCCAAACATTAATTTTTTTTATTAAATTATAGAATTTATTTTTCCAATGTAAGAGAAGAGGCCATTCTTGGGGTATTTACATATTGATGGGAACGCAAAGTGGTTTCCCATTTATAGGCATTTTTTCATGATTTTTTGAGTATGTAGAAGAATGTTATACTATAAATTATTCTAGTAAAAAGTATCACCAGCATGTAGTGGAATCATTTTGACCAGGCTTAATCTATTGTAACTAGATAAAATCCCCTTTTATCCTAATGAATTCCTCCTTAGTGTATAGAGAATTTGAAAAAGGATTGAGGGTTTAAAGGCTGTTAGAGCATTACTAAACCCTCTTAGGATAAAAAATAAAACTAAAACAAAAATAGTGGTAAAAACACTAATTAACATGAAATGATCATCCAAAAAATTTCTTTAATCATAAATTTAAACCACTTTAGATCTTTGAATATAATATACTTCAATAATGAATCCATATTATCCCATGTTTAAATTAACTCCTCTATAATTATTTAACCTCATTAATAAATCAAACAAAAATATCCCCATTCACATAGTCTTAGTTTGATAATGAACTATTGGAAACACTGAATTCCATATTCAATTAAAAACTCAAATATTTATTCCTATATTTCCAAAGTTTAAATTTTTCCTTTAAAGTCACAAATAACAAAAATTCCATAGCTAACATATTTTAAACTCTAAAAAATTTGGGTCTATATATATTCTATCCTACTTTATTTTTTATGTTTGGAAGAGACTAATGATACCTATTTAAATAAAAAAATTCATGTAATTCTAATTTTTTAAATAAATTCCATTACATTTTCCAGGATAAAATAGAAAACCTAGAGTATTTAACACTTTCATGATATTTATATACCCAATAAAATAATTTTATTGTAATCATTCCCCATTTATGAACCAAAACAATAATGAATCACTGTAAAATGTTCTCTTAATTATCCTATATCTCCAAAATAATTTTATAGATTAATCACATATACTATCAAATAAATCTCCCCTAATAAGTCACATGATATTATTTATTAATATATTTTTTTCTTGTAAGAAAATAAATAATAAAAGTACATCAATATGATGAGAAATAAGTGTCAATTTGTACGAAACTTCCGAAATATGATCCATTAACATTATATTTATTATAAAAGCATGTAAAATTTTTTAAATTTTTTGAATCCTATGTTTCTTATAATTATAATACACACTAAAAATTCATTTTTGTCAATAGTAAACCCCAATTGTCTCCTTTACTAATTCACATGTCACGTTTTCCTACAATAAAAATTTCTCAAAAAATAATGAATTATCTAAACATGATTCACAAAATATTTTTATACCCATAACCTAATAATGGTTAGTTCACTTATTTAATAAAAAACAACATGATTGATTGAGTGGTAGTTTTCAATGTAAAAAACTCTATAATAGTTAAATTGTTCTCTACTGAAGCACAAAATCCATAAGACAATAATAAAATATTCTCGACCATGTGAATAATTCTATTAGTCTGGCCATCAAGATAAGGGTGAAACCTAATAATAAGATACAATTGTGTGATACAAAAATATTACAATACATTCATAATTTTGGAAGTAAATTATGTATCATGATAAGGTATGATTATCCATTGAACATCAATTAGACATGAAATTTATGCTAAATAAATTTATTTTTTAATTAATACAAAAAAATATTGAAATAAAAAATTGATGCAAAATCATGATTCAATTTTTAATAACTAAAATACTGATCAAACCACCCTAGTGAATGACGTAAACTATTTAAATTTTTTGGGGGAAATAGCCTCTAATTTACATTAGTGGAGACAATTTGGTTATTATAAACTAGATTCTACCTGATGAACACCATTAAAATTTTTAAAAGTATGTCACATTAGAATGAGCATAGAAGCAAATATATTTATCCTATGATACTAAGGAAACATATTTATATTATAATAAATATTAAAAATATTGGAAAAATTGCTGCATATTTACTATGAAAGTCGTGTAATATCTCCAAATGAATGATTTAATAGAAAAACAATTACCCTAAAGACATGATATGTTACACCCCACAATCAGAGAAACCATTATAAGAATAATCATGAATAATAAAATTACACAAAAAATCCATCTCACAATATCCAATTAGATACTCTATAACATGTTATATGAAATATGAATCAATAATTATATGATATAAATAATATCTAACCTCTACCCCATTAATTATGGGATATATTGGTGAAACTTATTTCAACATCATCCATTCATCACTAGATAATAATACCCCATAAAATTATCATCATGTACTAAAAGTATTTTTAACCATCATTACCCTTAATAGAGTATAGATTATATTAAAATTATATTGTCATAAAACTCAAATAATATCCTGAATATAAAATTTAATTATTTGTAGTTCATGAGGTGATTTATAATTTTATATTACATATAAAATATAATATGTTCTCTAATATTATAATGCATCTATTACTTAAGTGATAAATTGCATTTAGTACATTAAAATTATATTTATAATAGTAAAATTAATGATAATTTAAATGTTATATACCATACGAAATATGGAATTAATCCAATATAACAACATCTTGATAATTTATGGAAAGCATCATAACATATCAAACATATAATAAATTATTCATATAAACTGAGAACAATACACACACTCCACCTTCTCCTAAAAATAATAAAAAACGATTTAGTACTCATTCGACCAACAAACCATGAAAATTGTTTGTAAAAATAAATTAGGGAGAGAATAAAAAAATTCATGTATTAAATTCATATAATAACATTGCATGAGAATGAAAATTTATATTTTTGAAAAAAAATAGTTTTATTAATAAAATAATAGATTTAATAATTGAAGAATTTATAAAAACTAATAATATTATAAAACATTTTCTAAGAAGTGATTTTTACATGTACAATTATTACACTTCAAAAATTTCCCATACCATTAATCAATCAATAGAAATAAAAAAACAATCTCATCATATTCTATATTATACTCTAGTCTTTTAAAAATCGTTATTTATTAATTACATATATTGTTTTAGTGAATTAGTGACTCAAAATAGATTTTTAAAATTTTAATATTTTCCACACCGTTATTGGATCATTAAATTTGGAAAGTCCTCATATTTAACTATTATGTGATGGTTTTCGTAATGTATATAAATATTTAAATATAAATTAAATTATTATATATATACATTTATAGGATATAATTGAAATATAATCAGTTATATGACATGAACATTAATTATCATTTTCATATATATATATATATATCATAAATATATCCTTGATAACCAACACATAACATTCACCAAATCAAGGAAATCATTAATTCAATGAAGTTGAGAATGATGTGTTTACTTATTCTTAATTTTATCATTGATAGTTTATTAATGTACATGAGAAATAATCTATGTTTTTGTAAAATAATAAAATACATTCATATAGTGATACACTAGGTCATTAAAACTATTTATTATGTAAGTCATCAATTAAAATCCTTAGGTCTATAAATTTTAGAAGTACTATAAATGATAATAATTGTTAAAATTCTAAGGTAATAATATAACACATAGTCAATTCCATATCATAGAGGAAAACTCAATAAATTATAGTGGAAAACATCTATAAAATTATAGACAATTATATAAAGATCCTCCTTTATTATCTCAAATTCAAAAAGAATCATAATCTCTAAAAGAGTGGTAATAAAATTTTTCTAAATATATTAATGACCCAAAAATACCCCTCACATAAAAGTTACATGATTCCCATAGTAATTATGTAAAATAGAACATTTAAAATAACAATAAACATAATTACTTATAAAATATAACTAATACCTTATAATATTTAAATTTTATATTGCACATATAGAGAGATTTAATACCACGAAGACCATTGATAACATAAAACCAAGTTATAATTATGAAATATCTATAAACATTTGGATTTATTCTTAAATAAATAAGGTAATTGTTGTCGTTTATGAATATTTTAAGGGTAATAACTAATCTCTGGACTTAATTTGGTCTAAAAATGAACATAAAGTAATAATATTATAAAAATCCAAAATATTGTAAAATAAGAAAATCATATCTCTATATAACTATGCTTATGACATATCACCCATATATACTACATGAAAACTTTTATGTATTGATATCCCCATCAAAACCTATTATCCTCTATTTCCTGACATATAACCAATAGTTAGTTTAAATTTTCATCAAAAGTCAACTTTTTTTGCATAATAGAACAACTTGGGATGGGTTGTCTATAAGGTTTCATTTTATTATAATGATGAAAATATCTTGATGGTTATTATTATTGAGGCTTACCATTAGAAGTTTTTTAGTATATACATCATTACATTATTCTCAAGACTCTAAGGAAAATGGAATATATCATCGATATTACTCATACTATAATATAAATAATAAACTAGACCATGGAGAACATAATATGGATGTTATGTATGCTTAAAATTTTATAATGTTCAATAATATAGTTTTCTAATTTTTCATCGCTACGTAAATAATCTGAGTGTGATCCCACCCCTAGATCCAAGAGTAAACATTTTTTCATCTCTCATTATAATTCTTGGTCGTACAATAGTTTATTAAACCATATGTTTTGTTTACAACACCTATAAATATGTCCATAAATTATGATATGTTACCTCAAATTGAATCTTATTTCATAGATAACACTCAATATGTACATATTTTAGTTTCACATTAGATATTGGTTCTAGAAAATATCAAATGAGATTCATGAATAATGGATTTTACTCTCACATGGATGAACACGTATATTGAAAGGATAATTAATTTTCTATTAAATATATCCAGAGTGTTTTTTATAAAAAAATCACTCCTAAAAACATAAAAGAGAATCCCATGAAATAAAAATCAAATCATTTTCATTATAATAAATCATTCACCAGTATTTAGTGGTTACCATTAGTAAACATGATGAAAAATAAACACAAAAATTACTTTCTATTTTTCTTATTTTTTAGGGATAAATATTCTCCATTGATCCACCACATATTCATTAAATTAAATGTCACACAATTAAAATCTAATTATGTCTTCCTTTTGAAATTTGAAAACGTCATGTCCCATGTTTCATCAACGGTTGGTAAAACATTTGGTACATATATCTCATCCCCTAGATAAACATGATTTTTTTATATTATATGTTTATCTATAAAAGAACATAAATCCATTAACATAATTTTACATACATATATATAGTAAAAAACAATCATCCCATGATTTTCACCACTTATGGAATTATTATGTAATAAAATATATAATCATTGTATATTGATAATACATGATATAATCTTATACCTAATATAATAATATGAAAATATTCTACCATCATTTTAGTAAAATAGATATATAATTAATGTCATTGTATAAGAATTCACTTCCCACCACTATCACAGTGTTTTTGCGACCTCTGTTCAATATTATTATATTGTTTATTATTCTTTTATCATATAAACCAAATGAAAACCATCTCTATTTATTAATCTAAAATACACCCTAAAGCCCTTTCTCTATTTTTAATTTTTATTCCATGATTAATATAGTTATAAATATTTGTTGGAAGGGAAAAACATCATTTATGACTCCAATGATGGATACTAATTTGTTAGGGGTTGGTAATAAATTCTGAGAAAATAAAAATAAAAAATTAAATATATGTTCAATATAAAAATGAAATATACATACATTAAAAATAAAAAAATATAATAAATATAAGAAATGTTATTTGAATATTATTTTAAATTTCATATATTATAATAATACACATATGAAAATGAGTTAGGTTTTTACAAAACTCTTGAAATGTGATACTCAAGAAAACCAAAATATAGCATGTTTCCTCCTAGACCCTCACCAAACTAGAAATATTAATGTCCAATATATCTATCAATGTGCTACTTAAATTATAAAAAATAATACATATATATATTAAGCATCAAAATAATATTACTCAACAGGTTTCTCTCTCGAATAACACAAGTCGATGTGCATAGTGAGTGCTAAAACATTTATTGGATGATGAGATAAAATTTTGTTTCTAAAATTATATTTCAATATTCATAATCATATCATATAAAAATTAATCTCAATAAAATATAAATTTAATATATATACATATATACATATATAAAAACATATATATAAATATATCATAAATTGCACCAACCAAAATGGATGGGTCCCCTATATTCTAATTCTTATAATTTATATAACCATTGTTCGTAAAATAAAAAATATTTTCTCATAAGTTTAGATATATTGAAAAGACATCGTAAATTTTAATATACCTATTAGATATTGAATAATTTAATCATCCATATTAGTTTAAGTCATACTATAACATCCTGGGAAAATAAAGAATATGACATTTTAATATTTATTAATATTTATGAATTAAATATTAATTTTACATTAAAGGGGATTCTATGTTTGATGGCATGACCGACACGCAACCGTGGGTTTCTCTGAAGTCTTATGTTGCACATAATATTGATTCATACTGAAAAATATAATAATATATTATTATTATTTTAAATTTTAGTTAATTACAAGCCATTTTATTATCAAGAATGAACATAACTAACCATATTATAATTAAAAATGTTTTTAGATGTTTTTACATTTAACCAATAAAATATAGATGTTAAAATTAGAATGAATCCAATTTTAAGCATAAATACTCTAATATTTTTTAAAAGGTAGGTTTACTACCTTTTGATGGAGAATGAATTTTAAATATATTTTCTGTTAATTTTACATGTTTTGTTTGAAAAAAATAAACTTCTTATTTAGAAGTATGATGTCAAATTTTATATAGGGTAAATTTATTTCATATTTATAATAAAGTTCATTTTTTATGAATAGTGAAAAATACTGCATTTTAATTCAAAACTATATTTTCGTCTGATTTATTTATATGGTTAGATTTTATTTTTAATTTGTTTTAAAATTTAATTGGATTATATTTTTATCATTTAATATAATTTTGGTCATTGTAAGTAATTTCACATTGAAATTGGACATAACCACATGATAATATTTTAGTAGTAATTATTTCATAAAAACATGCTTTTTGGTTGTGACAATGGGAATCAATTTTATATTAATTCTTGCAATGTCCGTGTTTTGAATTTGAAAAAATTGATATCACATTTGGAATCAAGAGATCATAATTTTGTAAATAGGTAAATTTTATTTTTAGACATTTTGAATAGTAACTTCAGTAAATATTTTATTTACCATTGTTAAAGGGTAAATATGGTAAACAAGGGTAAAAAAATATCATAATGATATTAAATTACCCTAAACCATGTCCTAATCCTATTGGATGATACATTTTTGGCCATGGGAATCATTGGGTTGATTTTGGGACCCCTTGGTGCCACTTGTAATTGAAAATGAAATTTTATAAAAATTAATTTAAAGAGAAGAAAAATTTAACATAAACATATGTATATATAGTAAAAATACATTATATAGGGTTATACAAGTTATCCTTTCAACTATAAATATTAATTATAAAGATAAAAATATTTCCAACATTCTGGTATTTTATACGTAATTTTTATACATTTAATAAATAAATAGAATTATGACACAATGGTGATGTTGTGACTGCTTCTTTAATAAAGGATTCTAATAAATATTATTATAAATGTTAAAATAAATGTTATTTTGTTATTTTAATATCATCCACTGATTTTTTGAATGATATTTATATGTTATATTTGTATTAATGTAGTTTTTTCTAATCAATCAGGTTGTTATGGACTTTTAAAAATCCATGATATGAATACTGTCAAAATTTACATAATTCATATTTGAAAATATAAAATATTTTGATAAATATTATAAAATACAAAAAAAAATCAATGATTTGACCAAATAGATATCATAAGTCTAATATTTTTTTAATGACTCTTTATTTGAATAGTCCTCATGTTTTGGTAACTATTTTTATATTCAATGTGTTGAATGCTTAATAAGATGGTAGAAGTAAAATAGGGTTAAATAAAAATGATAAGGATTAAAAAATATTCTAAACCAATAAAATTATTATTGTATGATTTTATTTCGATTTATATTCATCTTATCTTTGAATTTCATGAGTTTTTTACCTTTTGAAACCGAAAAACATTTTATAATAATATAATACTATCAATCATTCCTAAATATCCGCTCCGCCCTCTAATAAAAGTCCACCACCTATTACCCATTTCACATGCCTCACAAGCTCTTTGGATCATCCAAATATGCTCCAATAAGCTACCAACATCACCCTATTCTTCCTAGAATATTTCCCATAGGAAGAAGTCAATTCAATAAGTATTTTTTGCTCAAATCAAAAATATTTACACTTTTTAAGAGGTTACATCTTATCCAATATTCATTTCCATTATTCTACTTCTTCTCTACATATTCTATTATTTTTCTTTGATTAAATAACAACACTAGAATCCTTAATATACAAGGTTGTATTTGTGAGATTTATTTGAAAAAAACTTACACACACCTCCGTCTAATGGCTATAGAACGTACTGCTTCTGTGGACATCAAACTACTGCCTCATGAAACAATGATTGTTTAATATTCTCTTACCACCCCTTATGGTGGACATTTTGATGGCACAGTAATTATATATGATATATATGATATTTATTTTATTTCTATTCGTATGTAAATTCAATTTATAATATAACTTTATGCTTTTCATATTGTCTAAATATGATAATTTTATTTGAGAAAGTGTGGACTACCTTCCCCTCAAAGTGACATGACTCGTTCATGCCATACATCGACATTTTACCACATGGAAAATGTGTAATTATAACAAGTTCATTTTCGACTCAAGTTCTGAACATCAACACAATGTCTAATATAAACTCAAATAATTAAATAATTTTTGTATCAAGGTAATAATTGATATAAAGACAATAATATTCTTTAAAAATGTTCTAAAGCATGTATAAATTAACTTATATTTATTATTATGAAGAACAAGTAACATAAGAGACAAGTTGGACTTGAGTTAAGGGAGCTTCATTACCCAATTTATATTATTTGGGTTGATCTTCTACTTCTTGATTATGTCGAGATATGATTATGTGATAAATAAATTTTGATGTTTTATCTTGTATTTATACTTTATTTATGTATATTTATAGTGAATACACATAATTGATCTATTGTATTTTCAAAATGATCTTTGTAAAGTAACCTTTCACCCTCCTCTTTTTGTCAGACTTTTTCTTTGTTATTCCTTTCAATTTATATTCAATTATTTTTGGATATGTTCTTCTATATCCTAATTGTTGTATATTTTATTTCCAAGTGATGAGAGACTATTTTCTCTCCTATGAACCCATTTTATGATTTTCAATGCGAAGTTTTTAGGCTGCCGAATTTTAGTAAGGGAATATGTTACAATCTCCTTTCATTGAAGAATATCTTAATATTGTGCACCTTTATTATCCCATAAGGTGTATATACTGCCCTTTGACATATTATATCATGAATATCCTTATTCTCATGATATTATATTTTTTGTTTAATTTTATTATTTAATTATTTTTATTCATGTATTTTCTAAAGTGGTAATGGACTCTTTAATTAAAACATTTCATTAAATGTTTTAATGATATAATTTTATAAATATTTTTCAATAATATCCTTATTTTCAAAATGTTTTAAAGATTTATTTATATGAAAATTAATTATTTAAAATGTTAATTGCAATAAAAGTTTCAATGTGGTATGGGACACTTTGATTCAAAATTATCTTTATTAAATATTTTAAATTATTTTCAAAAGGAGAGTTTTTCTACAAAGATTTTTACTAAATGAAAAAAGGAATGTTTCTTTTTAAAGTACGTGATGACAACGACCTTTCTTCCACCGTGAGAATTATTATATATTTGGATTCATTAACAATCCATAGTGTTTCAAAAATATAAAATAATTTCCATATACTCTTTTAACATATTTTGGAATTGAAAATGGATTTGAGAATGGATTGATTATGTCAATATATTGAAATGATATATTATGATTTCAATGTGTAAATGTTATCTTTTATTATAGCTTGTGTTATATGTTGTGATTAAGTAATGGTTCTTGGAATTTTTTTACATATATGGGTGCTTCCATTATAAACCCAGGGTGTGTGAGGCTGATATATCTCTCCAATGCACTGGGTAACATAACGAAGGTAAATTCTAATGTTTCTCTTAATAGATTTAGGGAATATACCATGATGGGTATTTGAAACATAACTCCCAACATAGCTGTGAAAGCTAAAATGTACGTATGTTACAGATCCCACAAATTACCTTTAAGATTTATGATTTCTAGGTTTTATTCCTTAACCTTATGATTTCATGAGGTATGTTAAAGGGATTATGTTTTGTATGTATTGATGGACTAATGTTTTCTTTCTTTAATTTATATCCCTTTCTAAAATTTTTATGCTCATCCAAATTTTTTGAAATGTTTTTCACAGGGTATAAGGTAGGGTAATAGAAAAGAATAATTTAAGAAGATTTATATCAAAAAAATAATTTCTTGCTCTATTTATGGAGTATTTTTATTGTGATTGAAATTGGATATATTAGAATTGTCTACATTGTAATCTTTTGAGATGTAGTGAAATATTTTTGGCATAATTATCAAAAATTCTAAACCTGAAAAGATCCTCAATGTGAATTCTTGAATTAACTAAATATTATGTAATGTTTATGGCTGGGGCCTTATAGTTGGTATCAGTGGTCGGTTTAGACAACATTAGAAGTCTGGATATTGTTAAATTAATACCCATAAATTAAGTTATGGTAAAATTTAAATGATATAGAATTTATAGATTACCATGTTGCTTCACCTAAGATATTACGGTGTTCAGAATGGTTTTATACAGAGGAAACATTACAGCTATGATTGGAAGACATCAGGAGGAGAAAAACCTTCCAAATCAGAAGCCTAAGATAGCCGGAATCAAAACTAAACAGTTTTTTGTCGTGATGGAACAATTAACTCAGGCTATAAATGGTGGTGGTATACATGCATGAGATAGAGTAGATCAACCACATACGAACATGTCTATAGTATATCATTCCATGAGGCAACATCCCCCCACATTTATAGAATCATCTTACCCTGTTCTAGATGAAGGAATGATTGAAGCACTCAAAAAATATTTTTGATGTCATGGGATGTTCAGAACATCAAAATTTTAGTCTTTCTATTTAACATATTGAATTTGAAGCTGATAAGTGTTTATATATGGTTCAAAATATCATGAATAGTGAGGATATTGATTATCTTGATTTGGATGAAAACAAATGTATGTTTCTTGAGAAATATTTTCTTATGGGGGTTCGACTTAGGATGGAAACAATTCTTTGAAATTAGGCTCAAGGATGACTAATTGGATTCTTGTGAAGCAAAATTCACTCAACTTTCATGGTATGATCCAAATTTCCATGATCTCTTGATATTAAAATCAATCATTTTTACTAAGGATTAAATCCAAAGTATCGAAGGGAATTAGCTTCTCATAAGTTAAAAGGTTTCGAAAAACATTTTCAATGTGTGGATATGGTGGAAATAGAGTTTGTCGTTGATCAGATGTTCTTTTAAAAACAAAAAAAAATAAGAGGCCGAGGTGGAAGATGAAATGGAAGAGATAATAAAAAAAGTCTAATTGCAAGAAAGATAAGTTTACATTTTGTGAAAATTATGGTAAAAATAATTCTATATAATGCCTTTAGAATTAGGGAAAGTGATCCCAATTTGGTAAAATTGGACATAAGGCTCATAATTTCACTGAAAAAGATCAGGGTAATGGTAAGACAATATCAAATTTAAATTCAGTAAAAAAATTATGTGCAATGAATTGGGTCATTATAAAAATCAGTGTCCAATAAAGAACTCAACTGAGGAAAACCGGCCAGACTACAAGTAGAAAGGGGTGGTGAAATCCCTTACAACTACTTCAGCAGATATTGGAACATTATACAATGTATTAACAACTATAAGGAGATCATTATTTCAAGAAGATAGACTTGAGGTTAGGGTACAATTAGTTGAAAGTAAATGAAGAATACATTCTAAAGACCGTGTTTCATACTAGATATGACCCTTATGATGATTTAGTTAAGCCTTTTGGGTTAACCAATGAACCTTCTGTATTCATGGATATTATGAGTAGAATAATCTGTGAGTTCTTGGAAAAGATTTTGGTTGTATTTATTTATGATATTTTGGAATATTTTAAAAGTAAATTGGTGTGTGAAAGTCATTTAAGGGTTGTATTGAAAAAATTAATGGAAAAGAAACTATTTTGGAAATTCAGAATGAGTGAGTTTTGGATGAAAAAAGTTTTGTTCATTGGTCAGATTATTTCTAAAGATGGAATAACTATTGATCCTAAAAAAAAGTTGTTAATGAGTGGTGAGTACCCACAAATATAACCAAGATCTGTAGTTTTCTTGGTTTAGTAGGTTATTAAATGAGGTTTGTGGAAAATATTTCGCGATTATCTAGTCCACAAACTAAGTTGACTCAAAAAGGTATTAAGTTAATTTGGAAAAAATGTGATGATTTTTTTCAGGAATTAAAAATAATATTATTGAATGATCTAGTTTTTTAATTACGTTCTAGAGTTAGTGAATTTTTTATCAATAGTGATGCTTCATTGAAATGACATGGTTGCATCCTTATGAATAGTTATCCAGTAATTGGTTATTATTCAAGTTAGTTGAAACCTCATGAGTCAAATTACCCTACACGTTATTTAGAATTACATTTTGTTGTTTTTTATTTAAATTTTTTGAGGAATCATTAATATGGAGTAAAGTGTGAAACATATATTGATAACAAAAGTTTGAAGTATATATTCACTCAAAATGAATTGACCATGAGATAGAGGAAATGGATATAATTAATCAAGGACTATGATTGCATGATCCATTACCATATTGGAACGGAAAATAATGTGGCAGACAAATTGAGACAAAGATTAAGGCTACATTAACTGGTTGCGCCCAAATTTACCCTACTGGTAAAAGCGGTCGATGTAGTACATGTAGGGGTCGAATCCATAGGGACCGAAGAAGTAACCTTGAGACACTATGATTTGGTGAAGGATGGGCTATGAAGTAGCCAACTTTGGGTTTGATTTTGGATGGTTTAAAGAACACTAAGAAACCTAAGTGAATTCAATTAAAATAAAATGGGTTGATCTTAGGTTTATTCTCAGGGTGGATTGAATGAATTTTACTTCTTTACACAATTTCGGTTTTATTAATTCTTGATGAAATCATTCTTCAAAAATAACACTACCTTAATCATTTTCTGGTTTGGTGCTTACTACATACAATTATTAATCCCCTATACACTTAGAGAACCAAATTCACGATCTCTCTGAGGTATATGGTCATTTAGTAATTGAATTTATTTTTCTCAAACTCAACAAAGATGAAGAGTATAAATAACTGAAGAAAGGATGTCTTAAATTAATTATCCAATTAACAACAATTCGTTCATAAAATAACATTCAATCCAGCCTTTTAATCCTCCTAAGATCAACCCATTAAAGGTTTAGCCCCCCATTGATGGTATACTCTCAATGGTGTGTGGAATATGGCTAACAAGAATTGGATTGAAGAAATGAAAACCGCGGAAATAACGAGCACTCCTCCGTGTGTGTGAATAAAATTCACACCTATGTGTGAACTAATTCACAAAAACAC